>CM052813.1:78902507-78955986 GCA_028533885.1 Nasua narica | reverse complement strand
GGAAAACGACCGGCGTGGGTCACACACGACCTCTGGGCTCCGAGGATCTACCCTTTGTTACTGGAAGATCACCGAAGAGACCCTCAAAGAGAAGCCAGGTTCAGAGAAGCGCCGCCCCGCCCCTGCACGAGCCCCGCCCCTGCACGTGCCCGCCCGCACGACACGTGACCACCTTCAGCCCCTCCCACTCCGTGGCAGGTGCAGAGCCCTGCGCTCCAGGAGCGGTGTCAGCGGTGGGTGAGGGAGCCCACGAGATGTTTAATTTATCACCCGTTCCAAGAACGGTGGGAAAATAATAATACTTCTGTCTTGAGCGCCGAGAGAATATTATTTACAGCTTCAAACTTTCACAACAATTTGAATGCAAAACAGGATGTGCTGTATTTATAGCCGTTTGTCCCAGTTGGGGAGGGACCACGGAGCACTAGAGAGCGAAGAGCGCTTTGCTCTCAGCCACTGGCTGAGAAAATGGTGAGACGGTCAGCTTTCCCAGGGAGCCCGTGAGCTGGGAAATGTGCAGGTACCAGAGAGAACCATGAACAAAAGCAAAAGGAAGGAGCCCTCGGTGTCAGCCCTGTTCCCAGCAGAGCCGGGTGGCTTTCTTTTTATTTAAAATTACATTTTTATTGATTCCTGCATTTGCGCCTGGCGAAGCTGAAGAAGCAAGCCGGTACAACGTGGACAAAAGACACCCCCAGAGCCTGCCTGATTGGGGCTGTCTCCATTCTGTACCGAGGGGACGGGGCGGGGGCAGGCACGCCTGACTCAGTTTCCCTGCTCTTGGGAAAAGAGCCAGCCAGCCCGGCCGTTCCTGGGGACTGAGATGATTAATGAGCAACCCAGGAGAGCTGTGAAAATGAAAAATATCCTCACCGTCCCAGGGATTAATCATCATATAATGCGTGTTCCGTGTCTGTTCGGGGGCTTAATTACCTGCCGTCGGCGGAACGACGTTTCCCCTGCTCCTCGGCCCGGCCTGCGGGGCAGATTCTCCGTGGAGAATCAAAGCTCTCCTTTGCAGCAGCAGAAAAGCTCTGGAAGCATTTTCACACGAGAAGGAACAAAAGCAGCCTCGGATGGAGACAGGCCTTGCAGGTTCTGAGGGCCACCGGGGAGAGACAGAAATGGCTCTTCATTTATGGCTCTAAAAATAGGATTGATCCTCTTTGCCCCCAGGCTGGCTGGAAGTGTCCTTGGCCCCAAAGGGAGCCTTCCCGAAGGGGTCAGCGGTGAGCAAGGACGCTCCCGGATTTGTTTCCTGCATTGAGTTCGAGCTGACTCCCTCCAGCTAGTTTCGGGGGATAAGACCCTTGGTCACGGGGGAGTCTTGGGAGCAGAGACTTGGCCTGTGGACCCTTCCTGAGGCAGTAGGTACTGGACACCCACTTTTTCCTTCCTGAGGGCTTGTAATTGGTAAATGTGGGTTAAAGTCCTCAAATTCTGAATGTCACTCATAGGTGAGCAAGTGCCTTCCTCGTGCTCCGTAGATAGGAAAGGTCCTCGTATCTCCATTTACCCGGGATGGTGGGCCTCCTTCACGGTCTGTTAACCTGTGCAGGGACCCCTTTCCGTCTCCAAACCAGATGTCCTGCCATCTGGTTTATATGAAAGGGGACATTTGAATTGGTCTCAAAGATCAGCTAGGACCTGGTGAGAGATGCCCAGAGGAGCAAGTTGAGTCACCATTTCCAACTGCGGGTCCAGGAGCCCCAGGGTGACCCCGTTTCTGATGGTGATGGCAGAGAGCCTCCTGCCGCAGAGCCTCGGTTTTGTCCCCTGGAAAGTGGGGATAATAATAGGGCCTGCTTGAGAGGGTCTCCATGGCAACAACCTCCCCTCCTCCTCCTCCGCCTTGGGGCAAAGCCCTTCCTGCCTCAGAGCAGGGATGAAGAGCCGCGGCAGACCTCTCCGGGCCTGTGCAGACATTTGACAGGTGGGGAAGCCCGAGGCTCGGCTTTGCAGCCGGGGAGCAGGGCCGTGAAATGCCGAGCCGACCGGGCCGGCCACCCCAGCTTGTCGCGGTCTGTTTCCTGCTCTAACCACATCCATCGCTGTCAACCGCAGGGCGGAGGAGTGCAGCCCCCGATCCTGCCCACAGACAGCAGCCCACCCACAGAGGGCAGGGAGGGAACCGGCAGGGGGCGGGCCGTCTGGGGACCGCGCCCACTCTCACCACCAGAGCAAAACCAGGTCACCTGGGAGGGCGCAGCCTGGCAACTTTCCAGAATCTCCAGTGCACCTTGCACACTGCCTTCCTCAGCCTGTGGCCCTGGGTGGGGGGAGGGGGGAGCCCAGGGGCAGGGGCGTATGCCCAGAGCCTGGCAGGTGCCCTAAGTCGAGCGGCTAAGGAAGGGGGACCCCCTCTCTGGAGGTGAAGCTCATCGCCTTTATAGGAGAGTGGCAATTATTTCGATCAGATAATCTTTTGCATCCTTCAAATCAGAGAAATTTGATCAGAGGAAATAAAACTAATTTTAAGTCTGAGCCTCACTGGAGGAACACTCCATGAGACTTCTGGATGCTGGTTGGGGGAGACATCCAGGGTCAGTAGCTGCACCCTGGAAAAGGCAGGAAGCTTCTTCCTTGCCGAGCCCAGGTCCCACACTCCTCCTCCGGCTGCAGCGGGCTCTGTGAGCTGTGCCGGCTGGCCTCAGGCTCTTCGAATGTAAACCGCAGATCGGAGATTCCCTCCCCACCGGGTTGGGATGGTGAAGAAAGACCGGAGGGGGTCGGTGTCCAGCCGGCCAATGTTCAGCGCCCCTGCCATCGGGATGCCACAGAGCCCTGGGCTGCCTAAGCCCTCTCCCGGCTGTCTGTGCGGCTCATGGGGCCCCTAGGGGGCTGCTCGGGCCTTCGTCCTGAAGGGAAGGCAACGTAGAATATCCCGACATCGAGACCGTCCTGGGACCCAGGATGGAGCCCGCCAGGACCAGGAGCTGGTACGGCCCCGTCACTGCCTTGTCTTAGAGGACTTGCGGGAGTGAAGGGAGGCTCGCGGCTGAGACCGGAGTGTGTGACTCACAGCTCACCGAATGCCTGAGAGAGGAACCTGCCCCGTGGGGTGGGCCCAGGGCTCCCAGCTGCGGTTTCCAGCTGAACCACAGGTGACTCAGGGATTTGCCTTCTTCTGAAGAAAACCCCACAGGCTGCACTCTGACCTTTGTCTTGGTTCTCATTTCCCATCCCTTTTGCAATGTCTCCTCTTAATAGACTTTGTGGGGAAATCGCCCAGATGAAGGCCTTGAGAAACATTCCAGACGGCTCACCCAGCTCCCTCGTGGGGTTTGGAAATTTCTAGATGGGTTAGTGTGCTTTGAGTGACCAGCTATCTGGTTTGCCCAGGACCAAAGGGTTTTCTGGGATCTTCCACCACTGACATGGGGACAGTCCCAGGCGGGAGGGGGCGAGTGGGACCTGTCAATGTCCCCGGTGGTGGTCCATCAGCTCCGCCCCCATTTCCCTCCCTTGTGATGGTTGGTTAGTGGACAGCCAATCAGAGGCTTCCCTGGGAGTTTTTAGTGGGTTGCTGGGTCATAGTCTCCTTTGCCTCCCCGGTCACAGGGTGGGATGGCGTTGACTTGTTGGTGACCATAGTAAAAGTCTCTTGCCTTCTAAAGAGCTGTCCTCTGCAGGAGGTGAGAAAGAGCCCAGGCAGGGACGACATGTGTGCCTGCCTGTGTCTGCACGTCCCTTGCCACCAGGATGACCAGGATTGGGATGCCGGGAGGACAGTCGGAAGGGCTGCAGTCCCGCCGAAGCCTCTCACCCCGGGCCCCCCTCCGCCAGGCGAAGAACCTGCTCCACCAGTGACTACACAGGATGCACGGGAGGCCACAGAGGCCACGCAGAAGGGATCAGTGTGCAGTAAATAATTCCCAGCACTTTCCCAGAGCAATGCGTGTCCCAGCTCAGTGCTAGTCCTCCCGCCCCTGCCGCAGCACCTTTCAGCTGTCCTGGCCTGACCTCGTGCAAGTTTGGAAGCAAAATCCACTGCGGTGAACACATGTCGTGGGCAGCCTCAGCCCATCCGTTCACGCGGAGCAAATCCGTGTGCACAACGGCTCCGGGAGCGGAGGCTTCGGTCCCTCGGCTGCCGGTTGCACGCACTGTGCATACGACAGTCCCAGGCGAGGCTCGCCACCGGGCGAGCCGGCCCGCAGCCGCTTTGTCAGCGTGTTAAATCAAGAGCAAACCGGATTGGGTACTGGTCCCTGGAAACGAAAAGCAGGGGAAGGACTGGGGATTTTGCAAAGTAATTTAACTTAGGTGAGAACGCACGCCCGGACTTTTCTTGTCTGTTCGTAAGCTTTGAAAATACACACAAGACTAAACAAGTGCTGCAGAAAACAAAACAGAACAAAGCCTCCTGCTTCCTGCTCGTTTTCCTCTAGTTTCCAGAAGGTGAAAATGACCTCTATCCTGTGCAAATCGAGGGGGGAGCGCCCTGTGGGATTTGCTTTCTCTGCAGCATTCTGGGGCTTGCTGACTCAATTAAGATATTAAAACGGGACACGGGCGTCAGGGCTGGTCCGTGGAGGAGGGCTGTCTTTGTTCGGGGCTTCAGTGAGCAGCATTGTGCAAAATCCTCCGGCCCCGGGGACGCCAGAGACTTCCAGAGGGGATTATCTGCCTCCTGAGATATAAATTCCAATTTACTCTGACATAAACTATTACCCTGCAAACACCGGCCTGCTGTCTTCAGGTGCCTGGCAGATGCTCTGCGCCTGCGTCATTATGTTGGGGAAATTAAAGGGGCGCGGGCCGGGGCTGCCTCCCGCCTGCGCAGGCTGCCCGGCTGACCTGGCCCCTGCCGTGTTCTCTCCTCCCTGCGGCCGTCCCCACGGCACGCTCCTCCCACCCACTCCCCCACGGGCTGCTGAGCCCCCCGATAGAGGTGGGCCTGAGCTGCAGCCGGCCTGGGGGTCCCGTCCAGGCCGAGGAGAGGCTGACGGTGCCAGAAATGGGGAGATGAGCGACGGGAAGCCAGGTAGGCTGGGCTGCACAGAAAGCGAGGGCCCTGTCCCCACCCCGTGGTGGCAGAGGAACCCTCCGTTCCAGGTCTGCAGGCTCAGTCCCTGTGCCTAAGGCCCTGGGCAGCAGGGTCCCCGTCCCCTTCTTCCCAGCGCTGCACGGCCTTACCACGACCTCAGCCACGTTCCCTGAATCCCCCCGGGCACAGTCCCACGCTTGCTGGCATCTTCAGACTGTCCTCCCACTCAGGTTTGGGTCATTGTCATGCCCTCGGGAGAAACTCCCTGCCCTTGGCTGTGCCCTCGCTGCCCACCTCCCCCCGGCCTCCTCCCACCTGCGGATCCGCTCTCTCTGTCTCTGTGGCCTTGTGTGTTCTGGACGCTTCACAACAGCGGGGCCTCGCGGTGCGTGCTCGGTGATGCTGCTTCGTCCAGCCCATTGTCAAGCTCGTGCACGCAGTAGGGTGTCAGCCCTTCATGCCTTCTATGCTCCGAGGCTAGCCCGTTGTGCGGATGGGCTGTGGTTGGTTGGTTGGTTCGTGAACTCGCGCGCACTGCAGCGTTGTGCGTAGTGCCGCCGTGACGGCAAGCATCCGAGTTCTGTGAGGACGTGCTCCCAGTTCTCCTGGGGACACGGAGGCCTCGGAGGGGAGTCGCCGGGTCGCGGGGTGGCTCTGTGCTCCAGGAGCCGTGGCTGGGTCTCCAGGCGGCTGCCCATTTCACATTCCTGGGCCAAAGTAATGTCGTTGCCCCATTTTGCCTCGAGTGTGGAGACAGAGTGCCGGTGAGCAAGGACGTCTTTCACGGCACACGGCGCCCACGTCCTACAGATCTGGGGAACGTTGACCCCGAGCAGACTCCTCGCCTCAGCTGGGGGGACTCTCATCGCCCCATGAGGCGCAAGTCATAGAAAGGTTGCCGCACGTGGCCCGGGGCTCTGCTATAAACAGGGAAAGTGAGGCTCTGAGGACAGGGGTGTGCGCGTGCGTGCGTGGACGCATGGGTGTGCATGCAAAGAAGGAGTTCTCGTTCTGGGGAGAGAGGGAACTGATTTGTGTCAGCTTCAGTTTCACTGAGTCACTGATGTTTCCCCGAGGCGGTAACTTATCTAGAAAAAAGGTCAGTGGACTCAACAGACGTATCAGGCTTGTCTGTGGACGGACGTATTGGGTCTACAAAAGGCAATGCCATTTATCTCCCCCGGTAATGGTCAATTAGAAAATACAGTTTTTCAAAAGGCGCCATTCACAGTAGGAACAGAAGCCATAAAGCGCGTAGGAAAGAATCTAACCAAAAATTTAAAACTCTGACATGAGACACAGAAGCCGATCTGAATAAATAGGGAGGCCTCCTTGTGTTATGACGGCGGCCACTGCCTCCCAATTAACCCACGAATTCAATGCAATCCCAGCGGAAAGTTTTGTGGGAATCAAAGGGGATCTAAGCCTCACCTGCCGGGATGAAGGGCCACGAAGGGCCGTCTCAACTTCACCAAAGATGAGTCAAGTGGGTGGAGTTTTTCCACGAGAGAGTAAGACATCCCACGAGGATGGGAAGCAATGCCACGTGGCGCTGGCCCCGGGCCACGGACCGGAACCGAGAGCTCAGGAACGCAGCTGACCGCTCATACGTGGGACCTTACAGAACAAAGGGAGCCCCGCACGGCCGATGGGGAAAAGACAGGCTTGGGTAGATGGTGGTGGAAACCCGCAGAGGAGGGCGAACATCATCTCGAATCCCCGTGCGCGAGGGGCTCCCGTGGCAAGGAGCGTCGCACGGAAGGAAGGACCAGGTGCAGAAGGAAGACGAAGGAGGACGGCCAACGGGATGCAGGCGCGGATCTTTGGGGTTTAGGAGGCAGGAAAGGTCTCCTCAACAAAACTTTGAAAGCAAAAATTGTAAGCTCAGGAAACGTGCCCGGGCAGAGTTAGCGGGGAGCTGACAGACGGAAGGTGTTTGCCGCTTCTCACGCCAGCCCGTGACTAGCGCCTGCAAAGTGCAATGGAAAGGCAGGAACCCTAAGAGGCAAAAATCAGATACGGCGAGGGAGGGGCGGTTTCCGTATGAGGAAGGCCTTGTAGCCCAGAAGCTGGGCCAGCTGCGGCGCACGCGGCACCGGACACAGCCCGAGAGACAGCCGGACTCACAGCCGGGGAGGGCAGGACCCCGTGCGGACCCACAGCCGTTCTGAATGACGGCCCGGTGCTACGTAGGCAAACTAAGCGTCTGTGGGCCCAGCGCCTCGAACCCCCACTCTGGTGGGACCCCGGGGAGAGGCCTGCGTGCAGCCCCGTGCTGGGGTGGAGGTGGGGTAAGGCCGCCCGCACAACCACCGGGAACACACAATCAGAGGGGACCGGCACGCCTCTGAGCGTGACCTGGCGGTTGAGGACAAAGCGTGGGTGTAGATCAAGACGGATGTTCCTGAGGGTCCCGTGCGCGCGCACACGCACACACACACACACGCACGAGCGCACACACACACGCACGCGCGCACACACACACACACGCACACACACGCACGCACAATGGGAGCTCGGGGCAGAAAGCAGAATTCAGAATGAGACGCTGTGAATCCCATTGACCTAAGATAAAAATACACGCGCAAAAATGCGCTTTGCCAGAACACGGATAAAATAAAAAAATCCACTGAACACATTACAGCCGGGAGGAGGCTGCGGTGTGGGGTCTAAGGACGGAAAGAGGGGGAAGGGCACCAGGACGGCTGGAGATCAACCCGCCCCAGCCCCTGGGGGCTTTCAGGGACCAACTCCCCTCCTCGCTGCCCTGTGCTGGCATTTACAGAGCCCCCGACCATCCTGGAACCCCACGCTCTATGCTGAGCACAGCTGCCGGGGGATCCCCGGAGCACAGGTGCCCCCGTCTGTCCTGGAGATCCCAAAAAAGGATTGGCCTTCCCTCTGGGCTGCTCTCCTTTGCTGGAGCTGGACGATCCCTCCTGGAGGACAGCGGTCACCTCGCTGGGGAGAAGAGGTGAGATAGGGAGAGACCAGTGTGGGGAGAAGGCATCCTTGTCCACATCTAAGGTCCCCCTGGAGAGGGGGGTATAGGCTTGGCTGCACCCACGTTTCCCCCCGGAGCCCTTCGGCTGTGATAGCCCCGTCCCTGCTCCTCTGGGCACAGGTGGCTCAGATCATCATCCCGGCGTGCAGGCCCCAGGAATTCCCTGCTCCGCGCCTGGACCGGAAGAGGCTCCCACAGGCTGACCCACATGGCCAGTGCTGGCTCTCAGGGCCCCCCATCTGCTCTTCCCTCTCCACGCTGGGGACCGTCCTCAGAAGGTATGGGTCTGTGCCCCTGGCCTTCCACCAGGACCTCCCGGCAGTGTCTTTAAGCCCATCCGTGATGGATGTGAAACCGAGGGGACTCCCCTCTGTGCAGCACGACCGTGCCTGCTGCCCACTGTCCTTGTTGGTCCGGCGGGGACCGTGGATGAGGTTGCACACTGAGCTTGCAATGAGCCAGACGGCCAGCTTAGTCCCCTCCACTGCCTTCCAGGTGCCCAGAGAGCTTGCAGACTCCTGGGGTATGGAGGGGAGAGGGCCATGGGATGGGTAAGATCTGGAGGGCTGGCTAAGGAGTCAGGTCACCTGCAGGACTTGTGGAGAGAGAGAGCTTCGTCCCTCCAGCCAGCAGCCGGCGGGGCCAACCCCACCCAGCGGGGGCCCTAGGGGAGCCTTTACGGGCCTCTTCTTCTAGAAAATACTAAAAGCCATATACTATAACTGTGGAGGTTCAAAGACGAATATAATCTGGGGCAAATCTTATTCGTTTTCTTCTGATTTTAAAAGAACTCAAAAACTGATCATGGGCCCTTGAAACTGTCACACGTTGTGGACACTGTGGCCCCAGGGCCTTTGAGGATCCGTCCATGCTGGCTGCCCGCAGAGCCTCTGCCACAACCCGCCCACGCGGGGTGCCACCCTCCGATCCCAGGGCGCCCACAGCAGTGCCCCCCAACCCCCCAGTGGAACAGCCATGATCAGCCCAGCGGCCAGGGGGCGAGAGGCACAGGGAAGCCGCGGGTGGGAGGGAGGGTGGCCGGGGCTGCCGCAGCTTACAACAGTGACCGAGAAGCCAAGGGGCTCCTCCTCCTTGTCGTGAAACAGGAGCTGAGGCCGGACCGATCCCGGTGACCAGGCAGGGGAGGGCGGCTCCTTGGAGCTGGGAGGTGGAGGGTACAGGGGAAAGGGCCGCCGATTCCCCTGTGTGCGGGCATCCAAACGAGGCTCCTGCTACTCGGGCCTCAAGGGCAGGCCTGGAGGGCTTCCAGGTCCCCTCTGGTGGTGCATCCGCATGGGAGCAGGGGATGGCTCGCCCGCCACATAGCGAAAACCAGCTGTAGGGGCTTCTCCAGTTTTCCAGAAACAAGTAGTGCGCAGCCGGCTTGCCTCTGCCAGGCCCCGAGCACTCAGCTCCAGGAGAAAGTGGGCCAGACCCCGGGTGGCTGCCCTGCTTGTAGTCATGGGGTGTCGGGGCCCCCAGGCTCCTGGGTGTCCTACGTCCTGCTCTTGTTACAGCAGCACTTTGTCAGGCAATAAACCATTGAATTTGGGAGGCCGACCGCTTCTGTCCACCCAGTGGATGGGGCTGGTGCGCCCGGAATGGAGGGGTGGTGGCCCCTGTCCTGCAAGCCGAGGGGACAGGCACTGCCTCTATCCAGTGACCCCCTCCTCCGACCCATCATCCTCCCGATCACTCGGAGACCCGTGTCAGGATTCACACTCAGCACCAAAAGCACCAGCCAGCCTCCCAGGCGTGAGGCAGGAGAAAAGCTGCCTACTTTGGAACTTGATACACCAACAACATCACGCAATGTCCTCTCCTTTATGTTCAGCGCGTGTGCTCGTGTTTGGGAATTTCAGCATTTTTGCAGGAAGTGGGATTCATTCACAGTATTTCCCGCCAGATTGCACCTCGGGGGATGGGTCCATCCTGCCCCGGACCCATCGGTCATCAGGAGTTTGGAGCCTGGCATTCTTCTGCTGGTGTCCCCCGGGCCTGGGCACACACTTCCGTGGAGGAGGACTGAGCTTCCAAGAGCCCATCACAGAGCAGGAACACGTATGCAACTGTAGGGGGCGATGCTGATTTCCAAAGTGGCCACACAGTGACCCACACTGGGTGCTGCCGGAGGATGGCCCCCCTCCTGCTGGGGCAGCCTCGCCAAGCCCAGCACCGCCCACGTGGCCGAGAAAGCTCTGCCCTTTGGTGAGTGTACGTGAATAGATCTCGTGTGGCTTGAATGCATCTCTCTGCTGATGAAGCAGAAATGCTCCCCATCGTCCCATCAGCCATTTAACTCTTCTTGCCCGGGAGTGTGCGTGCAAGGCTCTTTCCCACTTCCGGCACGATTGCTGATTTACAGGGAGTTCTTCAGTTATTCTGGATACGAGCCCTTTGTCACATCCGTGTGTTGCGGATACGCCTCCCCTCCTGGGCTTGTCATTTCGCTCTCCAGGTGATGTATCTTGAGAAACAAGAGTTCTTAATGTCAACCTCACTTTTTAGACTTCTCCTTTACATTTGGGGCTTTCCTGTCCTGTGTAAGATACCACCAAGCTTATTTGATATCTTACAATATGGACCACGACTACTGTCTCACCTTCCACAGTGGGTCTAGCGTACTTTCACTGTGATTCATGCTTGTCCAAGGGCCAACGTGGATTTCTTGTTTTTCTGTATGAACATTTAGCAGTTCACGCCATTTATGGAAGATTTCTTCTTTCCCAGTGTTCCGTAGGGGCAGCACTGACATAAATCGGGGGGTCAGTGAATGCCCGAGCTTGTGTTAGAACTATATTCCCTTCTGTGGGTTTATTCTGCAACCTGGAGCTAGTATCACATTTTTAAATAGCTCTATCTTTATGATAATTATTGGTATCAGATAGAACAAGCCATCCTTCTTTGTTCCTGCTCAAGAAAATCGTAGTTATTGGCCCTTTGCCTTTTAAACAAATTTTAAATTCACCTTGTCGGTTTATTTCACAGTAAAAATGGGCACTTGACTGACAATGCAGAGATTTTATAGATCAATTAGGAGGAAATTAACATTTTTATAATATTGAGTGTTCTGATCCAAGAACATACAATATTTTTCCCATTATTCTGATCTTCCATAGTGTCTCTCAGCTCATATTTGATAGCTTTCTACACAGAGAATTCACACATATTTGGTTAGAATTCTTCACAGTCATTTAACTTTGGTGTGGTTATTATTGCAAATTTAAAAAATGTCATTCTGTAATACTTTGTGATAGTTTTTAGAATTATAACTCATTTTTGCTAAACCTATTCATTCTAAAACTTTGATTTTAGATTCTCAAATTTTTCACTTATTAAACCTATCTCCTGAAAATAACAACTTCATGTCTGCCTTTCTAATCCTTTTACATTTTATTTATTTTTTCTACCTTGCACTGACAGCGACATCCAGTACAATACTGACCAGAAGTGGTGATTATAAGTACCCTTGTTTGTCCTCAGTCTCTGCTAGTGCTTCTCAGTTTTCACCACTAATTATGTTATCATTTCAGTATCTGCAGCATCTGGGGATCTGTTTCTACATTCTGTTGCTTTGATTTGTTCTTCTACATGTTGCCTTTTATCCTTATGAAACTAGTTATCTTGTATTGTGTTCTAACAGTTAATTGGAAGCAATACATGTATTTGCTGAAATAACATGGGTCCCGGGATGATGTAATTCTCCATCAGAGGACATTTTTATTGGTTTCAGCTGGAAGCCTGAGGGCACTAACAATCTCCTAAGCCCTTACAAGACTTCAGGAGTTGAGACTTTTTCCTGGGACGCACAGACAGGTTTTGGTCCCTGCGAAGGCTGGCCATTGACGATTTCATGTTCATGACTGGAGAGCAGCCCCCTGGATCCCAAACCCTGATCTACCCCCTAGACCCCACGCTTTGACCTTTACCACGGCAAAATTGGCAAGATCACTGAACGGCTTCACGGCTGTCTTTTAGGGATTGACAGAAAGAGGCTCGAGTGCTGATTTCCCCTCTCCAGATTTCTATTGCTCCCAAGAGCATGGCAAGATAACCTTTTCCTATGTGGTTAACTTGATCGTGCCTTCAAGCAAAACTCTTTTTCATGTTTTTCTTGTTTGCCCTTAGTCGGGTAGATGGCCCCAAATACCTAGAGTGCCATTTCCAAAAGTCAAATGACTTCTATTGATCCAAATTTAAGATATTTGTACTTGGCAGAAGTTTACATCCTGTCGCATTCGTCAGCCCACGTACCCTTAAGAATAGGAACTTGATATCTGAATGTGTTGTTGACATCTTGCCTAAAATAATCCTATCGGCGATGCAAAGAGGAAGGGCCCCGGTGTCTGGGGGCTGCTGGCAGTTGGAGGTTGAGGGCAGTAGATCTGCTGCCTCTCTCCCTATCTGACTCATGCCAGTGAGCACTCCTGAACGGACTTCCATCCAGCAGACCAGGTTACGTGACTGAAGTCCAGACCTGAGCTGCAGAGACAAGTTGCCCTATCCTGGTAGCTCAGGGAGGCTGACCGGTGCCTCACGCCATGCAACCTGCATGCTCCTATCTTCAGAGACCGAAGCCACTGCCCCAAACCATGCAGAACTTAGCGTCACTGCGATACACACAAAATGGACCCAAGGTCCCAGGTGCCCCTTAACAACCCGCTCTTTCATGAAACCTCTGATCTGACCATCCCCACTTCTGTCATTGCATCACAGCCCAGGTACCCGGGCCCAGGGAAATCTCAAACCACAGGGGAGTTTTGCCTTCTGCTCTTCCCTCTTGATACCATCGCCCTCTCGTCAGTGACCGTTTCTACGCATCTCCAGAACCTCTTCTCAGAATGCCCACGGTGCGTTCAGGATTCACAGCACAAGATGTGGAGAAGGGCCTCGGGGGTCTGGTGGAAAGACCTACCCATGCCTTCAGAGGTAACAGACAGCCCCAGGGATTCTCGGCGCATTAGATGAACTTGCGCCGGGCTGAACGAGCCCCATGGGAGGTGACTGAGGACTGTGTCCCATCCTCAAGCCAGGGACTGACGCGTAACTGGGATTTCAGAAGCGCCAGACACAAGAATAGGTTGATCGGTTTGGCCACATTGAAATCCAGAGCTCCCGTTTGTCAAAGAACAAACACCAGAGCTCGGAAGGGACATCACAGAGGGAGAGATTCGCGCCATCACGGCCGCGTGGCCCTCTGCGGCTGCCGCGGCTCACGACCAAACCGTAGCGGCTTAGAGGGACAGAATGCGTCATTCTGTGCATTCGAAGTCCTACCCGGGTCTCACTGGGCTGGAAGCGAGTCGCCAGCAGGGCCGTGTTCCTTCTAGGGCCTCAAGGGCGGCGTCCGATTCCCTGCTTTTCCAGCTTTTAGAGGCCACTGGCATTCCTTGGCTGAGGCCCCTTCCCCCACCCAGACTCACAGTCCCCGCTGTCACCCCCTGGCCCGGCTCCTGACGCCCCCTCTCCCTCTGAGCACAGCCAGGAAAGCCTCTCTGCTTGGAGGAGAGGAGATCAGGCCGGTCCCCTGCACTACCCAGGACCATCCCCCATCTCGGGGTCCTTAACTTCATGCCATCGGCCAAGTCCCTTGGGCCATGTAAGACGTCCGCCCTGCCCTCCCATCACGGGTCATTGACTCAGTGGGGTCCCATACAGCCCACCAGCTGACCGGATCCCACCCGGTCCTGGCCACAGTGTCCAGGGAAAGCCACGTCTGCTCACTGGGATGGTACTTTATTCCTTAGGAGGAAAACATCCTAGAAACCCGGGAAGATGCGAATTAAGTGTAGAAATCGTTAACACGAGGGGCGCCTGGGGGGCTCAGTGGGTTAAGGCCTCTGCCTTCGGCTCAGGTCATGATCCCAGGGTCCTGGGATCGAGTCCCGCATCGGGCTCTCTGCTCAGCGGGGAGCCTGCTTCCCCCTCTCTCTCTGCCTGCCTCTCTGCCTGCTTGTGATCTCTCTCTCTCTGTCAAATAAATAAATAAAATCTTAAAAAAAAAAGAAAAAAGAAATCGTTAGCACGATAAATCATAGAATTATGACTTTTTATTAACGTATCTGGACGGGTGTGCCATTTCACACTTACGTTTATGGAATTTCCTCTGTTACAGAGAAAGTCACACAAATCCCATCTTAGATGTGTAACTCACTTGGTCCCATAACGTCGTGTGGAAATCTTAGTGCGTGTCTACACAGAATTACCTGAGAGACTGTAGGCTCATTGCCTTTCTAAGTGAAATTACTCAGGTTTCTAAAAATTAATTAGCACGAGGACGATTCTGTTCATGAGACAATCGAACCACCCGAGAAGGGATTTTAATCTATTACACTTTACTGTTGCTATTTGAAGTGTCGAGGGTAGTTAATGAATTAAATTTGTAGTATTCAAAGGCCCTGAAAAGCTGACTAGGAGGCTTTGCAGGTCTTACGAATAGAAAAGCAAGATCTAGAAGCCAAATGTAAATGATCAGGGAAGAGTTATATTTTTTGGTTTCCTTTTGTGTGGTTTTATAGCTTTCAGGAACCACGCATTGATTTTAAAGGGAAAAATAAACCTAGCAAGAGTCTTCTAAACTCAAACCGGCACATTTCGGTGAAGGGGAGATCTGCATTGCGTGGGCATTTGGGGGGTGAAGATAATCAGCTTGAGAACTAGGGGGCGGGGCCCTTGAAGCCCCACATTGGGGGGAGGGGCAGGAGCATCGCTGGGCCCCGCCCAGAGGTGCAGATGGAGGGCGTTCCCTCAGCCTTGTCCCCAAGCGCCACCTCTCTGCTCTCTGATCCCCTTCTGTGTCCGCTGAGTGTTTTCACGACCCCACGTCCCCTCGACCAGCTTACCCTGTGTACCTCCTCGCCCTATGCCTTCCGTGTGGACCCTGGAGACCACGCATCGCCCTGGACCTTTTACCGACAAGGTAAGTGGTCCCTCCATCACTTCGCCAGCACAGAATGGCCAAAGCCCCCAACCGCGTCCCCCCACCTTCTGTCTCCTACCGGCTTCAGCCACCCGCCCGAGCCCCATGGACACGGACGCCCCATGGCTGCGGCGCTGTCCCCTCTGCCTCTCCGGGCCTGTCCGCCCCCTCGCCCCGGGGGCCTTAGTCTGCCTCCTTCTTCCTTTCGGTTTTGTTGTGTTTGGAGTTTTTTGTTTAGTTTCGTTTCGTTTTTTCCAGTGCAGGTCTGCTGGCGATAAGCTTCGTCCACTTTTGTTTCCTGAAAACAACTTTGTCTTGCTTCCCTTTCAAAGAGCCTCTTCCCTGGGTGTGAAATTCTGGGTCGGCAGTTGTTCTCAGCCCTTGGGAGTGCGCGTCCAGCATTTCTTTTTAAAGATGTTGTATTTATTTATTTGGGAGAGAGAGGGAGCAGGGCGTGCGAGCACACAGGCAGAGGGAGAGGGAGAAGAAGGCTCCCCACTGGGCAGGGAGCTCGACATGGGGCTCGATCCCAGGACCCCAGGATCATGACCTGAGCCGAAGGCAGATGCTGAACCGACTGAGCCCCCCACAGGCGCCCTGAGATGCCCTTGTTTCTGCACAAAGTCTTAGGGTTTTCCTTGGGCGGTTTATAAGGTTTACTCTCTGCCCCCGTGGCTGTGCTATCCCGTGTGTGTGAGGCTCACATGGACTCCCTCCACCCCACACCCCTGCTTCCAATGCTCCCCTTACATGTGCAGGCGATTTGTTCTTAGCGTCTCCCGTCTATTTTCCACATTTTTGTCCCCGGCCCCAACTTCCTTCCGCATGTTCTGGGTGAACCCTCTCCTGGGCGCTGCTGAAGCCCCTGCTCTCTCAGCCTCCTGTGTCACTGTGCGGGGCAGCCCCCGGGAAGACCGGCTCTGTCCCCAAAACATCAGGTCCCGATGGCTCCACTGCCCGAGAATCTCTGAACTTGGTCCCACGCTCGTCGTGAGTTCACAAGGAGGCTGGTCCCTGTTTTCTCATCCAGTCGTGGACTCCGGGGAGCACATCTTCCCACCGAAGCTACCCTCCCCGCTGGAGTTCTCATGGTCACCCTGTTTCAATGGTCACCCTGGATTAGTTCGAGGGGACGGTCACCCTCCTACTGGTGGGGACTGGATGGACCCGTGACTTTGCAAGGAAAGTCACCACTTTCCCTCACCTGCGAAGTTTTCTCCAGAAATAAGTTATCGGGTGAGCTCGCTGATTCCAAGCATGTGAAGAGTTCTTTGTGAAAGTGACCCTGTTCGGGAAACGCCGAGATCATGGCGCCGCACGTCACCCCGTCGTGTTAACTGGTCCCCACTCAGCGTTCTTAGTGCTCCAATTCACTTCTGCTTTGGCTCTCTCCCGCCTTGTGCTCTGAGGACACGTGGGCACTCAGGAGACGGGGGTCCAGCAAGGCCGGCCCGGCGGGCAGAGACACAGGTGACACAGGCAGGGTGTCATGCGTGGGCTTTCCCACATGGCTCGTCATCAGAAGTAGCAGGAGGCCGTCCGCAAACACAGATCTCGCCCGCTGAGATCTTGGTCTCATAGGTCTGAGATGAGCCCCTGACTCGATTTCTAAGAC
The DNA here is from genome assembly GCA_028533885.1 of Nasua narica. Taxonomy (NCBI): domain Eukaryota; kingdom Metazoa; phylum Chordata; class Mammalia; order Carnivora; family Procyonidae; genus Nasua; species Nasua narica. The sequence continues at coordinate 78,939,458 of CM052813.1, read as the reverse complement.
CCTCCCAGGTGGTCCTGAGGGGCAGTCCAGTTTAGGGCGCATCGCGTGCAGGTTTCAGGCAGGTGAGCGTGCTGTTGGGCGATTGAGGGCAAGCGAACCGAGCCCGGCTCCCCGTGGCTCAGAGCGGTCAAGCTCCAGGACGGGGGGCGGCCGGGAAAGTAGGCCCGAGCGGGGGCCGGTCTCCCCCCTCACGCTCATGGGGCCCGAAGACAGGATCCCCTGGGGGTGAGGATCAAGGGCACAGCCGCTGCCCTCAGCTCAGGGGCACAGGCCGCTGCCTCGAGGGCCTCGCCAGCCTGTCCTGCATGGTTTGGGGGGTTTTGTTTTGCCTTGGATGTGGCTCTGCCCTTGACTCGGATGCCCCGGTCAGCAGCCCCCAGCCGGCGCCTCCTGGGGATCATGGATCAAGGACTTTGACCTTCCCGCTGTGATCTCCGCGGGGCCCCCTCCAGGGCCAAGCTCTGCAGGGAGGGAGGGCCAATTCCACAAGAGGAGGAGCTCCGAAGCCACAGACCACGGCCCCCAGCCACGCAGCACTGGCTGCCCACGGGGGCGGCCAGGGCTGGGGGAGCCGCTGGTCCTCCTTCTGTATGAAAGCACGAACCAGAGCAGCTACACCTTATTTTCCGATCCCAAGATTTGACGGTTTCCCATTCAACCCTGGTTAAAATTTAGAACGCCGCTCTCGTGATGGAAGGCGCAGGACGCCGGGAGGGCCATATTTGCTGCTTTGGGACAGATGGACTTTTCCAGATGGCTCCTGGCTCTCCCGGCTTCCCGACTGGGACTTCTGCCACATCACAGGGTGGGCGGGGTGGGGGGGCTTCCAGCCTTCTGCGAGGCTCTGGGAATCAGCTAATGGGCCGCCCCCTCCCCACATGGCCCATCAGTCACGGGGACAGTGACAGCCCCATGGAGGAGCTCGAGTGTGGCTGGAGAAACAGGAAAGGGCCCACGGGGGCCCCACGCCCAGGGCGGGTTTCAGGACTGGGGTACGCATACGGGGCTCCTGACTGCCTTTCCCACGTCCATCCATCCAGACCTAGGCCACCTCCGTGGCAAGTCGAGGGACAGCCAGTGACTTAACCTTCCTATCTTGGGGCTGTAAGACAAGATAGGCATGTTTCCTGCCCAGGTCACAGTCCCACGCCCCTGGGGGGCGGGTCAGCGCAGTGGTGAGGCAGGGACCAGCCCCTCCTGACTTCCACCTTCCCACGAGTTCCTCCTAACACGCTTCTCACGCTGGATTTGTTGCTACGGGATGTGCACACGTCCTTGCCTCGATCGTCGTGGGGAGGCCTGCTTGGGGTTTTCGGGCTTGAGCACAAAGACGGTGATGTACAAGGCAGGGCCACTTGTTCCTAACACAGAACCCTGGTCTTTTCCTCGGGGGCTTTAACAAAATCCCCCCTCTCACTGTTGGCGGCCTGGAAATGCCCAGCATTTTCCAGTTCTGCAAGACCCCAACTTCCTGGGCTCTTCTTCGGTGGATCCTGCCTGCAAACAGCTACGCTCCTTCACAGGTCATCCTTTCCCTCGTGAGGCCTTTTCAGCCAGCAGACACCTATGACCAGGGTTCCGGCTCTCGAGCTCTCCCCTCGGAGCCGCTGGAGCTGCCTTCCACGTTCCAGGAGGCAAGACTTGGACGGGACCACACCCAGACCACTCGCCCTCCCTGGTTCCTTTAAAAGGAGACACGCGGGACCTAAGGCGCTGGTGTGGCCTGACCTATGCAGACAAGAGTGTGGTGTCTCCTCCTCAATTCTAGACATCATGCCTTCATTAATACAGCCTAAAACATCATCCCCTTCAGTATCTTGCTTCACCCTGACCCTCCTGAGCCTATATTCCACCAGATGACCCCTTCCAAGTCGTTTTCTTGTAAAATGCTCTAAGGTTTTGGAGCGTTAGAAGAACTTGTGAACCTGGGCGAAGGGGGAGGGGGATCAGAGCAGGCAGGCTTGGCAGGCTGGGGCAGGAGTGCGGTTCTGGTTTGGGGCCCCTCACAGCCCCCAGAGATCAGCTTTATTCGGGAAGAGGGGCTGTTCCTCAGGCCAGGAGAGGGCGAGGGAGGAAGCACGCTTTCCCTGGTGGATTCTGAGACCCGGGCAGCCTGGCGTCTGCTCGGAGCACACGGGGCACGTGTGCGCAGCTGCGATGCGGGCAGATGTGGCCCCGGCCTCTGATCCCGGGGCGCCCACAGCAGAGCCCCCGGCACTCGCCATGGGGGCAGGGGGCGCAGGGAAGCTGCGGGTGGGAGGGCTGGGCAGCCCAGGTGCAGCAGCGACCGAGAGGCCAAGGGGCTCCTCCCCCCAGGTTGTGATGGAAGCTGGGGCCGGACCCAGGCCCGGCGGCCAGGCCAGAGAGGGCGCCTCCTGGGAGCTGGGAGGGGGGCTCAGGGGAGGCCGGCGATGCCCACAGCCACACCGCCATTACTGAGCCCTGCGTCTATCGTGGACCCCAAGCTTTGTGCACACCGTCCTTATTCCAGAGTCCACAAAGCCACCCTATACCCCCTGCCACCTGAGAGAGAACACAGAGAGGTCAAGCGACCGGCCAAGGTCACACAGCCTGCATTGCGCAAAGCCCAGGGGAACCCAGGTCCGTGTGGACTCAGAGCCGGGTCACAGCCCCAGGGAAACAAACACTTGCTTCTTCTGGATGGAGGCAGCTCCACCCTGGGACCCTGACCTCGGGACCCCCAAAGCCCAGCGGTCACAGACACAGTCGGCAGGCCAACATGGCTCCCAAGCACGGGTAGACGGCTGGCTGGGGCAGGGAGCCCCCAGTGCCCCAGGCTGGGCTCCCAGCATGTACTGGACTGGGAAGCAAGACCTGAGTGGACAGCAGACAGCAGCAAGAACTGAGCCCAAGGGTCCCAGACCCACTGGGTAAGGAGATGGAAGGTTCTGGAAGGCTCCAGAAGACCACCTTTGCTGGCTGGGAGAAGGGCCTTCCTCCCATGATGGACAGCACAGGGCAGAGGAAACCAGAAACCAGACTGGAGCCAGAAACAGTTTGAGGGAGGACCTGGGAGGAGGGGGCGTCGAGGAGGAAACCCAGGGCCAGGAGCCCCCGTGGCTAAACGCACAAGTTCAATGCTGATCCTTCCCCGGGACACGGACACGGACACGCCGGATGGACCCTGCTCGGCCCAGACTAGACCACCCCCCACATAGCTGGGACCCGCGGGTGCACTGTCCTGACCTTGCGGGGCAGCCTCATTGCTCCCCGAGTCTTCAGGGGCCACTCCCGCCAAAGCGAGGCTTCCCGGGCAGGACCCCGTGCCCTCCTGCAACCACAGAGGTCACACCGCAACTGAGGATCTAAGGCGTGTGTGCACAGACCCCACAGGTTTCTACCCCGTTTCCCACGCCGCAGACCTGAACCCTTGGAGGAGCAACAAGGGAGGACAGGGGACAGCCCAGCCCAGGGGACACACGTGGCTTCGGCCCCCTGCTCCTGGAGGCAGCCGCAGCTGCCAGGGACCCAGCCCTCTGGTCTACGGCGGCCTGGGCAGAATGGCCCTTCAGAATGGCCGGCCTGCTGGCTGCACCTTCCCAAGCCCCCTCCCCCGCCCGAGCAACCACACACGTGTGCATTGCACACGTGGAATACCATGCAAATAAATCTGCTCTTCCATTGGGTTAATTCCACGAGCCCCTTCCTCGCCCAAGGATCCTCGACTGCAATTTTATGGGTACAGTTTACAATCTTATCAAGTCCTCAAAGCAAGAGAGCGTTTATAAACGGAATCCAGCAAGGCTCAAATTAAATAGTAACATTTTTTTTTTTTTTACCTCTTAACCCATCTCTCAATTAAATGAATTTTTACAATGCAGGTTATAAAGAATGTGCGGATTGCCCGTCTCAGAATGTTTCTGTGTTTGACGGTCTTCTTTTTTTCTTGCGCAATAGTGACACAGCCCTGGAGAGGTTAAGTGTTTCCAAAGTTTTAATGGTTCCTTTGAAATCCTGGCTTCCTGGAGGAAGGTCATTCCAGGGGAACCCCATTTCCAGGGCTGCAAGGTCAGGGCACGTGAGATCCTCTGCTCTGGGTGCTGCTGTGCGCACGGGGACACTGTCCTCGCTGCCCAGGGCTGGGTCGGGGCGCAGCCCTTCCTCCCCCGCTCTGGGCTGAGGTTGGGGTCCAGCACGGGCTCCCCCAGAGCTGGGCCGGGTCAGGGAACCCGAGGCCGGAGCAGACGTTCCTGATCCTCGGGACACGACTCCCTCCAGGAACGGAGGGAAAACCAGGCATGTGTTCCAGAAGGATCCAGACATGCCACACACACCACCTGCTCCAAACTCTGTGTGGTCCCTAGACTAGCTAAGCCCCCGGGAGGGACCCCGGCGGGCAGGGAAGGCGGGACCCCCCATGGAACCTCCCAGGTTCTCTGCAAGTAGACCACAAAGCCACTGTGGTCACTAGGTGGTTGGGGACCTGAAACCACACAAGGGCCAAGAGCTAGCCATTGCAGGGACCCACGGCTTAGGCTGAGGATGGGGTCCCCTGAGGGCACGTGGGGTGACCGGGGCGGGGAGAGGGCTGCTCGGCAGACACAGACTCCCGGGCTAATGCCCCTTTCGTCTCTCAGACGGCCTGTCGGCTCACGGGGTGCCTGTCCGCACCCCACGGCTGTGGGGCCGCCTGGTGCCGGACCCTCCAGGCGGAGCGCCCCTCCCCCGGGCCGCTCAGAGCAGCCACACGTGCGGCCTGATACCCCCTCGGGCTCATCCCTGACCAGGGACCCACAGGCCTAAGGTCAGCCTTGCTCCATGTGCGAGGCTGTCCGAGTGTGTCCCACGGGAGCCCGGGAGCGGGGCGGGGAGGCTGAGTGGGGGACCTGGGGTGGGGGCTGGGGCCGGGGACAGGCCGGGTCCCCTCTGGGCCTGGGTCAACCCACACTTTCTCAAGGGCTGCCTGGGGAAGATTTTAGGACTCAAGGTCGTGGGCACGTGGCCTGTGTCCCTGCCACTCTGCTCTGTCTGCAGCTTAAGGACCACGGGCCGGGGCCACCAAGCCCACGGAGGCAAAGGGGCATGGCCACAGGCCCCGTGCACCGATGCTGACCTGAGGGCCCCAAAAACTCCCTCAGCGCCCACGGTGGGGCACAGGTGTGACCCACAGTCAGGGAAAGGCAAGCGACAGTGGCGCCCACGTGTGCCAGCGAGGAAGCAAATGTCTTTATTGAGAAAAATGTGTGGCTGCCGCGAGAAAATGCATGTCTCGCTCAGAGGGAGACGCAGCGTTAGTGTGGGTGAAAGGCACAAAGCAGAGAGGGTCCTGGAGGGACCAGGGTGAGGACCGCGAGCCCGTGCTCCCTGCTCTGAGAGCGTCTAGCCAGCCCTCCCTGCGGCCACTGTGCGGGTGACGGCCCTGCGCTAGACGGGCCTCACCATCATCTCCGACACCTGGTAGCTGTAGTTGTAGCCTTTCCCCGACTTCCAGTTGATGCCGTTTGCAAAGGTCTCGTGGGACCCCCGGAGGTAGAGACCGTTGAGATTTGACAGGTGACACTTAAAGTACCACCAGCCCCCCTGGTAGCGCTCAGCACAGTGTTCTGGACTCGAGTCGTTGTCCCGGTCTTTGGTGGAGAAGGGGTGGTAGTTGTGGTAGGACAGGGAATCACCTGCGTGAAGGGAGAGTGGGGCGTTTTATTTGGATCCTAGTTCCAGGCAAGAACTGCAGTGGCCGGGTGTTCAGGTCGTGCACTGCACAACTCTAGGGGGCACCCGTGAACACTTGCTCTCTGGCACAGTGGCCTTGGCCTGCCGGCATTCCGTCTGTCCCTGCCAGCTGGCAGGCACCCTGACTTGGAGGGAGGCCAGTCCCGGCCCTGGGCTCCTAGTTTGCTCAGCAGAGAGCACCAGGCACCATGAAGCAGGAGCCCGGCATCCCCAGAAACGGGCCCCATTACCACCCTGTCCCCGTTTGTGTGGATAATGGCAGTAAGAAGAAGGGCCCCTGCTCCTGCACTTGGTACTAAATGGGTCCCATCGACCTGGTGGGCCCCATGAGGCGTGGGTAACATTTTCTTCACGTATGGATGGAGAGCCACGTCTGGCTGCCGCCTGTGCTCTCCCCGCAGAAGAGGCAGAGCCGGGACGGGACGCGGCCCCTCCACTCGGCGGCCCCGGCCCCTCGGCCCCGGGCGGACACTCACCCGCGCTGCCCCCGGCGAAGGCCCCCAGGACCAGCCGGTACTTCTCGGCCTCGCCCGCCATCTTGAACGAGCCATACTTGGCAAATTGGCGGTTGCCTTCGAAGTCCACGAGGTCTACGCGCAGCTCGCTGGTCCCTGGGGCACAGAGGCTGTGAGGTCCCAGCAGAGGGACCCTCTGCCCCAGGGCTGGCAGGTGGGAATTCAGGAAGTGTGGAGGGACTATGTGAACGCGGCATCGGGGGAAGGTCCACACATCCATGGACGAAGTGCGTGGATACAGGAGGGGCCGTGAGAACCACTTGCCAAGGGTCCTTCTGCCCCCGAAATCCCCTCCTCGTGTTCGTCTGCTAGACACGACTCCATCCCACACCAACAGTGTGCATTTCCCCGGTGGGTCGGGACATGCCCGCCAGCCCCGTGCGGTGGCTGCTTGCGGGATCCTGGGTGTGGGAAGGTCGGTGCTCCCCGGAGCAGGGGTTTCGGGAGAGAAAGGGTTAGGGCTGGACGAGGAGCCCACCCTGAGGCCTCCGGTCCCTCTGGTCTCGGGATCTAAGTGGCTGGGGATGCCCTGCTTGCCAGAGTCCCTCGCCGTGGTCCTAACGTGCTCCCACCTGGTGTGTGAGACGAGGGCCTGGCTCCCCCGCAGGGCGGGTGCACAGAGCCGAGTGAACTCCCAGCAGGAGGAGGGGTGGGTCCTCGGCCGCGGGGGGCAGGTGCGGGTCGGGACCTACCCTGGGCGGTCAGGGCGTGGATGTTGTCGTTCCCCAGCCAGAACTCGCCCTGCTGACTGCCGAAGCCTCGCTTGTACGCGGCCCAGTCGCGAAAGAAATCCACGGAGCCGTCGCTCCGTCGCTGGAACACCTGGGGACGGCGCGAGGGCTCGGGGGCCGGGCCCTGCTGGGGCCCACGGCGCAGGGGCCCCGCCACATTAGCGGGGAGGCCTGGTTCTCAGCGGGCATCCCGGCCGGGCTCCCGGCATGGCTGTGCAGCCTCCTCTCAGACCCCAGGGGTGGTCAGAGCCCACAGCGGAGGGAGGGGCAAACAGGAGGACCAGAGAGGGTGGGCGACAAGCCCAAAGCACACAGCTGGAGGTGTGGGCTCCCTCCGGGCCTCGCCCCTTGTCGCCCACCCTCTCTGCACTCCTCCCGTAGGGCTCGCCCCCACCAAGGTGTCTGGTTCGCCCCGGCCTGGGCCTGGGGGACGGCTCAGCCTCGAGGGGGATGTGGACAGTGGGACAACGGCCACACGAGAGTGTCCCCTGTGCGGGCGGACGAGCTGCTCTGTTGGATCCCTGGGCAGGGCCCGCCGGCCCCCACGCACCACTGGGCGGTGGCCCGGCCACTGACACTCACGGTCCAGCCCCCGCCGTCCGTGTCCATGTCGCACAGCACGCTCAGCGGGCGGCAGTCGGGCAGATAGATGGTGTACCAGCCGCTCAGAAAGTGCCCCCTCTTGAGCAGGTCCGTGCAGGTCCGGGGCCCTGGGGACGGACCCAGAGGCTGAGGTCAGGCCAGGCGCCCTGGGCGGACGGGCCGCAAGGGGGTATCTGCACAGGTGGAGGGGTGGAGGGGGACCCTGGGCCCAGACAGACTCCGAGCCCCGGGCCCCCCGCCGTCACGGCCAAGCCCCGTCTCCCGGGCATCCCCCCTCCTAGGCCGCCCCCCTTAGTCTGCAAACCCCGGCCTTCAGGGGACGTTTGGGCTTCCTGAGGACATGGCCAGGGCCCGCCGCCCATTGCTGCGCAGCTGTGGGAGGGAGCCGGGTCTGCGAGTGTGCGGTCCTTGCATTCTGGAACCCGGGTGAGCGAGGGGCTGGGCTCTGGTCAGCGGGAAGCGTGGGGCGGTCGGTGGCGTGGTCGGTCACCTGTGTCACAGGACTGAGGCGCAGGCTCTCCTGTCGGTGGGGACAGGACACACACATCACGGTCTGGCAACGGGCACCCCCGTCCCCCTTCAGCCGCAGGTGCTCTGTGGTCGGGCTCTGTCCGGGGAGGGTGGTGCAGGCCCAGGGATGCGCTCCGAGACTGGCCGTCCCCGGGCGCGGCTCTGCGGGGCCCCTGTGTCCAGCCTGGGCTGGGGGCCGTGGGGCAGCGCTGTCACTCAGGGTCCCGCCGTGCCCCCCGTGCCGGCCATCTCCGCAGGGCCCCGGGTCCTCTGGGGTGGGAATGGACTCGTCTGGGTCTCTCTGGTCGGCCTCGGGTCCCCATACTGCACCCTCACCGACGGGGCCGTCGACCCAAGCCCTGCCCCAGACCCTGCGCGCCTCCCCGTCATTTCCCTGACCGCAGAGGGACTGGGGGTGAGACCCTCCCCCAGCAGATGCTGCCAGGCGGACTGCGGCCTGGGGCCCCCACGTAGACCAAGCTTGCTGAGACACCCCCAGGACCGCGAGCCCGGCTCACCTCTCTCCCCGCACGTTCCTTTTTCCCCTCGGTCCCCTGGAGAAGAGACAGGAGGATAGGACCTCGGACGCAGGGGAGTGTGGTTGGGGGGAGGTCGCCTGAGCGCTCCGACACCCCCCGGCCGCTCTGCCCTCAGGGGTCGGTGGGAAGGGCAGTGGGGGCCAAGCCCCAGGCCTCCCCCCTGGGCAGGGTATCCTCGTTGCTCGGCTGGCTTTCCACGGATTCGAAAGCCATGGTCTCCAGGAAGGGGAGGGAACCCCGAGGTCTGGGATCCTGCCCCCGGGAAGGAGAGGTCCCGGGAGACCAAGCTCCCTGGGTCAGGACTCCGGTCATGCGCTAACTTGAGGGTCCTTGGACATACGACCCGAGCCCCCGTCCCTCTGTCTGCCTCCGTGCCCCTCCCCATTTCTCTGCCCTCCTCCCTGTGTCCCTGTGTCCCCGTCTCCCCGGGTCCCTGTCCCTTTGTCCGTGTGCCTCTCTCACTGGACAGAGCCCGGAGTCCCCCGAGGGGTCCTGGCCCTTCATCACGATGTTACCTTTGGGTCCCGCTGGTCCTGCCTTCCCAGGGGCTCCAGGGGGACCAGGCACTCCTGCAAATTCCAAGGACACGGGCCTCCTGGGCGAAGGTGCAGCCGCCGCAATCCCACGTGAGCTCTCTGCCCCGAGTACTAAGGTCTGCCCAGCCCCACTTATCTTCAGAACCGCTGCCCCAGGGTCGCCAGAGCAGCCACGGCCACCAAGGTGGGGACCGGCCTGTCACCTGGAGCTCAGGGTCCCCAGGGCCACCACGGATTCCTGCCTCTGCGGAGCTCTGTGGAGTGGGCCCGGGCCCGGGCCTCCCTCAGCGAGCCCTACTGTCTGGTCTGGGCCCGAATCCCAGGGCACATCCTCGGAGACCCTGTCCCCCGGGTCCCCGCAGGTCACGGCCAGCCTCTCCTACAGTGGGTCCCGGGCTGGGTGAGCCCAACTGGCACTGTGCCCCAGCCCCTGGCAGGGTCACCATGGGCCCCTGCACATGGGGTCTGACTCCATGCAGAGAGGCTCCGCGGTCTCTGATGCTGGCTCCGCGCAGGGCAAGACCCGAGCTCAACCTGGCGGGGGGGCATCCCCACCCCCGGGACTAGCTGGAGACGCGTGGGCGCTCGGGCACCCCACCCCGGGCCCCGTGCGCGTACCTCTCTCTCCATTGATGCCGGCGTCTCCCTTGGGCCCTGCGGCCCCGGGCAGCCCCGGGCAGCCCCGGAGGATGCTGAGCTTGTCGGAGCCCTCCAGCCCCACCACCTTCACCTCTGCAGGGAAACACGGAGTGACGGTCGGTGCCTTCCCCCTGGGCCCAAGGGCTCAGCAGATCCCGCAGACATGCTGCCCTTTCCGAGGCCTGGGCAGACCGCTGGGCACCCCGGAGGGTCAGCCTGGAGGTGGGTTTTTGGCCTCTAGGGTAGACTTGCTCTATCCCCCTCCGCCCTGCTGTGGGTGCTGGTCGGGCCGGAGGAGATGACCTGGGGATCCTCCCTGCCCGAGGGCGACCCAGCTCCTCAGTGCTGTGTGTCCCCGGGCTCGTCACTCAACCCCTCTGGGCTTCTGTCCTCCGGGCTCCGAGAGGATCGGATGAGGGCTGGGGGGAGGGAACATCGGATGGTGCACCTGTTTAAACTCTGAGCAGGATCCGCGGCATTGGAAAGAGCTTCACGGACACTGGGGACTTTCAGCAAATAACAATAAATATTGATAAACTTGGGGAATCGGTGAAACTTTCCGTGAAACGGAAGTTTCACCCCCAGACCTCGGGCTTGCGCTCAGAGAATTCCCGAGCCGGAAGGGATCCCGGTGGGTCCCCTGGAGAGGGATGTGCTGGCTCCCAGGACCCAGAGCCGGGCCCGCAGAATCGGGAGTGGAGGGTTATTTACTTGGTGGAGCTGAATCGCGCGGTTGGCAAAGCTAAGATGTCCCTCTAAGAGGCCTGGGGGACGCCGTGGGGGGGTGGCGCCGGACAGCACAGGCTCCTGCGGGGGGCGCGGCAGCTGCCACCATTGGGCTCTCTTGTGTCCTTACCTCACGGCTCAGACCAGTGTAGACCGCATTTTAAAACTTGCCTAATTTTTTTCTCATTAATAAAGAATACTTGGCTATTTTAGGCACATTAGGAATCAAGACATGTTTATGGAAACAAAGTAAGTGTCCCCTGATATCCCAGGAAGGGATCCATGTGTGGGGATCCGTCCGGCCTTTCGCATTCCAGACCTCTCGGGACACTCGGGGTAAGTCACGTCCCCCGAGCTGACGGACCCCTGCCAGCCGGCAAAGGTGCGGCCCGAGGACCCTGGGCAGTGCGCCTGTGCCTGTGCCCGCCCCGCCCGTCCAGAACCTCCCGGGGGTCAGCGAGAACCACCAGCCAGGGAAAGGCAGTCGGGAGCCTGCCCCTCCTGCCCCCTCAGAGACACTGGGGGCCCCCCTCTCCCAGAGCCTGAAAGCCCCCCGGGGCCGGGTGTGAGGTCTCCCAGCGCCGGTGACCACGGCACGCCATCTGACCCGGGCGGCATCCGGCCCTCTGCCTTCGACACCCCCCATGTGGTGGGCCCTGAGGATCGCCCCCGCACGTGGCCCCTGGTGGCCGCCCCCCAGCTCGTGGCCCCTGAGGCCCAGGGAAGACGGAGGCTGGCACAGGGTCTCCTGCCGACAGCGCAGGCCAGGGCCCGGCCCAGCAGGTCTCGCCTCAGAGCTTTGCCCACTAGCCTCCTTTTCTGGAAAATGACACCTCAGATGCGCTCTCACGGGGCCCAATGAAGGAATGTCCGCGGCGGGCCGAGCTCGGGCCCCACACGCGAGCGGAGGCTGCCGGCTGGCCGGCCTCATGATGCCGGTCCGGGCGGCTCCCCTGGCGTCTGACTCACCTGGACAGGTGTCGGCGGCCCAGGCCCCGGTGCACAAGAGCGCGACGACGACCGTGACGGCAGCTCCGCCGGGCTCCATGGCTGCGGTCGGTGTGGCCGCAGGAGCTCCTGGGCTCTGTGTGGCCGTGGCCGCCCCCTTAACCCCTGGCCTCATTTCTCACGGTGGCCACTTCCTGCCGAGGCCTGCGGCGCCAGCCGGGGGCGACCCAGCCCCACACCCTGCTTGATAAGCATCCTGTGTGACGGCCTCACTTCCCCTCAGCAGGGACACTGTCCCCAGGGGAAGGCCCCCAGGCGGTGTGTGGCACAGGGCCAGCCTGCCTGTGTGTGTCCCTGAGGAACGCCTGAACCGTGCCCGCAATCAGACCACAGCCTGTGAGGGTCAGGGGTCCCTTGGAGGCCACCTCAGTGCCCGCGGGCCGTGTGGGTCTGAGAACCCCCGGCTGCTCAGAGGGCCCTGCGGTCTCTTGCAGGTTCACGGGGGAGACGCGAAGGGAACCAGTGTCTACCTACGCTGCCCCAGGCGGCTTGGAGTTGGCCCAGGTGCCATCGCCCTGGGGCAGGAGAGGGGCGGGCCCTTGGGGAGAGGCCCTGGCTTCAGGAGGGGTGACCCGACTTCAGAGGAACCTCCAAGGGTCTGGCGGTCTGTGACCAGCTGTCCGCACGTGGGGTCGCCCCTGGGCACCCGCGGAACTGGCCCTCCCTCGGGCGCCTGCCCTCAAAGTTCCGGGCGGGACAGATGCAGTCAGCCAGGCCCCTGGGAGCCACGACCGGGAGCCACGGCATCCTGCCCGCGTGGCCCGGCTCCGCCATTGGGGATGGCGCTCCCACAGTGTGAGAACAGGTCGAGGAGCCGAAATGCATTCCAGATACTGGAGCAAAAAGCCTTGACGGCCGTTCGGTGTTTTAAGCGTTGGCAACATGGACGAGAATCCGGCGTGTTAGAGGGAAGGCCGGACGATGCAGTTGAAATGGGACCTTGGGTCACAGGCCCGGCTGGTGACTTTATGTGGAAAGAGTGCCATGTTTTTAGCTTTGGAGCAGGTAAGAGAACCCCAGGGTCCTCACGTTCACCTATTTGCTTGATTAGACTTCTCAAAATGAGCCGATGCCCTGAAGCTTCCGCTAACGGCCGACAACCAAAGGCTGAAACACGAACTGGGAGACATTCACTTTGCCAACACACTGATGATGTTTTCAGCTGAAATTTCCTAACTGGGAGAATAGAACAAGGATTGCTCATGGGCCCCTTAAAGAGAGTCATGAAAACGGGCCTCTTATCTACGGAGAAAATCGAACTTAAAAGCTTAAGGAATCACCGGACTTCGGAAGTTACAACATTGTAACGTTCGGAACAAATCTCACTTGAATTCACGGTGAAGACAGTAGCGGGCGGAGCGGTGGTCTCTGGGCAAGAGGCCGAGAAGGACCCACCGGGAAACAGCCCAGAGAGGACAGACGTCCACAGGCAAGGGTCAGGCCCGAGTGCACCGCTGCGCCTTGGAGGGCGTCTCCGGTCGTGGATGCGGGAACCAAGGCCCAGAGCAGGAAGGAGGCTGCCCGGGGCCGCACAACTTGTTACCCACGTGCCAGGATTAGAACCTCACTCCCCGTAGTCCATGGGTTGCTCGCGCCCCTGCCCCCTGCCCCCTCGCACAGGGACTAACCCTACCCGGAGAGTGCATTTTCAAGGTCACTGTTTGCATCGTGATGCTTTTCCCCTCATTCCTGGACTTGCATCCCTGGAGATGCATTTCTCGTAAGCGGCGTGTCCTGGGATCCTGGTTTCTCGGCTGTGCTGCCCCCGGTTGACATTCTGGGCAACACCGAATTTGGTGGGTAGGGCTTCGTCTACCGTCTCGCTCTTTATCTGCACCCCGTCGTTGGTCCCTCTTGCCTCGCTTTCCTTGGGTTGACCTGGCTCTCTCGGTGCTTTGAGCTCCCTCTGCCTTGACTCTTGGGCCCTACCTATTGGTGTGACAGTCGGGGTTTGGGCGGGGAATTGCTCAGTGCCTCTCCATCATCACTGTCCCCCGCGGGTGACCAAGGTCACAATTCACGTACAAACATCCCACGATCCTTCCCCTTACAGTTGTTATGGATATTGCTGCTCCGTGTTATGAGCCCCCGAAATGCATTTTTCTTAAAAAATTCAATTGTCGGGACGCCTGGGTGGCTCAGTTGGTTGAGCAGCTGACTTTGGCTCAGGTCATGATCCCGGCGTCTTGGGATCGAGTCCCGCATCGGGCTCCTTGCTCCGCAGGGAGCCTGCTCCTCTCTCTGCCTCTGCCTGCCTCTCTGCCTGCTTGTGTTCTCTCTCTGTTAAATGAATAAATAAAATCTTAAAAAAAAAAATTCAATTGTCTTTTAACAGCCTCTTTAAAAGAGGGGAGAAGTATTTTGTACATATTCACCATCTCCGCTGTTCTCGTGCCTTCCTCAGGATCTGCATCTCCACCTGGAATCCCTTCCCATCCGCCTGAAGAACTTCCTTCCTCATTTCGGGGAATGTCGGTCTGCGGGGAACATATTTCCTCCGCCTTTGATGGTCTGGAAGTGACCCTCACTTCACCTTCACTTATAATCCTAGCTTTGTTAGCACCTAAGCAAAGAATTTCTGCCTCTCAGCACCTCGGGACATCCTTCCGCTGCCCTCTGCCCCCAGGAGAAGTCTCCCCCACTCCCCGGCTCCCCCCACCATTCTGTCTGGCCCCCGCCTCGTCCCTCCTGCCTGCTTCTTCCGTCTCTCGTCTCCTGCAGCTTCTAGCAGCCTGTCTAGGGGGGATTTTGGGTTCCACGGAGTTCTTGGATCTGGAGATTCATGTTATTGATTGAATGTAGCCATTTGGGGCTAATATTTCCTCATATTTCTGCCCCGTTCCCCCACCTCTACTTTTGGCAGCAACTGTATTGCTCTTGCAAGTAGGCTTGGTACCTTCCCGTTATTTAAGGTTCTGTTCACTTTTTACAAGAACCTTGTCTCCCACGCTTCAGTTTGGATAAAGCACCAACAACTTATTTTCAGGGTTGTATTATCCATTCAGTGAATTCCTTTTTTATTTCAGAGATTACAATTTTTTATTTCTAACATTTACCATTGGTTCATTTCTTCGAGTTTCCTTCTCTCTTTTGAAATCCCTCACTTCTTCAGCCACGACAGCCATCTTTTCTTGTATATTATATGACATTTATCTACTCATTTTGTGGTCCGTGTCTGTAAGTTCCAACACCTGAAACACCGTTCATTTGTTTCCGTTGACTTTTTCCCTCTTGATCATGGGTCACATTTTCCTTCTCTTGTGTGTCTAGTAAACCTTGATTCTATGCGCGACATTGTCGGCACGATGTTACGGGGACTCAGGACTCAGTGCTCATTCTCAGAAGAGAGCTGAGCTTTGGGCTGGTAGCTCTCGGCCCAGGCTTGCCAGGGTGGCCCTATTCTGTCCCTGAACCTGGGGGACAACTTCAGTCCTGGGACACACTCCCCAGATGGGGCCTCCTGGGGTTTCAACATGAACCCTTCCGTGTCTATCAGATCCATCGAAATGACCGCACTTGAACTCAAGGAGCCTCCAGGCACAGGGGAGTGTCGGCATCTCTGCTCAGCTGTGTCGGCCTGCCAGCGGCTCCCCCAGCAGCCGGCCAAGGACAGGGGAGGTTGGCGTGACCAGCTTTGGGTTCTTCCCCACGTGGCTTCTTTGTTTTCAGGATTTCCGAGCTCACTTCCCCTACTCTGTAGCTTAGATCTCAGACTCCAAGCCCCAGCCTGCTGAGACAGCCTCCTCCTGTTTGAGCAACCCTCACCCTGCATCACGGGGACCAGGGAGGGTCCTCAGGAGAAAATCGGGGGATGGCACAGGTATCCCATGGGGCTCCCTTCTCTAGGGCTGACCCCACATCCAGTTTCTGCTTTTTGTCACTTTGCACTGCCTTTAAACAGTTGGTGTTTTCAGCGGTAATCCAGAACTTACTGTTTCTATGGGCGGAGCGTTAAGGCAATGTAAGCTACCTTCCAGTTTCCAGACACTAGGAGTCTACGCGCTTTGTTCCACAGGGCCGCTCGGCAGAGGTGGCATTTGAGAAGAGAACCGAAAGCCGTGAGTCAGATGTGCAGTATTTCAGGTGGGAGTCTCAGAAGGGGGAGAGAGCCCAGTGGAGCTGAGAGAGAGCGAGGAGGCAGGTGTCGGGATAAAGGAGGAGCTCATCAGCGGGGACCAGTGTGGGAGGAACCGTCTAACACGGGAATGCTGGTATCCTGTCCCGCACTGACCGGGACGAACCTTCAGGTGACTCTATACAGGCTCAAGAGTGAGAGCCGTTGGCCAACACTTTCCAGGGACTTCGAGGCCCTGGCCTCTGACTCCACAGGCTTTGGTTGAGCGTGAAGAAGTACCCCGTTCTCACCCACGACAAGTCCCTCTTCCTTACTTCCAAATCTCTCACCTCACATGGCCCCCGAAGCCCCAGACATGGAGCCCCAGACCCACGTTCTCTGTGCCATCCGTGAGCCTAGATATGGGACCCTGATGCACGGTTGACCCTACTCACCCCTGATTGTCACCAGAACCAAAGTCTGGGCCAAACTGGTCTCTAACTGAAAGTTTCGCCAGTCTCTGCCTCTAGAGAACGTGCCCAGGAGGGGGGCTAATGCTCATTGGCAGTCTGTATGGTGTGCCAGACGCCCCCCCCCCAGTGACTGCCAGGCCATCACAAGGACCCCTTGGGCAAAACTCCAGGGAGCTGAGTCAGAGCCACGAGCACAGGAATCCCGCCGGCTGAGAGGAGCACGTGCCCACGGAACTTGGGGAACTTGGGGAGGCCAGCGTCGCATCGGTGTCCCATGACTGGGGGCGGGAGAGGAATTTCGCCAGCTGCCACCCAGCCAGCTGCGTGTTAACACCCCTGGTCCCGGGAAGGCCCTGGGGGAGGAGACACACAGCCCAGCAGGAGGGCTTTCCCCCAGCCGAGGAGGAAGAAGCAGGATTACAAGAGTCAGACCCGATTCATGGTCTAGACCGGGCCCAACCCTCTCCTCCACGAAGCCTCTCCATGATGGGTACTTGTGGGGCCCCTTCTCGGAGCGTGTACCCCCTGTGGCAGCCTACTGATGCCTCCCAGGCAGTGAGCCCCAGGCACGCACTGGGGACACCTGGGGTCCCTGTTTGCACGCGCCTGCTGATCTGAAGGCGAGGTTGCCGCCCACCCCGGCGGCATTGGCAGTGGGCCAAGCTGGGGGCCGCACGAGGACGAACAGACGCCGTGACACCACGCACCCTGAGCACCCCCCGTGCTGCCTTGGCTGCAGTCATGGGAAATGGAGCTCTTCCTGTTCCCCCATGGTCACCCGCTTCTCCTCGTTCTCCTTTCTCGTCCTCCGGGATATCTGCCGCAAGGGACCGGCTCCAGCAGCCAGCCTTCAAGGGCAAAGGGCCCCTCTACAGACAAGCCTGAACAGTCCTTGCACAGACCGACCAACACCGCAGAGGTAGGCACGAGGAACTCCAAAGACGTCCTCTGTACCTGTGCAATTTCTCTTCTCCTGTCCCTCCAGCTCCCCCGGGTGCACACGCCTGCCCGCCGTCGCTCAGCCTATGCTTTGGAACCACAGGCTCTGGCACTGACTTGCCCCCCCGCCCGGCGGTGCTCTGGAGCGCTGGCCACGAGTCCGGTCTCCCCGGATGTCCGTAAGCTCACTGGGAGCCGGACGCTCTTGCCTGCACCCGAGAGGTGCTTGACGCTTACAGGTTGCTCAGAGACTAATGTTCAAGGCGTGATGCTCAGCGTCCTGAGACCCGACGGAGAGTAATGCAGATGTGGTTGGATGGATACTTGGGACACAGAGCTCTTACAGGACGCTGGTGCTGAGGCGCAAGTTCACAGCGCTTCTCATGCAAGACCTCGTTTGCCCCGACAGCCTGGTGAAGCACCAACTCCCTCTATTTTACAGATGAGGAAACCAGGCGGCTGGCGTCTGCTTCTGAGCTGACCCCGCGCATTAGCGGCTAAGAACTAGCTTACGGGCACCGCGTTGCCGAGGAACACACCCAGCATTTGCATACGCACCTCATGAATGCGACAGCGGGCAGACTCTGAGCTGGCCCCAGGGGTTCCCCACCTCCCGGTTTCTCACCCTGGGTTATCCCTCTCCTTAAATGTGGGCTGAACAGAGGACTTGCCTCCAACTAAGAGAACCCAGCAAAGTTGACAGGATGTCACTTCTATGATTGGTTTACAAAAGATGGTGCTTCCTTCTGGCTGGCGGACTTCTACCCTTGCTGGTTGGGACGACGCGGTGCCATGTCAGAAAAGCCCCAGGCGAGGCCCCAAGAGGCTTCCAGCCAACTGCCAGGGAAGACCTGAGTCCCTAGCGCAATGGCCCTCAAGGCGACGACTCTTACCAACGACAAGAGCGAGCCCAGCAGATCTCTCCCTGGCCGGGTCTCCGGATGAGAAGTTGGCCATCGTGTGAGGCCCCAAAGTGGGGATCCGTGTGAGCGCCGTCCCGCCAACCACGGGTATGTGACCTCATATGGGTGTGTTGCTTTGAATCTCTAAGTTTTGGAGTCGTTTTGATGTGGTAGTAAATAATACAAACGCTTGGTCCGTCTTTCCAGAAACTGGGAGTCTTCCAGACACACTAGTAAGGTGTGCTCCTTGTAGCGTTTCCTCATTTTAAAACGAATTGGAGGAGACCTCAAAGGGAAAGCCAGATCCTTGCAACAGAGATCATGTCAGTTCCCAAAAAATGCCCGCGAGTTGGACTTCTCCCAAACCTACATGATAGCATTCGTCAGTTTGCGAAGGAAAAAAAAAAAAAAAGCAGGACGTTTTGTGCAACGTGGATTTTGTTGAAGTATTTACTCCCGGGAGATCGCTGGAAAGTGGTATTTTCTTGCCCGGGGTACAAAAACACAGCCTAGCACCTGGAGAGGCTGCTGGGGTAAACAGGGGTTTGGGGGCAGCAAAGGTGCCCAGGGTGCGGAAGGTGGGCTGCAGGGAGGGGCCCCTGGCAGCCACGGTTCGTGTCACCCCTCCTGGGGGGACCCTCGGATCGTCTTCTCTTCTGTCAAAATCGACCTCATGATAGAGTCCCAGATGTGAGATTGTTGGATCCAACTAGGATCGACGAATCGCTGGGACGGACGGTGGGCGCAGGAGAGCGGCGCCCGACTCCGGTCCCAGGGACACCCCCTTGCAAATATCCCTGGGCTCAGGGCCACGTCCCCACCGGCCGGCTCTCCCCCTCAGCCCGGCTGAGTGACAGGTCCTTGCGTCTGGCCGGTTTCAAGGATGAAGAAGGAGGCCCAGAAAAGGGGGGGCTCTGCAGGACCTCGCCCCAGGTGGGCCTCACTCAGGACCCGGCTCTTAATCCCTGCCCTACCCCCGGGTTCAGTCTGCTCCCCTTTGGGGCTAAGGGCAAAGCAGCAGGCCTCCCTCACACACATCCCTGGGTACTCAGGGCAGCCGCTGGAGCCCGAGGGGCACCGGGAGTCCCTTCTGCCTGAGCTGGCACAAAGGGTACCCAGCATCCCGCCTGTTGGATTGCAGCCGGCGGCCGCTCCCAGGAGCCCCGGGCCCACGGTGCCACCTGCATGGCCTACCTGCCCCTCTCGCCCTCCTGATTCCCTGCAGCAGCCTTCAGGCCCGTCCAGCTTCGACGGGGGCCGCTCTCAGGTCGTCCTGCCTCCTTCCTCCGGAGCCGTCACAGTCCACGCCGAGGTTTGAAGCGAAGGATGTTACTCACGCCACTGATGGCCGAGCTGAGCCTGGCCTGTCCCTTGGTGCTTCTCAGCGCCCGCACTGATCCCAACAAAGGGCTGTGTCACTCCAGCCCTCAGAGTCCTGGGTCCTCACCGGCTCCTTCCTGCGCTCGTCTCTTCCCGTGCCACCTTCCCGTGCACTCAAGAGCCTCTGCCCTTCCGGTTGTGGCCTCTTCCCTCGGGTATAACCTGCCCGCCGGCCGCCCCAGGGGACAAACAAGGGTCGGAGTCCCCCTGCCGGCAGCCACACCGTGGTTTTGCAAGACGAGCTTCCGGCTTTCGGGGCCAATTCCATCGCGCTCAGGATGCCCAGCGGGTCCCAAGCCCGAGGGGGCAGCAAGCCGCCTGAGGCCTTGCGTCTGAGGCCCGGAGGCCCGAGAACTTGCACGATGCTGGTGCTGCCGGTCCCAGGACCACACCTGGAGGCCCGCCGGTCTCGGTTCTGGTGGGACAGCAAATGTCCCTGCATATTAGTGGCTTGAAGCAACGAACACGTTTCTCACCTTGCAAATTCCTCATGGGTGGGCCAAGGACTCCCTCCGGGTCCCCTGGGGACACAGCTGCCCTGGGGAACAAGGCTGGGGGCACGCGAGAGGGAGCCCCCGCTACGGACTGGGGGAGCCGGGTCGGGAGCTGCTGCTGGGGGTCAGCGGCCGGACGAGCCCCATGAGCCCCGAAGGGACCCAGAGGTGCAGCCGGACAGCGAGTGGGGAGGCTCGGGGACGCGCGCCAGGACCCAGGATGAGGGTGAGGGCTGCACACGGCCGAGGCCTGGAACCCCAAGGTTGGTGCCTGGCCACATCCCGCCGGCCCCCCCGGAACGGCCCCCCCAACCTGCTCCGTCACCTCGGTGGGCACCGCCCTCCCTCTGCCCTCTGCAGCCCCCGGCTTCGCACAGCGGGCGGCTCCGTGCAGGGGGGAGGCCCTGGCACGCTGGAGAAGACAGCCGACTGCGTCTGTTTACGGTGGAAACAATAAGCTCGATTTCTTGAGCAATTCTCTCAAGGACTTTTCTCTCACACAGTTTAAAATATTGTAAAAGTCTCCTTCCTGGGCATCACGGAGAAGACTCAGGAACACGCCTGTGGGCTTCTTAAGCAAATGACAGGTGTCCCCTGAGAGCATGTCTTTTAAGGACCCGATGCCCTAGAACCTTTCCCGTAGGTTTTCTGTTGATGGTTTTCCCCCTTTTCGTCGGAGAGAAGGAGGAACAAGAATCACACCAGACAATGTCTGCAAACATAAGAAGTACTTTTATTGCAATATACCATGGCGAAGTGGTCTGGGGAGAACGGGACACGTCTGACTTCTGCACGAATGACAACAACTTTGGAGGGCCACGAGGATGAGGATCAGGAGGACAGCGTAAGGGGGACTCGGGGAATCACATGACCTAGACAACGCCCACGGGGCACCGCGCGGCAGTCCTCGGATACGGCTTCGCTTTGGAAGAGACAAATGTGAGAGTCCTTGGCGCAGGGGGGCCTCCTGGGCTCCGAAGAACCTCGGAGCCAGACTTCCTCTTTGGCGACAGCGAGACTCCAAGTCCACGGGGGTGCGGGAAATCTTAGCGGGTGGTTTCGTGGCGCCCGGGGGTGGGGGCTCGGCTATGGTCTCCCCAGCGGGAAGCGCGGCCCGGCCGGCAGGGTCGGCGGAGGATTGCGCCGGAACCGTCGGTCACAGAGGCTCCCGGGGGGCTGAGCAGGGCCCGGGGGCCCCGCTCGCTCCCCCCAGCACCGAAGGAAGGGATGTTGCTTTTCACAGTGAGGGGGCGGCCCTTCCTGGCCGGTCCGTGGGGCATCTCCGCCCTTGGAAGGCGCCCCCCCACCCCGCGCCCCCGCCCTCGCTCACGGAGCAGCCCCGCCAGCCCCCAGCTCCAGGGCGGCTAAGGCCAGCACCCAGGATGCTTGCACATGGAAATCCAGATTGCTCGTGGGGGGAAGCAGCCCCCGCCGGCAGCCCGAGAGAGCCCCCCAGAGTTCATTGCACATCTCCCCATCTGCATATGCAGCTTCAGCTCAGCTCTGAGCACAAACACAGAAATTAGCACCAAAGGCTGGGCAAACTGACGACGACCTGCCCCCCATCGGCACCGCGGGCCGTGCGGGCGGCATCTTTAATCGCGTGTGCTTTTTTCTCCAATCACAGAAGCACAACCTACTGCTGGCAATGGGCCTCGCCGCGATCTGGGAGCGCAGAAGCACGGGGGCACAGCGGGAAGGGAGGTGGCGAGCGTCTACCCTTCCGTCCTCGGCACGGACCCGTGCCCCGCGGAGGCAGAGACCGGGACCAAGAGGGGCGGGAGGAGGAGGCACGGCCAGGGGACCCCAGGGTCCCCTTTCAAGGAGATCTTAAAACAGATAGCACCACAAAGGAGAAGTGTAAAAGTGAGCACCAATTTTCATTTAATTATCATCTACAGAAAGTGTGGTTCCCTGCCCTGGAGGACACCCTCCCGTCAGGCTCCGCGGGGAGAAAAACGGGGAAAGGAAGCAATTAAAATTAATTTATGCCCGCGATTTAATCTAAGTGCATGTAGGAAAGGCAAAGCATCAAGTTCCTCTTCTTCTTTTTTTTTTTTTTCTCTCCATTAAAAAAAAAAAAAATTCAGAGCTCATCCAAAAACCGTCTGAAAAGGGGCCCGGGCACCCGCTGTGCAAACAGCGGACCTCCACCTTATTGCACGTTCGTGGCCGGGTGGGGGGAACGGGGCTGCCCCCTCCTCGCCGGAACCGGATGTCCACCCCCCTCCCCGCCCTCCCAGTGGGACCGAAGCTGGGCTGACATGCGTGATGGAAAGTCGGGGACACTGAACATTTATGACAATACAATACAAATATTTACTTAAAACTCACAAAGACGAAAGCACCTTTAATCCATCGGAAAGGCACATGCAGGAAGACATTTGGCCCGTGAATGGATCGTGTAGTTGAGAACAGAGGCTCCGGCTGGGCGGGGGTGACCTTTACGAGGCTCGCCTCTGAACAATTTTTGAAGGTCAGGGGAAATACGCATCTTCAAGTTGAATTAAAAATAAAATGAGTGATCTCCAAATCCTGCAGCCCCACGCCCGGGGCCCGGCGGCCTCTCCGTGCAGACGACGGACCGGCCGGCTGGGCGGCAAGAAGTGTGGCCTCGTCCCCGTCCCCGCGGCGTGCGGTGGGGACAGAACGGGGCTGACGCAGCGGTGGGGCCCGGTGGCTGTGGGCCGTCTAGGTCATGTGATTCGGCTCCGGGGAGGGGGGACTCGGCTCTTTCCCTTCGCTCTCGTGGGTTAGGGGTCTGGCTCGGGGCGGAGCCGGGCGCAGACGAGGTCGGGGGAGGGACGAGGGGCCTTCACTGTCCAGGACGCCCGCAGACGGCGCGCTGAGGTCACGAGGTTGCTCTTGGGGGCCGGGTTCGCGGCTCCTAGCCCAGGAAGCAAGCCGGCCCCACTTCAAATCCAAATTTCTGGGACGCTTCACCGAAGTCATTGAACATGATGTCCACGATGGGTATCTGCTCCACCTTGGGCGTGTCGATCTCCAGAACGGTCTTCTGATATCCTTTCTTCGTCTGGGAGGCAGAAGAGAGGCACGGGTCGGTAAGAGGGGGCGGGAGGCGGGGTCACCTCGCGGGGCTGACCTCCCCTGCCCCACCCGCCCGGGGCCCCCAGACGCCACGCGTGCCCACGACCAGCCGCGGAGAAAGCAGGTTCGCGCACTCTCTCTGGCAGGTGGAGGGAGCCGTGCTGGACCAGGGCGGGCAGCGCCCCCCATGATATGGCATCCCATTCAGTCCTCGCCACGGTCCCGGACCCACGCCCGCCCCTGCTGCTGGGACACCCCAGGGCAACCCCGCCGCGACCAGCCACAGAAAACACAGCTCCGCCAGAACCCCCCCCCCCCCAAATCACGGCTCCTTGTTCAAAATGGAGAATTCTAAGACAGTAACGGCGGAAGGCCGGCCCTGCCCTTGGCAATCCCTCCCAGAAGTAAGAGGACTCCACACTCGCAAGTGTGAGAAGAGGAGGGAACCTGGCCCACTCCGGTCTAGAGGAGTACTGGGTAAACTGAGGCACAGAGGGCTGGGGATGGCCCAGGGAGGGAGCAGCGTGCTACGGGAGTCCCTTGCTTGGACGGTCTGAGCATCTCGAGTCACCCTCCCTCCGCTCAGGCCCAGACCACCGGGCAAGCCCCACGACACTTCCCAGGAGAGCGAGGCCCCGGCAAGGTGACAGAACTTTCTTGGGGGAGGCGTCTTTGCTGCCTTGCCTGGCCATACGTCTGAGCACAGAGAGAGGAGGTGTGGGGTCGCCCCGGGCACTTGGCTCCGAGCACACGGGACGCTCCCACCTGAGGCCGAGCGGGCCTGTCCTCCCATCCACATTCCCCGAGGCGAGGGTCCCCAGGGCCCCCGTCTTCCCCACAGACCCTCACAGACTCCCCCTGCCGCCCCGTCTGGGACCAGCGGCTGCCACTCCCTCGCACCGGGTCACGCTCTCAGTGGGGTCTGCCCTGGGGAGGGTCTCCCGCACCGTCCGCCTCCTGAAGGAGGAGCGCGGAGCCTCCGGAGGCCTTACTCCCTCCTGCGGGACGGGGTCAGGGTGCCTGGACCTGTGCATGGCACACGGGAAGCCACGGGATGCTGAGCGGCTACGAAGCGGCTGCCCCTCCGCGGGGGTGAGTGCACGACGGCCCCGCTTCTGTGCTGCCCCCATCACTCCTCTGGGGGAGGCCGCGGCCAGGCAGCCCTGTGGAGGGGCCCACGTGGCCGGCACTGAACAGACCCCCCCCCCAGTGCCAGGCCTGCCCTCCCCGGACAGCAGTCCCGCGGCCACCGAATGCCTGTGTCCCCCCACAATGCAGGCGTCAACGCCCCCCCCCACTTCGCGAGGGTGTCTGGAGGTGGGGCCTCTGGGAGGTGACGCGGTCACAAGGGTGGTAGCCACCCCCTCCACCGTGGGCCAACAGGAACGCAGCGGGAATTAGACTGCCCGCGGCCTGGAGGCAGGCTGTCCCCGGGACCTGCCCGCGCCCGCGCCCAGAGCTGTGAGAAGCCCGTGGCTCCCGCGGCCCAGCCGCCGGTCTGGGTGTTTTGTTACGCAGCCCGAGCTGACGGAGACGCTCTGGCCACAGCCACCCGCCCCCAGGGTTCCGACTCTGGGAACTGAGTCCCTCCACAGGAGCCTGTGGCCTTACGTGCGACCCAAGCAGAGATAACCAACTCCCACGATGGCTGTTTGCCACCGCACGGACCACGGCAGGTTCGCGCGGCGGAAGGAGCCCTCACGCCCGGAGCATTAGCAGGCCTGCCGCGGAAGGCCCCGGTGGCCGAGCTGTGGCACACGTCCGCCTCGTGACTTTCCTGACCGCGCCCTCTCGGAACTTTCCTTATCCCGGAGACTTCTGTCCCCGCCACGTCCCCGCCTCGCCCCTGCCACGTCCCCGCCCTAACAACCTCATCCGCCACAGCCGCTCCGGCGGGCATTATTTGAAAGCCACCGTGAGTCCCGCGGGGAGCCTGGCGGCCCCGCGCAGCTCCGGCCCCATCCGCAGACGGCGAGGCCGTGGGCCCGGGGGGCGGTCCTCGTCGTCAGCCGCCGCACAGTAGGGGTGAGGCGGGACAGCTGGCCTGGCCTTCGCCGGCCGCCAGAAGGTGTCGCTGCCGCGGGCCCTGGGCGACTTGGGCTGCGGGCGGCCTGCGCCCTCCCACGCCGCGAGCTGGCCGGCAGGATAGCACCCCGGGCTCTTCCTGCCACGGGACGGCGGGCAGACCGACCTTTGTGGGCCCAGCGTCCGCGTCTCCCCCCACCCAAGGGACGGCGGCGTTTGCTGAGCTGGATTCACGGGCCCCGTGGCTGCGATCATCAGAGCACTTAGAGAGGGCACCGTAAGCAGGCCGCGAGCTGGCGTGCTGCACTGTGCCCCGTTATTCCGGAGGCATAAACATAAATAACCATCACGGGCTGGCCACGGCCCCCAAGGGGGTGCGGAGCTGCCCAAACAACCGGATTTATGGGGCTGAGGGCCGACGCGGGCCTCTCGGCCACCACATGCATTCGGAGGCCAGGCCTCCAGAACCGGTAGCCACGTGAGACGGCTGTGACTTTTCAAATGGTGCTGAACTTTTGGGGGGCGTGGAGTTCACCAAGCACAACTCCCCAGGAGCACCCCATGCCCCACCTCCCTGTTCTGCGCCCCCGCACTCCCCCCAAATTCCCGCACAGCAGGCTTTCTCCTCTGAGGCCTTCCCTCTCCACCTTCTCAGAGGCAGCCTCTTGTCTTTCCAGAAAAAAAACCGCCTGAGGGAGTGAGTGGCCATCTTCCAGGCCTAGTGTCCAGTCTGCCTGTCCCGTGACCTTGGGTCTCGCCACGGCCTCCAGGGAGGTGCAGAGGACCATGGCAGAGCTCAGATGAGACCGCGAGGGGCTGGGCACTCTCTCAGGAGTTGGGCTGCACCGCTGGTTTCTGAAGGACGAGACCGTGGCCTGGATGACAGCTGTGTTGGGTCTCGGGTTCTTCAGGCCCCACGGTGGAGAAGAAGCTGGGTCCTTCCAGCTCTGGGCAAGGTGGGGCCATTAGGGCTCCCCTCAAATCTCTGTCCTTCTGGAAGGATGGCAACTACCCCAGGCGGGGGGCGTACAGCTATGTCTGGAGGCATTCTGGGCCGTCACAGCTAGGTGGGGGACTGACACCCGAGGGGTCAAGGCCACAGAGGCTGCTCAACATCCTACAATGCAGACGATGCCCCAGTTCAACCTGCACACGCCGAAGACTCGTCTGGTCCCAAGGGCTAAGGAGCTCTGGTCTGGAGTCACGTCTCCTCTGCATGACTTAAGGGGCAGAAGCAAGAATGGAAGGTAGACACAAGGGGCAAGAAGATACTAGCTCAATTCCCAAAAGAGCTTTCAAACACTGAAACTTTGCAGCCATGGCTGGGACTGCCCCAGGTAGTAGTGAGCTCCCTGTCAATGGAGTCATTCAAGGTATAGCTACGCCAAAAATGGATTATGGTGGAAAGGGGACAGGCATTAGGAGATTGCGTTCTGCCATATCCTAACGGCCTTGGGCAGCTCACTGGACCTCTCTCGGCCTCAGACTTTGCTTCTGGAAGATAAAGAAGGGACCCTAACCTGCAGCTCTTCCCCAGAAGCCACAGCGATCCTAGAGGCATTCGGTGCATGGAGGCTAGCACACGCTGCCTCCGGGCAGCCACCAGGAGACATGGCCAGAGAAGGAAGGCCCTCGGCTCTGGGGTTGAGGAAGACGGGAGCTCAGCCTTGGGCTGGGATGCAGGCAGAGCTAGGAGGGCGGGCCTGAGCTAGCCAGCATTGCTGGGACCTTGCGACAAGCAAGAGAGGGAGCGTCAGGAGGAAGAGGGATGGGGCGCCGGACTCCTCCCTGGGAGCTCCTTGGGGTGATGGGGGTGTGTGAGCTGGAGGCCCTTCCCCCGCTGAGGGTCCCCGACACCCGAGAGGCACTTCCCAGCACCCCCTCGCAGGGGACATTCCGCTCTTCTGGGGACCCATCTGCTCCCTTCGCCAGGCGGCGTGCACTAGCCCCACTAGCGTCTCCCTTTCTGCCATAGGGGCCAGGATGCTCCGAGCCCGACTCGAGGCCCTGTCCCCAGGGTCCTGCCTGTGCCCGAGGGGACTCCTCCTGCCTCCACCTTAACTGCCTTTGCCTCGTGGGCCCCTGTGGTCAGAAATAGCCACGGGGACTCAGTATGCTCCTGGGGCTTCCGGGGGGGCTGAACGCAATTCCGAGCTCTTTAGAGGCAAGAGGAGACGCGCTTTGGGAACAGCCCTGTGGGCCAGGAGCTATCGTCATCCCCCCTGGTAGGAGGCAGAGACACGGGGATGATTCTGCCTGCTGCCTCACGACCTTCTCAAAGCGGCTTGGGGTGCGAGCAAATGCTGGGGGCGAAGGCTCCCCCGGGGTTTCTGGACCCCTTTCCGGGGGGCTGGACCCCTCTGCTTCAAACAGCGAAGAGTCCTGCACATTCCACAGTCAGACCCAAGGACTACCCCACACAAATCCCACAGTGCAGGGGAGCAGGGAGGAGGGGCAGGGCGCTCCAGGGAAGCCTGCCTGCTGGGAGGCCTGGCCGGTCATCCCCAAGGTGATCCCGGGTGGGGCGCAGGCACGGCACGCTCCAGGGCTGGAGGGGGCTGTCCAGGCCAAGGGCACCAGCCAAGGCGGGAGACTACGGTGGGACCGCCGGGCCAAACTGTCTCGGAAGGTTTGCTCCACCCGGAAAAGTGTAGGAAAGACAGTCTAGCGTCAGCGCCGGGAGTGTGCGAGACGGCTTCCGGGCCACCCGGGGAGAGCACGGCACATTGTAGGGACGGGCACCGTGCGCCGGCCTGGAGGGAGGCCTTCAAGGGGCCGGCCCTGGACACGGAGTGGGGTGGGAGCCCACGCTAGCCCTGTCCCCGTAGGAGCTGGGGCCTGGCCGCCGCGGGCCGGGTCTCTGAATTCAGAACCGGAGGGCCGACGCTGACATGGGCAGAAAGACTCACAGAGACGGGGCCGCTTGGCGACCCCCACCTGCAGCCTCTGAGAGGCCACACGAGGGACGTGCCTGAGGGTTTCAACAGGACCGGACCCCGCGGTTCACGCCTGTGCCCTAACATCTCCCGGGACATGAGGACACAGCTCCGACCTGCCGGGGTTGGTGGCAGAGCCCCTCCGGAGGCACAGACCCGGGGAGCTGGCCCTCGGTGGGGACCCTGGCCTCGCTCTGGGAGGCCACGGGTGGGGCGCCCAGGAGGGCAAGCATCCCGGGGCCCCGGGTCCGAAGAGCGAACGCACCTCTGGCCCTGACAGGCCGTGTGGGCTGAGCCAGCCTCCTGGGGGCGCACGGGGCCCGGGCGCGACCTAGCGTGGCCGGGCCACCTCGGGGGCAGGTGCCAGCCCCGAACCCGCAGAGCACCGCCCGGCGCAGAGCACCGCCCAGCGCAGCGCGTGTCCTGGCTGCTCCCGGGAAGGCCGCGTCTGAGGACAGCGTCTCTGATCCGGGCCGGACGGACACAGGCCGCACGTCACAGCGCCCGGGGCCACGGACCCAGCTCCCCGGCTCCCGTCGGGGCTCGCGCCCCCCGCCCCGACCCGCGACACTCACAGCACAGCCGTCCACCAGGGCGCGGATGTAGGGACTGTTGTCATAGGACATCTCCTCGTCGTTGGAGCCCAGGAAGCGCATGGCCTTGTCGTAGCTGCCCGTGCTGGCGTCCTGCCAGGCCACCGACTGGTAGCAGTTGTAGGTGACGTTCTGGTGGGCCGAGGCACTCAGCAGCCGCAGGAAGGTCATCTGGACCACGCCCACGGGGTTGCCCTCGGCGTCCACGTAGGAGAGCTGGGGGGACAGGAGGGGCGGCACTCAGCAGGAAGGGGACAGGCCCCCCCTCGTGGCCCAGCCTTCGTGAGCTCCGGCCACGGGCCGTCTCGTCTGGAGCGTGAGCCATGCCGAGGGCACCGCCCGGGGAATGTGCCGCACACCCCGTCCCCCGAGGCCGGAACACACTGGCTCTCTCGGGGGCTCTCCGGGATGGAGGGAAACAGACTGCGTTTCCTTCCAAGACCTACGCCATCCTCCTGTCCCTCTTGGGCTGGCTGGATCCTACTCCTCCAGGGCTCGGGTCGTGTGCCTCCTCCTCCAGGAAGCCTGCTTGGGTTAGGGGACCTTCCCCACCTTAGCCTGGCTCACGGTCTGTTTTCCCTCCGGGGCTGTGAGGCCCTCCACACCAGCTCTGGAGCCCCGTGTCCTAGGCCCCTGGTGCCTGGTCTGCAGCCCCCTCCCCGGAACGTGAGCACCCTGGGGGCGGAGACGCGGCCTAGAGTTCCTGTCGCCGTGCGCGGCCAGAGGAGGGCGCTCATGAGATTGTGGTAACAGACAAAAGACTTTTTTTTTTAAAGAAGTAAATTTTTTTTAAGATTTTATGTATTTATTTGAGAGACAGAGAAAGTGAGAGAGAGCACGAGAGGAGAGAAGATTAGAGGAAGAAGCAGACTCCCTGTGGAGCTGGGAGCCCGATGTGGGACTTGATCCCGGAACTCAAGGATCATGGCCTGAGCCGAAGGCAGTTGCTCAACCAACTGAGCCCCCCAGGTGCCCCAGATAAAAGACTTCTGCTGGGCCCCTGTGACGTACTAGGCCCGGTCAGGGAGCTGGGAGCTGTACAAAAAGAGAGGGCAGGGGCCTCGGGAGTAACTCGGGCTGGCTGGGGTGACACACGGGGGGCGTCTGGCAGCAAGAGGGGCCACGAGTCGGAGGGCGAGGGTGACTGGCACCCTCCTGCCGGCACGGGGAGCCTGCCTCTCCGGGGCCCGGAACCCAGGGGAAAGTAGAGCAAAACTCCCTGGCCTGGGGTGGGGACTTGGCGGTGCCCAGGCCGAGCGGGGACGGCTGGGGGCCCTCTGGGGACGCGACTCCCTGACGGCAAGCCCCGAGCAGGGCATCAGGAGATGATGGCGTGCCCGTTCTTAAGTGCCTTCTCCGACATCACCGCCTCCCCCCAGACAGGGGCTCCTGAGCTCAGACGGGGGGCGGCGTGCGGGGGGCTTGGGCCGTCCCCAGAGCCTCGGTTTCTGCGTCCTTGCAGACTCTGGCTTCCCGAACGGCCGGACGCGGCCAGGGGACACGGGTGCCCTGCCCCCAGACAGACGAGGCTCGGCCCCCTCCCCCCGGCGTGGACGTCGGGGTCTGAGGCCACGCTCCCTCCCTGCGCGGCTGCTGCTCCGCTGCCCCAGAGCTCGCCCTGCCCGCCAGCCCCAGAGCCGGACACACGAGGGCAAATCGAGGCCCACGCCGCGCGCTCGCTTACACACACGTCCGCAGAGCCAGAGGGCGCGGAGGCGGGGGGCCCGGCCGGCAACCCCGTCCCTCCCCGCCAGGGCCCCAGGGGGGCACCATGCCGCCGGCCGGCACCCGCTCTGCCCGCAGCGACCGCACGCTTCACGGCCGGACCCACGGAGGAAAACCGAATACCAACCAGCAATCCGGGCCATCAGCTGCTCCTGGGAGTAAGTCGACTGACTGGACGAAGTGCGCTCGCGCGGGGACAGGCAGAGCGCGGCACGGGACGCGGAAGGACCTGCGGCCCCCAGGGCTGAGCCCCGCCCTCCCAGGGGAAAGGGGCTCCGCTCGCTTATCTTCTCGGGCCATGGCCAGAGTGGCCGCTCCAGAGCAGAGCCCTATTTCCACTAGGACAGTCACAGAGAGCGGGGACTAAGGCAGCGGGAAGCCCCAGAGGAGAAGCTGGTTTCCCCTGGGGCCGCCCCCTCGCCCCCAAGCTCGCGATCAAGTCCGAGGCGTCCTTCCGCGTGCCGGCTGCTCTTTCGAGGCGAGCACAGCAGGGGTGGAGGGAGGAGAAAGAGCAGGGGGAGAAGTAGGCGAGAGGCCTGCCGTCCACACAGAGATGGAAGGAAGTCTCCACAGACGTGGCAAGGCGAACGCAGACCCTCAGAGGGTCTGCAAGGAGTCCGAGCGGCTTAGAATCAAGGACGCGGAGCGCGGGCGGTGCGGTGAGCCACAGAGTGCCTCGAGGTAGAAGAGCGAGGGGCCTCGAACGGCGGGAAAGGGCACAGGCTGGCAGGAAGCGCCGCTCTGGGAGTCCTTGGGGGACGTGGCCTCTGCGTAACCCCCCTCCGAGGAGGCCACGGTGCCCGCACGGACGGCGGCTGGCCAGGTGGGAAGTCACAGAGCTCCCACGGCATGGCTTCTGGGTGACAAAGGACCCCTCCCAGGGCGCGTGGTGGGGGACGACCCGATCTGGGGACGTGATGGCAAGGAGCACAGTCAGGCGCCGGTGACATGTCCGCCTGGACCCTTGGCCCTTCCACTTGCTAGAAAGAGGGCACAGGGCTCTCCCCGCGCTCCAGGGAAGGCCCGGATCAAACTCCCGGGGCGGTCAGAGCAGCCTCCCCGAGCGAGCGGGTCAGCTGCGGGCCCGTCTCCGGCCGGCGACAGAGCATCCCCTTCGCTTCCTTCAAGGGATGCCTGTGTCTTTCTAATTCTGGGACGGATTATCGAGACCAGCTCCCCAGGAGTTACGGCGGGGACTAACCGAGTCGTGGGGGACACACCGGGAAGCCCGGACAGCCCCCTCCCCCGGCAGCCGCAGGGAGCAACCTCCGTGGCCCCACATCCTGGGAAGAAGTGCGTTTAGTGGCCCAGGACCCGTGTCTTCTGACCTGGCCGCTACGAGCCGGCAGGAGAAAACCCTCCGGCCCCGGGGTCTAGTTCCCTCTCCTGGCCGCGCCCTGGGCACCCAGCTCCTGTCCTGGTGGGACTGGAAGTCCATCCCCCGGCTCCCAGGCCGGACGAGCTCTGGTCGGGGGTGGCGGGCGTGGGCGCCGGTGCGGAGTCCGGCTGTCATGGGCCGAGGGGGCGAGAGCAGGTGCGGCGCTCGGCGGCCACGAGTGCCATGCAGAGCCGTGAACCAGGCCGAGCGGCAAGCGGGCAGTGCCCCAGCGGCCACTTACCAGGGACCCTCGCTTGTACTGACTATACCAGGTGGAAGGCTGCTCTTTGGGCCAGCGGGCCATTTTACTCTGTAAGATACGAAACGGGCGCGTCTGAAGGGCAACCGCACGGAAGCCGGAGGCCGCCTTACCAGTTTACCACGCTTGAATTCACTGAACCAGGAACCCGGGTTTTCTTTGGGCCAAGAAGTGATTCTGGCCTAAACATCGAGCGGGCGGGCAGTGGGGGGGAGAGAAACAGAACGACAGGTTATTTCTCCCCGCCTGCAGATGTGCCTTCTCCCGCCCGACCTCGCCCCCCACGGCCGAGGGGCTTCCTGCAGAATCCGGGGCTCGCCCTGGGGTGGATGGCGCTGAGGCCCGGGGGAGGCCAGCCGCCGGCGACCCTCCCATCTGCGCACACCCAGCCTCTCGTGCGGGGCCCGGGGCTTCACGTTGGGTGTGTTCCCGGGCGCTGCAGGCACTTGGGACAGAAGGAGCCAGCGAGCACAGACGGGCCCAGGAAGGACCCCCGGCCTCCCCCTCGTCGGACCTCACGGTGCGTGTGTCGTGCGTGACTGTGTGGGGTGGTGGGGAGGGCTCCCGCCTGGGGGTCCACCCGGCAAGGGGCCCAGGCGCAGTTCCCAAGGACAGGTGAGGGAGCCCCCTCGCCGCAGAGCCCGGGAGCGCGATGGACAGGCCCAAGGGCCCTCTGCTCCGCCGGCTCCTAGTCGTGCACCTAGTCGTGCACCGGGGCAGGCGGGAATCTGACTCCCCATTCTGGGCCCCTGGGCTCCCCCCTGAGCTGGTCGGGTGCACGGGAGGGAAAGGGGCCCAGCTGCCCTCTCGTGTGCGCACCCGGACCCGCTCACGTCAGCGCTCAGATAACGCGCAGCCTCCCCTGGGAACCGGGGCCCGGGTGCGGGCGGCCAGCAGAGGGTCCCTCCTCTCAGGAGGCTGAGCCCAAGGAAGCGCACGGAGCAGTGGGGGTCACTCAGCCCCCAGCCTGCTGCCCGCCCGGCGACACCACCAGCTCGGGGCGCCCACCAGTCCTCCAGCAGCGAGGCCCCGTGTTGGCGACAGCCAGCCACAAAAAAGATGAGCAATGGTGTCTTTTCTATCTGAAGTTCCTCCCGGGGCTCCACCCAGCGGGAGGCTCCCGAGGCTTGCGTTTTCCTTTGGAACATCAGGCTCTTTGTTGCGGGCACACGGGTTACCAAGGGTTTCAAGTTTTAGGTCGGGAGTGTGCGTAGAACACAGGGGTCCCCAACTCACGCCTGTCACCGTGGAGCCCCTGCCCCCAAGGCTGGGCCTTCTGTCCAGGGGTGCCGGAGCTCCCGCAGGGACAGCGAGATGGAGGGGTGAGGGGACGACACCCCTGCAGGCCACAGGCGGCCCAACTCCTCCCACACCCGAGCCCCGACCTGTCTGGACAGCTGGCCGCCTGAGGGGCGTCGTGGGCCCCGTGCGGAGGGCACTGCGTCACGGTCACCCTGCAGTTAGAGACCTTGTCCACCTCAGCTGTCCTGCGCCCAAGGGGAGAGCGGCCCACGTCCCCACGGCCATCCTCATGCACACACACGCCGGCCCCACGCCTGAGTCCCCCCACGCGTCCACTCCCACCTGCACACGCACGAACTCGCCCCATGGAGGGAACCGTTAGCCGCTGTCCCCTGCACCGTCTGTGCATCAGAACCTCGCCGACCAAGGTTCCGTGCAGGAGACACGGGAGCAGACGTCCCCGGACCCCGAGAACCGAGACAGGCGCCAGCCTCTCAAAGATGCATCAGAGTGGGGGGAACAGTGGACTTGCCCCCAGGGTGCCCCCGTGGGATCGGGCTGGTCTGGGGGCCGCCCTGCGGGGCCGCGTCAGGAAGGAGCTGAGCGCCCAGCGGTTGGAATCTCCACGTGGGGCCAGCGGTCCCGCCCTGGCCACTGCGCCCATCCCGTCCCGTGGCTCAGGTCTACTTCTGGGGGAGAAACCTCGGCTTTGAGCCTGGCCCCACCGTTACGGGAAGGCAGTCGGGGAGGCAGGCACTCACCCCCTCGGACTTCTTGTCGGGGAAGACGCACGTCGCCCCTCCGGCGGTGAAGTTGCAGTAGACTTTGAAGGAGTCCCTGGAACATCCCTGGTTAGGGTCCACCCAGTATTCACCTGGACGGCAGACAGGGACCAGTGAGCGGCTCCCTGTGTGGTTCCAGAAGCAGCCGCAGCCCGCCAGCCCAGCGGCGAAACCGGCCGGCGGGGCCCCTGGGCCGCCAGCGCGGGCCTCCCCGGGGCTTTCCGAGCTGCGTCCAGAGCCATGGCACGCCCGGCCCCGGGAGCCCAGCTGGACGGTGCAGCCCGCGGCGCCCCGGCTGCAGTGAGCAGGGGAGGGTTGGCCCAGCCGCGTGGGTGGGCGTGGGAAACTCCTGTCCCCGGGGCTGAGTGAGGATGCGCGGCGGCGGGGGAAAGCCGCTCGCATCTCCCGGGGGCAAGAGCCGGCCAGGGTGCTGTACTTCTCAAGAGGAAGGCTTAGGACGGTGACGACGGGAGTGGCTGTGCGATGGGGGGCTACTGCGGGTTTCCAGAGCGCCGGCCCGAGCGGCCCCCTGATACGGACATCAGTACAAGGTCTCCCGCAGACCCTGGTGAAGATGCCGACGTCAGCTGTGCCCCATGGAGCACGTGACACTCTCTTGCCTCTACTCTGTCCTCCCGGAGGTACGTGCTTTGGTCCCCTTCTACGGAAGGGTGACACGAGGCTCAGGGCCACGGCTGACACGCGAGATAGCGGCTAAGCCTTGCCCTCCTTCCCCGGCCTCCCGGGACCCGGTCATGTCCCGCAACAGCTCCGCCGGCTTCGGGGGGAGACGCCCGGGCAGCGCGCGGCACGGATGGGGACACGGAGGCGGTGTCTTTCGCGCGGCGCAGGCCGCCCCGTGCCCGCCCCCCACGGGCCCCGCGGGCCCCTACCGTCCGGGAAGTCGGGGTGGCACAGCTGCAGGTCCTTGCACGTGCGGGCGGGGTTCTGCTGTGTGCCCAGCGGCCGCTTCATCTGCTCTACCTCCAGCTTCAGGGAGTTGAGCGAGCCGAAGATCTCCTCCATGCCGTCCGCGTAGTCTGCGTAGTTCTCGCCGGCCCCGTCATCCAGCAGCTGGCTGGCGTCGATGTTCCGCCGGGTCCGGGACGCCTGGATCGGCAGCGGCTGGATGACCTCGCCGGGGGGGCCCTGCGTGTGGACAGGACTGGGTGGGTCCCGGTGGGAGCAGCGCCGAGGCCGCCGGGGCCCCGCGTCCTGGCTGCAGACGCCCATCACCTCCGCGTGCTACGCCTCCCTCCTTCCTGCCCCCGCGCACCCCATGCCCAGCCCGCCGCCAGGCCTCCCTGCACGGGCACCTCCCTCCTCCCGGCCGCCGCCCGGGGTCCGAGCGACCCACTCTCCCCCGGCCCCCGCGGCCCAGCCGGGGGCCGCACACAGGGGGGCCACGCGGACGCCTGCGGGTGTGGGAGCCCCAGCCGAGGGCAGAGACAGGAATCGAGAGGCTGCAGGGCCCACCAGGGGGACCCACGGAGGGCGCCCCGCCATCGGGCTCATCGCAGCCCCTACCCCATGCTTGGAGCCCGGGCTCGTCGGCGGCTGCCCACGGTCACAGCCGCAGACACACACTCTGCCTCTCCCTCCCTCCGGACCCCGGGCTCCCTCCACCACCTTCTGGAAAGTGAGCACCACACACAGATGCCCTCACCACTGCCTCAGCGTCGGGAGAGTCCCCTCCCCACTTTCAAGTCTTCGAAGGCTACTCACCGGCGGGCCGGGGGGTCCTGGGTGGCCTGCCTCACCCTTCGGGCCCGTGGGACCCTGGGAAAAAGAAAAGAGGACCAACCCTCACCACGGAGGCCTGATGTGACGGAAAGCCCCTCCGTGCTCCAGGACGATCCCCGGAAACCAGCGCGGAGACTGCGAGGGGCAAAGTCAAATGTGCCGGGGAAGGACGGCAGGGACCCTCCCGTCCCCAGGCCCAGGTGGAAGAGCCTGACGCCCCAAGATGGGAACTTGGGGGCACCTCCCTGCCAAGGTGGGGAGCAAGAGCTCACAGGCCGCGGTCTGCAGCGACCCCGGCGGGGGACGTGCTCGGGACGGTCGGTGCTGGAGGAGAAGCATGAAGACCGTGCCGCCACCAGTCAAGGGGGAACAAGGTCCAGGGGGGTCGTCATCGAGGGGACACACCCCCCAGGACAGAAGGGGCCCACCTGGGGGCTCACACCACTTACCGAGGATCCCTTAGCACCTTTAGGCCCAGGAGGACCCTGTAGAGAGAGAGGACAGCATCAGCTCGTCTCTGGGCGCCCGCCCTGACCCCCGTCCTGCTCTTCACTCGCAGCCCGCGCCTGAATCCCCTCTCCCAGGAGGCTACGCTTGCACTGGCCTGACTCGGGGGCAGGGTGAAGCGCTCGGCCACAGGGAGGCAGAGGACGGTCCTGTGTGACCCCGGTCACCCTGCCCCCACGCCCCACAGCTGGGAAACCGCAGTTCAGGCGGCCAGAGTGGGACAGAGGGCTGGGCCGGCGTCGGATTGGGCCAGGCCCAGGAGGGGCAAGTCGGGGTTCACGGCCCTGTAGGCTGGCTCTGGCGTGCCGGGGGCCCCAGAGTGTGGGGGACGCCCTACAGGTAGCCCCCGGCCCCTCTCGCCTGGGCCGGGCAGTCCCACTCACGATGACGGGGACGACTTCCTCCCCCTGGCCAGGCTGTCTGTGGTGGTGCATCCACATCTCCCAAAATGCCTGTCTCCCCGGCTAAAACCAGGGCCCGGAGACCCCACTTTCATGCTTCCGTCCCTCGCGGCCCTAACGTGGGCGGGATGGGCAGATCCACCCCGGGCCCCACGTCCACTCCGTGGTGGGCCCAACCCGGGGCTCCTGACCCCCCCACAACCCTCCCGCTGCGCGCTGAGGCCCACGGCCCGGGCTGGTCTGCCTCCCTGCTCTCCCGGAACAGTGCACGCCCTCCCGCCCCTCCCAGATACACACCGGCAAGCCGGGAGGGCCCGGGGGGCCGATCGGGCCAGAGGGTCCAGTGATGCCCTGAGAAGGAGCAGAAAACACAGTCGCGCCATCACGCAAGGAGGGTCCCAGACACACACGCCCGCCTCGAAGCCACGGCTGTCCACGCTCCTGGTCTGACCCCTGGCAGACGCCCTCCGACGAGGGGCCGGCTGCCCTGGAGGGGGCCACGTCTCCTCCAGGGGCTGGTGGGGCCCGAACATGCGTCAGGGGCCACGGGGAGGGGACTCCGTGTTGGCATT
>CM052813.1:78880813-78902007 GCA_028533885.1 Nasua narica | reverse complement strand
GCATCGCCTTTCCCCCCGGAAACCCTTCCAGCACCCTCCGGCAGCTGGGGAGAGATCGGGGCCCTCCGTGGGGCGCAGTAAAGAGGTCCCGGAAGAGGCAGCCACACCAGCCTGCGGACCTCGCGGGACACCTTCCCGGGGCGCCCCTGCCACGCCCCTCGGCCGGCACCCCCCTTGCCCCCCCCCCCCCCCCCGGAGCATGGCTCCCACCTGCCACAGCCCAGCTCAGCCCCCTTTCCCAGAGGATGTCGTCCGCTCCAGGTCTGCGACCCCACCCCCTTGCCCCGCCCCAGCCCCTGCATCGCGCCATTTTCATTTTGCAAAAGATCTGTTTGCACGATAAAATCCTGTAAGCGCATCACCCATTCGGCTTCGGCGAAAGCTCTCGGGGAAAGAAGCCGGCCGGGAAGGCCCAGCCAGCGAGTCTGGCCGCGGGCGCCGGGGCTGCGATCATCCATGAGTGCTGATGGTCACGGTCGCCTCCCGGCCACAGCCACAGAAGCCTCGCCCGGACGAGCGATCATTGAGCGGCTCCCCGAGATGCCCCAAGAGAGGCAGCGCCCGGTGGAACCATCGGCCACCCCGCCCGCCCCACAGAACCGGGCTTTGCTCTTGTCACCGGCAACCAGCAATCCGGAGTGTCGTCAATTAAAACCTCGGTTCACTCACCAGCTGATTTGCAGCAAGTGGACCCGCCGGGAAGCAAAGGGACCCCCAGGCCAGGCGAGGGGCTTTGGGGCCCATGGGGGATCTCCCAGAAGCTCTGTCTCAGCCCCGCCCACCGCAGGGAGCCCCTTCCAGGTCTGTCCGTCCCCAGGGGGACAGCAGATGGCCCTGCGCGTCTGCCTCCAGGAACCTGGACCCTCGGCATGGACGAGGGAGCCCTGAGACCCTCCTGCCTCTTTCTCCGTGCCGGCCTGGGCCCCCAGCTAGACATGCACAGGTGCGTGCCCCACAGTGTCCTGGTCCCCTAGGAGGCAAGCCCCCCCCCCACCACGTCCCTGCCCCAGGGACGCAGGTGTCACTCACCCGGGCCTGCTGCAGGATGGCTTGAGCCTGGGACTCCTGAGCTGACACCATGGGGCCTTTGGAGCCGGCGTCACCTCCTCCTCCGAAGCGGAACTGCAGGTGTGAGATGGGGGTCAGCTGGGGTGCGCCGATGCAGGCGCCCACCCTCGACCCCAGGGCCTCTGGGGTGACTGTGGAGCCTTGGGGGGTCCATTTGGGCAGCGTCTGGTACCAGACCCCTCCCAGAACCCACTGTCCCAGCCCCAGGTGCCAGCCTCAGCCCTGGGGCCACTCGGAGAACTGGCCCAGGGCTGGGGAGGATTCTCTGGCTTCTGCGGCACCTCACCCTGAGACCCTGCAGCCCCTCCCTATTGCAAGAAAAAGCCCGGGGCCCCAGTGCCAACACCTGCAGTGGAGAGGCTTAGCCTGCGAGCTCCTGGCTCAGCCCGAGTCTCCCTGAGCTCTGCCCAGCCTCCCCGGCGGCACTGGGCCACCACTCAGAAGCCTGCTGTCCAGGCCAGCGTGCCACACGGCCCTCCTGGGCTTGGGCTCCCACTGAAGGAGACGGCACCACAAGGTCAAGGGCAGGGCAGGCTCAACGACGGAGCAGCTGGCAGCCCGCCCACCTGGAAATCCCAGGGGAGACAGATAGCTGCCGCTCAGCTTTCTTGCAGAAAGCCGGACTCCCTGCCCCTTAGACGGCCGGCCCTGGACGCCAGCAGAGAACCCGGACCTCGACCACCAGGGGCCACTCTGAGCATCAGCAGAAACGCCCTCAGAGGAGCCTATTTCTACGAGACGGGTGGACCACGTCGGAGGGACTCTGTGGCCAGGGGACGGACCCTCAGACACCGAGGCCAGGACGCCCTCGCCCCCGCATTTCGAGCCCCGAGCCCACCCCCCACAAATAAGGATACTCACAGGCAGCATGAGCATGGTTCCGGGAGGGCCAGGCAGCCCATCGGCCCCAGGAAGGCCAGGGCGTCCGGGGGGGCCCTGTGGACAGAAGCCCAGGACAGCCGGTCACAATCCAACGGGGATGGAGCAGGGCTCTGTCCAGATGAGGAAGTCAGAGCCGCAGCCCGCGAAAACATGCACGGGGCAAGCACAGAGCAGCAAGACCCCACAGCGTGGAATGTTCCAGAAGCCAAGCGCAGGGACAGGAGGGGCATTGGCTTTGGGATGATGAGGAAAGGCTTCCGGGGGACAGGGATGAGGAGGGAGGGGGCTCTAGGCAGGACCCAGAGCGATTGGCAGGGGCAGAGAGGTGGGAGAAAGCAATCGGGGGACACAGGTGACACCCTAGGGGGCGGGCAGCGTCCACCATCCAGGAACGTGCCCTCCAAGCCTGCACACCAGCAGGCGGGGGCCGCCCCCAGGAGACCAAGGCCCGTGTCCCCCATCGGCCAGTGTGCTGCCCCTCGTGACCCCGCCCCCACCGACTCTCCGTGTGGCTGCTCGGATGGAAGGCGGTCGAAGCGTCCGCTTGCTGGGACAGACGCAAGGGACGTCCACGGGACACAGACCCCTCTGGAGCAGTTTCAGGAGCCCGGGTGTACACAGCTGACCCCGGGGCCACCATGGGCCCTGTTAAATCTGGTCCCGAAGGCAAGTTCCGGACAGATGCCCCTCGACAGGTTCTCTAGATGGACCCTGACCCTTTCCGGATTCAAACGTAAAACAGTGTATCTTCAAAAAAAAAAAAGTTTTAGGGGCACCTGGGTGGCTCAGTGGGTTAAAACCTCTGCCTTTGGCTCAGGTCATGATCTCAGGGTCCTGGGATGGAGCCCCTGCATCGGGCTCTCTACTCAGCAGGGAGCCTGCTTCCCCCTCTCTCTCTGCCTGCTTCTCTGCCTACTTGTGATCTCTCTCTGTCAAATAAATAAATAAAATCTTAAAAAAAAAAAAAAAAACTTTGTCTCCCAGCTTCCTCACTGATCCTGGCGGACTCCCGCCCAGCCTGAGTGCACGAAGCCCGTTTTGCGTCCAGAAGGAGGTTTGGGACCCCCTGGCCGCGCCTACTACCCCGATGGGCGTCGGGCCCAGCGCTCACACCCCAGGAGCATCACGCTGCAGGCGGGCAAGGGACCCTGTCCCCAGTTCCCGGCCAAGAGGACGGGAACCTGCAGCTCTCCAGGAATCATCCCGAGGGTCACGGACTGCCTGGGCCTGAACCCACACCGGCTTCTCTCCCCTCCGGTCATCTTACCGTCGACGTGGCCCGTTCTCGAGAGCCCCGAGAGAGAACGGGATTTGTAGGAACCGGGACAGGGAGGGAGCGCTCCCCCCGCAGACGAGCCCGTCTGGGCCCAGACCGCTGGCCCCATGCACCGCGGCCCGGATGTGGAGCGCGCCCACGGATGTGCGGGGCGTGTGTGGGGCCCCGGAGGGGCTGCTTCTCCTTCTCCAGGAGGTCGCCCCCTCCAGCACCGCCCTGCAATCTGCTCTCTCTTCGCTGCGGATTCCTACTCGTGATCTTAGGGGCCGCAGAGCCGCCCGCACGTGACGGACCCTCCGTGACTCTGCCCGTCTTCCTGGGGCGCACACCGGGCAGGGGGTACGCGGCAGCTTTCTCAGGGAAGTCCCTGGGGGCAGAACCGCTGGCTCAAAAGTCTGCTCACAGACGCGGCTGAACTGCCCTTGCCGGCCGTTTCCGAAAAAATCCACGGAAGACAAGAAGTGTGATTCAAAAAGAAAAAATAGAGAACAGGTCTGGCCACCGAGGTCTCCTCTTGGAAAGCCGGGGTGCTGCTCGCTCCTGAACCTCGCCTCAGAATCGGTCCCAAACCAACCCCCAACGTCAGACGTGGGGTCTGCGTCTCCCGGGGACCAGACGCTGTCCCCGTGGTGTGCGTGCCCCTCGGTGGCACGGGAAGCCACGTGACCTGGGTCCCGCCGAGCCCCCAACCCACCACGGCTCGCAAACCTGTCCGCAAACCTCTGCCAAGCGCCGAGGTCTGTAACATGGCGCCTCCGGCCCCGAGCCGGAAGGTGGGGCTGCCCCCAAGTCAGCTCTCCACTTTTCAGGGCACTGACCCTGACGTGGCCCATGTGGGACACCAAGGGCAGCTCCAGCAAGCTGATGGGGAGGACGCAGGGACCCTTCTCAGCGCCAGCTACCGGCTTACAAGCAAAGTAAGAACGGTCGCTCGCTCTGGATGACTTGGTCAGCCGACCCCCAAATCCGTGTCCGAACCGGGCGGGAGGAAAGTGTCGTCAAGTCCCAGCACCACGGGGCTCCGGGCCCCACCTCGACCAGATCCACAAACCAGGGGCCGCCTCCGCATTAAGAGATCGCCACTGTCTAACGGGGATGTTCTGCGGCCACGCTGGCCCTGCTCGTGCGCCCAGAGGAAGGGACGGGGCGCTCAGACCCCTGGCAGAGCCGCGGACCCAAAGCCGCGCCCGGCAGCGCCCAGCTCGGCCCAGGTGAGCCGCGCAGCAGCAGCCTGAGCTCCTGCTCCCGAAACAGGCAGCAGGGGGTCGGGGAGGGGCCCCCAAAGGCAGGAGGAGTCTTTATACTGAGATATCTTTGCCTCACTCTTAGAAGGACCCGAAGAGGAACCTGGCATGAGTCCTCGAGCCCCGCGGTGAGCGTGCCGCTTTTCCTCCCGAGGCCGGCGCAGGGCCACGGGAGCCTGGGAGCGGCCAGCGAAGCTCTCCGTGGGGTCAGGGGCTGGCCACGGGCCCCGTCCCCCCGCCCGCCGTCCCCCAGCCCCCGGGACAGGAGCCGGCGCGGGTGGGGAAGCCCGAGCCGAGCCCGCGGAGGTTCTCCAAGCCCAGGACAGAGTCGGAAGGAGGCGCTGAGATGTGCCCGGCACTGTTTCTAATTTCAGCCTTGTCCCTCTCGAGGAGCACCCAGCGTGCTCTGTGATACGAGAGGGGGTCCTTCTGGCTTCCAGGGGGCCTCCAGGGATTAACAAGAAGACGAGAGGCCCAGCTGGGTGCTCAGGGATGTCTCACAGAGGGGGTGACAAAGCCGCAGAGAGGACGGTGGCCCAGCGCGCCCAGGGAAGGGCCGTGCCCCCGTGCCTGTGGGCACAGATCCACAGGTTTCAAGACACTTCATTCCAGGACAGAGGCCCCTTCCCACAGGGGTGCCTCCCTCCCCGCAGATCAGATGCACTTGGTCCCCTCCGGGGAGGGAGCCCCGGGGAGCCCACAGCCGTCCGTCCAGGACCGCGTTGGGAGCCCCAGCACAGAGGCCTGGCTGTGCAGGGCACATGAGGAAGCAGGTGTGGGGGGTTCAGTGGCGGCCCCATCAAAGAGGTGTGACCCCGGAGCCCTCGGGGGGACCAGATCGGCACGCGTGTCCCCGGGAGGCGGGGAGACAAGAGAGACCCGGTAAGACCGGCAGGAGACACACCGAACACTTCAATCAGTCCTCCGCGGAATCTGCCATCAGAGTATCCGCGACCCAGCCTGGGTCCACTCCCCTGGTGCCGGGCGAAAACCCAGGCAGCCGGCAGGGAAGCCGGAGGCGGGGTGGGCTGCGGTCCCCAGGCTGGTGCTGGGGACTCCGTGGGCACCTGGGAAGCACGCTCTCCCAGGCGGAGCGGGTGCGGACGGCTGCCCTTCGGAGCACGGCTTGCAACCCAGGGGAGGCACAGAAAACGTATTCAAGCGAAATCCTGCGGGGAGAGCCCAACCCTTGAAACATGAAGAAGTGGCCGGGGAGAGGGGGCTGAGACCGCCCCCCAAATGGGAGACGGGGCTGGTAAGCAGCAGGATGGCCGTGCCCTTATCACGGAGGGACGGACGGACAGACGTGGGCCTCCCTTGCCACTCGCTCCCCGGAGGGTACCACCTGCATGGACTCTGCAGGAAGGGGGTGCCCCGTGGGAAAGGGCTTCCATCCTGGACATGAAGAGGCTTGAAAGGAAACCTGCGTGTTGAGTCGGGCTCCGCGGGAGCTGGCAGGGCCCTCGGGACACCCGGCTCTCTCGTCCTCGGTTCCCCTCTGAGCCCCAGAGGAAGGAGTGGGAGCCTCCCCACCGGCATGCCAGAAGAGCTGGGCCAGACCAGCCCCAGCCCTGCCCTGCCTCCCTCCCCCCGGGGCTTCCACAGTTTCCCCCAGCCCTGCACGCCTGGGCCTCCGCGTCTGTCACCAAAGGAAGGTGGATGGGATGACGGCTCAGGTCCCTTCTCCGCTGGGACACTGCTCAAGGGCAAGCAAGGCTGGGAGGCGCTGGCAGCCCTCCCGTGAGGAATCCAGGCATAGCCAGTCGAGGTTAGATAAGATCTGATTAACAATCAGTGCCCCTGGATGGCTTGGTTAAGCGACCGACTCTTCGTTTGGGCCCAGGTCACGATCTCGGGGCCATGAGATCGAGCCCTGCGTCAGGCTCTGTGCTCAGTGCTGAGTCTGCTGAAGATTCTCCCTCTCCCTCTGCCCCTCCCGCTTGTGATCCCTCCATATATAAACTAAAGAAATAAACCTTTCTTTAAAAAACTAATTAATAATTAGTAATACGAAAGGCTAGAGAATCCCAGAATGGTGGCACTGGGCTCGGGGGAGGGCAGGAAGGAAGGATCACCCAGTGAAAAGCTCTCATGTACAGAGAAGCAAATGAGGCCGAGCAGATGAAGGGATCAGAAGGTGCCACCCCAAAATACACCACTTGGTTGCAAGGACTATTTTGAGCTGAAAGTAACTGAGAATCAACCAAAGT
Source organism: Nasua narica (assembly GCA_028533885.1). NCBI lineage: Eukaryota > Metazoa > Chordata > Mammalia > Carnivora > Procyonidae > Nasua > Nasua narica. The sequence continues at coordinate 78,895,327 of CM052813.1, read as the reverse complement.
CCTCTGCTCTCCCCTCCCCTGCCTGCAGGGAGAGCATAAGTTTCCCTCCGTGAAGATGGCACAAACTATCCCCACCCCCATCTGTACCAGGACGAGGAGAACAAGCCCTTATCCGGGAGACCGGAGAGAGGTCTGCCTTACTAGAACGACCCTCACCTTCCATCGGTCCCCCGTACGTGTGCTAGTCACCCCCCATGTGTCGTCCTTGGCTGAAATGGCACCATAAGCGCTCAAGTCTAGAGGCTTCTCTGAGTTTTCACTGCCCTTCCGTGATGACCCTGTGCACGTAAACCTTGAAACATCAATAAAAGCACGTGCCTTTTCTCCTATGAACACGCACTCCTATCGGTTTAATTTGCATGCCCCAATCGCAAAACCTATGAGGATGGAGAAAAATGTTTCCATTCCCTACAAAGGGATTCTGAGGCCTCCCTAGCGGCAGGTGGCAGGGTAGGCTCCTAACTGCGCCTCCGGGGTTCCTTGCCGGCTAAACGGCAGGCCCCCAGCACAGCTGGGCGTTGAGGGGACACTGAGCCGCGAGCAGAGGCAACTCCTCGGACAACAGTGGCTTGAGCAGGGCCCGGAGGGCTGGGTACGCTCGGCTCCTGGAACCAGCTCCCACCGCCCCAGTAGGAAAGGCACTGGGGAGGCCAGTGGGCTGCAGGTTTGCCTCCAACTCCAGGGACAGCATACTTTAGAGAAGCGGGTGTCTCTGCTGACCCCCATGCCTGGTCCCTAGGCTCCTGGAGTGAATTTAAGAGACACCTGCTGTTTAACCCAACAATATTCACCGACGGGGGCCTTGGGTCCTCCAACAGAGCCGCCAGGTCTGGCGGCCGTGCACGAGGCCCCAGCTGGCCACCTGCCACTGGCCCCGAGCCAGGCTCAGCCTGGAGGCAGGGACCGAGTGGAGAGGAGTCGAGCCTCAGTGACAGGCTGTGCCCAGCTCCATGTGATGGGCAGACGGCGGACCGACGGACAGAAGCCTGCAGGGACACTGAGGCCGACCGAGGTCCATCCACAACCATGCACGCTGTGGACAGCGTCCCCTCCTGCACTGAAGGGAGAAGACAGCATGTGCCACGCCGTGGGGTTCTCCCTCGCTGACATCTGGACTTGGTCATGCTCGTGGGTCCCTCCATGAGGCTCCGTGGGGGCACCTGGCAGTCGCCCCACCCCGCACACATCTTTGGGGACTGGGTGTGCAAGCTGGGGTAGAGACGGCAGATCACAGGCGGAGCAGCGGCCCCCACGTCTGGAGTCGTGACCGCGCAGCAGAGGGAGGGGCCGGGAGGCGTGGACGACCGTCCCAGTCCGTGGGGAAAGACCCACGTCCTCTGGGCCCCCAGGGACCCAGCGCGGCAGGGAACCTCGTTCGGGGCCCATCCGATGGGCCCTCAGAGGTGCCCCAGCCACACAGGACGAGAACCCCCTCCTTCCGCCGCCGCTAATCCACGCGGCCTGAAGGTCCCCCTCGGCGCTCACCTGCCCTGAGGGCGGGGCACGCGCTGAGCTGCCGGGTAAGGGGACCCTAGCCGCCCCCTCACGCGACCGGACCAGCCACCGTCCCCATCCACACACCCACCCAAACCGGCAGGTCCAGACTGTCCGGGCAGCAGGCCAGGCCCTGGGGACAAACGTCCATTAGGACACACACGCACACGCACGCACACGCACACATGCACACGCGCATACATGCACACACGCACACATACACGCACATACACATACGCAATACACGCACATACACACATGCACACGCAGCACACACGCGCATACACACACGCACATGCACACACGCACATACACACACGCGCATACACACATGCAATACACATGCATGCATGCACACGCACATACATGCGCACACGCACGCGCGCACACATACACACGCACACACACAGACGCGTACACATGCACACACGCGCGCCCACATGCGTGCACACATACACACGCGCACGCGCACATACATGCGCGCACGCGCACACACATACATGCACACACGCACACACGCACACACGCGCGCTCCCAGTTTCCCCTGTCCACGACTGAGCCATCTGATTACCAGCTCGTCACCGTGAGGCCTGTGCTCACGGCGATATTCCTCAGACCGGCTCGGAAAATGAACACGGCACAAACAAGCTGGACCAGAACGCCCACGGCTGCAGTACCCCCAAGGTTCCACTAGGTGGCAGAGCGGAATTGTGGCGTCCTGGGCTCAGCCCTCCTCTCTCCAGCAGCAGCCCCAGGTGGGTCCCTTCGACCAGGGGACCTGGGACAGGACCCTTCCATGGTGGGGGACCCCAAGATGGGTCCTTTTGACCCTGGAATATGTGCCTTTGATCTGGGGATCTCAGACCTTGGCGGGGGAGTCCAGGGTGAATCCCCCTGACTGGGGTCCCCAAGACAGGTCCCTACGACCGGAGGACCCCGAGATGGGTCCTTTTGACCCGGGGACACATCCCTTTGACTGGGGTCCCCAAGACAGGTCCCTACGACCAGAGGACCCCGGAATGGGCCCCTTTGAGCCACAGCAAACCCTCCCGTCCCGTCGCTTGATTTCCAACAAGGAAGATGGACTGAGCGGAAGGCGAGGCCCAGGAAGCTCCCACGCTGAGGAAGGACCGACGCAGGTCCTAGCCCCAAGTGCCGCAGATGGCACTGGCATCACTGTCGGGCCAACGCAGGCCGCAGGGCCCTCTGTGAGCCTCGCAGTGGCCACCTGGCCCAGGCTTGGGGCCACCAAGGAGGGAAGCTCCCCAGATACCCGCAGGCACGGGCGCAGTAAGGAGGTGGGGGGAGAGGCAGCAGGCCCCGCGGCGTGGGGGGAGCTGACGTGCCGGATGCCGGATGCACATGCGAGGACGCCAGCCACGGGGCAGAGACACACGGACGAGCCCAGCAAGCTGAGCGCAGAGTCAGCCCTTACCCTTTCTCCGGGGTCACCCACTTGGCCAGTGGGGCCCATCGTTCCTGGAGGTCCTGGGAGACCCTAGAATTAAAAATAAAATCAGGACAGAATCCAAAGATACAGCCCCAGGGCACCACCCCCTTCCCGCCTCACTTCGGGGGGTGGTGTGGAGACGGGCCCCTGGGTGGGGGGTCTGCAAAGGGCGGTGAGTGCCCCCCTCTTTTCCACCCCCCAACCCCAAGCACCTCCCACAGGCCTGGGACGTGAAACAGACACTCACCGCGGGGCCTTCGGGGCCTGGCGGCCCCTCCATGAGCATACCCTGGAAAAGACAGGAGACAGGGTCTGAGATCCCAGAACCTGAGATCCCAGTAGGGGCCTCGGCCCCCGGCAGACCCTGCTGGTGAGGAGGACCCCACAAGGACCCAGACTCGGACCTCAGGCAGCGCGCCCACCAGGAGCCCAGAGCAAGGGGGAGATGCCACCAAGGTCACACCGGCCATCCTCCTCCAGAAGCCCCCCACCCAGCCGCGGGCCCGCACAGTCCATACCCCCAAGTGGGGACAAGGCGCCCTGCCCCCTACCCCATCAGCCTGGACCCCAGAGAGGCCACGGGGGTAGCCGAGGGGTCAGAGCTCTCTGGCCCGGGGTCGGTGGGGGGGAGTGCCCCGCCAGAAGTGGAAGCATCCACTTCCAGCCCCTTCCAGCCCCTTCCCGGAGCAGGACCCTCCTCTCTGCTACCCAGTCACCACAGGCCAGGCGGCTCCAGCCTTCTCTGTGTCTCGGGCCCACTTCAGGGCACTCGAGACGGTGCCCGCCCGTGCGGGCGGGAAGGGGTCTCCTGCCCCCCGCAGGGACTCGCTCCCTGAAAACACAGCAGAAACGCCATCTGGGGATCCTGGGACCAGCTAGTTTCCGCCTGGCCTGGCTGAGTAGGCTTCAGCCGCGCTCGGGCCCGCAAAGGGGACAGTGATGCCCTCCTCCCCACGGATTCTTGAGACTGCCTTAGGGGACAGGCCTTAGGGGGCCACATGTCCCCAGCCCCAGGGACAGACCTTTTGCTCTCTCTTCCCCCAAAGCAGAGAAAGCACAGATGGCTTTCCTCCAGGGACAGTGCGCGTCCGTGCCCAGACTTCCCTTCCAAAGTGAACGGGGCTCTCGAGAAACGTGGGGTGGCCTCCCCGGGGGGACAGGGGAATGCCCGGCTGAGGCTTAAAGACCTGCACTGGTGAGGGGCACCGGGCCACTGGGCCCCCTGACTCCCCAGCCTCCCCACCAGGGCTCCCCAGTCGCTGCGAAGATGTGTTTACACAGATGTGCCCTCAGAGGGATTTTTGTCCTCGAGATGCACACATAGTTCATCCAAATAGCTTTTGAATTTCCTCCTCGGACAAAGGCAGCTGGGGAGGCTCAGAGGCGGAGCTGGGATCAAGCGAGGGACCTCTGGCCACAGCGGGGCCTGGGGCCCACAGCTGTCTTCCCAGACACACTGGCCGTTGTTCTCGGGGAGCCGGGGCGATGCCGGCCATGGATCTCCGGGGAGGCCGGCCCGGAGCGGTCCAGGGTGGCCTGGGAAGAAGGCCGGATGCCGGGATGAAGAAGCCTAGCAGAGACAGGCCTGAACTTCCCCGTGGCCATGACCAAGGAGCGTCATTGACAAGGAGAGTGGTGGACTTCCTGCGGGGAGCTAGCCCGGTCTACACCCCACTAGGGTGCAGACACCCGTCTCAGAACTCGGCGGGGCAGGTGACTGCGAGGGACGTTCTCAGCCTCGGCCCGGCAGGAAACAGCTCTCGATGCTGGCGCATCTACCCATTAAATACCCGCAAAAAAACCTGTTCCTTCCGAACCACAGAGGAGAGCGGAGACAGTGATCCATATGCCTCCCAGCAATGCTCACTGGGGCGCCAGGAGACACAGAGCTGGGGATGGGTCCCTGGAGTCCCGGGATGCTGATAAACCTGAGTCCCCAGGCGGAGAGGTCTGCTGCCCTCTCAAGGAGCCACTGACCCTGCTGTCGAATGATGGGAGGTGCGGCTGGGAGGGCGAGAGGGGGCGGGTTCCAAGGGCTCCACAGACAGGAGTCCCTCTCCCCAGAAGGCGGGCGCTGGTGCAGGGTGGGGGCGGGGAAGCGGCGGCCGCCCCGCCCTCTGCGGTCAGCGGTCAGCCGCGAGAGCCAGGCCGGCCGGCTCCCAGGACTCGGCCATCTGTTTATGGAGCTAAGACTCAGGGATCTCTGGGTGGAGAAATTCCAGCTGTTTACATGGCGAGGGCCCGGAGCATTCGGGGAATGGGCTGGGGCGGGGCGGGACTGGACCCCGGGGCCAGAGGGGGGAGCCCGCCCCTCACTGCATCCGGATGCCTCGGTTTCCCTCCCGAGATGAGCTGGACCTTGTGTAGACGCGCAATCTGTGCTGGCCCAGCCCTCCTTCTCCAGCCCCCCACCCCGCCCGCCCCCAGCAATCCAGCCTGGCAGCCGGGGCGCCACGGCTCTCCTCCGGGGTCGCCCGGCGGCCGCGAGCGGGCAGGAAGCACACCCGGACAGTGCCAGCCTAGCCCCTCCCCGGCACCTCCCTGCCCTGGGGCCCCACGTTCTTCCCACGCAAGATGTCCCGCCACCAAAGCCACGCGGACCCCACAAAGGGCACCCCAAGTCAAGAGTAGGTCCATCTGGGGACCAGAGTGTCTGGGGACCTGTGTGGTCAGTGAGACGAGCCAGGCTGAAGCCAGGGCCCCCATAGCGACTGTGACATACCCGCTGTCCTTCCGGGGCGTCCACACCCCAGCTGCTGGCTGCCCCACACTTTCCGCCCCCCCCCCCCCCCGCTCACCCTTCCCCTATGGCTGGACCTGGCATCAGGACTTCTCATGTCGCTGAGCAAGGGGTCAGCCCCACCCCCTTGGCACCTCTGCACCTCTCCCCTGCACCGCCATCTTCCTCAGACCCACAGAAAGCCCTGGAAGGGGATGTCCTCAGCCTGAGAAAAGGCTGTGTCGACTGGTCGCAGCCCCGTAAGGCTGATGGGTCCCATCCCTGGATAGGCCTGGAGGGAAAACCACAAGGGGCTGCCTTCGCCACTCTCCAGAAGCTTCCACGGGCCGGGCATGGGGCCAAGCCGGGAGGGCTGTGCTGAAACTCTGCCCACGGGGCATCCCCCCAGAGATGGGCCACGTCTGCCCTGGCCGCGGGGCTCCAGGTCTCTCTGGGGGAGGCCTGCAGTCGAGGTTCTAAAAGCACCCTCCCAGGTCCACGGGAGGACGGAGGCCACAGAATTCCTCATCCCAGGAATCCGAGGTCATCAGGCCCTGGAAACCCCAACATCCTATTCGGAGCTGAGCACCAGGAACCACCCTGAGCCCGGCTCTGCCTTGTGACCGGCCCCGGCAGGACACTGGCCTCCTCCCTCCGGCGCTTGGACGACGTGGCAGGGTGGGCCTCGGCCAGCCCCTCCCCGCCGTCCTGTCCACAGCGGCTGCCCGGCCCCCAGCGCCGCGGCCACCCCACGCGGCTGCGGAGCCCGCCCCTCCCGGCCCATCACGTGGCGCCTCGCCGCTGGCTCAGCCCTGACCTCGACCGCTCTCAGGCCGTGGGGTGGAGCCTGCCGCTCCCGGCTGAGCTCCCCGGGGGCCGAGGACCTGGCAGCAGGGAGCGGCCCCCCGGACCCCCCGCCACGAGCCTCCCCCTCCCCTGCCCCGCTCCCTCAGGAGCTCCCTAGACCCGCGACCCCGCGCCCAGCAGAGCGAGTTCCTCAAGCTCCCCGGCCACGGCACAGCCCGCCAGGCTTCAGCAGTTTGCACACTCAGCCCGGGCGGCGGCCACGCGGGACCAGCGCAGATCTGAGACGCCCGCGAGCCCCCAACCCCTCGGGGACCAGCACCCCCTTCCCACAAGCTCTGCGTCTCTCGCCCCCGTGACGATGGCCGCGCACGGCGAGGAGCTCAGACCCCACCCCAAGTGCACAGCATTGTCACCGCCGGAATCCCGGCAGCGGGGACCTCAGTCAAAGTCTGGAACTTTCCCCCGCCTGAGCCCTTTTTCTCAAGCCTCGGTAACAAGCGACGTGCGGCGTCCACAAAGAGCCCCCCCCAGTCGGGCCTCGGCCTGCCTCGCCGGGCGCCCCGCCAACTTCGGAAGGGGGTGAGGGAGCCCCTTACCGGTTCGATGATGGCAGGCTCTCCCTTTTGACCCTTCTCTCCTCGCGGTCCTTCAATCTGGGTTCACAAAACAGGTGGACAGAAGATGAGCAGAGGAGGGAGAGGCACGGCCCACCTCACGGCCCCAGCGGCTCACCAGGCAGGGGCGGCTCAGGGCCGGCCCTCCCCGGGCCCCGAAGGTGCAGGCGCAAGGAGCCCCCGCAGCCCCTCACCCCTTCGTAGATGGTGTCCTGGTTGGCGGGCATGCCCGGCCCGATCTCCGACGGAGAGACAGTGGGGTCGTAGTAGGGGTCGTAGTAGGTCTCGTCCAGGTTCCGGATGGTTTCTTCCGTAAATTCCCCGTCCAAGTCGTCCTCTCGAGGCGGGGCCGGCTGGGAGGGAAGGGGCAGCAGACGTCACCGGAGGACCGTGTGGAACTGGACAGACCCCCTCCCTGCCCAGCCCGGGGACAGCCTGGGACACTAAGGGCGCGGCCTCCCAAGAGCCCAGTCCGACTCACTGGGGCCGCTCCTGGGCCCCTGTGGCCTCTTCACGCGTCTTCCCTCTCACCACAGGGAGACTTCACCCCAAGCCCCACAGGGCCCGTGGCTAGCTGGGGCGGCACGGGGACCGGCACGCTGCGGGGAAGTCAGCGCCGCCGGGGGCTCCAGCCCCGAGCCTCGCGGTGTGGGGGTAACAAGCCCCCGATCCCATGGCGCCGACAGAGGGGCTGGACCACCAGAACCGGGTGTCCGCCTTGCGCGGCCAAGAGTCCGGCTTCACGCAAAGCCGACTTCCAAGCATTCACTGCGTGTGGTGCTAAACTCCTCCCTCGTATGAAAACTCGCCAACAACCCCTAGAGGCGGCCCTATGAGTGCCACCTTATGAACGACAACCGAGATCCAGAGGGGACTCGCCAGGTCTGCCCGGCAGGAAAGCCCACGGTCGTGCCCAGTGCTAGCGGGCCCCATGTCTCTTCTGCCGGCCCAGACCCCCCCCGCCCCCCCGCTCGTGCACCTGTCCTGCCTGGTCCCCTCAGGCCACAGAGGGGACACAGCAAATACGCATGTCCTCGTCTGTCCCTACCCGAAACCCCGAGGGACCGGGTGGGCGGGGCTCATTCTACCCATTTCGCAGATGGAAAACAGACAGCAATGAAACGGGCTCAGTGAGTCAGGGACCTGAAACCTGCTCAGCACCCCCGGGGGCCAGGGTCTGCTGGCTGGGGATCAGGGAGCCAGCCCAAGATCCCCGAGGTCAGAGCAGAGAAAAGAAGGAGCCCCGAGCGCCCCCCAGCTCTGCCCCCTCCCCGGCCCCAGGCCCACGTGAAAGAAAAGCGATTACATTGGAGGAGTTGGCGGTGTCGACCGTGCTGGTGGGGACCTCGGCCCCTGCGCCGTGGTCGGGGGACTGGTCGGGGTTCTCAAAGCCCTCGTTGTAGTTGAGGTCATCGTAAGGGGCGGGGGTGTAGTAGTCCTCGCTGGGCATGTAGTCATAGTCCCCGATGCCGGGGTCCTCCTCCTTCCCGGCCCCCTCGCTGGTATCGGGCACCGTGGGGGCTGCCGTGGTGGGCGGGGTCTGCTCCTGAGAGCAGGGAACAGGGCGGGAGTCAGGGGGGTCTGCAGGGGACGCCCAGCACGGCCCCGTGGCTGCCCTAGAGCCCTGCGGACTCTGTCCATGCCGGGAGGCAGCCAGCCCCGGGGCGTGCTGTCCGTGGCCCAAACCCCCCCAATCCTGCCCTCGGAAGGGCGTCCTGCAGCTCCGGGTTTAAAAGGGTTAAGACCTCAGATGCAGAGCCGCTAGCTCCCCTTCCCGCTCCCCCCGCCGCCCAGGGGCACGAAGCAGGTTCACCGGGCGCTGGTTCCCTGCCGAGCTCCCACCCACCCCCTCCCCGCCTCCACACCGCCCACGGCGTCCTCCCCACCGTGGCCGGCAGCGCCCAGCAGCCCGCCCGCGCAGACCTCGGCAATCTCCGTGGTCTCTCTAGCAGCTTCCACGGGCTTCTTGGTGGGGGTGGGCTCTTTGCCCGGGTCCTCCGTGTCCTCGTAGTAGGGGTACTCGTAGTAGTACGTGTCACCTTCGCCTTCTCCTTCCGGGTACTGAAAGCAAATCGGGGCCACGTGAGGAAGACAGGACCCCGCCAGGAGCCAAGCTGCTCGCCTCGCCGTCCAGGTTCAGCCAGGAAGAGTGGGCGCCAGGAAGTCGTGGCTCTGAACGGGCCTCCCCCGCTCCAGCTCCTCGGGCAGCTGAGCAGCCCCATGAGAAGCACGAGGGAGGGAATGGGGCCCTTTACAACCAAGGGCCAAGATGGCCAGCGAGGCTGTGGCTCCCTGTGGCTCCCTGCTGTCTCTCCGAGTCCCCTGACCCTCACTGAAGCCCCAAAGCACAGCGACAGGGAAGATCCTGCCCCTAAAACAGGGGCAGGGGCCCGTGCGTCCACTGTGACCAGGAGGTGGGACAGGACCTTCACTTGGCAATGCTGGAGAGAACCGCAATCGGGCTGAACCACGTGCCGCTGGCTACGGGGCAGGGCAAACCTGACTCTTCCCCAGCGGGTTTATTTTAAATGGGGCTCTCGTGGCTTTTGGGCCCCTCTGCCCCCGCCTACCTGCCTGACCCGCCCCCTCCCAAGTGGTCTGCCTACAATGCCACCGTGAACCCGGGGGGCTGACTCACGTATTCGTCTGGGTTGGGATCCTGTGACTGGGGCGTGTCGGGGACGGCCGTGTCACAGTCGGGGCTGTAGTGCTCGCAGTAATCGTAAGCTGCCCGGTGGTCCGAGACGAAGAGCAGCTGCTGGATGTCACCCTGGAAAAGGACAAAAGCCCTTGAATAAGAGGCACACGAGGAACAAACATGCGGATCTGGGAGGCCAGCGGCAAGCAGCCCAGACACGCCTTGGGAGGAGCTTGTCCTCAGGACCAGCCTTCCTCTCAGATAGCTGCTACTCCAATCACCACTCAAGCTAGGATGGGCTGCCCATCCAACCGCCCACCCATCAATCCACCCACCCACCCATCCATCCATCCACCCAACCATCCATCCATCCATCCACCCACTGACCCGTCCATCCATCCATCCATCTACCCACCCACCCATCCATCCATCCATCCACCCACTGACCCGTCCATCCATCCACCCATCCACCTGTCTACCCATCCACTCATCTATCCAACCATCCATCCACCCATCCATCCATCCATCCACCCACTGACCCATCCATTCATCCACCCATCCACCCATCTACCCAACCATCCATCCACTCATCCATCCATCCACCCACCCACCCATTTACCCATCCATCCATCCATCCACGCACCCATCTACCCGCCCATTCACCCACCCATCCACCCACTCATCCATCCACCCACCCACCCATCCGTTCATCAGACACCTTTTGGACACTGCTAGGTACCAGCCAAGTACTCAGAGATTTTTGTGAACTGTGGGTGATAAATGCAAGCTGTAAACTATACCCTAAACTGTGAGAGCTTGGAGGTGTGCTGCCTCCTTCCCTGTCACCCCCAACCATGGGGTGGGGCAGGATTTATTTTTAAAGAGGAAAATACCATATGACTCAGACCCAATCCACGAACTAAGAGGTAAATAATTCACTCAAAAAAGAACTGCACTAGGTATTCAAATAGGTCCACAGACGCCCATGCTCACAGCAGCATTATTCACAATAGTCAAGAGGTGGGAATAGCCCAAATGCCCATCAGTGCATGAACAGATAAACAAATTGTGGTCTATCCATACACTGGAATATTATTCAACCATGAAAGGGAATGAGGTACGGACACAAGCTACCACATGGATGAGCCCACACTGCTAACCACGGAACATTCTGGTTCACTGCCATGGCAGCCAACAGTCCCACTATGTCAGATGGGAAAATTTTGTCATGATTCTATTTCATATCGTTCTCCTCAAGATGTGGGAACAGCTGACAAACAAAAGGGAACAAGAGCCATGGGTCTTACGAATGTTACCAAACATTTGACATCTCCCTGGCGGAGGAACTTAGGGCTCCAAGCAGATGAATATAAACTGACCGATATCAATGATTTCATTAACGATTATTGTTTAGGTAGTGTTTACTATAGACCAGGTATTGGACAACGAGACTGCATGCTGTCACCCCCTTTATGCCGTTAATTCCCATCTGAAGCTGAGAAAACCAGAGCCCCGCCTGGCGTTCATGGGCACACAAAAGGTGAGACAGAGCCAGCTCAACATGGCCTGCACAGTAGCCATCACTACAGGACGTGCTGGGCTCAAGGAGGAAAAGGAATATGGAGGATCATGCCCAATGTTGAATCTGTGTCATGAGAGATGGTGCCCAAGAAAGGATAACCAGGGGCTATGCCCGGTGTTGAGCTCCTTGGTCCAGAGTACATCCCGCCACATGCACATCCTTCCATCCACCATCCATCCACCACCCATCCACCCATTCACCATCCACCTTCCACCCATTCACCCCTCCATCCACCACCCATCCACCCATTCACCACTCATCCACTATCCACCATCCATCATCCACCATCCACCCACCATCCACCATCCATCCACCATCCACCATCCATCCATCAACCATCCACCACTCATCCACCCATTCACCATCCACCATCCATCATCTACCCATTCACCCCTCCATCCACCACCCATCCACCCATCCATCCATCCATCCATCTATTTACCACTGATCCAAATATCCACCATCCACCATCCACCATCCACCCCTCCATCCACCACCCATCCACCCATTCACCACTCATCCACTATCCACCATCCATCCATCAACCATCCACCCATCCAACCATCCATCTATTCACCACTGATCCAAATATCCCCCATCCATCCATCCACCATCCACCATCCATCATCCATTCACCATCTAGCTGCCATCCATCATCTAGTCATCCAATAGCAATTATTGAGCACCTACTAAGTGCCAGTCTCTGCATTACACACAGAAATGTAGCCATGGCCCAGAACCACTGCCTGGCAGTGTCCACAGTCTCCCTAACACTTTGCACTCATGAGTAAGATCACACACACACACACCCATATCATGTATTCATCTGGTTGTTATTGATGCCCCTTGAGTCCCACTGTCCCTTTCTGTCCCGACACCTGAGGCTACCCCTGCCCCGCACACCCACTCTCTCATGGTCCAACAAAAGGCACGTTCTGCTCCTGAAGACAAAGCCAAGAGTGAAGCAAGATAACATGGTAGCCGTGAGCTTGACCCAAAGAAGGTGGTGCTCACTCTGCACATGTTGGAACCACAGGCGCAGGCAAGGAAGACATGTCCTCCATCCCCTCCGTTTGGTAAAGGTGTGCGAGCCCCTTCCCTGGGCAGGACCCTGACTAGGCTGGACGTGGAAGGCTGAGAGGATGTGCCTCTCACAGTCACTGAGCGTGGATCCCCAGGGCCTGGGACGCGACGTGCCAGCCCCATGCACCGCTCAGAGGGGCAGGACCCATGGCCCTTCCCTGGCTTCCCAAAGCTTCTGCAGGAAAACTGGCCCAGAGATGGGGGGAGGTGGGGGTGACTTGTGGCAGAGCTGGGTGACAGTCTCAGAGTCCAGAGACAGCCCGTCCCGCCTGATCCCTGCGACATGGGCCCACGTTATGTGACCCCTCCCCCCGACTTGGGTTTGAAGACCCTGAAGATGAGCAAGGAGCTCAGACCTGTGGCCACACAGAGGGCTCCGAAGAGACTCCCTTGGAGACAAGTCTGGTTCCCCTTCCCAAGTTCTGCTGTGCACACTCCTTCGACTGGCAGAGCCGCCTGCCTCGCTCCCTCCCTCCCTCCCCCGTTCCCGTGAGTGCGCGCTCCCTCCTCTCCGTCCCTCTCTGCCTCGCTCTCTCTCCCTCTGGGTGTCAGCGGCGCCGGGCCCTCGCTGTAAACTCTCTGGCAGACGAGAACCCTATGACGCGGACTCTGAATCAAAACCACACGGTTCCATTAAGCAACACGACTTCTAGCTCAGATTTCACCCAATTCAAAAAAAACATCTTCTTCTTCTTTCAACTGGCAATGCGGCATCTGAACATGCGGTCCCCGAATGCCGCCTCCAGGAGGGAGAGGAAGCTCGGGGGCCTTCGGGGCGGCCGTGGCGGCCAGGGCGCTCCCCTCCATTGAGCCACCGGCACACGGGACCACAGCCGGCTGGTAGAGGGCCTGCCTCCCGGGAAAGCCCAAGTCTTCGGGCCATGGCCACGTGTGGCACACCTGTGTCCCCGTTCCCCAGGGCGCCCCACCCAGAGCCAGGCTTCACAGGCCACACGCGGTGGCCCAGGCTACCCCCACACCAGGCAATGAGCAAGGCGAGAGGCGAGGACGCAAACACCCAGGAGAGGCTCGGGGCCGGGCTCTGCCCTCCGAGTGCACCGTCGGGGCTGACCTGACCCTTCCGCCAGCCTGCTTCCCTGCCTGCCTCGCCCGCTCCCCAGATGGCTGCAGAGGGGACTCGTGGTCAGCAGCAGGTCACCGCAGGGCCCCTGCAAGCACGAAGCCCCCCTTCATTCCCAGGGCCCACCCTCCTCTGCAGACCCCTCGGATAGTAGCAAATCCTTTCCCCCGGAAACTCCCGAGGGGGTTCCCGCACCAAAGAACATGTGTCCCTTTGTCCCGAGGGTGCGTCTCTCAAAAGACAGGGGTCCATCCACCCCCTGCGCCTCTGTGAGAAGGGGAATGGAGGCGTGGGTCCGAGCCTCTTGGAAGCCCCTCGTCCCAGGCTCCTGCCGCCCGCCCCCCCCCCACCTCTTCCCTGCACACGCGGGAGTTTTTCAGGTTGGCGCGTTGAATACCTGCGTGCCCGTTGCAGAGAAGCCGACCCCACTGACCTTTCTCTTGTTGGGACACAACCTGAGACTCTGTCAACGGGAGCTGCCGGCAGCCACACCCAGTGCCTGGGAGACGCCACACCCCTGGCCAGCCCACGCTGGTTCACCCTGGATCTCACGCGTCCCACAAAGGCTCGCGATGCTGCGACTCTTCTGAAAGGTTTCCGGGATGCTTCCCGTGGCAAAACAAGCTCCAAGCCACAGACCCTGAGAGTCGCTCAGTGACCCCTCTTTCCCAGCAAAGCCCTTCTCCGTGGCCGCTGCTGGGAGACGCTGGGGCCCAGGGGGCAGGGGCAGCGGGACAGCCCTGGGCACGGCGCGTCTGCATCCTGGGGGGACGAGGCAGAAGGCAGGAGCTGGGGGCCGGGATGGGAGGCCCGCCCGCGAACACAAGGAGCACACACAGCAAGGCCGCGCGCCTGCAGCTTCTCGGGACCCAGCGTGGGCCTCCGGGAGCCGAACGCCAGCTCCGTGAGGCTCTGACTGGGAGCCCTCACGCAGCCTGGCCTTGACCTTGGAAGAATCAGGAGCCCCCTGCCCCGAAGGCAGCCTATCAAACCCCAAACTCGAAGACTCATGGCCTGCTTAGCCTCTAGCGTTGTGTGTGTGTGTG
>CM052813.1:78848656-78880313 GCA_028533885.1 Nasua narica | reverse complement strand
GTGAGCTGAACACTCTCTGGGCAAGTGTTAAAGACGCACTTCCACGTGGCGGGAACCGGCTCCTGCCGCCCCCAGGTGCCATCCCGTACCCGGACCACCTGCACCGCCAGCCGGGTGCTGCCCCCGGGTGTCGAGGGCGGGGCGTCACGTCCCAGCCGCAGCAGACCTGAAACTGGCCGCAATGGCTAACGGGTCAGCTGGGTGAAGTCAGCGAGGGGACACCCTGTCCCCAGACTGAGGGACGGGACAGAAGAGTCCATCACCAGGGCCAGAGCCCCTGAGACTCTCCACAGGGCCCGGGTCTCACCCGCTTTCCCCCCGGCAGTGGGGGACACTTCGCTCCAGATGCTTAGCCACCCGCACAGCCACGAAAGGCCACGCTTGCCATGCACGTGGGCAGCACACGAGTGAAGCGGCCCCATCCTTCTCCCCCTGGACCTTCAGAGCCGCGAGCCTGTGGACACCAGGCTGGCCCGGGGGCACAGGGAGGTCTCTGAGCACCAGGGACGTGCCCTCTGTGACAAGCAGTTCAGAAGAAGGAGCACGGACCCCGGGCATCACTGCTTGGAGCCCTGGGGCGCTGACCGCCGCGGCCAGGGTGCCGGGCCCTTCCCTCGCCAGCTGTGTGGCCTGAAGCATGTGCTCCATCGCTCCAGGCCCCGCTGCTCATCTGCGAAAGAAAACGGCGAGCCCTGCCCGGCGGGAGCGCCCTGAGCACGGAGCGGGACGGTGGGGGCAGACCACGCTGTGGACCCGGCACCAGGGGGCCCAGGCAGATGAGCAACCGCCAGCACTGCCAGCACCCCCACCAGCATCGCTAGCAACACCAGCATCACTACCATTACTAGTACTACTACCATCACTAGCATCGCTACCACCACTAGCATCACTACCAACACCATCACTACCATCACTAGCATTACTACCACCACTAGCATTACTACCAACACCATCACTACCATCACTAGCATTACTACCAACACCATCACTACCATCACTAGCATCACTACCAACACCAGCATCACTACCAACACTAGCATCACTACCACCACTAGCATTACTACCATCACTAGCATTGCTACCAACACCATCACTACCACCACTAGCATTACTACCAACACCATCACTACCATCACTAGCATTACTATCAACACCATCACTACCAACACTAGCGTCACTACCACCACTAGCATTACTACCAACACCATCACTACCATCACTAGCATCACTACCAACACCATCACTACCATCACTAGCATTACTACCATCACTAGCATTACTACCAACACCATCACTACCATCACTAGTATTACTACCACCACTAGCATCACTACCATCACTAGCATCACTACCAACACCATCACTACCATCACTAGCATTGCTACCAGCACTAGCATCACTACCACCACTAGCATTACTACCAACATCATCACTACCATCACTAGCATTACTACCAACACCATCACTACCATCACTAGCATCACTACCAACACCATCACTACCATCACTAGCATCACTACCAACACCAGCATTACTACCATCACTAGCATCACTACCATCACTAGCATCACTACCAACACCAGCATTACTACCATCACTAGCATCACTACCATCACTAGCATCACTACCAACACTAGCATCACTACGATCACTAGCATCACTACCACCACACCCACCGGCCGCGTTATCTCCACCACCAGCACGACCAGCAGGCCATCGGGACTTGACCCCGACAAGTCCCCCAGCGTCTCCTGCGGGAAGGGCCCATGAGCCGTTCTCCCACTCACACAACCGGCACCTTCAGCAGCCCGATCGTGAGACTCACGGACACAAAGATGAAATCGTGTCTCCGACCACAAGTCTCAAGCTCTAATGCTTCCCCGGGAGGTGGCCCCGGTGGCCCCGGGGTTCAAGGGAGCCCTCCCCCAACACTCCCAAGCCTGGCAGTCCCATCCCCCGCAGGAGGAGATGGAGTCCCAGGCCAGCCCCAAGCCGTGCGCATGTAGGGGGAGCCCAGGACGAGGCTGAAGCCCCCCCCCCGCACACCCCCGACAACGGGCGGCAGTAAAGAAAAAGTCTCCCCCAACACACACAGTGGGGCTCCCGTCCTCCGGTCACCCACACGGGCAGCTCGCAAGTTCGGGCACGCTGCCAGCCGGCCCCCAGGGCTCTGCATCCAGAAGCGCAGGCCCCAGCATCCTGCCCCCCAGGGAAGCCGCCGAGCCTCCCCCTGTGCAGGGATGGGCCCTCACCCGCGCCCGCCGCAGCCCTGCAGGTGACCTCGAGATGACAAGCCCTCCCTGGAGCGCCGGCCCGACCCTCCCCAGGGACCCACACCTCAGCAGGCCATCCCGCGAGGCTGGGCTCCCAGCCCTGCCACCCCCACCCGCCCCTGCCCCCGCTGCCACCGGGTAGGGACGGTGGCCCCAGCTGCCTGACTCAGCAGCACCCGGGAAGCCCAGACCAGCTCCAGGGGCGCATCCTCAGAGCTCGGGCCCCACCCCCAACGCCCTGCACCCCGTCCTCATTGGCCGGGCGGTCGCCCATCCAAGCCAGCAGCCAGGTGTGGGGCTGCCCCAGCCCACCCAGCCCCTCCAGCCGGGAGGGGCTCACCGTGCTGCCTCCTCGGCCAGACCCAACTCAACAGCCCGAGAAAGTCTCGGCTGGAAACCAACCGCATGCTCATGCCCGGGGGCACGCTCTGCATTAACCTCACAGGCCCTGCAGGAACTAGCAGGCTAACCCCCTTCCAGGCTGGTCTGGGGAGCAGGTTAAATAACGACCCCCCCAAGTCTGGGAACGGGACCTTCTCTGAAAACGTGCTCTTCGTAGATGTAAGGAAGCTAAGGATCTTGAGATGCAACCGTGCTGGCTCAGGTGACCCTCAATCCCACGACAGGGGTCTTTAGGAGAAAGACGAGAGACAGACAAGTGAAAAGAGGAAAGCCGCGTGCAGTTGGGAGCTGAGCCTGTAAGGACGCAGCCTGAAGCCGAGGAACCCCGGGGCCACCAGGAGCTGGGGGAGGCGGGAAGGACCCCCACCCAAGGACCTCGGAGAGGGAACACAGCCCCGCCAACCCCTTCAGGTCATGCTTCTGGCCTCCAGGACTGGGAGACAATCAATTTCTATGCTTTCTACCAAGTTGTGGAGACTCGTGGGGACGGCCACATCCCTGCCCGTCCTAGGAATTAGGGAAGGCCCCCAGGAAGTGGGCGGAGCCGAAGACCCCGCGGAGAGGCTCTAACCTTGCTCACTCCTGTCCCATTGCCTCCCTCGGGGTCCACCTGAGAACCGCCTCGGCGGGCGCGGGGCCGGGCCTCACCCGGCTGCACAGGGCAGGGAGGTGCCCCCGGGGAGAGCTCAGACGGGCACCGAGCGGGGGCAGGGTCCTGCGGGTCCTGGGGTGGAGACGGACGGACCAGGCCCGGCAGGTGCCCTCCGCCCGCCGCGGGCCCACCCAGGACATGCCACCTGCCGTCAGAGAGCCTGGGCTGGAGATGCCCGCCCTCTCCCGCAGGGCCATCGCGCGGGCCCATGACTTAGCCCTGGGAGCCTCCACGTCCCCATCTCAAGTCAGGGTACACGGGCCTAGAGCAGGGACAGCGTCCCACGCAGACAGGGGTGCCTCCTCGGCTGCTCCGCGTGCCTGGGAGGCCCGCGACTCAGCAGGCCTCCACGCGGGGCCACGCCAGCCCGGGGAGGGCCGAGATGTGGGCCCCGTGCTCAGAAGGGCCCGCGCAGTTGGGCAGCTCGGGCTCTGTGCCCAGAGGGCAGGAGGACCGTGCGTGGTGCGGGCCCGGACCGCGGCACCCGTCTCGCAGCGGGGCAAGGGAAGGCCCCGGGAGGTACTCCAGACGGAGCCACGGTCCCCGCCCGGTCCCACACGGAGGCTGGTTCCTCCTGCTCCCAGCAGGGGTCTAACTGGCAACACCAACTGGAGAAACACCCCTGGCCGGGAGGGGCGGGGCGGGAGGGGCGGGAGGGGCGGGGGCGGGGCCCACGGGCCCCTAAACACCATCAGCCAGTGAGGATGCGGGAAATGGGGGCCTTACGGGCACCGCCCCAGCGCGTCGAGCCAAGGCCGATTCCGCACGTCGCATGCACCCGGCGTCTGAACGCGAGCTCGGATGTGGCCCCCCAGCCCCACAAACGCGCCGCCTTCCGAGGACGGGATCAGCACCCTCCAGAACGCGCCCGGTGTTCCCGTCCACAGAGAAACCTGGGTCAACGTGGCAACGCTGCGGGGTCGCCGGCGGACACAGAGCGGGCAGAAGTGCTGCTTCCCGGCCCCGGAGGGAGCAGATGCTCCAGCCAACGGCCCCCGGTGCCACAGGGCCCCGGGGACCAGTCCCGAAGCTCCCGGTCACGGCCCACGTGCTCCGCTGGCCCTGGGCCCCCGCGTGCGTCCCCGTGGCAGGAGACAGGATGGCCCCTGCAGGGGCCTGGCAGCTCAGAGGCCACAGCCTGGGCGGTGAAAGCCGGGCCGTGGACCCAGGCCTCTGAAGCCAAGCCTGCAGCTCTCTCTCACGGGCACGTGGATGGACGGTGGCCCTGCGCCCCCCACAGGGGTCCCCGGCCGCCTCATGGATGGCCGAGAAAGCCCAGCCCAGCAGGGCCCACTCCGGCCCCGGGCAAGCTGCATTCCAGGAAAGAACATGTCAGTGGAAAAGCCAGGCCTCTGGAAAATGGGAATCAGGGATGAGGTAAACCCCTTGTCTTTCCAAACGAAAGGCGGGTAGACAGACGGGAGGCCCATCACTCGGGTGTGATGCCATCTTCTTCCCGCCGACACCCAGGGCTTTGCAGAGAAAGCCCCTCGTTTACAGTCTTTTTGGTCCTGCTGCCCCTTGAAACGTACAACCGCCTAGAAGTGGGCTTGGCGCCCAGCCCAGAGCTCCACGGCTCCCCATCCGCGGGGAGGGCCTGCCTCTGTTCCCTGCTCACCGGAGAGGACGGTCCTCCCACCGCAGAGGCCTTCCCCACACCCCCCCTCCGGCCGAGCCCCACCCTCCGGACCCCCCCGTCCGGAACACCCACGGCTCCGGGCCCCGCAGAGGAGCAGAGGGTGGGGAGAGGGGCCGTTCCCCTCTTCCGTCGGTGTTTCCGAGCCCGCCCCGGAGAGTGCTGGGCAGGCCGGACAGGCGAGGTCAGCCCTGGCTGCCGGCGAGCCTGCAGACAGCCTGTGCTGGCTCCTTCTGGAAGGTTCTGGGGCCGCACCGACCCCGTAGGTCAGGGCACTCTGATGTCCGGAGAGCCCGTGTGGGGCCTCGGGAACAAGCAGCCCCGGCATCACCGGTACCACCCGGGATCGTCTCCAGCTGGGGAAGGTCGTGACCCAGTTCCTGGGGTGCCGGTGTCATGGGTCAGGGGGACAGAGAGGAGCGTGGGAGTGTGAGGCCCGCCACGTGGCGTGACGTCAGAGCAGGGCCGTCAGACTCTCGGCAGCAACAGGTCTGGGGACCCTCCCGGCTCCCCGCAGTCTGCTCGCACCCTTCGGCGGGTTCGTCACCCTCGGGTGCCGGCGTCCCAGGAGTGGCGAGGGTTGACGGCAGGGCAGAGCACTCGGCCGGCACTGTCGCGGGCCCCGCTGGCCGGCCCTCCCCCGGCTCTACCGCGGAGGGAAAACAACCACTTCCCGACTCCTGCCAGACAGACCTGCTTTCCCTGGCACTCTTGTCTGTGTTTCCAAAAACACAAAGCTCATTCCTAAGCCCTGGAGGAAAACAAGCCTTTTCCCTGCACGGGGAGGCCCGCAGGACCCCTCCTCTTCTGAACAACGGCTCCAACCTCCCCTCATAGTGCCCGGGATCCCAGGACACGGGACGCACAGCTCCCAGCGACACTGTGGTGACCGGCGGCCAGAGCAGCCGCGTAGAGCGTGCTTTCCACCTCAGAACCCGCGGGCTGGGATCCACGGGGTGGGGAGCAAGGCCGCAGCCGCCAGCCAGCTGGGCCCCTCCAGCTCATACCGGCCCAGCGCTAGCTAGGGGTGGCCGGGCCGGGGGGCCCTGCCCAGGGCGGGGGAGAGGACGATGGCTCCCAGCACACGCCCTAGGGGACTGGGGTGGCAACATGCAGGCACAGGCTGGGGCAGGTCCCGGGAGGGCTAACCCCAGTTTAGGGGCACGTGCTCTTGGCCAGCCCTTCCGGGAGGGCCCCCAGCCTCCCCAGCTGGAGGCCCTAGTCTCGAAGGCAGGCGTCCTAGCTCTGAACTTGCAAGGTGAGTCTGCAGAAGTGGAGAGGGGGAACAGCTCGTGAGCCCGAGGGGCGACCTAGACAGCACGCCCATCAGTGATGTCCCTGCCAGATGGACAGAGGGACAAAGGGCCTCAAGACGGCCTCGGCTCTGACCGCTAAGGATCTGGGGCTTGCACGTGGGAGCGGGCATTTAACCCAGATTCCATCCATAGTGTTGGCCTCCACCGCCCATTTTCCAGATGAGGACGTGGGGCTTAGGGAGGTTTGGCAATGGGCCCCTGGTTATCAGCTTCAAAGGAAGAGGATGAGGCCTAGGGCCCGTGGGACCTTTGCCTGCACCTTCCTCCTGGGGACTTCAGAAGGGACTGCACGGTCCCTTCCCCTGTCCAGGAGGGCAGACCCGTCAGAGGCTCACACCAGGGCCGGGAGCCCGGGGGCTGTGGACCTGCACAGCCAGGCCCGGGGTCTGCCCCTGGGAGGAAGGGTTCACTGCAGCTCCGAGTCCCTATGCCAGGCTCTCGCCCTGGACAGCACTTCACTCTGGACAAAAGGGGCCTGTGCGAGGCCAGTGTACCCCAGGAAAAACCCCAGTGCCCCAATAGGCTCTCTCGAGTTCAGTAAAGCCCTGTCTGGACGCGGCGCTCAGCGCGGGACTCGGTGCGTGCCCGTGGGGATGGGCGCCCCCACCAAGGACACCCTGAACCCTTCCGGCTCACCGGGCCCTTGCAGGGCTGCGCGACAAAGTGGCTTTTAATGAGGGGAAGACGTCCTTCCAGGGGAAGAACGTGGCAGCTGGAGAAATCGTCTTCCACGGCACTGCCCCCCTTCCCCGTTTTGAAAAGCCTCTAGAGAAGCCAAGTGCTTAACACGGGGAGGGCCGTTATTTGGAATTTGGCAGAAAGTAGAAGAGTTAAGTCGCTTCTCTTTCAAAAGAAACAAAGGTTCTCCCTCCCTTGCTCGGAGACCCAGCGTGGCTGGGTATCGAAGGCCACTGCGCCCAGCTCGGTCACTGCCCCTGAAGAGAAAAGTCAGACAGAACGCTCGGGGGCCACTGGGCCACTGGTCCTTGCTGCGAAAGTCAGGTCACATTTTCCAACGTGAGCAAGTCTAGCCGCCAGGAAAGTCCGCGTCTGGGAAAACACTGCCTGCGGAACAGGAACACCTTGCCGGCCACAAAGCCTCCCGTTCCTGGCGGCGGCTCAGGCCAGCCGTTTCGAGCACATTCCTAACCTGCCGTTTCGAGCCAACGCCGGCCTGGCCCCAGCCACACCAGGAGGCCTGCGTGGCCTCACACACACGCACCAGCAGCTCAGGATGGCCGCCGACCCACCCTGCAGATGGGGACCCCGGGGTCTCAGACGGGCTGTGCAGCCCAGCCAGCATCCCCCCAAAGGGATTGGGGCCCTGAGCTCTCCTGGGGCTTCCCTACAGCAACACGGGTCTAGTATCTGATGCTCGCGGGGAAACAGCTTCTTCTGGCTCGGCCAGTCTATCGAGGAAGCAGGGTTTGCTTTAGGATCCTAACTTTTTTTAAAGATAAAGCTTGTTCCAGCCTCTTCCAACTCGATCCCCGTCTGCATGACCCTCATGCCTCCAACCCCAGCTCCCCGGGAGAGCCCCCCAGCCACCCCCGGCCGTCCTGCAATTCACCCCAGGTCTCTGAGCAAGTCGGGCCAGAAACGGCCCTTGCAAACTGTGGCAGCATCGGAAGGCTCCCGCTGCCCCGCACGCGCCAAGGGCCACCACGCCCCACAGGGCCCGCAAACCCACCGTCTCGGGCTGGCTCCCCAGCCTTCTCTTAGCGGCCCTCCCACCCTGCGGCCACGGGGACGTCGCTGTGCTGGGCCCTGCTCGTCCACCGTCCCACCTCGCCACCCGCCTTGACGCGGAACTCAATCAAAACCAAGCCGCTAACCTTCATCGAGGGCCTACCCTGAGGGCCACTGTGGGCCACGGCCACAGGAAGTACCTCGTTCATGGTCCCACTGCACGGACGGGGAGGCTGAGGCTCAGACACGACAGGGCCACTTGCCTGAGCCCCCAAATCCAGCACCCGATGGGGGGGGCCCTGCACCGGGCCAGCCGCCGTCCAGACAGGTTTTGTATTTGTGCTACATGGCCCGTTATGACTTTGCAGAAGGACGAGACTTTGGGGAAGTCACTGCTCACCTGCTCAGCAGCAGCCCTGGAATCTGCAGGGACAGGACTCTCTCCCGAACAGAAACGAGAGGAACAAGGGCACCTGCTCTCCCTCCAGGAGCCCCCGTCGAGCGCCACGATCCACTCGGCACCTGAGCAGCCCAGGGGTCTCCAGCTCACCAAGGCGATCACGGGGCCTGGAGACCCTGCCTCGGGTGCGAGCACAGGGCTGGAGGGCACAGAGCACTCCTCTCAACCACAGCCAAGTATGTGCGCGGTCCCGGGACTTTCGAGAGGAAACGCCGCCCCGAGGGTGAAACCCCAGGGCTGGAAAAGCCCTCAGACCATCCAGTTGGTGGCTTCCAAACACGCTTTAGCCACGGAGCCCTGGGGGCAGCCAACTCTCCCTCCACAAAGCCCGAATATGTACAAGAAAGAAGTCCAGGGAGGGGTCCTGGCTGTCACCTTGCCCCCGCCAGAGGGGCCACCGGTCATCTGAAGTGCCTTCTAGAATGCAGAAACCAGGGCCCTGCTGAAGGTCTAGGGCCCCGGCACCTCAGGAGGCAAAGCCTAAGCACCTGAACATTGAAGGGTCCCGAGGGGACGCCAGCGTGCTCCCCCAGGGCTTCTGGAAACCGCCGGTGCCCAGCAAGGTGACCTGCTTCTGCAGGACAGCGCTCTCTAACGCTGTCTTATGCTGAACCCCAGTCTTCAAAGGAGGGAAATGCAGGACTCTGAGGGCTGAAGTGGGGGCTCCCAGGGCCCCCTCTGCTCAGCCCCCTTCCCCATCCCTGAGGCAGTTCCCTGGGAAGCCGGGCTCCAGGCGGCAGGCGGGCACCGCCAAGGGACAGCGCCCCCGAAGGATGGCAGCTCGTGCCTTCTCGCAGCTCCCACTCCTGGCCCGGCGCCAGCCTCTGGTCCCTGCAGCCGCAGCTGCCCCCCCCCCCCAGGACGACCCTCAGATACCAGAAGGCAGGAGTCCACGTGTGTCCACAAACCCGGGCCACGCTCACCAGAGCCCGTGCCCTTCCTGATGCCCGTCCCCGGGCCCCTTGGGCGAGGGTGCCCACAGCTATATCCCCACACAGCCTCTCCACTCCCACAAACAGGGACGGCAGCGGAAACCACGGCCACGTCAGAATGCCAGCTATCCCCAGGGAGGAGACAACGGCGGCCACAGCACCCACGGCGGCCGTAGCCAGGAGGAACCCCTCGCCGGCGCTGGTCCCAGGTAGCCACGGGACAGCTTCCCCTCCTCTTACCTCAAACACTTCCTCATCCAGGATCCGGGTCCCAAACACGATGATGCCATTGACATCTATCATGGGATGGTCACTGCGGGCCAGGTGTTTGGTGGTCTTCTTTTTACAATCCAGGATCAAGGTGACATTTTTCTTGTGGATGCTGAGAGCAATCCTGTGCCACCTGCAAAGAAACAGCCCGGGCGGGTGACGGCAGCTTGGGTCACAGGTCGCCAACCCAGGGGACCCGCAGCAAACTACCACAGCCTGCACGGTCGCAGGGGAACTGGGCAGCTCTGAGCCCAGCCTCCGCCTGCAGACCGGGTTGCCCAAGGCCGTCAGATGCCATAGTCCGGCCTCGTGCAAACCTGAACCCCACAGCAAACTGCGGGCTGCTGGGGAAGACGGGGTTTGCTGGAAAGTGTTGGGATGGAGGGATCGCTGGGAAGCGCTCAGTGAGAAACCCGGGAGCCACGCCCGGAGGGGCTTCCAAGGTCAGGCACACAGCCTCGGGTGTGTTAGCGGAAGAGCTGACTTTCACACTACCAGGGTTTGGGTATGCCCCCAGGAGAGAATTCTGGAAAGACGGGTCTTTTTTTTTTTTTTTTTTTTTTGATCATTCACTCCCATATCTAAGGAGCCTGTGTCCTGAGGGATATCATACATCATTTAAACAAGACATGGTACACACACACACACACACACACACACACACATACACACTGGAATACTACTCAGCCAACAAAAAGAATGAAATCTGCCATTTGCAACAATGTGGCTGGAACTAGAGGGTATTACCCTAAACGAAATAAATCAGAGAAACAAAATTACCGTATGATTTCACTCATATGTGCAGTTTAAGAAATAAAATAAGAGCATAGCAGAAGGGAGGGAAAAATAAAACAAGACAAAATCAGAGAGGGAGACAAATCATAAGAGACTCTTAATCAAAGGAAACAAACTGAGGGTCGCTGGAGAGGACGGGGTGGGGGTTGGGGTGGCCGGAGGATGGACATTAAGGAAGGCACGTGACACAACAAGCGCTGGGTGTCGTACACAACTGGAGAGTCACTGAACTCTGACTGAAACCAATATTACACTATATGTTAATTAATTAAATTTAAATAAAAATAATAAAAATAATAAAATAAAAGGATGTCATACATCCTTTCTGGAAGGAGTCGGGTATTACTGCGCCATCTTCGAGGTCCCTGCGAGACGAGGAGCCCAGCTCTTGAGACGCTCTAGTGCATTTGAAGGGGAAGTGGAGACCCAGGGAGAAGGAAGGGCCCCCGGCAAAGACGCAGATGACAACCCGAGACCCGTCCTCTCTGCCCGGTGCCCGCCTGTGTGCATGGTGGCACCGTCCTGCCTTTTTAGCAAGTGCATCCCGCTACAGGTCCCTTGCCGGCCAGCGGGCTTTAGGCAGCCTGCCCAGACCCCCCAGCAGGAGTAGGACTGGGTCACTGAGCGGTGCCCACTTACTTGCCATCGGACAGGTTGATGCCCCTGAAGAGGGGGTAATCCTCTGGCCCTGGTTTCCCCGTGTGGTCCTCATAGAGGAAGACCGGAGAGCGGCCCATCTCCAGGCCGATCTGCTGGATGCCCTGCTCATTGTAGATGGAGACCAGGAAGGCCTGGCTGCCTTTCTTGGCTTTCACAGTGGTTAGAATGGAGAAATCCTCAGGAAATGAAGACGCTGTAAGAGAAGACAGAGATCAGAAGGCAGTCAGGAAGCCCTAACGACACCCAGTCACAGCCCTACAGGCAAACCAGCTCAGGGACCCGGCAATTTTTGATGCATATGGTGGTGCATGGCCATCTGCTGCACATCTGCCCCTGGATCAAACTGTTCCTGCAGCCCTTCCCTAGCACCACATGACCAAGTCTAACCTCTTGGAGGCTCAGTTCAAATGTAAACCTCATTGGTCCTTCCAGCAGTGAGCCTTCAATGTATCTCGTCGATTCCTATACCCCAATACATCTGTGTATAAATCCTGATTAGAACCTCCTAGAATGTCAGCTCCCCCCGGGCAGGAGCTGTTTCAGACGCATCTTCGTACCCTCTGTCATGCCTAAGGCTATACCTAGCAAATTGTGTCTCCTTGAGTGTCCTCAGGAGGGAAGGGGACAGAGAGGGGAAGGGAGGTCCCGATGTCCCGGGGTCCGGAGGCAGGGACCACATCTCCCGGCTAATATGCAAAACAGAAGATAAATAGAAAGAAATCAAAAGACTTCAAACCAAATTTTAAAAAGGAAAGAAAAAATAAACCCATATGTTAATGGAAGGGAATGTTCTTTACAACTCCAGACAGAAACCACGAGGTCATCAACGGCCAGGCCCACGCCAGCCCACCGAGCAGAGTGGGGACCCGCTCTGCACGCCCCAGATCTCCCCACACAGGCGCCCTTCCTCGGGTCATGACAGAGGGCCTCAGGCCCCTCTTCCCCGTCCATCCTGCCGGTGGAGGAGCAGCTCTGCTGAGAGCCTGGGGCACGGAGAGAGCGTGACTGGTCCCTGCCCAGGGGAGCCATCGGGAAACGCTCCGCAGAAAGGGCCAGAAGGAGTGGCACCCAGAGAGGTGTTGGCATGGTCATCCTCAAGGAAGAGGGGCACGGACCTGGCTTATGGGCCTGGCTAAGGAGCAACCCTGTTCTCAGATCCAGCATCCCTTAGAAGGGTGACAAGATCAAGCAGCTGGCCCGGAGGCCTGTGGGGCTGCAGAGCTCGGGTCAGTGCAGTTTCCCGCAGAGACGCTATCCGTGAGCGCCCTCTGCTGACAGATGGGCCCTGCGGCCAGGCAGGGGGCCTCTGCTTCTGCTCAAGGGAGCAGAGATCTGCAGGGTGCCATGCCTGGATAAGGGGACCTCCAGGACACCAGGCCCAGGGTGTCCTGAGACTCCCGGGGCGGGGGGTGGGGGGAGTACAGCCTGCTGTGGCTTCTATGACCTCTGCAGAACCCAGGGTGGGGAGATGTTGCCAGGGCGAGCCAAGGGCAAGAGAGGCAACAGCTGCTTCCATCAGGGAAACCAAATGGCCCCCAAAGGCCAGCTCAGAGACTCGTGTGAGGTCCCAAGGCGGACACAGAAGGCAGCTGGGAGGTCCACCCCACAGGCCCCAAACCCCCAGCTAGGGTGCCACGGGGAGATGGAGGCCCGAGGCCCCCAGCCCAGGGGTCAGGCTTGGGTCTCCCTCCCCTAAGGGGACGTCTCAGGCCCCTCTTCCCCAGCTCAGGGCGACACCGGGCAGGGCACCCACCTGTCCCAGGACAGGCCGAAGCAGGCCCCCTTCCACGCGCATGGCAAGCCTTTGGGAAGAAGCGGGCTGAGATCGCCACAGTCACAGAGCCCTCGACTCCACACTGTCCCTCCACACGTGGGACGGGAGGGGAGTCAGGGACGCCGCCTCGGCCCTACCCCCCCCCACCCCCCACGGAGCGGCATCCGCTGGGCAGGCCAGGAGAGGCCCCGCTGCGAGGCCAGAGGCAGGACCTCGGGGCCCCGTTGGGTCCCTGGCAGCGGTCGGGCACCGAGGGGCCCGGGGGCCGTTTGACCCGAGCTCGGAGCCACTGCCCACATCCAGGGCGGCACAGGTGCGGTCCCTCGCTCTCATCTCGAGGGTCGCCCCCCTCACCCCAGCCCAAGACGACCCCACGCCGGAGACCGCCGTCGTCCCGTCTGAAATACCGAGATCAGGGGAAGCGAGCACAGCCCGGGGACGGCCACGGCCCCATCTGCCCAGCTCGTGGGGTCGCCGTGTCCCAGGACTCACAACTCCGTGCGAGCCGAACTCGGCTCAGAGAGCCTGAGAGGGTAACTATGTCCGACATGAATCTCCCTGCTGGCGACAATGGCTTTATTGTCACCAGAGATGGTCTACTCCAGGCGTGACGCGGCGGGACGGGGACACGCTCCATGACCTGCGCTGGCTGGACCGTCGGGGGACTGCATCTGGTCCCACTCTTCCCACCGGCTTTCTTAATGTCACAGGGGAGACGCCCAATTACTTCCTGAGGTCATTTCCTTTTCCCTCCGCTGAGGCCCAAGGCCACTGGGGCCGTTTGGGTATACAGTAGGAACTTAATAAAGGCATCAGTATTAAACTGAATCCTACTGAGCAAAGGCGGGAGCTGATCTGGAGCCCCAGGCCCCCCTGGAGGGAAGGTCTGGGACAAAGGCCAAAGGGGGTGGGGGGACGCTGTCACATCCCAGCCTGGCTTCAGATCCTGAACATGAAGGGAGTCTCAGTGGCCCCGAGGTTACCAGACGGAGGACAAAATCCAAGGCACAAGAATGGAGGCGGGGGCTGGTGATCATGGGGAGGCCCGCTGTGTCCTGGGGTCTCAGAGGTCGGGGCAGCCCCATGGGACACACGGCCTCCTGCATTCACGGAGATCCGCGATGGTGTCTTCCAGGGTCTCGGGCTTGTCTTCCCTTGACGTCCCCCCGCAGGCAGACGGTGGTGAGGCCCGGAAACCCCCCAGGCAAGCAGGGTCACCTTCTGCACCTGCCCCCAAAGCATCCCAGTTCTGGGCTCTGCCTTAGTCCTTCCAGCCTGCCAGGGCCCCCAGGGCCAATGTCGGGGAGGGTCCGTGCCTACCGTCGCACCGCAGGGTCCCACTGACCTCAGGACCCGGACCACTGGGTGTAGGCGAGACGAGGAAGACCCCTCGGAATCAGGGGGGACACGCGTCTCCGTCTGGCCTGTACGTGCACACACCACCGGACGGCCGACCTGCCCTCTGAAGGAGGGCCACCCCGCTGCACGGCCCGCCCTGTGCCTCCCTGACTCCCCAGTGCAGGGGGCCGGGGCCGCAGACGGTTCGCACGGAGCCGCCCGCCCGGTGAACGGGCGTGGTGGGCGCCACAGGTCCCCCCATGTTAGATGCGGGCGGGGGGCGGAACACGTCCCCGCAAAGCTCGGCCTTGGCCATTGAGCACTGCTCCGTGAGCCCGCGGACAGCTGGGCACGCAGAAGTGGGCTCCCGGGAGGTCTGGAGAGGACGCGGTACCCCAACTGACCTCATCTACCCGAAGTGACCTTCTTGAAAAGGGCCGACCCAGCCTCTCTCAGGGACAGACTCTTGAGGGCCCCGTGGGTTAAAGGCACGCTCAGTGCAAGGAGCATCAGAAGCAAGCACGCAGCCCCGGAAAGAGCGTGGCCTTCGGGATCCCGTGGGGGACGTGGGAGCAGAGACACCGCGACACGTCCAGGGGCTGCCCAACATCAGGGTCACAGCCAGGTCACCAAAAAGTGAAGCAGAGTCATGTACTAATGACTGTATTACAGCACGCGGTGCGGCCGCCTGCCCCGGGGGGGGGAGGGGTGCACCTGCCCAGCCCCCGACCCCTTTCTGATCGGAATCATAACGAGCTCGTTTAAGACGGAGGCAGGGGGCCGCTGATCCCTCATGGGCTATTTGCCCACGTGCAGATAAGCCCCAAGGGTTTAGCTGACCCCGGGGCGGGGGGGTCCCACAGTGCCCACAGCCGGGTGACAGGGACAACTGAGATGCCACATATCAGCAGCCAGCATCACCCCCCTGCCCCTGCGCCCTGGGCACGTAATTCAGGAGAGATCTGCCGCTCGGCAAGTGCTTCTCATAAGAAGCCTGCGCCCTCTTGCTGGGGCCCTGAAGCTCCATTCCAGTCTCTTCGTGTCACTGTCCCCAATTAACCTTCCGTGCCAGAGCGTTTCCTTTCTCACGACCCTGGTCTCTCTCACCCTCGTCACGGGAGAACCAGTCGTCACCCTTCCGCACGTGGAGTCCTAGCAGCCTCCCTACGGCTGGAGAGGCACCCGCTTGGCGGAGCGGGGGGAGGCGCACGGGCCCGCCTTCGGTGGGGGGGGGGGGTGGCCGCCGGGCTGCTTTCACTAGAATGAGACCCCAGCGGCCCCCGTGGAAGGGCTTCCTGGAAACCCGAGTGTGCTTCTCCCGCACGCAGGCACCCTGCCCTGCGCCCCGGCTGGAGGGGGGAGGGTGCGGCCACACCCGTCCCCGCATGCGCTGTCCCCACCGCCCCGCGCCCGGAGCACACACATGTTCCTTACCAGGGTACAGCTGCTTGGTGGGTGCACTGAGCTGGGCATCCTTCGTGACTCTGTAAGCGACGTCTGGACCTTTGGAAGATCTCCGCGTGGCACAGAAGCCTGTTGTCTTCGTTATCCCATCAGGCAGGTTGTGAAAATCTAGGACCTTCAGGAGATCTGCTGGCTGAGCTGAAATGGCAAAGGGAGGAGGGGTTAGCCACACGGGGGGAAGGAGCAGCACCCGGCACCGGCCGCCGGCCCAGGGGCGCACGGAGGGCTGGGGGGCGCGGGAACCAGCCGAGAAAGCAGCCGAGAGAGCGGGGCGGCCCGCTCTGGGAAGAGCACGTGTCCGGGTCCCCAGAACGGCGCTGCCGGGCCAGCGCCCGCCGCAGCCACGCAGCAGGTGCGAACCATGGCTCACCGCCCCCCGTGGCCTCGCCTCCCCAAGTTTGCCGACTTGGCTCGTCTCCCTGGTCATCCTCCACCGGCAAGTGCTCGAGGGACCCAGACACCCATCCGAACGCAAGCCGCGGGGCTGCTGGGACCCCACTGCTGACGGGGCGGCTGCGGAGGGAGGGAGGCCTTCCTGAGCGGGGCCCCAGCAGCTCGCGGGCTCTGCCAGGCGGCCCTGGGGTCAGCACGTCCCGTGGGACCAGGACGAGAACCACAGAGATCGTTGGCACATTTTATCCGCCATAGTCACCCGATTGAAATGTGATTCTCCCATCACTGTTTAAAGCAAGAGCCAACTTCCATTTCCCCCAGAACACCTACGCCTAGACCAAACAGTGCAGAACCAAGGGCAGGGGAGGAAAGGATCCGAGCGTCCCTTCCAGAAAGTTCCAGACCCTCCACCGGGGGCTCCTCAGAGAAGGGCAGCAGGGCCCGAGGCCATTCCCACCAAAGCCAGAGCACGTCCTTCAGCAAGAGCCGGCCTCCCTGTGCCCGGGGCTCCCTCCTTCACATCAGGAAGAGTGGGGACCTCCAGGCTCGGAGGACCACAGGCCTGGGATCCACAGACCTGCCCAAACAGGAGATTTCCCCGGGAAAGCTCAGCTCCCATCACTACAAACAAGAGGCCCCAGGAGTCCCGGCAGAGAAAATAAACTCCAGCTTGGAGTCATAGTGTCGGGCCGCGTGAGTAGCAGGTGCCGCCCTGGGGTTCTGGGGGGCCCAGAGGCCACCGCCCACCTGCCTGCGGGGTGGGGGAGGAGCTGGGGGTGGGGGCTGGCTCCGGCCCTGCCGCTGGGCACCTGAGCCCCACTGTGCCAATCAGGGCACGGCACCTCCCCATCCCAAGTGGATGCAGAGAACCTGATAAAGCTCCCTCCTGGGCCTTTTCCACCAAGAAAGAGGAACCCTCCGCTCTGCTGGCCCCACCCCGGACTGCGAAGTGGGAGCTGTAGGCAGCCCTCTCCAGGGAGGGAGAGACAGACTCCTGCCGTACCACTTGAGCCCCTGGATCAAGCCGTGCCTGAAGAAAGCCCATCTACATTAGCCAGTAAGGTTGTCTTTACATAGGGTGACTCAGGTTAGACCCTGATACCTGCTGCTATAGAATCAGCACCCACTGCCGGGAGTGACCGCGAGGCTGACGCAGGGTCCCCAGAGGAATGACCACGTACATGCCTGAGACTCGCTCAAGAGCCAAGTCCCACTTTTCTAACAACGGTGGAGGATTTGGAGGTGAGAAAGTTTGCCACCCCCGGCATCAGTTTCCCCTTCTCCAGTCCTAGGAATCCTGCTTGCAGCCAGCGGCTGTGCCTAGAGCTCAACATCACCATAAGGGGGTGGCGCGTGGGGACCCTAAAGCCTGTGCCCCTCACTGCTCATCCGGTGGGGCCCTGACAGAGGTCCCTCGCCTGGGAGGGCAGGTCTGGAGCCGGGCGGGGTCATGGCATTGAGGGCAGAGGACGGTGACCTGGCAGGTACAAACGGTGCCCTGTGGGCCCCCCTGCCCATATGGTTACGTGCTGGGATTGGAGAACGGCAGCCCGGGCCAGGCCCCAAGAACACCATGCTCCCCAGAGTTCTGTCCCCAGCACTGTCATTCCCACCACCCAGCTTGGCTGCAGACCTATCACTGTACCATGGGCGTGAGCGCGGACCTTAAGGAAGGGACAGCGTGGGACCCAGGACACTCCCGGTCCAGACTGACCTCCACTCATGGACAAAGTCACGGCCTCCTGTGGTCTCTGTGATTTTCCGGGCGGCTCTCGGCTCCCACCCGGGGCCCAGCCAGCACACAGCGTAGTCAGCCCCTCTGCGCACGGCGGGGGTACCTCCGAGGCACGCAGCACCGGGGACCCCCTACCGGCCCCCTCCCCCCCTCGCCGATGCCCGTCCACCTGACATCAGGCGCAGGTGCCGGCCGAGCCCAGGCCTGGACTCGGGCCATGGGAAGAGACAGGCCGTGCCAGCCGCCGGCTCACCGGCCACAGTGACGTAGCCCCGAGCTCTGGCTCATCTCTGGGGCTCCGTTCCAAGGCGGGCGGTGGCCAGGGGACAGATCAAAGATCCCAGCTGGGGTTCCTCGGGCTCCCGTCCCACTAGCTGGTGATGCTCTTCCCAGATGGGCAGCCTGCAAACCTGTTTTCTCGCTTGCTGACGGGAGAGCTGTTTTCCAGAACCCTCTGGGACATGTTTCTAGGCCTCTGCTAAACAAGTTGAAAGGGCCACCCGACCATCCAGGCCCAGCGCCACCCCTCCGGCCGGCCAGGGGCTCCCGTGCCAGCGCTTTATAGAAGGTGTGGGAAGGGCCTGGGAGGCATCTGGTAGGACAGGACTTTCGTGGACTTTCCTTCCCATTGGCACAGGAGCCTCCCCTCCAGAAGGCGGTTTCTTGGGAAACCTGGGCCCTTGGTGTCTCCATCAGGATGAGAATGGCTGGCTTGGGGACAGGTGCGCCTGGGTCTGAGCCCCGCGTCACCCCACCCGGGAGAGGATCTTGAGGTCACCCCCTCGCTGAGGCTGGAGAAAGAGCTCCAGCAGCAGAGGGTGCCCCGGGCACGTTCCCTAGACAAGCAGCGAGCGGTCCCTGCTCCTCCCTCTGAGACGGCTGGGACAGAGCAGGAACCGAAGCCCCCGCCCGGGGCCCCCGTGGTGAGATCTCGCCCCGCTCACCGTGCCCTGGGGCCACCATGTGTGTGCTGGGAGGGGCGGGGACCCTGGTCCCACTCCGGCTCCGGGGCCTTCCCGCTCTGCAGAGCCGGGGGGCTGCGCACCACTCGGTAGGGCTCGGGGGGCCGACGGGGTCCTGGCACTGAGGTGGCGAGCTCTGGGTGCCATGCGCCCATAGGGCAGCAGGAGGCCCCGGAGGGAAACGCAGGGGTGACCGCAGGGACCCTCAGATACAGAAGCGTAGCAGGGACCGACGGACTGACCTACCAGGGAGCAGGTGCGCGGACAAGAACGACCCAGGGCAGGACGCACAGGCCCCAGAGACACGTTTTACCACCGGCGGGCGCACGGCCGGGGACCATGTGTCCGCCAACCCCACTTGGATGCCGCCTGCTGCCCCCGGAAGCGCGCTCCCCGACCGGCCTGCCAGCCGAATGGCAGGGCTCCACGCTGCCGGGGGCCACCGCCCCCATTTCACGGCTGCGGGGCACAAAGCACCCAAGCAGCCCCCACAGT
Source organism: Nasua narica (assembly GCA_028533885.1). NCBI lineage: Eukaryota > Metazoa > Chordata > Mammalia > Carnivora > Procyonidae > Nasua > Nasua narica. Next base: position 78,861,067 of record CM052813.1, on the reverse strand, counting down.
GACTCCAGGGCCCTCATGGCCCAACTGCCAGCGGGTCCCACGGTCACCAGGCCAGCGAGCCTCGAGGGGGCGGCACAGAGCCCTGCCCTCCCCACAGGCTGCTGCGCCTGCGCAGCCCTGGGCTCCAAGTCCTCGCCTTTTTACTTTTTTATTTTTTGTTTTTGCTCTTCGCTAAATAAGCCCCACGTAGTCTCGAATACTTGCTATGGACAAACAGCGGGATGGCTCCCGTGGGGCTCAGGGAGCAGGCCGTGGGTTATCGGAACCGTAACGTGCCTCCACCAGGCTGCTCGTGACCAGAGCCCCAGTGGGAGGGGACTTTTCCTCCACCACCCCGAGTCCTGGGGCCCCTAAGCCCAAGCCCACTGCTCCTCTGCCATCGGGGCATCCTCGTCAGGGCCGTCCCGCCCACCTGCCAGACCTCCAGGACCCTGGGCCCCTTCTCAGGTCGCAGGCTTCCACCAGAGCCCAGGCTCCGTCTCATCAGGCATGACCGTCAGCACTGTCCCCCGCAGTGACAGGCTCCATCAGCCCCCGGGCTTGGAGACCCCTAGGGACAGGCGCGGGTCCGGGCTGGTCCCTCTCCATCCCGAGGTCACCGGCACAGCCCCCGTGGGGCAGGAAAGCCGTGGCCCTCCCGTGACACAGGCTCAGAAGACTCAAGACCCCCGGTTCCCGACAGGGCCGCTGGGAGGCGGGAGGCACGCAGGCGGCGTCCCCAGCACCTGGCAGGAACGATGCTGCCCCCACCCCGCGGGGACTCGGTCCCTGTGCTGGGACCCCCAGGCTTCCCCGGCCCCAGAACTCCATGGCTCGCCCTGTAAAGGCCGGAGCCCGGCATTGCCAGCAGCGAGCCCTCGCGACAGAGACCAGGGCGAAACCCCGCCGCTGTCTGCAGGGAGCTGGGCGACCTCGTGGGAGGAGCCCAGAGCGGGGGCGGGAGGTGGGGAGGGGGTTCCGCACGCTGCAGAGTCCACATCGTCAGCGGCAAAAGAAAACGTAGGAGTTCGCTCAATGATCACCTTCAAAATCCTCAGAACTGTCTAACTTCAGAGCTCAAAGGGACCATAAACACCACGGGGCTAGGGCCCTTTATTTGGAAAGCGGCAGGTGTGGAGAAGGGGAGCGGCCATCCCGAGATCGCACAGCAGGCTGGCGCGCAATGGGGGCCGTGACACGGCCCCCGCGGCTTCTGATCCCCGCCAGCCCTGACACACGGCAGGCGACATGCGGACCTAACGACGGGGTCCCTGAAGCACAGCACGTTCACCTCTGACCCGCGTGTGGCGACCTCGCTGCCCCTGTAGCTCCGTCCTTGTCCTTCCATGAGGGGAGGTGACACCCCAGTGTCCCGTCCCCTTGCCCTACCGGCCGCAGACCTCAGGAGGACCCTGCCATCCTGGCACCCAGCGGACGCTCACAACACAGAGGACGCTAACACCGAGGGCTGCCCTCCGTGCCGGCGGAGTGCCACACGGCCACCCGCGGAAATGCACCTGCCCTTGCGCTGTCCTCGCGAGTTCCCGCCTCCATTTCCAGAAAGGCCACCAGCGACGGGGCAGGCGCCCCCGGCCCAGGGCTAAGACCCCCCCACCAGCCCTCCGTGGCCCCATCAAGGAGGCCAGCCCAGCAGGTTGAAAAAACAAACAGGCCTTTGGAGGCCGTGACTGAAATTCCTCTTCAGTGACCGAACTATGGGAACAAAGCGGAAGGGCAGGGGGCGGCCAATGTGCTGAGGGCCTGGGACAGGCCGTCTCCAAGTGCTTCCCCTCCCCCACCCCAGGGCTGTCACCTGGAGGAGGGCCAGGCTCGCTGCCACGCTGGGAACACGGGTCCCTGAATATCCTTCAGTAGCTCCCCTCACTCCTCTCTCCTCACTCCTCTGCCAACATCAACATCGGTGCCCCGTCCTGTCCGGAAGGCCCAGCTCTCACTGGCTGCCACCCCACCAAGGCATTACACGGATCGCTCCCTCACAGTCCCTGAGAACAGAGTCCTGGGCTTGTGCAGTGCACAGCATGACCACCCTGCTCAAGCCCGCAGTGCCCCCCCCCAACATGGCTGTCAACTCCTGGGCCCCACTCAGGCACTTTGGTGGCTAGAGGGGGCTGGATTCAAGCCTAGCTCGGCTCGCCCTGCCCTGTGAGCCACAGAGGGCCCCATGCAGGAAGGGACACCAGGGCCAGCCTGGCAGGGAGCCCGCAGCTGGCAGGGCCTTGCCGTCCCCACTCCTCCCGCCGGGACTCCACCAGCCTTCCCTCCAGCATCCCCGACCACCTGCCAGTCTCTGTCTCCCACAGGGAAGAGCCCGGCACAGGGCCCGCGGTGCTCAGCATCGCCAAGCTTGTCACTTACTTCTGGCCTGTTTTTCAGTTTCTAAGGAAGAGCTCAGGACCCGCTTACTCGGCCTCCTGGGGGAGGCTTTCCGCTGAAGGAGGCAGCTTCGTCGTGTGACTGTTTGTACAAATCACTTGTGCAGCATCTGCCTCCTGGACTAGACAGATGTCCAGGACGGTCCCCGAGGCCGCCTCGCCGGGGGGGCCTCGGAAGGCCGGGGTTAGGGTTTGGTGGGCTTGGCTCTGGTCCCAGCCCCCCACACCCCCGCCAGCAGCCCCATGGCCCTGGAGAAAGTGGCTTCCAACCCCGAGCCTCCCTGCGACCGTCCATGAAAGGGAGGGGACACGGCGAGGGACACGATCAGCCCTGGGATGGGGGCGGCGCGGGCCTGGGGCGTGGCCTGGCCGCGGTGTGGGCAGCATGAACCTGAAATGGAACCGCCGGACAACGGCGAGCCCCTCCCCCCACAACCAGCCCCACAGCGCGCGGGAGGAGGGCAAGGACGGCGGGGTGCGGGATGTGCTCCCCAGGAGTGCTCCCTCCTGAGCCAACACCGGAGCCCAGAGATGGCGAGGGCACTGGCCCGAGCCCACTCCTCCCTGCGCCTTCGCGGTAGCGTCCTGAGGGTGAAGGGTCATCGTGGCGAGGGGAAGGACGAACTAATAGCTGATCAGAACTGAGAGCCCGAAGGTCTCCCAGACAGCGGCGAGCAGAGGTGACAGAGCCAGTCGGCAGGACACCCCGCAGCCCGCCCTCACGCAGCTGGCATGCACAAACCCCCAAGTCCTCGCTCCTGAGCAGGGGGCCCTCAGCCCACACGCCCCACCCGCCCCACTGCTGGGAAATGCTGGCCACCCCATCCCTGCTCTAGCCTCCCGGGGCCCAGAAGCCCCCCAGGCCACAGCTCGGCCTTGGGAAAAGCCCCAGGGGCCATCAGCTCCTTCACAAGGGCCTGGCCAGCCTTTTCCTCCCAGCAAATGCCCGTGGCATTCCGTTCCCCCCGCACTTGTCCCCCAGGAGAGGCGCGAGTCCTGTCGGATCACTCGAGCTGTCATCACGGGCCATCCAGCTGCCCAGCAGAGCCCAGGAAATGGGGAATGGGGGGGGGGGGGGCAGCCAGCATGCACACAGGCTCCGAAAGGCCACAGGAGAGCAGTAGGTGGAGCGGGAGGGTCAGCCTCGCTGAGCTGATAACAGCTAGCACCCCTTCCCCAGAGGGCCTCCGGACAGATGACGCCCTGGGGGGAAGGGGGACAGGCGGGCAGCGAGGGCCTGAGGACCCACCATGCGCCTGTACGACCTGGGGAGGGGGTCAACTGAGGCCCCGAGCGCCCACGGTGTGCCCATGCCACCCTATTTAAGAGCACACTATTCCTAAGGGGGGTCACAGCGGGAGGTAATTCCCCTGGTCTGCCCCGTGAGAGGTGGGGCGGGTCTGAAACTCGCTCCCGAGGCGGTGACCCCCACCTTCCTCCTCTCATCGGCCACCCCTGCTTTCCGTCTGGCCTCAGGGAAACAAGGGAGCGTGTCTGTGTCTCCCCGTGTGGTTCCGCAAGGGGCTCCGGACCGAACAGGGCGCGGATGGGAGTCCTGCGGCCGGCTGCAAGGATGGCTCAGGCCAGAGGAGGCGGCCGGGGCTGTGCGCGCTGCGGGCGCTGCCAGCGGGAGCCGGTCCAGCAGCGGAGCCCTCAGGCGGGACGGGAAACCGGATGATTAGTCTTAGTTTCCTCGGAGGTAATTTATCTCCTCGTTCTGGAGGGAAGGGGCGGGGATGGCACCAAGCGCCGGACCCCACCGGGCTGGGGTTGGCTGTGTTTGCAGGGGCAGGCTCGACCCACCGGCTTCCATGAGGCCCAGAGGATGGGCTGGCTGCCATCGGGCCAGCGGGGGTCACACTGGCAGGGGGCCCTCTGCACCCACACCGCCCCGGCTCAGCACCCAGGGAGAGCTCAGGGCACCGTGCAGGGGAGCGCGGGCGGGCACGGGCCAGAGCTGCATCCGCCCCAGACCAGATGCACAAACGGCTTCGTGAAGTGGACATGTAGTACCGGTCACCGGGGGCTGCGGGGCCTCGCGCACGCAGCAACATTCTCTGGGGTCTACTCGGAGTCCAGCACGTGTGGAAGGTGCGCATCCTTTCTGCATGCACCCTCCCGACATTCCAGAGTCCGGGCAACGCTCTGGCTACATTGGCCCGAGCACCTCCAGACCATGGGCCCCACCCTAGAGGGGCCCACACTTCCTGCCTGGGGCCTTCAGGTCTTTAGGACTCAGAACCAAATAAACTGACATACCACGCAACCAGGTAACTAGCACACCCCAAAACCAACAGCAGCTCCACCGCCCTGAGCCTCAGTTTCCCTATTATAAAGGGGGTGCAATAACAGGACCTGCCTCTCCTAGGAAGCCATGAATGGTGGCCAAAATCAGTAGCACCAACAACACTGGAGTCTCAGGCTCCTTCCCTCCCTCGAGTTCTTATGACAAGTCCAAGTGGCGTCCATAAGAAAGCCCTTTGCTTATTAAGCTCGAGGAGAGCAAGAGGCCCCACGATAAACCGCGACACCCCAGCACCACAGCACAGCCTGAACACACCACGCCCTCCCCCACTCAACTAGCACGAGATGCCCCAAGGGACCTGCCATTTCCTGGACTGTGAGCTTCTTGAGTGAGGGGTGTCACCCAGAATCACAGTGGGAGGAGAGAGCTTAGCCCACAGTGGATACACAGTACAGTGAATGGACAAACCAGCCAACCAACTAACCAAACAGCCAACCAACCAACCAAACAGCCAATCTGCCAGCCAACCAGCCAATCAGTCAACCAACCAGCCAACCAACCAACCCACCAACCAACTGATCAACTGACCAGCCAGCCAACCAACTAACCAACCAGCCAACCAACCAATCAGCCAACCAACCAACCAGCCAACCAACCAATCAACCAACCAGCCAGCCAACCAACCCACCAACCAACTGATCAACTGACCAGCCAGCCAACCAACTAACCAACCAGTCAACCAACCAGCCAGCCAATCAACCAACAAGCCAACCAGGCAACCAACCAGCCAACCAACCAAACGACTAACTGACCAGCCAGGCAACCAACCAACCAACCAGCCAGCCAACCAACCAACCAACCAACCAACTGACCAGTCAACCAAGTAACCAACCAGCCAGCCAACCAATCAATCAGCCAACCAACCAACCAGCCAACCAACCAATCAACCAACCAATGAACCAACCAACCGACCAACCAGCCAGCCATTAAACAGAACCATCCAAAGTACAAGTGAAGGAAATGTGTGTTTTGTGGACTCAAGATAAATCCAGTAAGGGAAGAAACTCTTTGTGGGGACAATTTTGCAGCATCCCAATTAGGAAGCACACACACTTTGACCTGCCATTCCCTCCATTAGGGCTGAATTCTGCAGAAACGCTGCAAAGGTGTAAGGATGTCCACGGTAGAGTCATTTGTAAGAGCAAAGAGTGGAACCAGGTAAATGCCCACCAGGCGGGAGCTGGTTAAGTAAACAAGCTGAGGGTGTGACACCCTCTGCAGCGGCTGGATGGGAAGGGGCTGGTCTTACTGGCCTGACCCAGGGCAGAAAGCCAAGACATGTGAAAAGAGCAGATCACAAAAACACTCACAGAGCACTATCCCTTTCGTGTTAAAATAAATAAAAGCTGTCTATGTAACCTGAAACCATATCGTGTAAATGCACACACAGAAAGGCCCAGAACAATACCCACCAAACAGTGAGGGGCTTCTGTCTGGGTAGGGGCTGAGCCCTGGGAGGGGGTGAAGGGGGATGTCTGCTCATCTCTCTATACACCTCCACTTCTGAAAAACGCTCTAATACAGAGCCTCACAGAACCTGCATATGGGTATTCACAATCGCAACAAAATACCAAAACACATTTTTTAAGTGTGGTTGCTTTAAAATGGCAACCACAAATTATTTAACACAAGTGCTCATTAAGAGGTGGTGTCTATGTCCCCTCCCTTGAATTGGGGGTGGGGGCGGATTCCGTGACCACATGACCAGCGGAGGCCTTGCATGCTAGCTTCTAGGTCCCAGCTTGAAGCAGCTTGGAAGAGTCTTTCTGGGAACCAGACTCCATGCTGCGAGGAAGCCCAAGCAGTCCCTCGAGGGGCCCATGTGAAGGGAACCCAGGCCCCCAGCCAGTGCCCAGGGCCGCCCCACCAGCCCCAGTGAAGCAGCTCAACCAGATACAGGGGAGGGGGGCAGACACAGGGTCCCTGCCCACCAGCCCCCCTCGCAGGCTCCCAAGCCAACTAGGATTGCTAGAGCAGAGGACTGCTATTAAGATGGTAAGTTCTGGGTGGTTTAAAGGCAGGAAAGGATAACCACGAGAAGCCAGCAACAAATAGGGGCCGAGATTTACAACGGCAACACTCCTGATAGATGTCCATGAAACTCTTGCAGCTAAAAAGGAAGGAAACCAACAAATAAATCATGCTCCATGTCACCAGTCATTAAATAAACCCAAATTAAAGCAAGATTCTTTTGTCTCCCATCAAACTGGCAAACTTTTTTTTTAATGTACTAAATTTTGGCAAGGATGCAAATTCTCATGGGAGCCCAAATGGACACCTTCTAGGAGACAATGTCACACTCGGTACTGAAATGGTTGGGGACATTCACGTCCTTCACCCAGTGGGAATTTACCTCCAACACCAAGTGACGAAAAAGTATAAAAATTTAAAGACCTTCGCCACAAAGTCATGTGCAATACCAAAAACACTGAAAGAAAGTCAATGTTCCAACCTGGAGGCGGGGTGATCTAACATACTATTGTACATCTGAATCCCAGAATATCATACACTTGTTAATTTTATTTGTTATAGTAATGTTAACTAATGTTACTAGCATTTAATTAAGTGATCCCTAATATTAATAATAAAGGGATATTTAATCATCTGGGGAAATGCTCCTGGGTTTTCTTTTTTATTTTTTTTAAGATTTTATTTATTTGAGAGAGAGAGCAGAGAGAGAGAGCATGAGCAGTGCTGGAAGGATCAGAGGGAGAGGGAGAAGCAGACTCCCCGCTGAGCAGGGACCCCCCCCAACATGGGACTCGATCCTAGCACCCCAAAATCATGACCTGAGCCGAAGGCAGGCGCTTAACCCACTAAGCTACCCAGGTGTCCCACTTTTTTTTGTTTGTTTAATTGAGGTTAGGGTTTTGCAGGTATAATTTGCATGTAGTAACATTCATTCCTTAAAATTCATTCTTTCTAAGTCTATAGACCGGGATTTTGACTGCTGTGTGGTCTTGGAACCACCCACCACCGTCACGATGGAGAGCATTTCCATCGCCTCAAAGAGCCCCTTGTGCCCCTCTTCCACCCTCAGACTCTGGCATCTATTTTCTCATCTTTTTTCTTTAGTTTGGCCTTTTCTCAAGTGCCACGTGAATAGAATCCTATCACCTACAGTCTTTTGTGTCTGCATCTTCCACTGAACATAACGCTTCTGTACCCGCATTGCTCACATGCCCACTCTGGCCATCGCCATGAAGGATCCCACTGCACGGGTCAACCAGCATTTGCTTCACCGTCTCCCCACTGATGGGCATTTGTGTTGTTCCCAGTGTGGGGTAATAAAGTGGTGTGTGAACATTCACACGTGTGTCTTTCCACTGACACATGTTTCATGTCTCTTGGGTAAACGCATAGGAGCGGAATTGCTGGGTCCTCCAGTAAGTATGACCGACTTTCTAAAAACCTGCCAAACTGTCCTCCCAAGTGGCTGTCCCAGCTTGCAATCCTACCAATAATGTCTGACAGTTTCTCCACATCCTGGCCAATGCTTGTGTGTGCGTCCTGGTACCTGCCTGCGGTTTTCATTTGCATCTCCCTGATGACTGCAGCTGTGAAGCATCTTTCCATATGCAAATGTGCCATTCATATGTCTTTTTTGATGAAATGTCTGTTCAACTCTTCCACCCAGTTTTAAGTTGGGTCATTTATCTTTTCCACTGTCAAGTATATAACACTCCTTTACCTCTTCTCGGTGTATTTATCATATATGTGTTTTTGCAAGCATTTTATTCCAATCTGTGGCTTACCTTCCCATTTTCTTAACAGTGTCTTTTGAAGAGCAGAAGCGTTTCGTTAGATCAAGTCCAATGTGTTGAATGTTTTTTTATGGTTCATACTTTCTGTGTACTTTCTGAGAAATCTTTGCCTAACTCAAGATTTTTTTTTTAAAAGGGTTCTTTCTTGTTTTATTCTTTATTATTTTAAATCTTACACTTGCGTCTCTGATTCATCCTAATTTTTATATGTGATTTGAAGTAAGGGCTCCAGGTTTATTTTTTTACAAATGGATGTCTGGTTGTTCCAGCACCATTTGTCCATAAAGACTACCCTCTCACCACTGAAATTTCTTAGCACCACTGTCAAAAATCATATAGGTTCCCTTGCTCTTCACGTCTGTCTTTAGGTCAACACCAGAATGCTTTGATCATGGTAGCTTCATAGTAGGTCTTACAATTACATAGCAAGAGTCCTCTAAATTTTTCTTTTTCACGTTTCTTTTTGTTATTTTGGGTCCTTTGCCTTTCCGTATACATTTCAGGATCATCCTGTCAATGTCTACTTTTTGAAAATGCCTACTGAGATTTTAATTGGCATTGCACTGAATTTGTAGATCTGTTTGGGTAAAATGATACCTTCACAACATTAAATCTTGTCCACGAGCATGGTATACCTCTCCAACTCTTTAGGGATTTTAATTGACACTGGGATCTTACCTGGCATTGCACTAAATTTGTAGATATTTTTGGGTGAAAATGATACCTTCACAACATTAAATCTTCTTGTCCATGAGCATGGTATACCTCTCCAACTCTTTAGACCCTCTTTAATACCTCTAAGCAATGTTTTACAATTACCAGTGCACAATTACCTTGTCAAATATATCTCTAAGTGTTCCGTATTAGTTGCCCCTGCAGCAGCTGCTTTCACTTCTATTTCCAACTGTTCATTTCTATACTTTAGACATACTAAGTGACTTTTTGTATTGACTTTGGCTCCCATGACCACACTAAATTTACTTACTACTTCTGGAAGCTTTTTTGTAAAGTCTTTAGAATTTTTAACATTAACAATCATGTGGTCTGTAAAAAAAAAAAAGACAGTTTTGCTTCTCCCTTTCCTATCTACATGCCTCATGTTTCCTTTTCTTGCCTTATTGCACTGTCTAGGATCACCACACAAAGTTGAATAGGCATCGTGACAGCAGATGTCCTCACCTTGTCCCTGATCCCAGGGGGGAGAGATTTCAACATATAGGTTTTCCATCAATGCCCCTTATCAGATGGAGGGACTTCCCTTCAAGTCCTTATTTACTGAGTTTTATGCATATTCTAAGTTGAAAACTATTACAAAGTGGCCTGTAATGTTAATTTTGTAAATGCAGGCACGGAACAAATACTGGAAAATAAATACATCAAACTGTTCAGCTGGTAATTTATTTGGCTGCATGAATAGAAACCATCACCAGGATCATGGTTTAAACAAGGAAGGGATTATGGTTCATTTTTATTTTCTTATTTATACTGTTCAGTAGCTTTTCACATTTCTATGATGGGTATGTATTGCTTTTATAACAAATCAATGGAATAATAAATGCCAATTAGTGTCCCACAGGAAACGACATTATGATTAAATAATTGTCCTCTCCCCATGTCCACCTAAAACTAAACCCACAAGACTGTCACAGATCTTTCACCTTTGCCTTGCTGGTGGACAATTTTTAATTTCATAAAAATGGCATTTGCACTTCCCAGGGATGTGACAGCTCCTGAGTCTGACATTTGGGGTGGGCCACCCCACCCACGCATCCTCACAGGGCCCCCTTGATGAGGCCCGAGTCGAGCTCACCCCTGCCCTTCCGGACTGAGTTGTGGACAAAAGGCAAATGTGTCTGCTGGTTCACTGGTTTTCCAGCACTGACACTGGCTGGTATCTGCCTTGAAATTCTCGTTGAAAGAGACTTTAGAAACAGAAGAAAATTCACCCTTGGAGATGGTGTCACCCCCTATCAAATGTCACAAAGCAAACAATGTGATAAGTGAAGTTAAGAGGAGTATTTCCCATTACAAATTAAAGCCAGCGCCTGGCTAATCAAGGCCCGCACACCTGCCTGAACACTCCTCGAAGGGCCCGGATGGACGAGTTTTCAGAGCACAGCTGCGGAAGGGTCCTCGTGCTGTTTTGTGGGTTTTAGGTCTTCGGTGCTTCAATTATGTTACTCAGTTATGTGATCCAAGTAAAAGAATATTTCACTGGGTCACTCTGACCTTTGGAGGAATATGTTGCATTACTTCCCTCAGGACCAAAAGGCATTTTTCAATTACTAGAGCCAAGCAAGTCGTCAGTCCGCTCTAACTATGACTCAGAACCAGCCACATGGACACGAAATGAGCACATAACTGTGCAAAACTACTCGACTCCCTCAAAGGAGGCACCACGAACTGGTGGCAGAACTCAGAACGGGCCCTCACAGCCATCGCCCCTGACTCTATACCCTCAGTCCCACTGAACCCTGGGCCACACTGGGCGGGTTGATGAAGCAGAGTTCCAAAACCCGCCCTCCCTGAAGATTCCACATGGCCAGCCTCGGTCCATGCCCCTAGACACCGGCAGTGAAGTACAAGAGTGGGAGGGGCTATGCAGAGCCCACCTTCACTTCCAGAAGGTTCCTCCACAGGCATCCAGCCAGGATACTACCCATATGAAAGTGGGTGGGCCCTTCTCTTCACCCCTTAGCCTGTCCCCACCCAGGTCAGCCCACTCTCCCACCCACCCCTGTGGCATCCCACGCACCAGCTCCAGCCTGCCCCCTCCCGGGGGCTACACACTCATTCCATGTGACGGCCTGGTGGGGAGGGGACCCTACAATCAGCAGGACCCGATATCACCGTCTGTTCGGCGGGTCACAGCAGAAACTCGGCAAACACACAGACCACGGGGGAGAGGAAGAGGAGCATGGGGGACACGGGGAGCATCTACTGACTGTCCATGTGGTCCCAGAAGATTCCCTATGTCTTCTGATTAAGTGGGAGGAGACATCTCAAGGGTGCATGTGAGTCCTAAGTGTTATTAATGACCCACCTCCGAGGAGAACGCCGCGGGGCAGGGAGTGTGCTCCATCCTCCAGACGAGGAAACCCAAACCCTAAAGGCCTGGGCAGCCCAGCCAGGTCCTAGACCTTACAGGACAGCGCCCCACTGCTCCCCCAAGAGCACGAAGTAGAGGCAGTGACTGGCTCAAGGTGGGCGGGCAGCCCCACTCTATCCCAGGGGCCCACCTGGGGCTGGTACCCGGGGACACTGCCGCCCAGGGCACGGTAGCTCCAGCAACAAGGACCCGCTGTTGGCTGGAATGACAGCGGCAGTAAAAGGGCTTTAAAACATGCCTGTGTTCTAATGCCGTGAGTCAGTGTCTAGGAATCCACCCCAAGGAAATAATGAGAGGCAGAGAGGATTTACCAGAAAGATGTTCATCCAGGTGTTATTTATAACAACAAACAGTTGGAAACAAGCCAAGTTTAACGCACAGGGAGCAGAGAGGTAAACTCCAGCGTGAGCATACTGTGAATGACCGGTGCCCACGGGGCCATTTACAGTTGGTAATGACATGGAAAGTGTCTGTGACCAAAGCAGGTGCATCGCTGTTCCTAACTGAGCTCGGCCAGGGAAAGGGGAAAGCATGAGGACAGTGCTACCGAATGCTTGTGCCCCCCCAAATTCCTATGGTGAAATCGTCCGCCCCAACGATGGTGGCTCCAGACGGCTCCCTCTCCCCTCCACTGCGTGAGCAGACAGCAAAAAGGCATGCGCTATGGACCAGAAGAAGCATCCTCCCCCAACCATGCTGGCTCTTGACCTTGGACTTCCCAGCCTCCAGAACCATAAGAAATAAACTTCTGTGGGTTATAAGCCACCCAGCCTGGGAGGTCTGTTACAGCAGCCTGAACTAAGAGAGAATGGAAAAGAAAAAGGCAGTTTTGTGTCTCCCAAATTTGCTGTGATAAGTATG
>CM052813.1:78751325-78848156 GCA_028533885.1 Nasua narica | reverse complement strand
GGGTGGGTGAGTGGAGGAATGGTTGGTGGTCTGGATGGGTGGATGAGTGGAGGAATGGTTGATGGTCTGGATGGGTGGGTGAGTGGAGGAATGGTTGATGGTCTGGATGGGTGGGTGAGTGGAGGAAGGGTTGATGGTCTGGATGGGTGGGTGAGTGGAGGAATCGTTGATGGTCTGGATGGGTGGGTGAGTGGAGGAAGGGTTGATGGTCTGGATGGATCGGTGAGTGGAGGAATGGTTGATGATCTGGATGGGTGGGTGAGTGGAGGAATGGTTGGTGGTCTGGATGGGTGTGTGAGTGGAGGAATGGTTGATGATCTGGATGGGTGGGTGAGTGGGTGGGCGGAGGAATGGTTGATGGTCTGGATGGGTGGGTGAGTGGAGGAATGGTTGGTGGTCTGGATGGGTGGGTGGTTGGAGGAATGGGTTTAGGGTCTGGAAGGATGACTTGAGGAATGGGTTTAGGGTTTGGATGGGTAAGTGGGTGGAGGAATGGTTGATTGTCTGGATGGGTGAGTGGGTGGAGGAAGGGTTGATGGTCTGGATGGGTGAGTGGGTGGAGGAATGGTTGATGGTCTGGATGAGTGGGTGGGTGGAGGAATGGGTTTAGGGTCTGGATGGGTGAGTGGGTGGGTGGTTGGAGGAATGGGTTTAGGGTATGGAAGGATGAGTTGAGGAATGGGTTTAGGGTTTGGATGGGTAAGTGGGTGGAGGAATGGTTGATGGTCTGGATGGGTGAGTGGGTGGGTGGGTGGAGGAATGGGTTTAGGGTCTGGATGGGTGGGGGATGAGCGGGTGGGTTAATGGCCTGGAGGAGCAGGTGGACAGATGGGCGGGTGGACATCCTGGGTGGGTAGATGTGGAGATGGATAGACAGCTGGATAAAGACAGCAATACACCTTCACAATGCAAACTGAATTAAAGGCACCAAAGCTTCATCTCTCACCACTCCCTCCTCTGCCATTCTGCTCCAGTCACGCCAGACCCCGAATTCAAAGACCAAGGTCATACAGCATCAAGGGGCTACCCATCCCGTTTCCCTGTAGTTGGAATCCTCCTGTTGCCCCAACCAGCACTCTTAGTGAATCCCCACTCACCTTGTAGACCTCAGTTTAGACACTGTCACCTCTAGAAAGGCATCCCCGGGCCCCCACGCGGGACCGGAGGCCCTCTCCCGTGCTCAGTCCCGGAGTACTGGATCGCACCACGTGAAATGGCTGCGGGACCACTGTGGCCCACAACACGGCACTCCCCCACGGTCGAACCAAAGAGGCCAATCGCACGCTCCCAGGCCGGTCCCACCTGGACATGGGGCTCGGGCGCAGGGACCCCATCCATGGCTTAAGTGTCGGGCATTTGGAGCCATGAATACCCACGTGTCAGCACACCCCTGACACTCTCCGATGAGTAAACAAGGGGGGTCTCAGTTACTCCCCCCCCCCCAGTTCTGTGCTCCACCAGGAGAGACAAACTCCCCTGTGAGAACAACAGTGGCGAGGTTAGTGGCCAAGGTTTACCTCCCAGCAGTGATCTTGTGGAAACAAGACAGGAAGGGCCCTAGGGAACACGCGGGGTCATCAGCTTTTCTAGGACCGAGGACTCTGCGGTCTCCTGTGACACCTGACTCACCAGGGGAGGGACCCTCAAAGCCTCGCGTCCGGGCTGCTTTCCAGGGGGTGAGTAGACACTCAGCTGGCAAGCGAGACCCCAAGGACCCTCGCGACTTGCGCTGGGGAAAGGGGCAAACCTCGTGACAGCAGGTGGCCCTGCGGCCGGACAGCCTCGGAGAGACTCTGCCCTGCCCTTGCCGGGGGGAGGGGGGGGCGGGCGGGGAGCAAGGGGAGATGACATAGCGAGTGACCACCCAGCCGGGACGGTGCTCGCGGGGTCAGAGGTCAAGGGCCACACCCACCACCGCACCACCGCACGCTGATCTCCAGCGCCATCGCACAGAACCCTCCCCATGGCAAAGCAGTCATGTCCACCGCCCTCTGGTTTTCTCCCTCTGACCCTGAGGGACCCCCGACCTGCATCCCCAGGATGGCCTGGGGACAGATGCCATTCACAGCTTGAACGCTGCCACCTGCGCAGAAGGCACGATGTGCGAGGCTTCAGCCCCCAGGTGGGACGTCGGAACCAGGAAGGCGCCGCCCTGCGAGGCGCACTGTGCGGGGGAAGCCGCGGGGACCGGCTGGATCCCGCCCCGCTCTCGGCTGCGCCGAGCCGCGCAATTCCTTCATGTTTATCAAACGAACGCATCGTCAGCTCCTACCCAGAGGACTAACACAGACAATGTCTGCGGACTCTGCCCCCAACTTGCCGTGTGACTCTAGTGACGTATGGGCCAGCCTCGGTTTCCCCACCTGCACACTGAGTGGATGGGGGTCACGGAGGACAATTTCGGCTCTAAGAAGCTAGACACGCGTGTCCCTGCTGTCAGAAGATCACTGACTATTATACGCACAGTCGTCTGCTCCGTCCCTTCCTGAATAGCTCGTTTCTTTCCTTTTTCTAAACCACAAGCTTTTCATTGACCGAGGCATTCCAGCCCCAAGCAGCAGGAAAGGCCCGAGGCTCGCGGAGCAGCCAGCCCACACCTCCCTGCCCCGCCTCTCCGTCAGGGACACACCTGCCCCGCTCGCAGCCGCCGCCGAGCTCCAACCAGCCCACCGCCCACTGCAGCGAGCACCCCGTGGGCGTCCCTACCACCTGTGTGCACACGAGCCTAGAGGAGTGTGTTTTTCCTCCCCCCAGAGAGGGGCTCACAGCACGGGACGCATTCTTCACCTGCTTCCCTTTATTAGTGCATCCGGGAGACCAATCCCTTTCAGGAAACGCAAAGCCAAGAAAGCCCTTTTTCTTAGCTGCTGCAGAACCTTCTTATCCGAATGGCTCCGATGACGGGACCCGGCCAATTCCATCCTTTGCTTTCCCCGACCCCACGGGCGTCTGCGCACACGTGTGCACGTACCGCCAGGGGAAATCCCGAGACCCGGTGGAGTGGCCGGGTCCAAGAGCACGTGCATTTTAATGTTCAACTATTCAGGGAGACGTTGCCTCTGCCCGTCTTCGGGGGGTGACCTAGGAGAACCCCCACTTCCCCTCATGGCCTGGAGGCAACTGTGCGTGCTGTCAGCGTCCATTCTTTGCTCACCTGGCCAGGTGGGGGCACCCTCTCACGCATTTAAAAACTGTCTGTACTTTGTTTCCTAAGAACTACGCATGTCTTTTGTCCATTTGGGGGTGGGGGGGCAGGGGACAGAGGGGGCGGTTCCCGGCCTTCCCTTATTGATTTACAGGAGTTTTAAATATTATAGCTTCCCAACCCCTTCTCTGTGATCTATGTTCCTCTTCCCTTTTTTTATGCTGGTTGGTCGTTTGGGGTTTCGTTTTGGCCCAAGGAAAACTCCTGACTTTTGTGGAGTAAAACTTTTTCTTCTAACTTTTGGGGTTTCTGTCTACTGGAAGGGCCTTCCCACCCCCAGATTGTAACACCCAGTCTCCCACGATTTCTGCTGGTAGCGCTATGGTTTCGTTTGCGAAGTTCCCATCTTGGATCCATCTGGAATGCATTTTGGTGCAGGAGGAAGGCAGGGCCTGGCTTCTCTTTCCCAGATGGTGTCTTCGCTCCCCCAGCCCATTTCAATGACTAATCCTTTCTTTCCCGGCCAGCCGCCCGCCGAAGTGAATGCCGCCTTTATCAAACGCTGAATTCCTGCGGGTGCTGTGCCTTAAAGCCCACAGAGCAAAGGCTGCCCGGCCCCCTTCACAGCCCACACGGAGGGGAGGGTCTCCGCTGGCCCAGCCCTCCACTCCCCACCCCGGCGCAGCCCGAGAAAGGACACCCCGGTGTCCGAGACAGAAGCAGCTGAGGCACAATCCAAGGCATGCCTGCTGCAGGAATGTCCGGGCACTTACGATATCAGAAATGGAGATGACCCAACATCCAGTCGCAGGAGCCACTGCCTGTGAATTAGGCTTTTTACAGCAGTCATGACAGAGAACAGCGTGCTGTCCTTATAAAGTGAAAGGGAGAAAGTCCAGATGAGCTGTGCTCGGACTCCGCGGCCAACGCCTTCAGGGACAGGACACTGGGTGGGCACAAGTCCCCTCCCCCCGGCTGTGCCCTCATTCCCAGAGCAGCCCCCATGGGCTTCCCTCCGTCCCTTACTCTTCGTGGTCAGACCTAGCAGAGTTTGAGTTCAGGAATTATGGACGATTTTTATTGTCTTCTGCACTTTCTTGTGTTTTCCAAAATAACTCTAATGAAAAATGTGTCCTTTTTCATTAAAAAAAAGATACATAATTACAGAAAGAAGAGGAGAGGGGAAAGATCTCTATGGAGGGGGCGCACCCCTCCCCATCTGGCCCTGGACACCGTGGGCAGCACGAGCTCACCCCCAAGTCCTGACCCCGGGGCAAACCGCCAGCCTGGCCCCAACACGCCCTCGGAGCCCCCAGGCGCAAGCCCAAGAGGGCCGGGGAAGGATGTGGAAGGGGACATGGAGCGGGCCAGAGGCCCGGTCCGGCCCAGGCCACCAGCGGGGGTCCCCAACTGACTTCTGACCCCAGGGTCCCCAGCACCCCACAGGGACTGCCCATCCTCCCCTGGGGTGTCAGGACGGGGGAGCGCAAGGGAGGCAAGCCAGGGGTCACCGTGCCCTGACCATGGGACTGGAGCCCAGGCTGTGTGCCCTTCAAGAGGCGCTGCATCCGATCTCCGGGCACTGCAGTGCGCGGACCGTGGTGCTCCATAAATGCCAAACTGCGTTTTAGGAAAGCCTTATCTTCAACCCCCCGCCCGTGGCAAAGCTGTGCGCAGTCCTTCAGCGCTGGGCACACAAGCCTGGCTCACAGCTCCAAAGCTCGTCTACACACTCGGACGCAGCGTTAGTGGACCAGCAGAGACGTGATTAACACCAGACCCAGGGCACCGCGTCTGAGCCAGAACGTTCCGTGAGAGTCCTCGCTCTCCTGTCCAAATGGGCGGCTGCCACACGGCCCCCTCCTTCGAGCGCTGGGACAGCTGAGGCCGGGATCAGGACACAAAAGGGACACGAGGGCCCTGGGGCCACAGGACAGGAGGGCGGAGAGGGACTCCGGGAAGCTCTGCCAGCCCGGCCACTCTCCGCCCTGGCGCGCACCCCGAGTCCCACGGCCCACAGCAGGGGTGCATGGGGGGGCTGGGCACACGGCATTGGGGGGGGGGGCGCCGAGAGGGGGCTAAGCCTGCACAGCTGGGCGGACATGGCCGCCGGAGTTTCCCCAGGCGCTGGGAAGTCACAGCAGGGAGGAAGGGGCAGCAAGAGGGAGAGCAGCATGAGTCGTCCGAGAAAAATGCACGCGCCTTGAGCCTTACATAGCCCAGAGACGGCCGCCCGGACAGCACGGTGCCTCGGCCCTTCTGGGGAGCGGTTACTCGCTGGCTGTTTACACTGCTGCAGAAATCAGATCAGGAACTATTTTAATAAGGGACTGGAAAAACACCAGACTACTCCTCTTAGAGGGTTTTTGTTCGTGTTTTCTTGCCAAGATATTGACCAGGCTTCAATGTTTATGGAGAAAGGCACGGTGCCTGGAGCCCAGTGCTCTGGTTGGGGCTTAAGTCCTGCACGGGGAGGGCTGGAGCAGGAGGGCCTAGAACGGGACACAGAGGATCCAGCCCAGGCTCGCCCGGGGGAGGTGGCCTGGGGCACCGCACCCGGGATCCGGGGCTCCGCAGGCGGGCTGGGCAGCAGGAGGTGGTGGCACCCTCACGGCGACAGCAGCGACCCCCATCACCAGCTGGGAGGCCTGCGGAACAGAAGCGGTTCGAGGTAAGGGCCCAGAACAGAAGAGGTGATCTGGAGGAGGGCAGGCAGAGCTACTAGCATTTAAGGAATTCCAAACCAGGGCCGACAGGGCCTCTGGAAGTTATTTACCAGGAATTAAAGGAGTCTGAGGTGAACGGGCCTGGAGAGGGTCATCTGGAGGGATGGCAGCTAAGGAGCCGGGTGACAGCTGAGAAACTGTCCAGAAGACAGAGCAGGAGGAGGCTGGGCAGGAGGAGGGAGCCTGGGGTGCTCAGAGCCGTGTTCGAATCTCAGGTCTGCACCTTGTTGGCTGAGTCACGGGACATGTCCCCACAATGCCGCCCCAACCCCGCCCCGGGGCTGTTGATGAAGCAAGCAACACTGGGCATAAAGCGCCCGATGCACAGGAGACTTCAGGGCACCACCAGCTCTGTGCTCCTGGGACGGTGCTCCACCCGTGCGTGCACACGCCCTGCCACAAACGGGTCATCTGCGGGGGGATTCCTCAAGAGACCCGGGATGGTCAGCCCGCTGCGCGGATGGATGTCCACGTGGGACAGTCCAGCGGAGCCCTGGGCCCGCTGACTCCAACCCAGCGCCCAGAGGAGGCGTCCTTCCACACCTGCACGACCGAATCCCTATCCCGCCCCTCCGCTCTCCCGGAGCCCCCGAAGGGGTATTGCGCCCCGATCCCTGCCTCTGCCGGCCAGCGCGGTACCCTCCTCCTTCCCCAGAATAGCCCAGGTCCCTTCACGCCTGCCCACCCTCCTTTGGAAGGCCAGCTCAAAACACATCAGTCAACACCCTGAGAGTCCGTGAAGGGCTCTCCATTCAACGTCGCAAGCGTCTATGGACCCCCTCCTCTGCCACAGGCGCTGCACGAGGCCGCAAGGTCCGGAGACCCGCGCCTGCTCTCCCCGCTCTACACAGAGCCTCCTGAAACTGTCAGCGCCAACCTGTGAGGGCGGCAGCCTCAGCTCCATTGTGCACACGGAGAAACTGAGGCACGGAGGAGAGAGGTCACAGCAGGAGAGGTGCGGCACCGGCCACCCAAGCCCCACCTGGGTCTCCCCGTGTCGAGCAGGGACTCTGGGTGAGCCACCCCTGCACTTGGCCTTGAAGTTTGGGTCTTCAAGGCAGTGGCCGTGAACACGGGCCGTGCTCCCCCACCGCCGGCCGTGTGGACTTCCGCCTCTGGACATGGCCCCCCCACAGACCTGCCCGGGACCACAGACACACAAGAAGCCCTCCTCCCTTGGTTTCAAATAAATTGAGATTCCCTAAACTTTTCCAAGTCGAATCCGTCTGGCCCGCACACACGGGATGCGTGTGTCACCCAAGCCGCAAGGTTTCTGAGGGACTGAACAATTCTCCAGGCTCGTGACCCATCTTAAGAGGAAACCAAGGGTAGGAGACTTTTGTTCCTGGTCCTTGGCAAGCCCGCACGCTCTCCCCGGATTTTCGGCTCCATCCCAGGCAATGTGCTGGGAAGATAAAGGGCGGGCTCAGAAATCAGGCCTCGGGGCATTGGTTCTGGGGGGGGCTTATTTTCCTTTACTGTAATGTTGATGGTTTAAAGCTGTGGGGTCGGGTCCTGGCCCAGCTTCCCCGCCAAGGAGAGGCCGCGGCTAGGCCACACCAGCTGAACTCTTGGGACGTCAGAGGGGCTGCTTGAAGCCCCCCACGGCCCTCAAGGGGGAGAACTGCTTGAGGCGACCCCACCCTTATCTCTACACCATGTGGCCGGCTGGCACGGACCCCCACGTGTCTCTTTCACCGTGTGTCAGCCGATGCGAAACAGGCAAGACCTACCTGGCTCCCCTCTCCCCGCTCTTTCCCTCCCGCTGAAATGGAAAAACTGACACAGACGAGGGCAGTTCACCCCTCCTACGAACACTCTCCCCCCGGCCCAACACGGGCCCCGAGACCTAGCCCCGCGCGGGCACCGAGGTCATCCGCAGTGGCCACTGGGGTTCACCTGCCTCCCCCCGCCAGTCCCCTGCTGCAGGGATGAAGGCCCCCTCGGCCCCCGCCGTGCAGTCTGCCCTCTGCCTCTGCACACGGGGGCCCGTCCTCAAGAGGCTGCACGGAACGGGAATCCCGTAACTGAGGTGCAATATTTTACAGGCCGCGACTCTGCCACTTACTAGTGGCGGGGCTTCCGTGGGCCTCAGTCTTCCAGCCTGTAGAATGGAGGGGAGGCCTTTCACCTTGGAAGGATGTCACTCGGATAAAACGGTGCACGAAGGGAAGAAAAGTCATAGAGAATCTCACTCTTTACCTTCAGAGAAACCTTGCAAGCAAGCGTACCTCCCTCCTGCTCTGCCCACGTTCACCAGGAGAGGCCCGTGGGGTGCTGAGAACCCCCCGCCAGGCCCAGAGCCTGAATGCCCCCCCCCCCCAGCTGACCTGCGGCCCACCAGAACGGCGGGCGGGCCCGAGAACTGACAGAGCAGTCATGTCAGGGGCCTGTCCCCATGTCCCCAGCACTCTCAGGGGGGACGTGCGCCCTCCAGCTCCTGGACGGCAGCCTCCCAGGCCCAGGCTGCTGTTTGTAACCGCACGGGCCCGGGAAGGGGGCGCGGGCTCCCGTCCACACGGAGGGGCCAGGGCGCTGCAGGGGGAGCAAGGATGGGCTGACTCGAGCTGGGGGGCCCAACCGAGGCCTGGCCTGCACGGCCCCTGGCACGCTCCTCTCCCCAGGCGGGCCCTGGTGGCATGGATGCAATGGGAAGCCGTGAAGTAAGGAAAGGGAGAGAGTTGCTCCACTTTAAGCAGCATTCACTATACTCCTGGGGAGCACGGAAGCTTTCAGAAGTTGGAAAGCCCCGGAGTGTACGGCAAGCAGGTGAAAACCAGGGGCTCTGGAGGCTGGGTTCCGGCACTTTCCACCCCGGGTGCCGTCAGCCACCAGAGGGGCCTGGCAAACAGCAGCCATCAAACCCTCCCAGGACAGAAGGAACTGCGGGACAGACCTGAGGTCCTCCGGGCTGCAAGGCCCAGGGCAGGTCAGTGAGGTTCACACACCATCCCCCCGACGGTGAAGATCCAAGACCCCGGGGTTCCCCTCCCAGCAGCAGGACAGCGGGCAACAAAGCCTACCCCGGGGGTCTGGCCCCCGACGTCTCAGCAGCCTTCAACCCCAGGAACCCGCAAGTGCTCCAGTTCTGAGCGGATTCATCAGCAAAACCAGCCCAAGGCCAGAGGCCAGGCCACTGACTCCCAGGAAGACCTCCAAGTCCTTCCCCAGGAGCCTGGGCCTGTCTGCTGTCAGGCCTCGCCCCCTCCAAAGTACCTCCGTGTGTTCAGTGCAGAATCTTGGACAGCAGCCCCCCGGGGAGTATTATCTGTCAAATGCACCCCGACCCCTCCTGGGTTCGCCCCCATCGCCAGCTGGGCCCTCACTCACCGGCCAGCCACCTCTCACGTCCAGCTGAGCCCTGAACCCATTTGCGGAAGCCTTACCCTCACTTTCCCCTGGATGATCCGGCACAGAAGGACCACAGCCATACACGCTATTACCCCGACATGCTCGCAACGGCAGTGACAACCTTGGCCACAGACGTTACCGTTATCCGGGTGACCATCTGCCCTGCTGCCCCGACCACGGGATGCAGGACACCCCGCCACGGGAGCCCCACCTCACAGAAGACCGGACCTGCTCCCCCACCTCCTTTGCTCCCAGTCAACCCCGAAAGCACCAGGCCACCGGGCCAGGGTCCCAGACCCAGGGACCTCAGGCTTCTGCAAAATGCCAGCAAAGCTGCTGTCTCGGGACCAACCCTTGGGGCCGGGACATCCCTGCAGGGTGGGGGGACCCGGCTCCAGCTGAAGCCACTGCCAGGCCTCCGGTCTCCCCAAGATCTGCAGCCCCAGCCTTCGGGCTGAGCCACGCCTGGCCGCACACCGTCCTCTGCTCTTTGGCCCCCGCAGCCTGAGTGCCCCTGGGGACACAGCCACGCGTGAAGAGGGCACCCACAGTCCTGTCTCGGGAGTGTCCCATTCAGGGCCTGGAGCTGGTAGAGGGCCCGGGGCCTGCACCACGGGCCTGGCCCACGTCATCCTTGGGCCTAAGGAGAACCCCAATGGCTGCTGCCTTCTCTCCTGTGACACCTTAGCAAGTCCCAAGGGGCTCAGCTCCGAGGCCTGAATGAGCAGCCCCATATCTACGTCACAGAGGCCCCAGACTCGTGTCCTGCACCGAACACGCCGCAGTCATAACCGTGAGAACCAGCGCTGTGCCGGTCCTTAGGCAATTCCCGGGCCAACTCCTCTGGTCCTTCCAGCAGGCTGCTGAGACAGGCGCTGTTTCTACGCCCATCTCACTGGTGGGGAAACTGGGACACAAAGAGGCACTCCTCGGTGGGAAGCCCCGGCAGTCAGCATAGGCAAGATGCAGGCGCCTGCCCTTCCAGCTCCCAGGGGAGCGAGGAGCCCCCCAACACGTGGCACTACGGCCCTCTGGCCCAGGACGCTGGACTCTGAGCTCATCTCATGTCCCTCGGGTCCCGCACAGACCCGGCACAGGGAGGGAAGGACTCGTGCTGAATGTGCGGGGCAGTCTCCAGCTGTGTGTGACGGGACGTCGGGGGTCGGTGGCACGGTCCCCAGGGTGCCGGGGAGTGGAGGGGAGCTGGATGCCATGAGGTTAGCTGTGGGCAGACGCTGGTCGACCCCACGTGGACTGTGGGGGGCTGCTGTGCCACCTTCAAAGTCCGCCCTGATCACTGCTTCTTGAAGGAGGGGCCACCGCGGAGAAAGTAGAGCAGAGGCGGGAATGGGGAGCCCCGGCCTCTCCTCTTCCCTCCTGAAACCCTTCCCTTCCTTGAAACCTGCAGCTTACCCGCTCAGGGGAGGGAGGATGACTTTCCAGCCTCCCCTCAAGTCCCCCAGCCCCTCCCCGGAGCTCGCTGCTCGCGGCCTCCCATGCCAGCCCCACCACCCTGGGTGCCCACGAGGCCCCACAGGTTCTCTGCCTTCAGTGAAATGTAGCCACTGTCCAAGCAGGACTTGCCAAGCTCAAGGGCCCTTATCTAAACTAAGACTCTGAACAACGAACTCACTCCCTGGAAAATAATTCCATTTGAGAATCCTGTTCCTGAGCCTCCTAGAAAGGGCTGCTCACTCCTGCCCCCGGGGCGAGCATGTTCAGCCTAAGAGGCGCTAAAAGACGGGCTCCCTTGCTCCTCTGCATAAAGCCAGCTGGGATGCCACTACTCTCCCCTGAGAAGGACAGCTGTGTCTCCACGGGGCGCTGGCGCCAGAGACCACCTCCCCCCTTCCCCAGGAGCAAGCTGGAGCTCCCCCCGCACTGCACACGGCCACCAGGGAACACAGAACAGAAACGAGGTCCCAGTCACTTCTCCCCGCAGAGCTGGAGGACGTGAGAGGCCCAAACATGGCTCAGGCCTCCTGCGACCAAATGGAGCTCCCGGGCTGAGAGGCGGCCCTTCCTCGTCCCCGGTCTCACTGCATGGCCCCCTTGCAAGGCTCAGGGCTCCCGGCTCTCCCCACGCCCGGCTCCAGGAACCAAGGCAGGCCGGGGCGCCAGGGGCCCACTGGGTGCACAGCCGCCCGGCTATCCTCCCCAGGAAGGCCTTGACGTTCAGCGAGGCACAGTGCGGCGGGAACTGAGCCGCCCAGTATCGGATGAAGGAGACAGCGAAGCCAAGGCTCCCAGACTCCCCACCGTGGCAGGACACGGACCTCGTTCTCCTGCACATGGACAGAAACAAAAGCCCCAAGCTGCCAAGGCCCCCTCGCCGGGCTTGGAGAAGGGCAACCCGCCGCGGCATCTGTGATGGTCCCACACCAGCTTGAGGGCGCTTATCACTGGGAGGCCGGTGCGGTGGGGGTGCGCCACTGCCACTGGCTGCCTGCGGGCCGCCTGGGTCTGCAAAGCCTCCACCTGCGCCCCTGCGGGATGGGACCGGCCCCACCCGGTGCAGGGCTGGTGGGAGGGGCCAGGACAGCATCTCACTAAAGATGAACAGGAGCCAGAGGAAGGGCACACCTGGGAAAGCGTCCTCTGGTCCCCCAAGCCTCCCTTGAAACTCGCCCAGGGCAGGACTCTAACCTCTGGGCCTGACAAAACAGGCTGGACTCTGATTGGCCAGCACCCGGTGTCTCCCCTCTGATTGGCCAGCGCTCCGCGGAGCTTGTAGTGCCTCCCCTCTGATTGGCCAGTGGCAGCCCTACCTGCCCGTGATTGTTCCACGCACTACCTCCCACTTTGCGCTTCCCTGGGCCACAGTCACCTGTGCGGGAGTCTGATTCCCCTGCACCAGAAGCTCCCACGCCGCCCGAACGCTCACCTATTGCTCACCTGTGCACCTGCCGCCCGGGACCCGGCACAAATCTGAGTCGCGCTGGAGGTCCCCCAACACTTCCGGCATAAGGACTGCCCCTCCAGACTCTCCAGGCAGGGCCCAGCTTCCCGGCGCTTCCCTCTGACTCCTCTCCCGGGAGAAAGGGGCACCGGAGCTGCTCGCTGCACCTCTCAGTCACCCTGGGCAGAATGGAAGACGACTGCTTCCCACCTGCCAGTTACATTAAAACCCTCACTCCGTCATAGAGAGACTGCTCTTTTTCCAATGCAGGCTCAGAGTTAACATGTAAATCACTGCGGCTGCATGTACACATTCCCATGGCATTTTGTGGCATTCGGGAAAATAACAGAGAGGTCATTAGGATCCCTATTGCCAAGGTGCTGGCCAGGAAGACCAGGCCAGACAGGGCTGGCCGCCAACCGAACACAGGTGCTGGAGACAGCAAAGGGACCCTCGGGCTCACGCACAGACATGCAGCGCCCCCTGGGGCTCTGTGCAATGGGATTTGGGAGAAACTGGGTCAGACTGTGGTTCCATTTCTTGGGCCTGAGTCACCAAAGAATGGCGACATTTACTTCTAATGTGGGGTTAGGTCGGGGCTCTGCCAGAGAACTACTGGGTGAGTCAAAGCTCATGGGCCGATGCCTCAGACCGAGCGACCCCCATGAGCCCCCCACGCAGCCAACACACACCCACTCACAGCCAACCGAGCGTCTGTTGGTCCCATCAGTGGCCCTCCAGCCACCTGGGCCCGCGTGGGCGCCAAACAGCCTCTAAGCCGGCAAAGCCCCTACCTGCGCGCCCCGCAGTGGGAACGCGCCCAGTCACTCACGGTCACGTCACGGAGGCAGAAGCCCAGAGTCCCGCCGGGGGATGTGGGCAGGTCCATTCCCATCTCTGGACTCCAATCCCTCCTTGCAAAGTGCGGGTGGCCCGAGGAGGAAGGGGAGCCACCTCCACGCCTGGGCCTCAACACCACAGGAGTCCGGGCAGCTGGCCTAATAAACTCTCCAGGGGACACTTTCTGTGTCACCACTTCTGTTTCTCCCACGAGGGAGGTGCTCACGCAGCCAGCCTGCGAGCAGGGCCGGGAACTCGGCACCGGACTCCATACCCGCTGCCTCGGGGTCTGGGAAAGACAGACGGTGATAACCGGGTGCACTCTGTGCTCTGCACACGTTATGCACGGAACCCCCACAAAGAACCTGCAGGACTTAGGATCGTCACCCCCTTCTCAAAAATAGGGAAACTGAGGCATGGGGTGCTAAATGCACAGTTGGTAGGAGTGGAGCTGGGGTGTGGCCGCCCTGAGCATTGCCCACACGAGGTTCCCATGCTGTGCCCCAGCCACGGCCCGTCTGCCCGAGAGAAGGGCCAAAGTCGGCTCCGCCTTCAGGGTCTCAGGATCCCCGCAAGGCGAGCCAGGCCAGAGATCTGAAGAGGGACATTTGGCAGAGTGCGGACCCCAGAGTGCCTTCCGTGCGGGAACCCAAATACGGGGGAAAGAGAAGCTACAGCATCACATCGCCGCCCTCCTGTGAGTAAAAACATCTCATCGAAGGACCAGGCCCGGTAGGACCTTGCTGGCCCTCCTGCAGGACCCCCAGCTTGCGGTTCCCCAGCGGGCTCCATGGCCACGGTTCATCTCCGAGTCTCCCATCCGGCCGGGGGGGGCGCCCATGGTAGGGAGAACAATGTCGCCTTGCCCCGGGCCGCCCAAACACAGAAGGTCCTCCGGAGACCACGAAACACAGGCACACGTACACCCACAAACACGCACGGACACGTGGGCCTGCACGAATCAGCACATCACACACGTGCACGTGCTCCGACACATACACCCAGAAACTCGCACGTGCGTCTAAGGGGCTTTGTCAAGCGTGTCCCATGCGACCCGTGCCAATGGCCCCCAAGGTGATGTGGAGCCGATGAGGGGCGCACGCTGACCCAGCCTGGGGGTGACAGAGCCCCCCGGGGAATGGGGCTTGCACAGCCACGCGTCCCTCTGCCCCCCCTTCTGGTGGCCGGCGACGGGGGGGGGGGCGGGTAACAGCGTGCGCGGCTGCTCGGTTCCTTGTGCAGAAACACCACCCCTCAAAGCAACTCTCCCCATCTTCCAGACGGGAAAGATAAGGCAGGGTGACCCGTCCAGTCCGGCCACCCGAGCAGACCTCAGAGGTGACCCCCCAACTTTCCACACTGTCCCTGGGGTTCAGCCGTCAGATATCTGCTCCCACACCTAACTGCCTGGCCCCCAGCACGGGAGCCCAAAGTCGTGGGCTTTCCCTTTCTCACTGCAGCCACTTCTGCTGGCACGGCCCTCCCAGGACAAGCGGAGCTGGGGGCGCCCTGCCAACCGAGTTAACGAGGGGCTTTCCAGCCAAGGGAAGCAACCCCAGAGAACACCGAACCCCAGAGCTGAGTTTGGAACGTCCTGCCGAGAAGGAGGGACGGACAAGAGTAAAGCCGGAGGTGGATGAGGGCACCTGCTAAGGAAGGGGACGAAGCGGGCAGGAAAGACCAAGTTTAGCGTCACCTCCTCCAGGAAGCTTCCCCAGATCTCCCCCGTGAGGCCAGCCCTCCCAAACTATGTAAGGTGACACACGACACTTGGGACAAAAATGAAGAGTGGAACCCCTGTCCCCTCACCCAGAAGACTTAGAGCTCCAGCAGTGAGGAGCCCCGCCCCCTTCACCTCTGTCCTCCAATAACCCTCCGGGTCAGCCTGCATGGAAGGCCCTCAGGGTCCAGACAGGATGAGTGAAGGCTGAGTGAAGGGCCAGCTAAAGACAAGGAACAGAACGGGAGAGTGGAGACTGCAATCAATCTGGTCCCTCTCAAAGGCATTCCAGTGAAAAAGTAAGGAGGGGAAGGGGGGAGGAGGGAGAGGAAGGGAAGGGGGGAGGGGAAGAGAGGGAGGGAGAGGGAGGGAGGGAGGAAGATAGGAAGGAAGAAGTGGAGGGAGGGAGGAAGGAAGGAAGGAAGGGATGGAGGGAGGAAGAGGAGAGGGAGGGAGGGAGAAAGGAAGGAAGGAAGGAAGGAGGGAAGGAAGGAAGGGAGGAAGGGAGGGGTGGAGGGAGGGGAAAGCAAAAGCAACAGGCTCTCACCCTGGGGCCACAGGGGGCAGGACCCCCCCCCTGCTGCTGGGGGCACCAGGCCCCTCCCAGGGAGAGCTGATTAATGAGGTGAAGAAGGGCCCCCCTCTGTCCCCCCTAAGTCTGAGGCACTGAGGCGTGCCTGTGTCAGAAGCAGGGCCCAGTCAGACCCAGAATCGGGGTCCCCTCATCCTGCAGGCCCGTGTGAGGGTCCAGTGAGATGACGCGGCCAGGCAGGGGCCAGCACGCCCATGACCGTGGTTACCAGGGGCCAGGGTCTCCGGGAGCAGGGACCCTGCCTTGCTCCTTAAATGCAGCCCCCGGGCTCCAGTGCGAGCTCGGCCACGGTGCCCAGGCGTTGGGGTGACTCATCCCTGACCCTCGGGGGCTCAGCGCTAGTCTGGCCTCTGCTGTCCTGTTATTAAGTGGGGGGCGGGGGGCAGTGAGCATCTGCCCCCCCGCCCCCCTAAGCTCCACCCAACATGCCCGCAATCCAGGGAGGAGGCAGGGCCAGACGGCAGGGGCGCGGCCGGCGGGCATCAGCTGTGCCGGGCTAAGGGCGTGGCCGCGGTGCCGGTCCAGAAATATCTGAAGGGTGGGGTAACGGGGCAGGCTCTGGCCAGCACCCCAGAAACAGCCCTGGAGCAACATCACAGGAGAAGGCCCTCTGGGCTCCAGCCCCGGGAGGACACTCCTGCCTGCGGCCCTGGCAGGGTGGTCACAGCCGCTGGGCAGTGACCGCAGCTGCGGCCCCTCCAGTCACCAAAATGTGGACCAGATGAGGGCGCGGAGGAGGGCTTGGGGGAGCCCGCCTGGCTCCCGAGCTCCTCCCTCGGCCTGTTCTCTTCTGGGGAGGCAGGCAAGGGGGAAGGATGGAAAAGGGTGTCTCTCCAGCCAACTTGATTGAGTCAGAGGAAATTTAACCATTTCGTATCTGTCGAGCCCCGCAAAACTTGGACAGCCCTCCCCACGAAATTACTGCAAGGAGCAGTCACGTGACCGGAGCCGCCCAATGCCGGGCTGAGGAGATGACCTCAATTTCCAAATATTGGGGTCATGTTTCATTTCACATAGTCTCCTCCGCCCCTTACAACGTTAACCGGCCCCAAATGCAATCTTACTTTTCATTCCTTCACACACTTGGCCAAGGAGAAGGTAGGAAAAAAGAGCCATGTTCAGAGAAAACTCGGAAAACATCTGGCGAGTCCCAAAATGGAGAGAGGAACAGGCTCCCGCCTCCCGCATCTGGGGTGCCCGGCCGCCCGCTCTGGACTTCGAAACCCACACCCCCCGGGGGGGGTGGGGACAGGTCTGGGAACCCGCTCCGAAAAGTGACTTGTTCACATGCTTCCTAACTGTCTTTCTGACCAAAGCCAACTGTGCGAGCCCTCGGCCCCTCTGCCACGCGTCAGCCTCCAAGGGGCCGCCCTTGCCCTCGGGGAGCAGGGCGCGGCTAAGACCACCACGGGGCCCCCTGACCACATCCTCCAATGCGCTCCAGGCCACTTTTCTGGAGACCACGACTGTCCCCCACCTTCGGCTGATCCCCAGGGACAAAGGCAGAGTCAGCCGAGGATCTTGGACATGTTACTGGCAGCCCGGCTTTAAGACCCCAGGTCCTCAGAGCTAGGCCAGGCACCCCGTGTCTCCCCCAGCCCCATGTTGGCTGGACACCCTGACTCCTGCTCATCCCCTCTGGCCCACCACACGCTCAATGTGCCAGGAAAAAGGGAAAGAGTATCTTAATTGGCAAGCGGAGCGTGGAAAGTGATTCTTCCCACATGGATTCAAATTACAAAGCGGAGGAGAGAAGGGGGCGGGCAGCGGAGCCCTCCCTGGGGCCCAGTGGTCCAGCTGAGTCCACTGCCCCACCCCTGCGCCCCTCACTTTCCTCGACCTCGCACCAGAAGCCCTGAGTCCTGTCTCCCCGCCTGTCAATGGGGCCTCGGGGGGGGGTGGGGGGAGGATTTCTGGGGCCTCTGATGTCTGAGGCTGTGTGGAGACCCATCGCACAGGTAACCACCAAGGTGATGCTTAGAATCCACTGTCCCATCAGGAGGCTGAGTGGGAGGGAAGGGGGAGCTGTAAGACCCCCCATGGGAGAGGGTTCCTTCCAAGTGAGACCTCTGGCAGGAGAAGTGACCCATCTGGGCACCATCTGAGCCACTCTGCTCGACCTCCACCATCACCACCAAAAAAAAAAAAGACCAACCTGCTTCCCAGGGGGTCAGGAGATTTGGGGGTGGGATTACGTCTACCAGCCTCCAGGCTCCCCAGGATGGAGGAGCACTTAGTGGCCAGGATGGCAAGACTCCTAGGAAAGCAGAGACCCAGCCTGGAGTGTGCCTGGGGATGAAGTGCAGGGCTTGGGGGCTCAAGTTTCTGGGATTCCCCCACCAGTGGCCAGTGTCCCCTCACCCTGGGAGCCCAGCCGGAATTGACCGGCTGTGACTCTAGGGGGCGACCCTTCCCAGTTTTCAGGAGAGGAAGTTAGGCTGCGGGGCGCGAGTGATGTGGGAGAAACTAGGTCTCGGGACAAAGTTTGCCGGCCTCGTGGACAGTCCCTCTGGCTGTTCCGACACGAGGTCCTTCCCCGGCGCGCGCGCGACAGCCCCACCCGGCCGGCCCTTTGGCGCGCGGGGCACCTTGCTGGCGCGTCTCCGTCCCAGGCGCCCACCGCTGGCCTCCGGGGAAGTGGCCCGCGCCGTCCCCGAGCCCGAGGGCAGCACCAGGGAGGCCACCGGGGACCGGGGATGACAGCCGCCCCCGCGCCGAGCGCCTTACCTGCGCGGCTCAGAGGCGGCGCCCACAGCAGCAGCAGCAGCAGCAGCAGCGGTGGGGACAGCAGCGGGGCGCCCGGGCGCGGCGGGCTGAGTGCTTTCCAGCGGGTGTGGACGTCCATGCCGGCGGGGCGCGGGGCGCGGCGCGCGGGGACGCACGGGGCGGGGGACACGGCCCGGGAGGGAGCGGACTCGGCGGGGACCTCGCGCTTTAGGAAGTCATGGGGAGCGGGCGCCCGCGTTCTCTTTGTGGCGGTGGCTCTCGGGCAGGGGCCGGCTGGCGCGCTCGCCCACGGGCGGGGGGTCGACCTTGGCCCGCGGGGCGGCCGGGACCCCACTCGGCTCGCAGCCCTCGCCTCCTCGCCTCCTTCGACTCCTTCTCGCCGCCTCCTCGCCGCCGCCGCCCCGCGACCCGCTCCCCGTGGGCGCTCCGCTCGAGTGAGGTCCTGCGCCAACCGCGGGGACGGGGAGTGCCGACCTCGCCTTGGGCGCCGTGCGCTTTTCCCCCCTTTTCCTCCCTCCCTCTCTTCTGGAAGGCACCCGCCGCGGCTGTCGATCCCCCGCGCCCGCAGCAAATCAGAGCCCGGCGCCGCGCTCGGCCGGGCCGGCCCCCGCCTCCCACTGGGCGCCGCGGGCGCGGGGGTGGGGCCAGCGGGCGAGTCGCGGCGAGGAAGGGGCTGGCCCGGGGCCGACGCGGGCGCGGGCCGGGGGCGGGGGCGGGGGCGGCGCCCGTCGCCCCGCGAGTGCGCGCGGACGCGCCCCGCGGCCCACCCGGGTCCCGACCCCCCCTCCCGCCCGGGTGCGCGCACCTGGCCCACCCCCAGGAGCCACACTGGAGGGACCCCGAGTTTGATCACTTTGGGTTAAAAAAAAAGTTCCAGCGCTGCCCAACTTTTTCTTTTACGTGGAGGAGTTCCGAGCTCCTCTTCTGGGTGGAGTCTGAACTTCCAATCCAGCCAGATCGGGGCGCCCAAGACTGTGGCCATCTCGTGGACCCGCCCAGAGGACCCGCCCTCCACCTTCCCCCTCACTGCAGACTGGGCGTGGGAGCCCAAGTTAGGGTCTGACTTCCCAAGGGTCCCAGAAGGAGCCTGGAGGTTGCACATCTGGGATCTTAATCAGAGGAAGTTGGCCAGCAACCCCCCACTCCCCTCCTCACTCCCGCCTAGTCACTGGTGACCCCTCTGCCACAAAAGGAAACCAGAGAAGATGCCTCTTGGGGAGGTGACAGCCGGTAAAGGAGGGAGGGGTCAGGACCTGCTGCCCTGGGGACCGCTGCGGGGTGCCTCCCCTCACTTCTTCAGGCCTTGGGGAGATGCCCCTGGACCAGCAGGCGGCCCCTTCCATCGCCCCCAGCCCCCGGGCGTCCATCCCCACCCCCTGGAGCAAACAGTTTTCCTGCCTAGGTGCTGGGACAGGGCTGGGGTCCCCTCCCTGTCTCCAGCTACTCTCCAGACTGGTGGGACTCTCCCCAAATGCCTTTAGTCCCCACCGTTCTAGAAACAAGGGGGAAAGTAGGCGTGGCTGGGACGGCCACATGTTGCTTCTTGAGATGGGTGGCGGGTGATTGTTGCCATATTACCAGCTGGTCCTGTGTGCCCCGTGTGCCCTCCCAGGTGCCAACAGAGCGGGGCGAGGGCCGCACAGACGGACGGGAGAACTGTGATATACGCTAAGGAAAGCAGGACGTTCTTTCCGGGTTTTATAGTTCTTTGGGTTTTTTTCTGTTTGGGGTTTTCTTGCAACCCGTGTAGATCATACATACGATCAGGGGATGTGTGTGTGTGAGATGTGCGTACACACGTGTTTATGTATGAGGGAGGGGGGTGTGTGTGTGTTGGTAAAGCTAGAGTTGGTCCTTTACTTCTATGCAACTTAATGAGACCTGTCGCCTGACACTCCCAAGCCCCCGGGCCCCGGCCGTGTCCGGGCCCTAGAGTGCCCCCCACCAGTGGGAAGGCCAGCCTCCCTCCTTGACCTGGGGTGCTAGCATATAGGTCAGTGGCCGGGCTCCCAGGAAATAGTACAGATTTGGGGGGTTCCGGCGTTTCCCCAAGGACACGGGGCACTCCTTCCCCGACACTCGGAGGCCTCCCACCCAGCCTCCCTCTGTGCAGGGACAAGAAGGCTTGACCTCACAGCCCCGAGAGGACAGGACAGATGCGTCTTATCCTATCCCTGGAGCGCAAGGAGTGCGATGTCTGGACCAAGCTGACAAAGGTAGGTTTCCTCTCCATCCAGGCCCGGAGCTAGCTCGGGAGGCAAGTCTCCATCCCACCAGGAAATCCAGAGAAATTGGGATTTCCCAAACCGGGCGGCTTGACCCGCCAGCCCGGGACTGTGGGAGAACCTGACCGTCTGGATCACAGCTTGAACGCCAGTGGGCACGGTGGCACAGTCAGTCACCCTCCAGGGGACCCTACAGGGTCAGGGACTCCCCCAAAGTACCAGCTCATCTGTGTTGGAGCCAGATTTCCCGCACCAGCTGCCCTTCGGGCCCGAAACACGCTGATCACCCGCCCAGAGTCACACAAGGTGACAGTCGGTGAGTGACCCCAGCACCCCCCACCCCCCACCCCGGCCCTCCCGCAACAGATTAAAATGAAGCGCCGGTGAGAACTGTTCATTTAGCTCTCGGCTCGAGAGAGTGTGCGGTGAGCGGGACACCAGGGTCCTTTCGGCATGGGCCTGGCAGGTGCCCGGGCAATCTGTCGCCCACCTGTGCCGGGAGGGGACCCTCGTCTGCGCGTGTCCTTCCCACATCCTGTGTAATTAATGCCAGCTTCTGCTCCCGCCCATCCCGGCGCCTGGGTTTCTAGTCATGGGAGGGACCCGCCACCATCCGGGCTCTGTGCCCCCCGGCCACTGTCACAGGAGGTTTCCCACAGTGCCACGGGGGACAGCAGGGAAGTCCAGGTGTGCCCTGAGCTTTGCACCTGGGATCCGACCACCCAGCTTGCCCTCCCGCCGCTGTGAGCTCCTCTTACAGAGTTGTGTTGCCGCCCCCCACCCCTCCAGGCTGTTTCAGCCCCCAGCCTCCCATCTTAAGGGGCCGCTCAGCCTCCCAGAGTCGTTGCCTGGCTGGGAAAGGGCCAGCCCATTCCCAGGGAAACCCTCCAAGGCAGCTGTGTTCCCTCTCGCCTTCTCTGCAGGGGAGCTTCAGGGCCCTGGGATAAGAGGGAAGAACCCAGGTATCTGCTTGCCCTCTAAGAGCTCAGGGTCTGCGGGGGCACCGAGGTGGGCCCAGGGCGTCTGGGGGGCCCCCACACGTGCCCACGGTGGGGGGTAGCCTTGGGGTGGGTTCCCTGCGGCTGCCCAAGGAGGAGGCTGCAAACCCGCCTCCCACAGCCGCAGGAGCCACAGACTGGGCTGGGGCCCCAGTGGCAGCCATAGGTGAGTTCTCCCCTGAATTGTGCGGCTGGGGCTCTCAGCACGCGGGGCCACGCTCTGCCCACAGGAGGGGCTCCCTCCACACTGGGGGCTGGTGCTACTAATCCCACGGGAACCGCTGAACAATTACTACCCAAGAGCATCACTTCAGAGGCCAAGGACACAGCCTGTCCTTGGTCGCCCCGTTTCCATCACATTCCTCACTCCACGTGGACTCCGTGGACGAGGGCAGGGAGTGGGCTGGGTGGGCCCAACCCCAGGCCCCGGGCCAGGCTCCCCGAGACAGCAGTCGGCCGGGGCCGGGGCACAAACGGGAAGCTAGTCTCTGACGGTCCTGGGGCGGAAGTCCTCGACGAGGGTGTCGCTGGTCCTTCGGAGCCTCTCTCGGAGTGTAGATGGCCTCCCCCACTCCTCTGTCGCGCTCACCCCTCCTTGCCCGTCTGAGTCCTAAACTCTTCCTAGAAGGGCAGCCGGTCATACTGGATGCGTTCCCCCTAAAATGATGACTTTTTTTTTAACCTTAGTCACCTCTTTACAGGCCCTGTCCCCACAGTCACTTTCGGAGGTGCAGGGGCGAGAGCTCAACACAGGAATGAAGGGAGCCCAGTTCAGCACCCGGCAATCCCGGTCTGTGGGCCTTCTGGAGAAATCGGGGCGCTGTGTCTCCCAGAACAATACAGGCCTTCTGACGCCAGCAGGAGGGACCTCCGATGGCATCTCGCCCAGGCTGCTGGTCCGGCCCTGCCCATCGCCTCGCTCATCTGGCCCACACAGTTGAGCGTCTAGTATGGGACGCTGGGTGGGCTGGGGGCAGCACCTGGGCCGAGGCTCGGCCGCCTCCTGTAAAAGCTGCTGAGTCCTTCTCAGAGCCCCCTTCCTTGCTCCCTCCCCTTTGTGTGCGCCAGCGCCCCCGGCCTGCTGCAGGAGCCCCGGGTCCCCCGGTCGGGAGGCTCTGGGCCTGTGGAGGAACCTGTGGCCATCGGTGTGACCGCTCGCAGGCGAGCAGGGGCACCCGGGCATCGTGGGTGGGAGCCGGGCCCCGGAAGGCTGCGTGGCCACACACACGCTCCAGCAGGTCAGTGGACGAGCCTGATGTTGGCATCCTGGGTGGGCCCAGCCCACCATCCCATTTGCCAAGCGAACCAGACAGCACGCCGGGCCGTGCGGGAAAGAGCCGGCTCAGGGACTCAGGGTCTTGGGTTCTGGTCCTCGTTCTCCCTCAGAGCTCCAGGCCCCCTGGTTCCACCCAGTAAACCCAGACTCCATGGGCTTACTCCGACGGCTTCCCACAAGGCTCTCCTCCAAGCACGGCGAAACGTCCACAGCTCTGAGAAGGGAAGGCCTCTTCCCACGCCCATCGCCCCCTCCGCCCAGGGCCCTGCTGTTTCTGGGAGCTGTCTGCGCCGAGAGCTCACGACCAGGACCCAAGGGCGCCAGGAGCACCTTGCTACGAGGGCAGACGAGTCACGGTCACGGGCCGCCATCCTTCAGACCAAACGCGCAAGCCTGCAGGAGGCCGGAGCGCTTTCATCGGAGCTTCGGGGGACCCGCCGAGCCCAGGAGGCAGGCTCTCCGCAGCCAGCGGGCCGCCCCATCCCCGTGCAGCACCGGCCAGCCTCGCCGCGGTGGGTGAACCCGCTGGGGCCGGTCCAAGTCATGCTCGCGAAGGCCTGGGTTTACTGACCCTCGATGTTCCTATCAGGGGCCGAGTAATCTTCACAGAAAAATGGAAATTCCAGGCGAAAACAGTCTGTGATGGACACCCGATAAGACTCCAAACACAGGGAGCGAATTTGGGAGTACCCAGACCGTGGGATGAAGCCACGCGTCTCCCAATGTGACCGGCTGGACATCCTACCCTCCCGGAGAAGGTTTTATAGATAAAAGCTGGGTTTGCAGCCCAGGGGAAAAGTGTCCGTTGGAAGCATCTCTCTAGTTAGCTCTTGTAAAGAAGTATCTGTACAGGTGGAGAGAGCTGCCCGTTGGTCAGCGGGCTGTTCCCCAGATTCAAACAGCATTTCTAGGGTGTCTGGGGTCGCGCCCCACACGGGATCTTCCCCAGCCCACGACCCTCACTTTGGAGGTGGAGTGTCCGTGAAGCCCGGAGCAGAGGGCCTTCCGGAGGTGCGGGGCTGACTCGGATCTCGGCCCCTCATCTCTTTAAACAAGGTCCCAGGGCGCCTGGGGGGCTCAGTTCATTGTGCATCTGCCTTCAGTTCAGGTCGTGATCCCAGGGTCCTGAGATCAAATCCCGCCTCGGGCTCCCTGCTCAATGGGGACTCTGCTTCTCCCTCTGCCTCTCCCCCTGGCCTGTGCTCTCGCGCTCACTGTCTCTCTCTCAGATAAATAAATAAAATCTTTAAACACAACAAGGTCCATTCCCAGGGGCCACCATCAGCCCACCATAGCTGTCCTGTCATCCCTACCGGTGAGGCCGAGAAGACACGGCAGCCAGCCACGGTGTGGGACAGGGGTCAGTGGCACCTGCTGTGTGGCCCAGTGCCTGTGCCGAAAACCCCCTGTACTCCCTGTGTCCTGAGAGCAGGGGACGTCCCCAGCGCCGGGCCCGAGCTGGCAAGAGGACGAGAGGCCGGTGGAGCGCTGCATCCGACGGTGCCTTGCCCGGACGTGCCGAGTGCCGGCTGGGATTGTTGCTTTTTCCAGTAGGGTCCAGTTTTATTTGTTTTCATTTTCAGGATTAAACCAATGTTTTTAATGGAAATAGCTCCCGCGTTAAATTTTCTTCCATAAGAGGAAATAAAAGGGAATATAGAAATTTGAATGAGCCTCCCAAACTGGATCCAACCCAGAAATCAAGCTCATTCGCTCCCCAGAACCCTTGAGCCGAGCCCGTGAGCCGGGCCGGCGTGAGGACGCGCGTAGCGTCACGTGTGGGTCAGAATTCACGCTCAGAGCATTTTTGGAAATGGGTCCCCAGCGCCGTCGGGTCCGTCAGGGGAGGAGCAGGTCCCATGCCAGGCCCATCCACCCCAAGATGCACACTCTGCCCACACCGCCTTTCCCCAGAACTGGCATAGATCAGATCCGCCCTGGCCCTCTGGGCCGGGGAGGGCGGGGGTGGGGGTGCAGGACGAACGGGGACCCCAGGTAGGTCTGTCTGTGCGAGGCTGACAGCGATTCCCAAAGACAACTCCGTGTCCCAATCCCCAGAACCTACAATGGGACCTTATTTGGGAAAAAGGTCGACGCAGATGTGCTTGAGTTAAGGGCCCCGAGATAAGGACGGCATCTTGGTTTGGCCAGTGGGGCCCCAAATGCCGCACAAGTGTCCTCAGAAGAGGAAGACGGGGGATTCAAGACCAACAAACAGAAGGCAAGATGACAGGACGGCTCGGACAGAGACTTTGCCACGAATCCCGAGCCACGGAATATCTGGGGCCAGCAGAAGCTGGGGAGACAAGGAAGCTCCCCCCCCCCCCCGCAGCCTCGGCCAGGAGCGCAGGCCTGCCGACACCTTGACCTCAGGCTGCGGCCCCAGCACCGGGAGAACGCGGCTCCCTGTGGCCGTTTGCTCCGGCAGCCGCGGCCCACCAGGAACCGGCCTCCTGAGGCCGCTGGGCCAGGTGGGCAGGCCCAGAGCACCTGGCGGGGGTCCGGGGAAGTGGGAGTACCAGGTGGCAGGTGTGGTTTGTGTCCAGGCCCCTTTGCTGACACGGCCCAGTGACTCCCGGGGCAGCTGTCCCCTCCCTTGGCCAGTGGGGTCGATATGGGAGAAGGCACTGGGCCTCGGCCACCCTAAATATGCCGGGTTATAGCACGAGCCCAAGAGGAGAGGGTGGGCTCAGAGAGGCAAGGGGTGGCCCTACGTGCAATGACAAGTGTCCCATAAGAGCCACATGGAGGAGAGTCCCTGGGAGAAACGGGGAGGCCGTGGCCCCACAGAGGCAGAGGCTGGAAGATGTGGCCACAGCCCAGGGACACCGCTGGGGCTCCCAGCATCGGGGAGGGGCACGAGGGGCCTGACGGCGGACTTCCGGCCGCAGAACTGGGAGTGAATGGATTTCTAGGGTAAGCCCGCAGCCCGTGGGACTCCACTGTGGCCACTGTGGGACACAGACACCCTGGGCAAGGAGGTTCCCCCACGTCCCCCGAGCTCGAAGATCCGAGAGACCAGCTGAACTCCCCCCTGAGCCAGGGTTGACACGGGGTTCACCCTCGCGAGCGCCCGGCATCGTGAGCCCAACGCCCACCGGCAGCGCCGGAGGTCCAAGAAGGCTGGTTCTGCAGCCCGAACTTGCCGCGAACGTCCCCCCGGCCTTCCCGTCCCAACTCTCCGCTAAGGAAAGTCGGGACTCCGTGCCAAGGAAAATGAAACCGAGTGTGTGAGCCGCTAATGAGACCCCGGGCTGGCATCTCTGGCCGCCCCCCCGGGGGGCGCGTTCATTCACAAGGGCACCCTGCCAAAGCCCCTACCCGCTTAGGAATTTCCCCTTTGAAGCCCGAGGGCCCGCGCCAGTTTGGAACCTGGGATCCAGCTCCTTGCAGGAGAATAAAAGCAATGGGGCCGAGGGCAAACACTGGCGTCGATTCAGGCCCCTTTATTTTTGTCAACAAGGAGATTTGTTTTAATGGGAACCAGGAGAACCCCTGGTCGCAGACTTGTCTCCACTGCAGCTTCCCGCCCCCGCCCCCCCAGGCAGGACAGCTGTGAACTTTGTGGAGGGGGTGGAGGGAGGCTGGGGAGGTACCTCGGGGTCTCCGCCCTGGCCCCCAGCCCCTCTGCCCAAGAGCCCTCCGTGGTGCGCACCGCCCCTCGCCACAGCCTCTGGCTGCCCTGCCCCCGGAGGGACAGGCTGAACCCCTTCCCCAACTGGGGAGAGAGCAGCACAGGAACACAAGTGCTTCCTAGGAGCCCCGCGGACACCCCAGTCAGGAGACTTCACCTCTCTCTGCCTCAGCCCTAAAACGGGAACCCTCCCAGACCATCGGGAGGATCTCGGGAGATAAAACACACCTTCGAGGTGGAGCCCACATCTGCTGATGTCCATCAGGCTTTGGCCTGGGAGATGGCAATGGGAGATGGCAAACAGGGGGGCCCGCGGGGCCGTGTCTGTTTCCGAACTGGCCAGCTGGCCTGCAGGGCACCTCAGACCCCAGGGAGGGTAGGCAGCAGTCATAATCCCAGAGCTGATAGGGGCCCCTTCCCCATGGCCCCGAGGACGGCCCCTCTCTTGTACTTCTGCAGACCCTGGAGAATCTAATCTTGACCCTGACTCTCCATCCCGAGGTCCGGTCGCTTGCCACATCCGTGAAAAGGGGCTCCGCGTGGGGCTCTGGGCTGGCGCACCCAGACTCCCAGCAGCCGGCTTTGTAAAACGCACTTCCGAAAACGTGGGAGTCTTTACACCACGGAAATCGGCAGACGGTGCAGATCTGGGCCCTTCTCCTTCAAGGCTCAGGCAGTCACCATCTGCCGGTGCCCCTGAGCGGGCACTTGACCTTGGTCTACTTCCCGGAGGCCCAGAAGGTGGCCGCCAGCTTTCCCCCAGAAGCTGTCCGCGATCTCTCCAGCCCTCGGGGAGGATGGGAGGCAGGCTCTTCCCTTTATCCATTTTAAAAGCCCAGATTTCCTGTGCGGCGGCCATCTGCTTTCCTAAGAAGCTGTCTTTTCTAAACAGCTGTCTTCAGATGTTTGAAGGACCGTCCCGTGGAAAAGGAGTTCTTCCACGTGCACCAAAGGACCCGAGAAGCAGCCCTGGGTGGATATTTAGGGAAACAGTTTTCCTTTAGTTCTACGTGTATCTCAGAGCTGCAGAGACCCTTCCAGGAGATTTTCTGGTCTGAGAGCCTCTCAAAACTCCGCTTAGTTTCAGAGATCCTTTCACTGGGCACGGATCCCTCCTGGGCTCTGCTGCAGGCGTGCCCACCCCCTCCCGTACGGCCACTCGCATGAGGCAGGAGTTCAATGCCCGTTGACCAATAGGCCCCTTATTTGCATCAAATTGTGGAACCGCAGAGCTGGGCTAAGCGCCAAGGCCGTCACTTTAGGTCCCCAGCAAACACCCACGGAGGTGGCTTCCTTGTTACCGTCCTTGACTGAAGTACCAGAGACGGTAAGGCTCGCTGGCGCCTGTCCCTGCGGGGTCTGGGGCCATGTCTGCAAACGATGAGCTTCCACTCAGGGCGGCCACTGGACGCCCTGGATACAAAGCGCGTCGCTCTGTTTTGTCGACTCTTTCAACACGTTAAAACAACAGTGGGCCTTAAACTGGGTTGACTGTCTTTGGGGGGGACAGTGATGCCTTTGTTTGCAGATCACGGTGCAGTTCATGTCACAGAAAGAAAAAGTAACAGGTATTATCCCAGGGACGTAAAGATCTCCTGTTGGCTCGTTGTTTACGCTGTACACAATGCTTTCCACCCATGATTTCCTGCGCACAGCTCGAGAAACTCACAGGAGCAAAGAAGGTGCGCGGAAGCCCCACGTCAGTGCCGTGCACCCCAAAGCCCAGGGCTCCTGGCCGCTGGGTCGGTCTCTGTTTTCATGGAGAATGAACGGCTGCCTCCCAGACACACAAGGCAGGGGCACTGCCCAGGCGCTGAGGGCCTGCCCTCTGCCCGGCTCCGGGAGCTCCTTGAGACACGAAATCCTGACTTACTCTTACAACGAGCCTAGGAGGTAGCAGCTGTCGCCTCGTGAACGCAACCCAAGGCTGAGGGAGGGGAGGGAAGCGTGCGGTCCAGGATTTGGACCCGCCTCCCCGGCGCCACAGCCGCCTTCCAGGCTCCGGCATTACCCTCGCTCCCCCGAGGCCCGGCCGCTTGGGGCACCCGAAGTAGCTGTCTCTGTGCCGAGGCCCCCTTCAGGCTTGAGCCAGGGTCAGGGAAACCCCGGGGGGGCTTCCGTTCCAACACACATGGACTTGTGAGTTCAAGCGGCTGCTGGGGCTCTTCGAGAAACCATTAGCCTCGGGGACAGGAGGGCCTTGTGGGGTCAGCTCATTGCCTAATTCGAATGGCTGACCTACTTTTCTGCCTGCTCCATCTGCCGTGCCCTCCAGGCCCAGTGAGTCAATGGGCAGGAAAGTCCCTGTCACTCTGGGCCCTGAGCAGCTGGGCCTGGATGGGGGCATCTGGAGGCCCTGGGACAGCTCCTGTGCCCGGCAGGGACAGACTGTTCCCAGGGGCCGGAGCGTGGGGCAGTCAGAGACCCTGTCGCCCGCTCCAGCCCACGGGCAGGCCCAGCGGGTGACTAGGGGGCGTGGATGGAGCCACGCAGGTCTGGAGGCAGGCGAACCCCGACCTGGGAGAGCCTCGTTCGGGCACAAAACAGGAGGAATTTGGAGCCAGGTTGAGCAGAATGCCAGAAAGGAGGCTTGGGTGGTGGCGGCCTTCCTGAGCCCGTGTCGTAGCTGCTAAAGCATTTCAGTGTCCTAGAGGCTTCTGGGAAGCTGACGGTTCCTTTGTGCAGAGACACTAGGGGAGGGAGACCAGGCGGCCGGCTGAAATTTTGGTCCCATTTTTTTTCCACGAGGTTTGGGGTTG
Source organism: Nasua narica (assembly GCA_028533885.1). Classification (NCBI taxonomy): domain Eukaryota; kingdom Metazoa; phylum Chordata; class Mammalia; order Carnivora; family Procyonidae; genus Nasua; species Nasua narica. The sequence goes on along the minus strand of CM052813.1, from coordinate 78,819,264 downwards.
GGTTCCCCCCACCCCGCCCCAGTTCTGAAAAAAAAAGTCTCTGGGAGAATATGGAATGCCCAAACATGAGAGAGCTAATGCCATTCCTCCTGCATTGTCGTGGGAATCTTCAAATGGTCTGAGAGACGGGCAAACAAAATCCTGTGTGTACCTCCTGACGGGTCTCGTGGCCTTGACAATCTGCCGTCACCTCTGAAGCTGAGCTTCTCCCTCCCGGGTTCTCGTGAGGATGAACTGGGACAGCCCACGTGGTACGTTTCTCCCCCGAGGAGCACAGGGCCCTCAGGCTGCAAAACCCCTCCCCCGCCCTTGTCGAGGGTGCTTCCCGAGACCCCGGGCCTAACCAGCACGGTGCTTCCACGCGGTGGGGCACGACGTCAGGGCCGCGGGCGACACGCGGCGGCTGCGAGGTCAGTTTCATATTCACTAAAATCAAAGACAAATTCAAATCCAGTTCCTCAGGTAGCTAACGCAACTGAGCGTGCCGGTGCTAGTGCGCCGCACAGACACGAACCCTTCCCGGCCGTGCCCTGAGTTCGACCGGACTTTGGACAGCGTAGGTCTGGAACCTCAACGAGGCCACAATCAGCCGGGACATGGGCTTAAAACACAGAGCCCTGTGTCCCACCCCTGGAGGTCCTGCTCAGTGGAGCCCAGATCCTAAAGGATTCGAAGGTTTAAGAAGCCGTGGGTGAATCTGAGAGTGACACAGTAAGCTAACACCCTCTGCCCGTCGGCTGGCCCCGCAGCCCCAGCTCTGGCCCCGAGATCTCGCTCGTGGATGTTCATCAGCCACTGAGCAGGCCTGGCTGCCCCGAAGACTCAGTCCATTTTCCGCGTGCACCTCTGCGGCTTCGTCTGCGGGGTGAGGGGCTCGCAGCCGCGCTGGATGGCCGGGGCGCGCTCCGGGCAGGCAGCGACGCAGAAGTAGTCATTTCCATGTTCAAACCAGTGGCTCAGAACCACAGTAATTGCCATGGAGCTCAGCATGAGCCCTGTCTACTGAAAAATAGCCTCAACCCTCCAGAATGTTTTAATGGAAATGACTTTCAAACACAGAGGACTGGCAAGGGAGCCAAAAACCAGTTTCTTGAAAATGACTCACACAGTCTGGCTCAACTTGGTCTCTGCACAACTGATGCTTATTTCTGTCCATTCAGAGTTTGTAGAGTCTGCTCGGGATTCGCTTGAGTTCTGGAAGATTCATCAGCGTGACCCAGAGGAGGGCTCTGAATGGCCGCTGCTGGCCCTGCAGCCCAGGGCGGCCCTGGCCTTTCTCCTGCAGCTGGCCGGCCACGGCCAAGGAAGCTTCCTCAGCCGCTGGAGCTCGCGGTGGTCCCCGTCCCCAGCCAGCCTCTCTCCCACGACCACACGCCCTGGCTCCCGGCTCCCATTCGGCCATCAGGGGGCTGGGCGCAGAGCACGGGCCCTGCCTTTGAAGGGCCCAGTGTGCAGCTCATGGCAGTGCACCCCAAAGAGTTCCATCTGAGACGCTGAAGGAAAGTGGTGTGTGTGCACAGGAGGCTGAAAGTAATCCTGGAAGGAGAAAGAGGGAGGGGAAGGGGGAAGGAGAGAGATGGAGGGAGGAAAAGGGGAAGGAGGGAGAGGGCGAGGAGGGAGGGGGGAAGGGGGAGGGGGGAGGACAGGGGGAGGGGAGGGAGGGGGGGGAAGAGGAAAGAAGGAAGGATGGGGAGGGGAGGGAGAGAGGGGGGAAGAGGAAAGAAGGGAGTGAGGGAAGAGGAGAGGAAGGGAGTGGGCAAGAGGGGAGAAGGGAGTGAGAGGAGAGAGGGAAGGAGGGAGGGAGGGAGAGAGAAAGCTGGAAAGAGGGAGATGGCGAACAGGGAGAAGGGAGGGGGAAGGAGGAGGGAGGGGAGGAAGGGAGGGGCATGGAGGGAGAGGAAAGAGGGACAGAGGGGCATGGAGGGAGAGGAAAGAGGGAGGGGGAGGGAAAGGAAGGGCAGGGGTTGGGGGGCTGGGGGGCGGGGAAGGACGCTTTCCCAGGAAGAAAGGCCTTGCCGGATGAATGGCGGGAGGCACAGAGGCCCGGCTGCGGAGGAGTGCACAAGGCCGTCCAGGGCGGTGTGCGGGCATCGGTGCTTTGAGGACGGGAGGGCATAGGAAATGATGGTAGCCGTGGGGACACCATCTGCCCTCAACGGTGTGATTTTTGTCCCCCAGCTGGCATTAAAATGAACCGGAAGCACGAGCCTGCTTTCTTCTTCAGCCCTGCTCCCCAGGGTCGAGCCCCGGGCCCGGCACACGGGAGCCGGACGGGGAGCAGACTGAGCAGAAGCCCCGTGGGGGTGGGGCGCAGCTCGTCCCTCTGCCGCCCGGGAGCTCCCGAGCCAGCGGCCCCGGCAGGGTCGGCCCCCGGCAGGGTCTGGGCCCCTGCAGCCCCACGCTCCATTCTGGCCGCGTCCCCGGCCGCAGGTCTGGCCTCACCGCTTCGCAGAGGACAAGCTTCTCGACAGCAGGATCTCGGCCTCCCGCTGCCCACACGGGGCCAGGTGACTCTGTCGCTGCCCTGCACCTGGAGGGGGCGGAGCATTCTCCCTGGACCCGCCCCCCAGACGCCCGCAGCTCCCACTGGAGGCGAGGCACAGCCTCTCGGGCACTGTCACGCGTCCCCTGGGGGCCGGAGGCCTTCAGCGGGGAGGCACTAATATCCCCAAACTTGAGGTGAGTTCTAGGCTGGCCTTTCTGGCGGCTCGCACCCCCTCCCGCCGTGTGCCCGCGTGTGTGCTCACGCACCCCGGACGTTCTCCGGGGACAAGGACCGGCAGATGCTCCCAGGCCCACAGCCCCCACAGGTTCAGACCGCTGATCTAGAAACGCCAGGAACTTCTTCTGTAAAGGGTTCCGCGGTAAATACTTCTGGCATCGCATGAAAACCTGTGCAACCACACAGCTCTGTGGGCGGAGGGGGAAAGCAGTCACAGATAATAATAACGGGTAAGACTGCGTTCCGGCAAAACTTTATACCTGGACCTTGAAATCTGAATTTCATAGAGTTTTTATGTGTCCGAGAACAGTCGTCTCCTTCGTCTTCTGTGAACCGATCAGCTAACCGTGGAAACCACCCGTAGCCCGGGGACCCCGTGCAGAGAGCAGGTGGCTCTGGCCCGAGGGCCGTGGGTTACTGACCCTGCCCCCAAGCCCGGCCTTTTCCAGCGGTGCCTGTGGTCTGTGCGGATGCCCCGGTGGCCTTCCTGAGACCAGGGCCCCCAAGCCCCACTGTGGCCTGTCCTGGGACCACACGCCCTGATGTGGGAGGGGGCTCGGCCCCGTTGGCTTCTGTCTCAGAGCAGCCCGGGAGCAGAGCCCGCAGTTCTCTCCCTGGAGCGGGAGGGGGTGTCTGGAGACGAGCGGCATGGACGCTAACAGGCAAAGAGCTGCATTCGTTAGCGGCCTGGGTTAATCCCGCTTGGTGAGAAAGGTCATCGAAAGTGTGACAGTGATGACCGGAAAGTCTCCGGGCCGCTGCTTATCAGAAGTGGGGCCACTGGGCCTGTCTGCGGGGAGGGAGGGTCATCCGTCCGCCGGGCCCGGCTCGGCAGCAGTGCCAAGGCTCCTGCCCTGGAGCGCAAGGCTGGTCTGCGACACCCTCACCCGGAAAGGGTTCTACCCTCCGGGGACCGGCTGCCCTATTTATAGCTCGGCCCAGGCCCTCTCAAGACGGCAATTTCACGCCCATCCATCAATCTGCCCTTCCAAACCTGTACTTGCAGGTCCGCAGAGAGAGCCCCGAGAACCACAATTACTAGACTCTCCATCTGGGGTTGCTGAGGTGGGGTCACAATTAGGATTCCAGAAGGCTGCGGCCCAGGGCTTCGTCGGCGGGCAGGACACGTCGGCTGTGGGCGAGGGTGGAGTCCCAGAGGTCGCGTGGGCAGGCAGCCTCCACGAGCCAAAACCCAGGGGCTCGCGGGGACCCGGGAAGCCCTGACGGCGCCTCGCGGTGCGTGTGGGGCCGGGCACGGCGCAGGCTCTGCCCCCGGCATGCCACACAGGCACATGCCACGCAGCCCCCCACGCAGGGCCAAAGGGGCCAGGAATCCACGTCTGCGGACGGCTCGCGCGCTCGGGGTCCCGGCCCCGGAGTCCAGACAAGACACGGGGCCTCCTGCAAAGGGTTCCCCTGCCGGCACAAAGAGCCGAGTGTGTCCCCGAAACACCACCGGCCGGAGTGCACACGGCCCGGAGCAGCCGGCCGGGGAGGGGAACGCAGGGCGGGAGGCCGGGTTCGGGCTCGTCACCCAGTGCCAGCCCAGCCTGACCGGAAGTCATCCAGGATGGGGTCCCCAGGGTGGGGACCACCCCAGCCACGTGCCGGCTGGGGACCTTGCTGAAAGCCTGTCCCCCAGAGGCCCCTGCAGCCCACACCAGAGGTCCAGGCGGGAGGCAGCCCGACACCCCGGGGAACCGCCCGTGCGTGATCCCGCGCCGCTTGGGGAGGCGAGCCTCCATGTTGCAGGGTCCTATCTAAGCTGACAAAGGGCACCACGAATGCTGTCACTGGGTCCCTGTGCGTCCCTCCAGCCCTCAGGCTTGCAGGACGAGCCGGCCTCGCCCACCCTGACCCAGCTCGGTTTCTGCGGCAGCTGGCGAGCCCCTGGGGCTTACACTATGGCACCCAGTCTGGGGGCCCCGGGGCCACATGCCTGCCAGGACCCCCATACATCATGAGTCTGCCGTGGTGAAGACAAGCGGCACCAGGGGCACCCCGTGAGGTCTGGGCGAACCCCAGCTCCACGACTGATTGCAGGCTGATGGCGAGGTCCCACCACCACGTCCCCGGATTTCGGGGCGGAGACCAGCACTGCCCAGGGCAGGGCGTCCAGGGGAGAAGCTGGAGACGAGGCTGCCCCCCCTACCCCCCGGGCGGCCAACACCCAGCACGAGGTCGGGGCACCGGTGGGGCCGGGCCCCGGGCAGAAGGGCCGCCCCTCGGCACACACCCCACCAGGCCCTCTACCTCCGCGTCCACACTCCTTTCTCACACCCTTCCCTCGGAAGCAGGACCATCCCTCCAGGGCCCCGGGCCACCCCGAAGTCTGCATGCCCCTCTCCCCTCCACAAAGAAGCCGAGGCCTCAGGCGGGTGTCGAACTGCCTGGGTTGGCCCACGCTGCCCTCTGAGCAAGGTGAGCAAGGGGCTTGGGCCCCGCCTGGGAACCACGTGGCCTCACGTCCACCCTGGTCCCCGGGCGGCCAGGCAGGCGAGGCACGTCTGAGAGTCCCGAGGAAGGGAAGTGAACGAGCCTTAGGACAAACAAATGTCGGTGAACTTGAGGAAATGGAAAATATCGACTCCGTTCTCTGGCAGGACAACCAAGAGAAGGGCTGAGCAGAGCCAAGGAGGGTTCCGGCCGGCCCGGCAGGCTCGGAGCAGCTGGTGAGCGTCAGGCGTGGGAGCCAGCACTCACCATCCCGGTCGACGCACCCCACGGGTGCTGGCCTGCGGGACGCTAATAAAAGCCACTGGTTCTAGGTCGAAGAGGGGACCGGTGCAGGGGTGAAGGACAGAGGGCAGCGCAGGCAGGCCTGCAGCTCAGCCTCCCCCAGGCCGGCCGGGATCTGCTGTGGCCACAGGGGCAGGGAGGGGAGGGTCTGCTCCCTCCCGCGTCTCCAGGGATGGGCGCCTTCAGGCAGGGGGGCAACAAGCAGGCTTTGACAGGCCCTGGGATTCGGGAGGGATGGAATCCCCCTTCAGAAGGAAGGGGCTGCAGGGTTTCACCCTCAGGGCAGGAGGGCTCTGTGGATGGCAGGGAAGGAACTGCGGTCTGAGCCGCTGGGAGGCTTGGGCTGCAGTCACAGAGTCGAGGTCAAGGCCAGGGACCGAGGGGCACGACCGTCTTGAGGGGCAGGCAGGGGCTGAGGTAAGGCGGCTACACAGCACCTCCGAGGCCTGCGTGCCCTGCAGGTTTCCGTGCTGCCCTCCTGGGCCCCAGGCAGCCCTTTCACCACACCTTACACACCAGTGTCTAGAGGCCGAAGAGCACTAGGTCTTTCCAAGGACTGTTTGAAGAGCTCAGGATCTGCCCCAGGATGGCCGCTCTACCAGAATTCCGCTCCTGGCCCTTCCTGCCCCCGTCACAGGAGACAGCGGAATCACCGTGACCGGCTGGGGCAGGGAAGGGGCCACGGTATGGCGATGCTCAGGTGCCACTGAAGACCCTCACGGCCTCCCCTGTCTGCTGGTCCCGTCACCACCGAGCAACCAGCTCTCTGCACCCTGAGGGACTTCAGCCATGCCCGCGTGCCCTTGCCACTCCAAGCCCAAGCCTGTGCCTCCTACCTCCCACCTCTGGCTTCCCCGTCCAAGCAAAATCACAGGGTGCTCCGAATGCCACTCTGGGCCAGGGCCAAGCATCCTGGAGCTCCACCTGCAGACGGTGATGCCCCCCAGGGACTCTGTGACCAAGGGGAGCTGAGCCAGAGGATAGATCCTTCCCTCTCTCCCTCTAGAGCGAGCAGGTGTCAGGATTCCCAAGGCTCCAGGGGCTGTAGCCCCCAATCCAGCTGTAACACATGAGTCTTGGCCTCAAACTAGCACAGCCACATTCCCTGAGCATGTGGGTGGCACAAAGGGGGACCACCTCCCAAGAATCAGCCGACAAGGACAAGCCATGCGGGAGGCAGCTAACGGTTTCTGATAACGCAGGGAAGCTCGGTGAGCGGAAAGTCCCAGAAACGGGAACAAGGGGGGTAAAGCTTGTCCGAGCAACACCTTAAAGAAAACAACAGCTCTGGGCCCAGATGGATGTATGACAGCCCCTCCAAACACTCAGAATCCTTAGCGGAATCCAATCACACTAGAACTCGTTAGTCCCGGGCTACGTACGTGGCTGCAGACCACGGAAGGATTGCAAGCTTTTCGGTTCCCTTTACGGAACTGCATAGTCCTTCAGCCGAAATCAAACAGATGGAAAGTGAGTAGTGTAGGAGGGCTTCTAGGGGTCAAATACTGCCTGAAGCATTTTATTTGCTGAATGGCATGGGTAAAATTATTGTCACCTGCCTTACATAAGGGAAACTGAGGCACAGCTGGGGTGAGTCAGGAGCAGAGTTCAAACCCAGAGGGGACACACAAAAGCCTGCGGCCTGAATTTCTGCAAAGCACTGCCCCACAACAAATAGCCTCACCACGAATTTAGGGGGGAAAATCCCAAATAAAAAGAGGAGAAGATCAAATGAGTATATGTGCTACATGATTAATATACCAGAACCAGGTAGGAAAGTCGGAGATCGTTCCTATCTTTGTCAATTTAAAAAAAAAAAAGTTTTCACTAAACATTGGCTTGATGAAAAATTACATTTGTTAAGTGATTATCACATATAACAAAAAAGTACAGCAAAGACCCACACCCAATTTCCAGGGGAGGATACAGTACATGGCCCTCTGTGCCCTCCCCAGCCCTCTGCTTTGTCTCTCAGAGGGAACTCACTCCCCAATTTCATCCTACCATTCCCGCGGTGCTTTACTTCACATGCGTTTATCCCAACATGCTTGGATTTGCATGCTCTTGAGATTGATGAGCCATCTCTTGCTGTGGAGGTCTCCTCCTCCTACACTTCTTTAAAAGATGGTATTTATTTATTTGACAGAGAGAGACAGACAGCGAGAGAGGGAACACAAGCAGGGGGAGTGGGAGAGGGAGAAGCAGGGAGCCCAATGCGGGGCTCGATCCCAGGACCCCGAGATCGTGACCTGAGCCGAAGGCAGACGCTTAATGACTGAGCCCCCCCGTCGCCCCTCCTCCTGCATTTTTGACCAATCCTTTATTTCGGAGACTCACCTAGTTGAAGGCTGCTGTGCATCTTCACTCTTGTACAATATTCCATTATAGGAATCTAATACAAAAATTCTGTGCCCATTCCCCTGTTGATGGATATTTGGATGACTTTTTCACAATTTGTCACTGTACAAACAGTTCTTGTGTGAGGACGTCCTAAAGCCACATCCTCTCATGGATTTGCTGGCTCACAGGATACCTACCTACTCAACATGACATCGTGCGCGTGACTGTGTTCCACAGCAGGTGAACCATTTCACACTCCAAGGAGCAATTGCATGAATGTTTGCTGTGTTCTATCCTCGCCAAAATTGCTCTTTCTATGATTTTTTCATTTTTACCCATTTGGTAGGTGTGAAAGCATGTACTGTTGTTTTGGTTTGTTTTGTTTTTTATTTAGTTTGCACTTCTCCATTACTAATGATACTGAATGACTCTCATTTTCTGAACTAAATTCAACTGGTCCTGTGTAAGCCTATTTCTCGACCCTCTGTTTTAGTCCATCAATCTGTCTTTTGTTGCACCAGAGCCCCACTGCCTTAAGGACTGTTAACTTTATAATGGGTCTTCAATTTGGGGAATGTAAATTCTCTTGCTCTTCTCCAAAACTACTGTGGCTGGCTACTCTAGGCCCTTTGTGTTTCTATCTAAATTTTAGAATTAACTTGTAAGTCTCCGTAAAAATACTTGTCAGTCCATTGTCCTCCTGTATCGGCTTTTCAGCTGAATGGATACTTTAGAAATTGCGATGTGGATTCTTCATATTTTAGTCTCTTAGGCACATCAGTCAAAATGCTAAAAATCATATATGAAATCTTAAAAGCAGCCTGTGGGGCATGCACAATGGGAGGAGCACAGGTTCTTCAAAGGAGCAGCAGTAAGCATGATGGCTGACTTTTCAGCAGAACTATGGAAACTAAAAGACAATGGAACGTCTTTAAAATGCTTGGAGAAGGAAAGTGCCAATAGAGAATTCTATAACCAGTGAAAATAGCCTCATAAATTGAGATAAAATAGGGGTGCCTAGGTGGCTCAGTTGTTAAGTGTCTGCCTTCGGCTCAGGTCATGATCCCAGGGTCCTGGGATTGAGCCCCACATCGAGTTCCCTGCTCAGCGGGAAGCCGGCTTCTCCCTCTCCCACTCCCCCTGCTTGTGTTCCTTCTCTCACTGTATCTCTCTCTGACAAATAAATAAATAACATCTTTTTGAAAATTTGAGATAAAGATGTTTCCTTTGTTAAAAAAATATTTTGTCTGAGAGAGAACAAGTGAGAGAGCATGAGCAGGGGAGAGGGCCAGAGGGAGAGGGAGAAGCCGACTCCTTGCTGAGCAGGGAGTCTGATGTGGGGCTTGATTCCAGGACCCCAAGTTCATGACCTGAGCCAAAGCCAGACACTTAACTGACTGAGTCACTCAGGTGCCCCTACAGATGTTTTTATATAAAAGAAGAAAGCTTTGAGAATTTGTCGCCAGTATTCATACACTGTAAGAAATGGTATGACAATGCAGGACTGAACAAACTTTATGGCACAGGGGGTATGGGTGTAATGGAGTGAAAATGGTGTCAAGCTCCTGCATTTGGGGGAAGTTATCCTAGTAAAGATTCTTTTGTCTCAAGTCTGTTCATCTGATACTAATCTTTTTTTTTTTATTAGTGTTTACTTGGTCTGCCCTTATGTTTTAGATATTTCTCTTTTAAATAACATAATACGATTTCTAAAAACTACAGCTTTGCAATCTTTATCTTTTAATGGAGTTTTTAGTCCATTTACATTCATTTTAATCACTGATATGTAGATTCATTTGTCCTGTATTTTGTGTTTATCTTGCCTCTTTTGTTTCTTTTTCTTCTCTCTTCTACTTCCTTCCTATTGCTGTTTTTTTTATCTTCCCTTACTATTAATGGCTCCCTAAACATTTTAACATGTACACTGAATTTATCAAAATTCAAAGTCCCGTCAATATATTTACTTTCAAACAGTGAAGATTTAAAGTACTCCTTCAAATCACTTCCCACTTTCTGACTTTTCTATTATTGTAACTTTCAAAACTCTATAAAGCATGTTTATTGTTTTGCACAGGCAATGTCTAATTGCATTTGCCACATATGTACCACTTCCTTTAGTCACCATTTCTCCTTCTGTCTCTCTCATCTCCCACCTTGGATGATGATCATGCAGCCTAGCATATATCTTCCGGAGTCTTCTCTAGTGAAGACTGGTTAATAGAGAAATATTGTTAGTCTAAAACTATTTTTATTTTTCCCCTATTCTTGAAAGATTATTTCCTTTCAGTAGACACATTCGAGGTTGATTTTTTGTGTTATTTTTTTGCCAAGAAAATAATGATTCCACTCTCTTCTGGTTCCCACTGTTTGATGTTGACAAGGTAGGTGTCACTGTCATTCCTTGGGAGAAATTTGTCTGCTCTCTTTAGTACTTTTAAAATCTCTTCTTCTTTGGGGTTCTGCATTTTCACCATGTCTCTGGGTACAGAATGGATTTTATTTGTCCTGCTTTGGATTCACCAGGCTCAATGAACATGAGCATTAGTGTCTTTCATCAGTTCTTGGAGTTTTGGGCCTTGTTTTCACCAGATACCGCTTCTTCTCCCTCTGATTAGACATGACTTAAACATTTTCACTTGATTCCTATCATTATCATCTCTCTTCTAGATCTTACTCTCTTTTCCTTCCTATGTTACAACCAGGGTAATTTTTACAGCTCTGTTTCCCAGTTTATTGATTCTTTCTTTGGTTCTTCCCATCTGTGGTTAAACTCATCCACTGAGTTTGCAATTTCGGTTGGAACGATTTTCATTTTTAGTGATTATATTTGGATCTTTAACAATTCTTCTTGGTCTTTTTTTTTTCATACTGCTCCTTACTCCTGTTCTAATGACCTCATTTATTTTTTTAAGCATACCAAATACACTTATATATTCTCGCCTATTACTTCCAATATGTGAAGTGTGATGTGTGATTCTTCCAGTTGTGTTTGTTTTCTGTTTTTCTGTTGGGTCTTGTTCATGGGGCCATGTTTCCTCATGTCTAATGTGATTTTGACTACAAACGCCAAACACCTTGAAGTGGTTTCAATTAGGGGAGGTTCTTTGAGACATGAGTTTCCTTAGAGAGAGTTTATACTGTCAAGTACTTCAAAGTGCTGCCAATTCATGACCACTGTAAGCTAAATTTTCAGGTTGAGGCCCTTTGGACCACCCAGGTAGTGTGAACTTGGGCTGCCAATCATGTGAGCGCTGGCTTGTGGTTATGAATTTTCAGGAAGAATTTTTTTTCTCCACTCAGTGCCAAATTCTTCATAAATGGCTTTCCTGATTGCCCCACGGCATGTGGGTGGGTCTAACCGAACTGATTGGAGTCCTCTGGAGTCTCAGTGATGGCCTCTCTTAGAATCTCCTTGTTGGGCAGTCTTTGGCTGTCTCCTGGTTCCTGGAAGGCCATGAACACAGAAGCCAATGTTCACCTGATGTCAGTGTGGTGAAAGCCCATTCCTGCTAACAGGTTCCCACTCAAATGGAGTTATTTTGCCTCAAGGGATCCCTTCTTTCTTGCTAGGAGGGAGCTTTGATGAAGTGATTTAGAAATTCATCTCAAAGAATAAACAGGTAAGGCTAGTAGTCAAGGCCTTTTGGGAAAAATAGTAGTGGTCATGACCTACACTGTCCCACATGGTGATGGTCAATGTCAGGTCTCTGCTTGACTGGGCTAAGGGATGTCCAGCTGGCTGTTAACACATTATACTGGGCGTGTCTTGAGGGCGTTTCTGGAAGAGATTAACATTTGAATCAGTGGTCTGAGGAAAGAAGATCAACCTCCCAAATGCTGGGGGTGAGGGGGATGGGGGGTGGCATCTGCAGAGGGCCTGAACAGAACACAAAGTGGAGAAAAGGACTTAGATCTCTTGGCTGGAGCTGGGTGGGACACCCATCTTCTGCCCTCAGCCATCAGCATTCCTGGGTCTCAGGCCCTCAGACTCACCCTGGACCTTATACCATCAGCCCCCTAATTCCCAGGTCTTTGATCCTGGACTGAGTCACACCACTGGCTTTCCTGGTTCTGCCACTCGAATGCAGATCCTGGAACTTCTCAGGATGCTGAAAAGTATCACACACTCCATACTGTGTGACCCAGTGCCTAAAATAAATCTCCTCTCATACTTATCTATCTGCACGTGTCTCCTATTGGTTCTGTTTCTCTGAGAACCCTTATTAATACGCACACTAAAACATGATAAAAATCTTCAATACCGTTAAACGTGTGGGCCCCCCCTCGTGTCACAACTAGAGAGCAGTAAAATGAATAAAAGTTCTATAAATAGGCCCTGTAATAGTAGCTTTTCAAATCAGTGGGATAGAAAGAACTCATCCACGAGCAGCCAATGGCTGGAGAGTCAGTTACTCCTTCAGAAAAACGGTCAGTTAGGGTTCCCTCTCATGCCAGAATGGAGTCCAGATGAATCAAAGAGCCAAGAGTAAAAAGTGAAGACACAGAACAACATTAAAAGTAGAGCATAATATTTATTCAGTCTCCAGGTGGGAAAGACATTTGTAATTGTAAAAAGAAAAGCAGAAGACAGAAACAAAACTTCTAAACCACTTAAACTTCTACTCACAACAGAACATGGTGAAACAAAGTAAAAGGCAAAGATAAACTGTGTAAAATATGTGGAAATTAGGGCGCCTGGGTGGCTCAGTTGGTTGAGCAACTGCCTTCGGCTCAGGTCATGATCCCGGAGTCCCGGGATCGAGTCCCATATCGGACTCCCGGCTCTGCGGGAAGTCTGCTTCTCCCTCTGACCTTCTCCCCTCTCATTCTCAGTCTCTCGCTCTCTAATAAATAAATAAAAATCTTTAAAAAAATATGTGGAAATTATAAGAGAGACAAAAATTCACACCCCTTACCTTTGAAGAATTTTATAGATCAATGAAACATAGGTTTCATGAGATCGGAGCAGAAATGCTCAGCAGACCTTGTGAAATAAACATTCAAGTTCACCAGTCATTTCAGAAATGTACACTGAAGAACGTACAACTTCCAGATTCACCCAGATTTTTCAGGAATAATGGTCAGTGTTGTCCAACTTTGAGTAGATGGGCATTTCCTACACTGATGGCGGTAAACTGACTTGTGATTTCCAGAGGACAATTTGACATTTTGTATTAAGAAGTACAAAAGTATTTCAACACTTTGACCTCGCAACTCCCCTTGTAGAATGGCATTCCGAGGATGGCAGGCCTAGGCAAATATATGACATGATGATTGTTGCCCCCACAATGACAAAAAAACTCAAAATCAATATCCAAAATGAAAACTGGCCAAATATATTTTTGTACATCCAAAGAATATATGCTATTCATCATATTCTTTACACATGATGAATCAAATACTAAAAATAAAGCTTTGGACAAAGGAGCAGAGGCAATTCAATCGAACAAAGATAGTCTTTCAAAAAATGGTGCCCAACAAATGGACACCCACAGCAAAACAATGAATCTGGACACAAACGTTACCCTCTTCACAAAAATCAACTCAAAATGGATCACAGACCTAACGGAAAATGCAAAACAATAAAACCCCTAGGAGATCACACAAGAGAAAATGTGAGTTTGGCAATGACTTTTCAGACACAACACCAAAGACACGGTCCATGAAAGGGACGAAGTGGAACTTCCTTAAAATTGGGATCTTCTGCTCTGTGAAAGACAATGTTCAGAGAATAAGAGAAGCTACAAACCTGGAGAAAATATTTGCAAAAGACACAGCTGATAAAGGGCTGCTACCCTCAATATACAAAGAACTCTTAGAACTCAACAATCAGAAAGTGAAGCTCTTGACTAAGAACGGCCAGGAAGAGCACAGCACAGGGAAGATCATCAATAACACTGTAACTACTGCGCACGGTGACTGAGGGTAGCCAGCTCTCTCGTGGGGCTCACTGTCTGCAAATGTGGAATCACTGTGATGGACACCCCGAAACGGACATAATATCGTAAGTCAACTAACTACACTGCAATTAAAATAAATGGGTAAAAGGCATGAGCAGACAGCTCACGAAGACGATACCCAGATGGGGGAATGAGCAGGTGAAAAGATGCTCCCCATCTCACGTCCTCAGGGACGTGCAACCCAGCACGCTGCCACTACACGCGCCGCAGAACGGCCCGGCCTGGACCTCTCGTCCACCGTCGGCAGGAGCACAGCACAGTGTACTGGAAGGTACTCTGGCAGCTTCGCACACAGCTAAGCATCCCCCTGCCTCACAATCCCGCAACCACATTCCTCGGGCTTTATCCAAAGGAGGTGAGGCTTATGGTGGCACGGGAGCCCACACGTGGGTGTGGACGGCAGACTTCTGCGTAACCGCCGGCTCCTGGGAGCAGCCAGGATGTCCTTCCTTAGGTGCAGTCCGTGCAGACAACGAAGCAATATTCAGCACTAAAAAGGAGCAATTCCATGACGTTCTGGAAAAGGCAGACGGGAGGCAGCGGTAGAAGGACCAGTGGCTGCCCGGGGTTGAGAAGTCAGAAGAGGAAGCAGGCGGAGCACAGGGGAGTTGGAGGGCTGTGACAGCAGTCCGTACGACACCGTGAGGGTAGACGCGCGTCTCCATGCATTTGTCCAAACCCACAGAAGGTGCAGCCCTGGGGCGAGCCCCGACGGAAGCCACAGGGTACGTGGTCAGGGTCAGTGATGAGTCAGCACAGGAACAAATGCACCACGGGCTGGAGGGGCGAGCGCCGGATGGGGTCGCCTGTGCCTGGGCTTGGGGGGCAGGACAATACAGGAAATCTCTGTACTTCCCACTCAATTTTGCTAGGAGCCTAAAACTGTCCTGAAAAACTAATGTTATGAACCCAAGAAGCCAAAATAAAATAAAAATCAGGCTTTGAGGGCAATTTCGCTGCAGAGACTACGTGCCGGCTGCGGTATGTCGGGACAGGAGCAGGGTCCGAGCGGCAGACGGGACGGGCTGGCCCGCCCAGCCGACCATGCACCGCGTACCGCACCGCGAGCTGGACACCGGGTCCCAGCCCGGGGCGCACGCGAGCGGGGAGGTCGGTTCTGCGAGGAGCTGAGACGGAGCGTGAATCGGCAGATTCCAAGCTCGAGACCGACCACGCACATCCTGCTCCGAGCAGTGGCTCAGCCCTGGACAGCGACCCGACCTCACTCTAGGACGGGGCGCCCGTGGCCAACGGAGGGCAGTGAGGAGGGAACCCCTAAGAGAGCGCTGGCAGCTGGGCAGCCGTCCCCTCCTTCTTCCCGGTTCCAGGTGTGGGTCACCCACAACCCGTATCCCGTCCCCCGCAAACCCTGGCCAGCAGCCTGCACCCAGAGTGGGAGCGGGGAGTGTTGGGGGAAGCCAAGGGGGGAAGTCACGAGGCCAAGGAGTTAGGGAGAAGGAGAGAAACGCATTTGCTCAGAGAATTCTGTGTCTCTCATTTATTCATTGACTCGAACGCCTGTCTGGGGTCCGCTGAGCCCCAGGACTACGCCAGGCACACACATGGGTGGAACCTCTGTGATCGCCCCTGGGACAGCCTCCTGCCCCCCCACACCGTCCCTCCAGGGCGGCTCTTCCCCATGCTCCCTCTGCCTGGTCCCCTTCCAGCCCTCCATGTGGCCTTCGTCCCTCCTGGGCCTGCTGGGGGGCAGGTTGATGCCCCAGCCCACAAAACACTCGGGAGAGGACAGCGGGCTTTCAGCGGCAGGAGAAAATCCCCGGCAGCTCCCAGGCAGGGCGGGGGCTCCTCATCGCTGTGCCCTGCGGCCGCCCAGCTGGGACAGCGGTGTCCCCGCTGAGCCAGGGACAGAGCCGCTCTCCTCCCGCTGAGAAGAAACGGGTGGGGAAGATCGAGCCCGCCGTCTCTGTCCGCAAATGGCAGGACTAAGGGCTGTGCCCCGTCCCGTGACCCCACGGGTACCGGGCTTGTCAAACAGGATCCGTCCAAGCGACTTCACGGAGCTGCTGAGACGCTGTAGTCACTCGGGCCCTTTGCCACCACCTCCTCCTGCTGGGGACACTGCTTCATCCGGGAGGAATGTGGTGCCTGTGTCCCCAGCTCCTGTTTCCAGCTGCCCCCAAAGGTGGGAGCTGGGGAGCCTCTCCGAAGCACAGACGGATTCCTCTGCTCTCGTTTTCAGAAATTCCGTGAGTTGGTCTGCGACGTGAATCATGCTTCGGGTTTGGAAAAAGTTGCAGAATCAAAGCCGAGGGAGGTTTGGGGCCGCCCAGACGTGGCGGCAGGCCTGGGGGCCAGCCTGGAAGCCCGCCAACGCGGTCCCTCTCGGCTCTGCGGGGGGACAGCCAGCCCACCTTTCCCAGAAAGCGAGTCCGGCCACTGACGCTGTCAAACGACGGGCACACACGTTGCCTGCCGGCTCTGCAATCCCAAACGACTTCCAGGGGTCCCGGAACTCCCAGAATAGAAAGGCTCCTTAAGCAAGCACACAAAATCCCTGTGGTGAATTATCACATAAAACATTCAGGATGTTGGTGAGAGGCCAGGGGCTGGTGGGGCTCCTTCCCAAATAGTCAGGGCGTCCCGGTGATACGGCTGCAGGCGGCCTGGCCCTCGTGAGACGAAAGCCCGTGTTTTCCTCTCAAAAACAGAGCAACTGAGGCCCACAAAGGGAAAAGGACCCCCCGCCCCCAGGTCCTAGAGCATTACGTATCACAAGCCACGTGACGTGCATCTAGTCTAGAAATTTCCATCACTAAGTTTACTCCTTAAGGACCGTCTGAAAACACATGAGCGTTTTCAGCTTTATAACCAAACGTGCAAGAGCTTTCGTGGGGCCGACTCACCTCTGAGGCCCTCACCCCGACCTGCTCTCTTGCACAGCTGGGGTGCAC
Source organism: Nasua narica (assembly GCA_028533885.1). Classification (NCBI taxonomy): domain Eukaryota; kingdom Metazoa; phylum Chordata; class Mammalia; order Carnivora; family Procyonidae; genus Nasua; species Nasua narica. The sequence continues at coordinate 78,802,591 of CM052813.1, read as the reverse complement.
ACGCTTTTCCAGAAGGATGCGCTGCCTGGGGGAGGCTGCCTTTCTGTGAAAGTGACAGCTTGCTGGGCACAGAATTGAGGATCACAATCTGTAACTTTCAATGTCACTGAGATGTAGGTTTTGCTGGCACTTCCTGTTGCAGATAAATTTTGGGATCAACTTGGTATTTGCTCCTGTGTGAATGGACTTCTTCCCCATCCCGGGAGCACTGGACTGTTACACGGAGGCCTAATGTTTCCCACGAGAAATGAAGAACAAATCAGCCCAGACCGGCCACGGTTCCCAGGGCCCTGCTTGGCGACAGGGGCCAGGCCTGGGCCAGACAGCCTTGACTTTGTTCCGTCGCTAATTGGACTTGTGACCTTGAGAAGTCACCCTACCTTCATAAGGCACACTTCACTGCTTTTTAATAAGGAAAGGACGTTTCCTGCCAGCATCTGTTAGCACAGGCTCGGTTATGCTGAGAAACAAGCGTCCCCAGCTTCTCTGCAGTCGAAAACGAGACCGAGGTGTTTCTTGCTCACTCGTGCTCCCAACAGCCCCCCGCAGGGCCCTGGGCAGCTGCTGGAGGCTCCACCTCGGAGCCCGTGTCCGCGGCCCGGGAAATGACCTTTCCTGCTGCGTCTGCTCAGCAAGGGGACCACCGCGACCCCCGGAGATGTGCTCGGGGACGGGGATGCACTGCGGGGACAGGCCCACCAACAGCCAAGTACCCCAAATGGCCACCAGATGATTCCCGGGCAGAATCCAGCCCACGGATACCCGCTCTGGGAAGGTGGGAAAGCCTGGAGGGTGAGGGAGCCATCTGTCTGCACCGTGGGTCCCCCAAGGACAGGATGGCGGCCCCCGAGGGTGGCTGGGGCAGTGCGCGAGGCAGGACTGCGGGCCGCGTTCCTGTTGGCTTCCCAGCACCCAGTGACGGTCCTCTTCCCGTGTCCCTTTGCTTCTGTAGGTCAGGGAGGGGCCCTCCTCCGCCGTGGGGGTGCCAGGCCCAGTCCCCCAGAAAGGAAGCCTGTGACCTGGCACAGATGGGACTGACTGATTTCTAAACCTCGGTTCCTTTCGATCATTAAAACAATGTTTTTCATCTGAAGCTCGAGATACAACAGAACTCAGGCGGGAGGGGGGTTTCCAGTGAAAAGCCCCTGCAGGGAGACGCAGTATCTTGGGCAAAGTCACCCTCTCTCTCTGCGCGTGCGTGTGCTTGTCTGTCTCTCCCTGAGCGTCTCTCACTCTGTCTCTGTCTCTCCCCACCCCGTCTCTTCCGTTCTCTCCCCCGAGCCAGACAACAGCATGATGTAACGCACGGCCCGAGCAGCCAACTCGTGTCTGCAGAACCCACATGTTTTAGGTGTCTTAGGAAAGAGCTACACCCTCCTCCTCGTGGGGACAGGATAGAACGAACCCTATCTTGGGGTTCAGCCTCTCCCCGGAGGAGCGAGACCCCTGCAATTACCAGCTGGGTGCCCCTGGGATCTCCAAACCCCCTGGCGCCGGGAGACCCTCCTGCCCGCGGTTACACCCCACCCCGCCCCCGCCAGGCAGCCCTGGGAACAAGCTGGCTGCGTCCACGGGAGACAGCGACTAATGACAATCACAGACTGTGCTGGAACCGCCGGTCTGGGTGCACAGACAGGACCGCGTCCCGCTTCCAGGCCGTCATGTTTGCTGCTCTGCAGGCCGGCTCTGCCCGCTGGAGACACGTGGTGGGCCGCTCCCCTCCCGCGTGGGCTGTGACGCGCCGAGGGGCTGCGCTCCAGACCCCGCAGCCCGCGAGCGCACCGGCCGCTCCTGTGCAGTGAGGCACATCTTGGGCTCGGGAGGGACAGCACTGGGACAGAAGGCGGCCCCGACGCAGCAGCGGCCAGTGCGCGGGGACCAGAGGTGCACGTCTGGGGCTCAGCGGGACCACAGGGCAGCCCGGGAGCCGGGGACCGAGCAGGATCCAAGGCTGGAAGACGAACGTCCTTTCGAACCATCTTGGTTTGGTTTGAATGGGTTTTTCAAGGCAGAGAACTTTGAAGATGGGAGAGTCACCCCAAATCGCGGGCTTCTCTCCCCTGGCGAGACAAGGGGGAGCCAGAGAGAGGGGAAGACTCGCTTGTCCCGAGTCAGGCTGAGCCCTCTGGGGCGCCAGCCATGAGGGACACGTCCCCGGTCTGTCCCAGAGAGTCCGAGCCTGAGGGCTGAGGGGGGGCCGCGTCCCTGGCCGCAGGGTGGGCGCTCGCTCTCAACTCCTCTGCGATCGCGGAGAAGAGCTTCCACACACAGGGACCCCAGGCGAGAGTCTGGTCTCACCTTAGGGGTGGGGACACTGAGGCACCCCTGGGGGCTGAGCTGCACATGGCTCGGGCTCTCTCCCCAGCACTTTCTCCGGGGAAAGAGCGCAGGGCCGTGGAACAGGTGTGTAGCTCCCGTCTCGCGCCGATGTGGAGACGCCTCACAGCCACGCCATCCCTCTGCTCAGGCTGTTGCCGCGAGGCCCCTGGCCTGGGCGGCCGGCCCGGCATCGCTTCCTCTGGGCTTGGAGGCCTGAGGTTAGGTGGCCACAGATTCGGGTCCTGGCGAGAGGCCTCTTCCCGGCCAGCAGACGGCCGCCTCCTCACTGTGCCCTCGGTGGGGGCCGGAGCACGCCGGGCTGTTTCCTAATCTCACCGGGGGACTCCACCCACATGACCTCATCCGCACCTAGTCACCTCCCAAAGGCCCCCCGAAACCATCACATTAGGGCTTGGAGCTTCGACGTGTGAGACTGGAAGCGTCACAGACCTCGGGTCCCTAACACCGTCCTTGACTCCCCAGTGCCCCTGGATGGAAATGGGAAGATTCAGCAGGGTCACCGCTGAAGGGGTGCAGACTGTGTCAATTCTGGGGGGCGCCGGTCCCAAGGGGGTCTATGGACACATCCCTGGAGTTGTGCAGTGCGCAACCTACACTGTCACTCACAGGGAGCCTGAGCCGGGCACCCCGATCACTTTAGGGGCCAGCCAGGGCGGTCCTGACGTCACCTGTAGTTTATAGATAATGGCGTGGGGACCCAGAGTGGACTAGTAGTTCGGCCAAGTTCACAGCACCCAGGCCTGCCTGAGACTGGGCACTGTCTCAGCTTCATCCAGCCTCCGTGGGGATGCACCAGGCACGGGGCAGCTCGTAGGTGCCGTCACTTAGGCCCACTTCCCCAGGAAGTCCCCAGGCTGCATCCCTTCCCCGGGGACTGAGCAGCTTGCCACGGTCCCCCATCCCCCGCACAAAGGGTATGGGGTGCAGAGGTGGGGGGACCAACATGCGCCGGCCCGCAGGGAGCCTCCACGCTGGGCACCAGGCCACGTCTAGACGTTCGTTCATCCTGGGCGGGGCAGTGGGATACCCTGAGAGGCACGGCAAGGGGACCCAACGGGCAGGCGTGAGGGGAGCTTCTGGAAAGTGACATTTCGCCGAGTTCAGGATGACGGGTAAGAATGTGCCCGAGCCTGACAGCCGGGCACCCACTCTCCCTCTGGGAGCAAGGAAGCAGCAGGGCAGGTGACCTCGAGGCCGGGCACGGTCCCCAGAGGGTGAAGTGGCCAGAGGGGAGCAGTGCTGGCGTTCAGACTTGCCCCCTCGGCATGCGTGGTCTTCGGCGGTGGAGGCGGGCCGGCTGGGAGTCGGTCCATCGGTGCGCTGGCTGAGGAAGGTGCCTCCTGGGGGTCAGGTCCAGTGCTCACGCAGCAAGATGGGGGTGGCAGTTCCTGGGGTCCTGCCTGGAGCTGCGAGGGGCCACGGTCGAGCTTCTCCCCCGCCCGCCGCACGTCCACGGCGCATGACTGCCTGCCTGGGGCCGGCGCTGGGTTACAGCAGGAGGAAATCCAGCTTGGAGCCCCTCTGGCTTCCTCCACGACCGCCAGCCCTCCCGCCCCGGCTCGGGACCCCCACGCTCTAGCAGACGAGGTCTCCGTGGCCACCACTCCACTGGAACGCGGGGGGGAGGTCTTCCCATCTGTGGAGGAGGACGAGGTACCTGGGTCCAGCCCTACACGGGGCAGGCCCTTTGTAGGTGCTGCCTGGGGGGCACAGCCTCTCAGCACGGCTGCCTTGGCCAGAGAAGCATCTGCCCCCCACCGGTGCTGGGGGCACGCTCCTGACGAGGCTCCCAGCAGTGAAGGACCCAAGTGGGGGGTCAGCCCCCCAGGCCACGCAGAAGGTTCCTAACACCGAATGCCTATTCCCAAGAAGTTCTCCCGAAGTCAGCTTTTGGCCTGGGGTGGCCTCAGAGACCCATGAGCACAGGAGACCCTGCAGTGGGAGTCCATACGGACCCCAGCCCCCACCAGCCCTTCCGGGCCTGACCCAGGGGTGCCCTCGGGTCTAGAGAGGGGCAGAGCCGGCGTGTTCCCAAGCACAGAACGAACGACCCGCCAGTTAGGAGATGCTTCCTGAAAATTTGCAGAGCCGAGTCCTCATGGGGGCTCCTGCAAGGCCCCTTCACTGACTCGGTCATTCGACAAATATCTTGGAACACATTTTGCACGTTAAACTCCATGCTTAGCACTAGGGAAGCCAACCAGAAAGTAAAGGAAGAGACTGAGAGAAAGGAAGGAGGGAGGGAGAGAAGGAGAAAGGGAAGGAAGAAGGAAAGAAGAGAGGGAAGGGAGAAAGGGAAGAAGGCGGGAGGGAAGGCAGGGAAGGGGGAGGGAGGGAAAGGAGGAAGGGATGAATGGAAGGGAAAGAGGGAGAAGGAAGGAAGAAGGGAGGCAGGAAAGGGAGGAAGGGGGAAGGGAGTGAGGGGAAGGGAAGGGGAAGAGGGAGGAAGGAGGAGGGAAGGGGGAGGGAGGAGGAGGAACAGTCCCTGCCCCGGCCCACCCTCCGCTCTCCTGCTCTCCCCGCCAGTGGCCGGGCTGGATGGAGGCCTCTGGAGTCGGGAGGGTCAGGGTTCCCCAGCGGAGCAGGGGGGTGCGGGGCAGACAGCGGCCATGTGGCCCAGGAACGCTAGCGCAGAGGGAAGGCAGGGTAGTGGGGAGCGACGGTGGGAGTCCCTGAGGGTGGCAGCTGGCCGGAGGGGCCAGGCAGGGCGGAGCAGGGTGCCCACGTTTCAGGGGGGGGCGTCCCGGGAGAGCAGAAATGGAGGATGGGTGAGGATGGGACAGGGAAGCCTGGGACGTGATGCCCACCCCCAGCCAGACCTCTCGCGGCCCCGAAAGCAGCCAAAAAGAGACCCCCTCTTGCAGGGGAACCCGGGGGCCCCGCAGAGTGCAGGAGGGGCTTCCAGAACCAGAGACCGCTGGCTCCGGGCCTCACCCAGCACCTCTATGCGGGGACCACCCCCCCCAACCCCGAGTCCTGGGCCGTGTTGCACAAGTGTGGCCGGAGCCTGCGGACCCAAGGGGGCCTCGCGGCCGCGGGCGGAGGATGTTTGCAGAGTGAGTCAGCGCAGCTGTGGGGTTCTCATCACACACTCGTCCACGGAGGCAGGAGACCAGGCCTCTCTGCCCAAGCCTCCACGCCCTCCCGCCAAAGGGAGGCCCCGGGAGGGGGCGGGGAGGGCCTGAAGCAGACAAAGGCCGTGGCCGTGGCCCGGGGCCAGTTTGAATTAGTGAACATCTGAAATGAAGAAAGTTTTGTTCTGTTGAAGAACCCAAGTCTGTTTGAACAGTCGGCCGTGGATCAGGGGCCGAGGATCACCGCCAGCCCGCGTCCCGCTCGCCGGCCTGCAGCGGCAGATATAAATAACTCACTTCAGATCGTGGAGTGTCCGGCAGGCGAAAGTCACAATTAAAGGGACCCGAAAGTCAGCCTCCCGGGACCGGGCACCCTGTGATCTCAGGGTCATCGAGCGGCCTTGTGGTCGCGGCCAGCACAGGGCGAGAGCCGGGCCGGGGCTCGGAGCCGCTGAGCGGGGGCCTGCCACGGGCGTCCGCTGTCTCTGGCAACTTCTCCTCCTGCACCGGCCGCGCGGTGCCCAAGTAGGAAAAAAAAAAAAAAAAAACCTACTCGAATTCTCCTGTGGCTAATTCATTCCAGAAGGCACCAGACTGAATATCGCTACTGTAAATAGATTTCTTCATTATCCTGGGGCATTTTTTGGCCAAAAGACTAAGGAAAAAGCCAGGCGAGAGCCAGTAAGCGTCTGGGCTCCCAGCAGGCCCAGCAGGGGTGTGGGAGGGAGGCGGCGTTCCCACCAGGGCCCTCCGTCTGGTTCCACCAGGTGCACTTGCACGCTGGGCTGGGGAGCGCGGGCCACGGTGGTGAGCGAGTGAGGCCGCCACGGGGCAATGGGGCACACGTGTCAGCGCCCAGGAGGGGCAGCCTCGGTGGCCTTCTGTGGCCCGCCCCGGATTTCTCGTATGGAGGTGACCGAGCGATGCCGTGGAAGAGGGTCCACTCCCTACAGTTGGCAAGATGAGCACCCGCGCCACGCAGGGCACATGGCAAAGCACCAGGCTTGGTCGGGAGGCGGAAGGAGCCGGGAGGGCTCGACCAGAGCCCGCACCAGGGTTTCTCAGGGAAGGAACGGCCCAGGCCCGGGACACGAGTCACAGCGAACTCAGCACTGGGGGGGTCTGAGTAATCCCCGCGGGCTCTGGGTCTCCGGGGTGCCCCTGGCCCTCTGGTCCCTGGTCCCAGGTGATGGGGGGGGACTGGCTCGTGGGTGACAGCTAGACAGGGGCGTGGATGCGGGTGCGGGCTCCGGATTGGCTCGTCTGTATACGAACAGTGTGTTTACACGGAGTTGTTGCTGTCCCCAGGACTTAGCTCCCCACCCCGGGCAGGGACCATCTCTCCCCAGCCGGCGAGGCCGCAGGACGTGAAAGCACCCTAAAATCGGGGAAGTAACACAGGATTCATACAGGCAGCTGGGTCCTGCTCCCGCCGGGGCCGTGGGATCGCCTGCCCTGGGGCTCCTAGGAGTCTCCTTCCCAGACGCTCCCCCGGGGCCTGGGCCTTGCCCTGGGTGATCTCTGGGCGCGGGCGCGGGCTGGCCCGTCTCCGCCTGCTCCTGCACTGCTCCCGAGTCCGCACCTGGGGGTGCACCTGCACCCCGTCCCACAGACCCCGTCTGTGCCCCAGGCCTCTCACCCGTGTCACTCTGTCCTGGGCTGTCTCTGGCAGCTCGCCCTCTTGTCCTCTCCCGGCCCACGCCAGAGCCCCGAGGTCAACCTCATCTCTGCTGCCTCCTTGTCCGCCCCACCCCGGGTGCATTCCTCCAGGCAGCAGAGGAAGGAAAGCAGAGAAGCTCGCCGCTCCTCCACATGTCCGACCTGCACCCCAACTCGCTGCGGGAGTTGACGGCAGTCGGAAGCGGACCCCGCGGGGCCCTGACACCACCTGATTCGGGGCCACCACCAGCCAGGTAGGTGAGGCTAGGTGCGCCCAGGACCCGGGCAGCCAGTGGTAATCCACGATAGCCTGTGCCTGGTCGCTCCCATCCGGCCAGCCGGCTCTCCCTGTGAAAGGGCGGGGCTTTGCCCCCCACACCCTGTGTTCTAGAAACATTGTCCAACGTTATTTCTGCCGGGGTGAATCCACGGACTGAGACGGCACAGCTGGCTTCCTGCGTGAGTCCCTGGAGGAAGGAGAAAGCATGGGCCTCGGGGGGCGGGGGGCTGCAGTCTCCAAGCAGAGGGCCTAGGCGGGGTCTCTTTCCCCGGAGGGAAGCGAAGAGGCTGACCCCCTCCCGCCCGCCCTTGTTGGCTCCAGGCACCCAGAGAGCGTCGCACTGGCTTGGAGAGAGGAAGCTACCACTCAGCACGCCTATGAAATAGTGCAAAATGGGGCCCCTGACCTGCTGGAGGACATTCGGGACCACCGCCCCGGAAGAACGCCAAGGGCGCCCACCACGGGCTGCCGGTGCCCCGCAGCCCAGCCCTGCCCTCTGAGGCCCCGAGAGCTGTTCACACTGGACATGACGCCACCCGGGAGGTGCCGAGGGCCCGGCAGGGAGGCACGCAGCCTGGTGCCCTGGTCTCCTCCCCGCCGCCCCTCCTGGAGGAGCGCCACGTCCCAGGATGGCCACACAGGAAGCACGGCCACACGCCCTTGGAAGTCACTGTGCGCGGCCTCCTGGGTTCTCAGGGGAGCTGGCACGCCCACCTCTGAATCCCCACGGGCCAGGACCTCCACGGCGGGCCCCTCAGCGCCCCTTATCCTAGCAGCACCCACAGGGTGCCGTCAGCGGGCCCATGGAAACCCATGCGCACCCCGCAGGCCCGGAGCCTCGCCCCTACTTCCCCGGGGCCCCTCTCGGCACACGGAGAAGGGCACCCCGCCTGCCCCGCCCATCACCCTCGTCCCACAGATGTCGGGGAGACAGGAAGGGGTATGGAAGTTGTCTCCGGGGCCAAGTGTGGCCGCAAAGGAGCAGCTTTGGCGTCCCCGGGGCAGCGCTGGGCAGTCTGGACGCGGGTTCTGCCTGCATGCGCTGCCGAGATGAGACCAGCCACACACACGGCTGGGAGGGAGGGAAGCCCCCAAGCAGAAACGGGGCTCTGCACGCAGGCCACCCCGCGTGGCCGGGGGCTTGAAGGAGGACTGCTGGGCAGGTCCTCAGATGGCCCCTGCAGCCACCCCGGGCCCTGCGCTGAGAAGCAGGCCACCACGGAGATGCACCCCAGGGCGCAGCTGTGGGACTAAAGGGTAAAGCCTGCAGCGCATCGGAAAGTGGAGGCCATCAGCGGGCATCACGAGAGGTCGCCCGCCTTCCACTCCTGCGTGCCCCTGATGCTGTCTGCTTTAGCGGTTTTTACCCACGTTGTACTTATTTGCGTGCCCAGCCGTCCCCGTGGGCCTTCAGCCCCTGGAGCATCGGGGCCGTGCATTCCCGCTCGTGCTCTCCGGCCCACGGCGGTCTGAGCCCGCTCTAGCGGCTCCAGGACTTACGAGGGCACATAGGCGCCCGGCGCAAGGGTCCGAGCTCGCCCCACAGCCGGTCCCATCTACTCCTGCCGTCCCTCCTGCCATCACCTGGGGGCTGTCCCCCCATCCCCTCCCACGTGCCTGCCGGTCCTGCCACAGACCGCGTCACGGAGCGTCTCACGAGTCTTCCCTGCAACTCCCAAAACGGTCCCCCTGCCCCCTCCAAGGGTGACATGTCCTCACGTCCCACGTCGTGGGTTTAAAATGCATCTGTTCTGAGCTATTCGTAAATGGAATCACATGCGTTTTGGGGGGGTTTTATCTCTGCCTGAAGCTTTCTCCCGCTACGTTCTCTTTGCGACCCGAGCCCGCGGCCCGCACCCAGGGCAGCCGTCTGTTGTGTGCGGGCACGGGGTTTCTCCAGCCCCAGGAGGTCACCTTCTTGCCCGAGCACACTGTCCCGTCCTCGGACGGCAGAGCAGAGCTCAGTCCCGGGTTGGCACCGTGTCGGCTTCGGGAGCCGGAGTCACGGTGGCGACACCGTGTGGCGCGGGCACTCAGGGTGCTCCACGCTCCCGTCACCCCTCGGTGTGTCAGCCGTTGTTCATTCGAGCCACTGGGGGGGGGGGGGCAGGGTGTCATTGTGGTTATTAAGGGACACTCATCTACTGAGTGACACGCGCATCATCTAAACGAACCCTTTGCGCGGACGGCCCAACGGCATGTGAGGCCCCACAGCCTGTGCGGCCACCAGCCCTGTCTAACTCCGAGGCAAGACCCTCCTCCACGCAGCTCCTGATCCCTCCCCAGCCCCCGGCGGCCACCGAGGGTGTTGTGACTCTTGCCTATGTGGCCCAGGTGGTTCCCAGAGACCGAATCCCACGGTGCGTGGCCTCCGGTGTCTGGCTTCTTCCACTTAGTCATGGTTTCCAGACTCATCCCTGCTTAGTGTGCGTCCTGAATCATCTCCCACGGGAGGGACTGGCCATCCTCCTTCCGCTGTGACTCGAACAGGCATCTTCGGGATCCCCAGGGCAGTGACGCACCCTTTCAGGGGCTTCTCGGCCTTCCGAATACCCTCCTCTCTCAAGTTCCTGTTCAAGTCTCTTGCCCGTTTTTCTGCTGGGTTTTGAGTCTTTCTCTTACTGATTCATCAGAGGTTGTGTAGATACCGGATTGGAGTCCCTCATCAGTTACGTGTTGTCAATATCTTCTTCCACGTCTTGGTTTGCCTTCAACTTACAGTATTATTCATCCCTTCTTCATGCTTCCATCGGCTGTTTCTGTGCTGAGGCGCAGAGACAGCCACGGCTGGGGGGCCTACTCCAGACTCCCCTACCCCCGGGTTCTGTGCAGTCGGAAGAGGTGACTCACCCCCCCACCTTCCTGGTTCCCCCGACGGGCTCGAGTGCAGGCGGGCCCCAAGAAGGCTCACTACGGGGTCCTCTCTTGGACTCCCATCGGCTGCCTGACCACAGACAGCACAGACCCCAGGGCCACCGCTGGGGGAGAGCCGGGAGGACCCCACCAATTCCGTGCCCCTGAACAAGCCCTCTATGCACAATCACTCTGCATTTGGTGGGAAGTCAGCCCCAATCTGCACTTGCAAGCAGCTAGGGGTCTGGTGGTGAGGTGCTCTGGAGCGAGGCAGGGATGGGGGCGAGGCACATGGGCCTCCGAGCCCTCGGACCCCCAACTCCATAGCCATAGCATTGGCTGGCAGCATCCAAGGAGAAGCAGACATCTATGAAGGAGACAGCCAGCACACAGGGAGGGATGCTGGGGTCCCCAGGGCCACTGTCCCGGGCCCTCACCTTCAGCCCACAGCACCTGCAGTGGGGGAGGATGGGCATGTCCCCCACGGCCCCGTCCTGGGAACTTCCTGGAGGAAGGGAACGACCATGGGTGAGTGTGGTCGGCTGAATAACGGCCCCCCAATATCCTGATTGCTGGTACCTGTGAATGTCACCTTGAATCCTGCAGATAAGATTGCACATTTGAGAAGGGGCGGTGAGCCTGGAGGCTCCGGGGGGCCAACGTCATCACAAAGGTCCTGACGAGAAGGGGCGGGAAGGCAGAGTCAGAGGAGGGTCTGACTCAGAAAGCAGGGACCTGAGGGACGTGTCTGAAGATGGGGGGCGGCGGGGGCACAAGGAATGTGGAGAAGCTGAGAGGCAGGGCCACGTGTTCTGCCCGGAGCCTCCGGAAAGAACCACGCTTGTAGCCTAGAGACCACCTTTGGACTCCGGCCTCCGGGACTATCAGAGAATAATCACATTCAGCCACCGAGCTTGCGGTCATTTCTTCCAGCAGCCCTGGCGTACTTCCGCGGCGGGGAAGACGACAGGACAGGAGCGAGGCATGGTGTAGACACCCCATGCAGGAGGCCGTCTACACTGGCTCCCTGGGCTGTGCCCCATCGTGAGAGCACACAGCTAGGCGTCCTGAGCAAGGGGCAAAGACAGCACTCCTGTGTTGGGCTCTGACCCCCATCCCAGGCGGCGTAACGAGCAAAGCGCCCCCACCCAAGAGATGAGCTTCCTCCCAGGCTTGGAACCTGGATGACGTGAGGCTCGAGGACCCTGGTACTTAACGGGCTGCCACCGTTCAAGGGGGAAGAGTAATCATAGGGACAGCACCAGCAGTGACAGCTCCGAAACCGAGCAAGCGCCATCCGCATACAAGCATAGACTGACCCCCGCAGCGCCCCCGCAGGTCCCGCCGCTCCTGCTCCCAGGTGAGTCCCCCAGGGTTCCATGGGGGGCGTGGTCCTGACCCCCAAGCCCTCACTTTCAGCTCTGACACTCTGCTACAGTTCTAACCCCCTAGGGCTTTATTATTTAAGGTCAAACCAAACAAAAACTGCAAACGCTCGCTAATTCTCATTTTGCAAACCTGGAGCCTTTCTGAACAAGGCATTTCCTCACGGGTAATTCCTGTCCCCAGCACCACCGCCAAGCCAGCCTTCGGAAAGTCTGAGAAAACACTGACATGCTCTCAAAACCTCTCCTGACTGTTTACACAGAAGCAAGGAACAAATCCACCCTCGTTATTTGCCCAGTCCTTTAAAGTTCTCCGGGGGACGACTTCCAATGCCTGACACACACCTTCCCCGAGCGTCCAGCAAGCGCTCCAAGACCTAAATCAGCGCCTACACTGGCCAGCTTGTTCAGACTCCTCCAAACTCCCGACTGGCCAGTCTCCTCACTCACTCAGGTCAGTGATGGCCCATCTTTCCCCACCCGTCCTCCTCTCCAGCCAGCCTCTCCATGTGCTGGCCACCGTCCCAGGTGCCGCGGAGCCCAAGGTCACAGTGTGCGTCCCCAGCAGCAAGAGCAGCCCAGGGGAGCCTGGACCCAGGAGGAGGGCGCCGCCCCGGCTCCTCTCGCGGCAGCCTGCACCTGCTAACCCTGCTGAAGGGACCAGGTGAGTAGGTGACACCGCCCGAGAGCTGCCATCAACCTGCCCACGACTCGCATCCCCAGGTCAGAATGGGGAGTCAGGGAAGAGCCCGGGTGGCACAAGGAGACAGCCACCATCCTGGCTCTGAGCTCAGTGTCCGCCGGTCCTTGGCGGACTCCCTGCCCCTTCTATCTCCCTGTGCTCGCCCGTGTGCCCAGAGGGGAGCGGGGTAGCTCAGGGACTGCCAAGCTGGGGGATCTTAGCAGATAGACGATCAGAAGGCACCTGCCGGCTTTAAAACCCACTGAATATCATCCAATCTCAAGACAGTAGCAAGGACATGACGTCAGGATGAAGGATGCCGCCGAACACAAAACAAAGGCAGCTTTCTGAGAACCCGGGCATGTTGTCCCTGTTTGGTTGAGGCCATCCTGGGCCTGTGGCAATGCCAACCTGCCCTGACACACGAGCTGGTGGCTCTGGGGGCCGGACAACCGCTGACTTGGAGCCGCCGGAGATCCGTGGCAGGGCTGCTCTCGCACGGGCCTCCCTGACCCACAGACGCGCTCCGAGGAAGGGAACGCTGCAGCCCACACTCGGAGCGGCATCCTCAGCGACCCCCCCCCCCCCGTAAGGCGTCGCCCTGACCTAAGCAGCCCTGGCTTCAGGGCTCCCGCAGGCGCTCGTCTGTGTCTCCTCTCTTACTTCTTTCTCTTTTGCAAAATGCAATTATGACTTTCAGCGAGTCCTTATTTACAGACAATTCGGGTACTTCACTTGGGGCAAGCGCGCTTCCCTGGGTCACCCACCTTTTAACCTAGAAAACTTGCATTCCACCTGTGCCGTTTACCCAAGAGATGATTTTATCCCTCACCCACTAGTGTCTTTCTTCACACACTGTCTCCGAGTCAATAGTACCTTTCAGGTTGTTTTTTATTTGGTCTCGTCTCTTGCCAAGATGCTCTGTAAATTTCCTACATACTAATGTTTCAAAACTAAACGTTTTTTAATAGCACACAATTCCGTTAAGCCTTCAAGCACCCCACGACATGTGTGCACACGTGTGAGCACCGGGCCCGGCCTCCACAGTGTGTCTGGGGTCTGCGCACACGGCGGTGGCGGCGCTCGGGGACAGGCCGGGAGCCGCGGGCACGGACGCCGCGCCCGATCCCAGTGCGCGCACATCCGCCTGCTCCCAGGCTCGTCGCTGCTTCCCGCACCCCCGGCTGACTTCGGGGCCAATGTCTGAGGTACCAAGAGTCAGCGGTGGCTTCTACATTTGATCTTTATTTTATACGCCGTGAAAGAAACACAGTAGACATCACGTATTTGGAATCGATAGCTACAGGTATCAATTCTAAAGAGTGCGTATGTGTTCACATTTACTTATTTACATTTCCATGAAACACGCTGACCCCACACCCTGGTCTTCGGGTTGGCTAGGGTGACATCGGGGCCACAGAGGCTCTAGGGCTCTAACGATGTCACGAAATGTAACAGAATGCCTTGTTTCAGACAGAGGCTTCCCAGGCCCCTTGGTACCTGTCCCACCCTTACTCGCTCCCTTGACACGAAGTGGAAATGGGCCAGGACCCAACCACACCAACCCGAGACGAGGGTCCTATGACCCAGTCCCCTGCAAAATCTGGGGGTGGACAGAGAAGGGGATCTCGGCGTACCAGGAAAGAGAGCTCAAGCTCCAAGTGGGTCCTGGGGCCACAGCCGAGGCCTGTGGGAGCAGTGAGGGGCCGGCCCTGAGGCCTCTGGCCAGGCCCTTCGGGGAACCCGTGAGAACACTAAAGCCCAGGAGAAGGCGCTTCTGGGGGTCACGTAGCGATCCCCAGCACAGCCGGGGCCTGGCCCAGCAGGATGGGGGCCCCTGCCAGGAACAGTGGGGGGCACTGGCTAGAAATGGCCATAGCACGCTCTGCCACAGTCATAGTGGTGGCGAGGAGAAAGGGCAGAGGGAAGGGCATGTCAGGGCAAACCCTGCCCGTGGACAGAAAAGGCAGGGGTGAGGTGGACGGGAACCCTCTCAAATTCCCACAAGTGGGGACCCAGCCTGGGGGAGTCCGGAAGCCGGCTGCAGCACGGGGACCCCCACACGCGCCATGACTCGGATGCTTCAATCCCCTTTGTCGGTTGTCTCGCCCATCTGGCGACGACTGCAAATCCTTGATCTCAGAAGCTACTGAGTTTCCTTTGGCGGTTTTTAGAAGAGCGCAGCAGAAGGCTCCTGGAGCCTGCTCTCTAAAGCATTCGGTCGCGGGGGCGGGAGGCCGGCATGTAACAGCGAGGGCACAGCCCCCCACAAGCATCACCGGAAGCAGGGACGGAGAGCCAGTCAACAATCCCGTGTCCATCTCGGGGACCAAGCCCCCGAGGACCTGTGTGTCGGACAGGATGTAGCAGGGGACCCCGTCGAGACGCCTGCAGGAGCAGCCCCTTTCCCACACACGCTCTCAAGTGCGACCCCCCTGTCCCTCCCATGAATCTGGGTGGACCTGGGACAGCTGTGGCCAAAGGAGTGTGGAGAGAGTGCCACGTGTGGCACGAAGGCTGACACCTCCCGGAGCCCTGAGCCGCCAGGTGACGAGGCTGAGTCTCTGGAGGCAGCCATGCTGGGAGGAAGCCTGAGCACAGAGGGGCCACGAGGAGGGGCTCTGGTCAGGCTGGCACCGACCACCGCGTGTGGGGGCGAAGACACCTCCAAGTCACCCAGACCCACTGCCACGTCGCCCAGCAAGGACCCGGGCAAGAAGCAGCGGGGACAGCCACGCGCCCCGTGCCCTGTCTGCCCCTGACTCGCACGGCAGGCTGGTTCGCTGCACTCAGTTTTGGCTGCTGAGTTACACACCGTAATCACCGGAACACCTGGGATTAAAGTCTTTAACTTCTCTCCGAAGTCATTCTGGGTTTAAAATTCCGAAGGATTATTTCCACCAAGCAAATCCGTTCATCCCTGTTCTACAAGCTGGGCGCTCTCAGCGCCTCCCAACACCCTCGCCCCACATGGCTTCCAAATGAGAAGCTGCCAGAAATACGCACGCCACATAGGCAAAGCCTAGTGCGGGCGTCTGGGGAGGAGCTAGATGTGGCCACGGGGTGGCCCCAGCCACGCTGTGTCCCTGCCTCCTCCTCCTCCGTGCAGGCCAGGGGGGCCCGGGGGCAGCGGGCCGTGACCGGCTCCAGGTCCGCCCTGTGTGTTGTCAGAGACTGGCGAGCCCAGCATGACTCGTCCACACGGCCCACTGAATCTCACCACCTGCGACCACCCCTCTGGGCGGGTATTACTTGTGCCCTTGGCTGGAACGTGCCCGAAGACTGCTTAAAAAAACAAAAACAAAATGAAATGAGATGTGATTCCCACACCACACAAGTGTTTAAAGCATCCAGTCCAGTGAGTTTCCGAGTACTCGCAGACACGTGCAGCCATCTCCACCGCCGCCGCCGGCTCTGGAACATTTTCATTATCCCAGAAAGAAGCCCTCCGGCCCTTAGCGGCGACCTCGAACCCCACTCCCCAGCCCCCAGCAACTGTTAACCTGCTCTCTGTCCTCCTCAATTTCCCACTCTGGACTTTTCTATGAATGGGATCACCTGGCACGTGGCCTTCTATGACTGGCTTCGGTCACTGGGCATGTCCTCCGGGCTCGACCCAGTTCCAGCGCCCACGGGCACTCCGTTCCTTTTTACGGCCGAGTGACAGCCCAGGGCACGGCTGTGGCACGTGGCCGCCCCGTCTCATCGGCTGATGGGGGCGCGGGTGGTTCCCCGCTCCCGGCTCCTACAGGCGGCGCCACCGTGTGCGCTCTCAGACACGTGTTTGCAGGAAGGGACGTCTTCACTTCAGGAGGGCAATGCCGCGCCACATGGGGACTCTGTGCGAGACCATCTGAGATGCCGCACGGCAGCTTCTCCCAGAAGGATCTGAGGGCAGGTGTGGACTAGACTCCAAACTGTCCCCACAGCGCCCGTAGCGTGCAGCCCCGTGACAGGGCAGAGCACCGACGCCCCTGCCGTGCACCATCCTCAGCGGAAGGTGGTGTGTCGGGCTGCATGTCAGGACCGCCCCCTTCCTGTGAGGGGACCAAGGGGAGCGGCAACATTCGGTCCTGGTCACTGACTGGATGTGGCAATTTCCCAGGGTTCAGCCTCACTTGAAGGTCGTGCTTCTTTTCCTGGAATTTTTTTTTTAATTTCTCCCGCCAGGACTTTCCTGTTCGTACATGTTGCCCATTTCCCTGCTTGCTTGAGGGAGGGAGTCGTGCTCTTACGGACACGGGGAGAGCACGTGTGCACCCTGGGCATGAACCCACTACCAGGTTTATGTTGATAAGGGTCCTCTGCTGCTCTGTGGCTGGGCTTTTCATCCTGTCCCCAGGACTCCTTCATCAAGGGTTTCAAACCGTAAATACCAGCAGATTCATGAATGTTTTCCCAGCGCCATTTTCACATCTCAGGTAAGAAATCTTTTCCCTACCCTGAGATCATAATAAACACTTACTTTTTTTTCTCTGCTGGAGATGCTAAGGCGTGCTCATCAGGTCGCGTCTCCCACCATCGGGGGGGCGTACCTCCAGAGAGTGATGCGATGTCAGAAGCCAGTCTGTCTCGTTTCCATACCAACGCTGAGCCGTGTTAGCCACATTGACCAGTCTCTGCCCCCCCTCCCCCACGTGCCCAGTCTCCCATCCCAGCCGGCCGCTTACCTGCTCCTCTGTCCCCGTTTCTGCCACAGCTTGTAACAAGGCAAAAGGATCCCTATCTTGTTCTTCAAATGTGTTTTGGTGATGGTCCTGCCCTGGCTGGCACTCAGCCACACACGCAGTACAAGCAGCTTATCGGGTTCACCAGAACCAAACGCAGGCCTTGCAGAGACCGTATGGAGATTCTGTTAAATGAAAACATCAGGTAAGTCAGGGCACATGGCATCTTTAGGATACCGAGTCTTCCCATCCACGAGCCTGGGGCATTGCCTCCTTCCCTTTTCCCAGCTGTCCAGGAATTCATTCTGGGGAGGCACCAGCCTTATCAAAGCAGCTCCCTACTGACGGGCATTCAGCTGGGGGCTTGTAGTCACAGAAAGCACTGCAGTGAGTCCGTCCATACACAGCTCTTGAGAGGTGAGGGACACGACAGCCATAGCACGAACCTCTAGAAGTGGGCTTTCCGGGCCATACAGCCCAGCACTCTGAGTTTGGGAAGATGTGTCGAATTTCCCTCTGGAAAGGATACGCCAGTGTACATGGCGAGGCTACCCACAATCGCGCATGAACAGTGGGCTCAGCGCTGGTGGGATTTCGTTCATCCTGACCCCAATCAAGGCTGGCAAAGGCGGAGGTGGCATGCTGTGAGTTCAGATGCCACTGGTCCCTCCGTCCGTCTCACTGATGGGGCTCCCAGGATAGCGGCCAGTTGTGTGGCTCCTCCCTGACCTGGCCTGAGGCCTGCCCTCCACATGAGCCTATGGAGCTTAAATTCCACGGAGCACAACCCTCAATCACAGGGATGGGGCCCCACCCCACACCCCCAGGGCGGCAGCAGCCCACCGCAGAGCCTGCGCTCAGGAAATGCTTGGTGAACTAATTAGGTTAAGAACATGCCCGGCGGCTGTGGCGTCTCTCAGGCTTCACACTTGGCAGGAACGTTCCTACTTCTACTAATACCTTCCCCAGGCTCCCGATGCCCCCAAGGATGTAGGCACCACGTGGGCCGGGGAGCGACTCTGCAGCGGCGGGGTACCCTTCCCACCGAGCGTCCGGCCTCACCTTCCGCAGGAACTCAGAAGTTCCTCGATATCACTTCTGCCAGGCGTTCCCGACCAACGTAGTCCCAGGGCCAGCCCAGGTCCACGGGGAGCGGAAGTGACTCTTGACGGGCAGGTGACATCAGTGTACAGGAAGGAAGGAACTGGCGGTGGCCACCCGTGGGTCCAGCTACCCCGGACAGTTGTCAAAGCAGCAACACCAACACCAGTCGGTGACACAGTTGGGGTCTGGCCTGTGTCAGGCACTGGGCAAGGTACCGTCCTTTCGACTGTTTCTCCTGGTACATATTTTCGTTCCCATTTTATGGATCGGCAAACTGAGATTCCGAGAGGCCCGGGCCTTGCCGGAGGCCCTGCTGATACGAAGCAGCAGCAGCGTCAGAGCCTCCTCCGTCCGCTCCGGAGAGCCCATGCCGACCGCAGCGGGACGCGTTCTGGAGAGCGGCTCAGGGTCTCTAATTACTTTCGAGGACATTCATCCAAGAGCACCGTGGCCTCGGCCCTCCCATACATCGGAACTCCTTAAATTACTAATTGCGAGACACTAGCTGCGACAGAATGTCCGCGTATCCCCCAGGTCAAGACGCAGACGCCTCCCGCGCGCCCGGGGAGCCGCCGCTGCACCCCTCGGGAGGTAACGACCGCCCTGGCTCCTGTGGCCACCGCTTCCTTGTTTCCCTCCTAGGTTTACTATCTAATTACGCAGCCCTAACAACACAGTTGAGTCCTGTCTGTGTTTTAACGTTATATAAATGGAACGACACAATAAGCATTCTTTCATGTCTGGGCCTCTCCCCTCCTCCAAGTTCTGTTTTTAGGGTTATCGGTGTTGTTTCGCGGAGTTCAGTTTATTCGTGCGCGCCCGCGTGTGGCTTTTGCGGGTCTTGTTCTGCTGCAGGGCATTTCAGCACGTGAACCCACCGCACTCGCCGGACGGGCATCTGGGCTCCGGCCGAGCTCGGGCACCGATCTCCCAGCACGCACGAGCGTGGGTTCCCGGGACGCAGTGCCAGGCGTGGGGCATCCGGCTCACAGGGCAGGTGCGCCATCAGCTCGCTGGATCGCGGCCCCCCCTTCCCCTGCCACTCGCGGAGGGGAGGTGCACCCAAAGCTTGGTGCTCTTGCCGACACCGCTTACTGACAGGCTTTCTCCTTGTCATCCATCCGGTGGCTCCACCGTGGTCTCTCAGTGATCCCGGTGCCCTAGAGCACCATCGGGCCAATTCCAAGGGTGCCAGGAACGAGGAACCCGCACCAAGGACGACCCTCACTTGCATCCGGACGCCTGGCCCTTCCCCTCTGCTGTTCTATTTTTATTCCCATTAATCTTAACAGTCACTGTGCAGCTGGGAAAGAGGGGAAAGCACACGTCTGTCTTCTCCAATGAGCTGGGAACCCTCCGCAGCCCCTGCCCCCGCCTTCCACCGTCCTGTGAGCTAAGCCGCACAGACGTGCACAAGGACAAGAGCCACTGTCCGTGTGCGCCTGCCCGGCACGCTGCCGGAGCTCTCCACCCGATGGCCGGACCCCGTGACCACGGTTCTGCAGAAGCAGGACTCGCACACGTGCTGCCATCTGCGTGTTCGCTCCTCCAACACACCTGTTCTCTGGGGTCAACCTCGCAGCGAGAGCTGGCGCGCCTGGAGCCCTTTGCCCCACGTGCCCGGGGCTGCGCTCCGCATTTCTGTCATATGAGCTCACTGGACCTCAGCATCTCGAGGGACGTACGATACTTGCCCCATCTGACAGGCAGGAACATCAGGGCCCAGAGAGGTTAAGTAAGTTCCCAAGGTCACGCAGCTAACCAGCGCCGCGGCTGGGGGTCGGGCCCAGGGAATCCTTGTGCGGAGCCCGCATGCAGAAGCGTGGGTCTGTGCCGGGCCGAGCATTGTGGGTCCAGGGTGCCCAGAAACTGTTCCAGGCCCCGCCCTCCTGACTCACCTGCTCAATTTCAGGGTCCAGTACAGAGCCCGAGGCCATGTGACGGCAAAGGGGTAGACTCGGGGAACGATGGAGCGGGACACAGAGCCACACAGGTATGCCTGAGTGCTTTGCACAGACACACTTTAAGTTTGAGAACAGTCCTGAACTTGCAGAAAAGTGGCAAGGACGGTACAGAGCGTTCCGGGAGGCCCAGCTCCCAGGGCCCCTGCAGGGAGCATCGCACGTTCATCGCCCCCTCCCTTTGTCAAAATGGCGACACGGGGGGCTGGTAACGACGCTCTACCCTTCGTGCTCAGTTCAGCAAGGTTGCTCAATGTCCTTTCTCTGGCCCAGGATCCCGTCCGGGTCACCTGGCTACAGGCAGTGGTCACACCTCCTTAATGTCCTGTCTGTGACCACTTCTCAGCCTCCCCTCGTTTCTGGTCAATGTGGCAGCTTCAGGGAGCTTCAGGGAGGCCTGGTCAGGGAGCTCAGAGAATCCCCCTCCCTCGAGGTCCGCCTCGGCTTGCCCTCATAGGCGGGCGGGTGGTGGAAGACCACAGAGCGTCCAGCCGCCACCACGGCTGTCACCGGTGCTGGTGGCCCTGCTCCCTCAGCCCATTCCCCTCCCAGACTATCTTCCCCCCGCGCGGCCTGCACTCCATGCTGGGGTGGGGGGAGGGCACAGACAGGAGCATCTACTGAAATTATGCGGGATTCTCCCACGCAGGAGAATCGTCTCTTCTCCCCATTTACTCCTTCAGCCGTTTGCACAGACCAGTAGGGAATCGTCGATTTCTATTTTCCATTTTGGACTAGACTCCAATTCTCAATTATTTATTATGTGGCTCAAGTTGGCCCAGGTTTGGCCACCAGCGGCTCTTTCCGGTGGGCTCCTGTGTCCCTGGGGCACACACGCCCCCCTTCTGTTTGCGCGAACGTCCTTACCTCCTGCCCCCACGGGACGCTCCGGGCTCATCTCATGTCTCCCTGCCCCCGCCCGAGCCCGGCCCCTCCCAGGGCAGGCGGTGTGAGAGACCAAGGCTGGGCCCCGACGTCCCGGCTCACAGAGCCAGGGAACGCACCCTTGTCCACTCGTGGGTGTGCACACACGCGTCGCCATCAGGTCTGTGTCTGTCCGTCCCTGCGTACACTAACGCGATCCCCACCGATGGCCCCAGCTTCAGTCCAGCACCGCGCACTTCACCCTGGCCTCTTCCCCTGACTTGTCTGCGAGCCCCTCCCCCAGGAGCCGGGCTCCTCTCCCCACCAGACTTGCTCGCTTACGGACAGCACTCCAGGACCCCCGTGCACACAGCCTTGCCAGCTAGCCCAGTGTCCGCACAGGGCCCCTCGGTCCCTTCGGTTTCTTTCTAGCTACTTAGGTCAGGGCCTTCCCCCCACTCCCTCCAGAGGCTCTAGCACGCACTCGTATTAGGGTTAGGATGCCCTCCATCGGGGATCCCCCCACCTTTCAGGGGATTTTTTTAAACTTCACACGAGAACGGTCCCTCCTAGAGCGGTAAAGGCGTGTGGGATTCGACAGAAGGGTAGCGTGGTGTCCACCATTCCAGGGCCCTGCAAGTCCCTTCCACTGTGCAAGCGCACCCGCGTCTATCCCTCGAGGTTGGTGGCCTCCCCCTCCCCGACCGCTGATCTGTTTTCTATCTCTGCAGTCGGGCCTTTTCCAGAATGTCATGTCAGCGGAATCTGACAAAACGTAGTCTCTCTGGTCTGGCTTCTTTCACTCAGCGGAATGTGTTTAGACTCAACCGTGATGTCACGTGAATTCACAGCGCACTCCTTCCCAGTGCTCGACGACATCCCGTTATCGGGCGGCATCGGGGTTGGCGTACCCCCCCCACTGATGGACCACGCGCTGCTTCTGGTCTGGGGGCTGCTGTACACACTCGCGGGCAGGATTCTGTGTGAACCAGAGCTTTCCATCCACTGAGGCAATCCGCAGGAGTGCGAGTGCCGGGTCACTAGGGAAGGGCGAGGTCAGTTCGGTGGGACGGCAGCGGCTGCCCCATGCCTGCCCCCCGGCAGCTGAGCGATAGGTCCTGCTGCTCACATCCTCGCCGGCACTTGGTGTCGTCCGCATTTCGGATGTTAGCCTTTCCGACAGGCATGTAGTCGTGTCTCACTATTGCCTGAACCGAATCTCCGCAGACCGAGGACGGGGAGCATCTTTCCCTGTGTGATCCGCCAGGAGTCTTCTCCGGGGAAGGGTCTGTCCCTGTCTCTCACCCATTCTGGATTCGGCTTGCTTTCTTGTTGAGCTGTAGGCACCGTCAGTCTCCTCTAGAGACAAGTCCTTTACCGGCTGTAAGATTCACAAACGCTCCTCTCGGTCTGTGGCCTGTCTCTTCTCTACACAGTGAGACCTTCCCCATTTTTCACCTGTTTTGTACTTTGTCACCTACAAATCCTGCATATTTTGTCAGATTTATACTTAAGTACTTCCTTACTCTTTGGTGCTACTCGTCTGATTTTTGACCACGACGTACAGACGAGTCGACGATGAGTGTCCATCTCCAGTAATCGGTGCTGTGAAAATCAGTTATTTATATGTGAAAAGAGGTGAGCTTCAACACACACTTGTCACAAAGCAAAACCAAAGCATCTGAAGTCCCCCATGAACCAGAGCCCCCCCAAGCCGGTCTCCCAGGTCAGGGACACGGGGGAGCCCGACGGCCCGGGGTTCGAACCCCAGCAGACGTGTGCCGGCCGAGGGGCTTCCGTGCTCTGCAGTGTCAGCTGCTCCAACCGCAAAGCGAGGACACCGCCACCCCTTGCTGGGGGCTTGGGACAAGGAGCACGCGAGAGGACACGCGATCCGCGCCACAGCGGGGTCTGCCCGAGCTGCTACTGAACACACTTTAGCTACGACCGAGGTCACGGTCCTAAGCCCCCTTTGCTGGCTCCTGCGCCCCTCCGCCCCCTGCAGGAGGCCCTCCCCGGAATCTTGGGACCGTGATCTCGAAGGTCCTGTCATGTTCCCAGGTGGGCTCCCTCCCTGGACCTCCCGGTCTGCCCCCATCACTGAGGTCCCTGTGGGAGGCCCTGGCCTTGACCCAAAGCTGCGGCCCACGGCGTCGGTCCTGATGGAGCCACATCCGGCTCTGGGCAGAGGTGGGGCGCACCCTGTGAGCGTGGCCCCCGGCCGGAGAGCAGTGAGCACCGGCGGGCAGCCCCGGCGTAGACCAGCACTCCCCCACATTCGCACGGGCGCGGGAGCCCAAGTTCAGAGGGAGTCCGGTGGCCGGGTCACGCGGCTCTGAGCGGAGGAGGGAGGCCGTGCACCTCACCGACCCGGACAGAGGGGACGCATGGCGGGGCCGTTGTAAAACCTTTCTAACCTTCAGCTTTTCCTAACACGCTCCTGAGGATCACACGAAGGCCCTCGAAACCGCTGCCCCCACGCAGGAAAGCGGCACAGGGGAGAAATGCATCTTAGACAAAGAGGCGAGGGGCCGCCCACGGCGGCCGAGGACCACGGCGGCCCACGAGCGGTTTGCTTGGGGGACGAGAGAAAAGAATCTAGCTGTCGACAAACTCGCTGTCCCCAGGCAGGCCTCGTCCTGTCTTCTGACATCTGCGAGCCAAGCGGCGGTGCAGAAGGCAGGCTGGGCTGGGGACCTTCTCGTCAGGGTGCGTGAGGAGCGCAGCCCGGCTCCAGCTCACTTCCTGCCACGAGAACATCGTCCCCAGGGGGATTCCTGAGCCCCCAGCATTCTGGGGTAAGTCTGTTTCCTTGCAGGCCACATATCTCAGGCAGACACATAACGTATAGGAGCTGCCAGGCCATCTGGACCAGAGTCTCTGCAGGCACGGGGCTGACGCGCTTCGAGGCTGCAGGCCGGTTAGCCCCACACCCTCTCTCTGCGGCTCACCGTCCAGCCGCCATCGGTGAGAGAGAGGCCCCTCCCCGGTCCCAGCCCCCCAGGGGCCCCCGAATACTCAGCCCAGGGGTAAAGCGCCAGGGCATGCCGGGCTTACGCAAACCTGGATTCAGAAGGGCTCTGCCCCTCACCAACCAGGCGACCTTGGGAAGGAAGCCATGGTCCCGCGATGGGCCTCAGTTTCCTGTCTATACAGTGGGGTGGCAGAAGCCCTGATCTGTTGGGAGGACGTGACGAGGCTGCAGGGGTGGGGCGTACCCAGCGGCTATTCCCGGGGCAGCGTTTCCTGGCCCCGGGTACCTCACGGTGTGAGATCACCGACCCATTCAGGTGGGTGGGCAGGACCCCCAGAGAGCGTGGACTCTGCCGGGCTTCTTCCTGAAGCCCCCAGGCTCCCTGGCTCACGGCAAGTCCTCCAAAAAGGCTCCCGACTGACCACCATCCTGCCTGCACGGGCTTCTGGTTCACCTGGTGAGGCCGGACGCTCACTGAGGACAGAACCCAGAGACACGGCGGATGCATGATGCAGAGCGATGGCCCAGAGAGCGCAAGCAACCGGCCCAAGGCCACACGGGACAGTTGTGGGGAGTGGGGTGCACACAGTGCCTCAGTCGTCCTCTGCACACAACACACCCGAGGAGCCTCCCCAAGGCCCCCATGCTCTCGTACCCAGAGCACCCAAGAACCTACGCCCCGTGTGGGAGCCCCCGCGGTTGGACCCAGTGCCTGAAGGCCGCTGGCCTTCTGGCCTCCTCTGGGTAACTGCAGCCCCGCCCGCTCCCGTGGCCTCGTGGGGAGCTGCTGGCCCAGCGTGGGAATGAGCTCAACCTCTCGTCTGCTCTCCAGATGCCCAGATCCCAGACCTCCGCTCCCGGCTCAGGCGAGGCTCTGATCCTGCCCCAGAGCACACATTCCACAGCCTGTCCTCGGAGACCGAGGTCGCACGTCATGCGTGCTGCGCTCACCGAGTGGCTGTCCCAGCCAAGCCGGGGCCGCGGCGGACGCACGGCCAGGACAGCCAGCGGATGTCCCCTCACTTGGCACCGGGGTGGCTCCAGGGGCCGGCAGGAGAGGGGAGCGTGGTCAGGAATAAGCCGCCAGGGATCGGTGAAGTCGCCCTGGCCACAGAAGGAGGCTCCTGAGGCATCTGTCGCCCCCGGAGGTTGTCTGCTGACCGCGTCCAGGCCTAGTCGTCCAGGGCCCCGCCTGGACAACGCCCCTCCTCACAGGTGGCTCCCCAAGGCGAAGACCCTGGTGGCCATCCCAGGGGAGCTGCTTCCGGTCCCCACGGGCCCCAGAGCAGCTAAACGGCCGACAGTGCAGGGGCAGGAGGCGGCTGTCGTCGCGGGGGAGGCTGACCCTGAGGGGCTGGGCAGCAGTCAAGGCCGACCCAGACTCAAATCTCCGTCGGGCCCCCAACTGCCTTCTCCGGGCTGGGCCCAGGCCGCCTCTCGCTCTCACGCCTTGGCTGGCATCCTCAGACCCCCTCCGGCCCCCTGCATGCTTGCCGGAGTCCCACAGCGGCTCCCTGGGGCCCCTGATGTGCCCGCCGCACGACCTGCACCGGGCCCTCTCCGCCGGGCCTGCAGGCCTCCGCCCCGGCTCTCCCTCGGGGTGGCACCTCCTGCCATTCCCTGCCAAGCCCCTCAAGTGGGGAGGTGCCCTTCCTTGCCAGGGCACTCTGAAATGAAAGGCCCCTCTGACCCTCCTCTGCCTCCACGTGCCCGTCGGCCTGGAACGGCTTCCACAAGAACGTGTACGGAGGGCCGACGTTTCCCCAGCACAGGAATGCCGCACGGCGAAGCGAGGCGAGCGTCTGGACCAACAAAGCACCACCGTCGTCACCAAGCGTGTTTGTTTGCCACGTGCACGCTTTCCTGTAGGACAGGGGGCCTAGAAAGTTCCAGAACCACACGAGCCCCCAAAGGCTCTGACAGTGCCCCTGGACGTGCCGGGGTCCCCCAGGGAAAGGCTGCAGAAACCCGGCGTCTTGCAGGAGAAGGACACGGACTGTGCCTGTGTGTCCAGCCAGTCCCCTCTTTATCACCAGCGTGGCCGGGCTTCGGGGGGCTCCCTAAGCGTCTGAGACACTCCAGGAGGGGTGCCAAAGAGGCAGGAGTCCAGGAGGAGCTGAGCGCAGCGCAGAAGGGACTCCACGGGCCCCGGTTCCCCTCGGCCAGGGCCCCCACGGACGCCGGGTCCACACTCTGCGCAGGGGCACACAGCAGGCGCCCAAGAAGCATCTGTTACATTCGGGGCTAGGACGAGAATCAAGATCGAGGCAACGCACTGCCCAGCGGCCATCGGGGTCGCCCTGCTGCTCCTTCCGCCCCAAAGGCAGGCACCCACGCCCTGAGAGCAGGGAAAGCACTCTAGAACCAGGAGGAGGTGCTGGAGGGCCCTCCGCCCGTGGCCTACGCGGTCCAGTCTGCACACGCCTGGGCGGCCACAGAGGCCGCAAGGCCCAGGGCTGAACTGGGAGCCCAGGACGGCCATGGGGCAGGGCCGCTGACTGCAGGAGGGACGTGTCATCCTCTCTGCCAACCGGACCACCACTCCCAGCCCCCAGGCGGTCACTTCCACTCATCCAAGAGGAAAACGCCACAGAAGGGCTCAGGAAAACCTGAACCCAGAAAGCAGAGCTTAGCTTAGAGTCTGTTCTTCCTCGTGTTCACCAAGCTCTCGCGGCATGGCCAGCAGGCCCCGACCGGCAGGAAGGACCTGGTGAGAGGCCCGAGCCCCAGCCTCAGGGAAGCCGCAGTCTGGGCAGGGCTGGCCCCAGGGCACGTGGGCACGATGGGCAGGGTGAGGTCCCTGGTGTTCTCCTCTGCTAAGGGGCAGACAGTGCCGGGACCCAGAGGGTTCCTGGGAAGAGCTGGGGCTCGCCACTCCGGGAGAGGCAGCCGCCGTGCCGCTGGTCGTCCGGCTGTGGTGACACACACCATCTTAGGTCGCTGTGCGGGGGCGACAAGGAGGAGCACCCTGGTCACAATCACCTTGCCCTCCCCGTTAGGCTCTCGAAGGGCCCTCCCCAGCTCCAGGCTTCCCGTCCACGTCTGCCCAGCCCCCGGATCCCAGGAGACAGAGGGCACGGGACTCTGGCCAGCCAGGCTCCACAGTGCCCCCTCGGGCCCTACCCTCGGGCCTCCAGGGTGAATGGAGCAGAGCACAGCATGGCTGGGGCCGGAGGACCCAGAACCCACTGGGCACGGCCCCCAGCGCCTCCCCCACACCCCCTTCTATTGAACTTGGCCGCCCAGGTCCCCCTTCTGCTTGTCATTTGAATCACTCAGAGCAATTTCCTTTCTCGTCTGAGCACTGATTCCTCTCCAGATGGCTTCCTCCCTCTGTCCCCCTCTACCAGGATCTCGGGCCAAACCCCACGGCTAAAGGTGGGGCAGGAACAGCACAGGGTGGCGAGTGGGCAGGAAGGCGCTGGCGGCCCGGAGTGCTGGGAAAAGGGCTGTCCTCTGCACAAAGTCCGGGCTCGGTAGGCTGGGGCAGGCCCGCCAAACCAGGCCTCAGTGGCCACAACCACGCCGTGAGCACATTTTTAGACTGTGAGTCAAACTGGTAATAGAGTGATTTGTTTAATCACCCCAGAAGGAAGGCGGACTTAGAGCCCTTCTCCGCAGCATCAGGAGTGGGCGGGGGGTCCGAAAGAGGCTTGGGGGAGGGTAGGCATCGGGGGGCCCAAGAGCAGCCACTGGCTACTGGGGGGACGGGTCAGAGGAAGAGGCACAGACCTCCAGGTCCGTCTCGGTGAGGAGCCCATGCTCCCCGAGATGAAGGGCAGGGTGGGCTCCCCGGCCTACCAGCACTTCAGACGTGAGGCGTGGTCCCCCACTAGCTCGACCAGGCTACGTCCTGTCACCTCAGCTCCAAGGGAAGAAAAACCAACCATAGAGATGGGTTTCCTGCGTCCCAACTCTGTCCCAAGCCTTGCGGGCATCGAAGAATGAGTAAGACAAGCCTCTTACGCAGAAAAGGCCACACGTATGAGAAAGAAAGTTCCAGATCTAAGTAAGGGCACACGTGCCCTACAGGAGCCTCCCGGGCCGGCGCCTGGCGGGAAGCTGCGTGCGTGCTCACTGCCCCGGGTGCCGCGGCTCCCGACTGCGGGCCGGTGGGGCCTGAGGGGGGCGCGACACGCAGCTCCCGGGACCTCTGGGGTCTCCCCGCACAGCCGGCCCCACCTTCACCCCCGGCCACCGCGGGGAGCGCGACAACGGGGAGGAAGGCCCACCTGCGGGTCCCGCGGAGTGTCCGTCCCTCTGCCCAAGGGGCAGGGACCGAGCGCGTCAGGGACGCAGGCGCCGCAGCTGGGACAGGGCAGCGCAGAGAGAGGCTCGCTGGAGGACATAGGCACGCGCTCATGCACCCTGGGCTCCCTGCCGACACGCGGGGCCCAGGCGCGAGAGGCGAACGGGGGTCATGGGTCTCCGTGAGCCCCCTGTCCCCGCAGCGTCGGCCCGAAGCCACCCCACGACGCGTGCTGAATGCCGGGTCCACAGGCGCCGCTGGCTGAAGGCAGGGTCCCGGAGGCCAGCGAGATGCGGGCGGGGGCGGGCTCGGCAGGTGAGGCGGCGCGAGGTCGTGCTCTCAGGCCGCCAGATGACACTCTGCCCAAGAGCATGGCCACAAAACAGAGCCGAGCGGGCAGTGGCTACACGGCACGTTACTGTACTTCAACAGAAAATCTGTTTTCAGGTGGCGCCTGGGTGGCTTAGTCAGTTGAGTGCCCAACTCTTGGTTTTGGCTCAGGTCAGAATCTCGGGGTCGTGAGATCGAGCCCCACGTCCGGCTCCTCGCTCTAAGCGGAATCTGCTTCAGATTCTCTCCCCGTCTGGCCCTCTGGCTCGTGCACACGTCCTGTCTCTCTAATAAATAAATAAATCTTCTTTATAAAACAAAATCTTCTCTTTTAATGGTCGGAAAAGAATATAAACTTGGCTCAGGCACTTTGAATGTTTCCAAACACCCAATAGGCAGCAAGACGCAAAGAAAGAGAATCTCTCGGCCAGAGTCCCTGAAGAATCATTTCTTGGAAGGCCAGTCCCAGGAGGTCCCCTTGAGGCCTCCTAGCAAGAGCCAGAGGGCTCTGGCAGCCCCCACAGCCAGGCGAGGCCTTCAGAGGCCCCCACCTGCCTGGGGCAAGCGCCCGCTCGCCTCTGCCCCCCCGGGATGTGGTCCAAAGCAAACATGTACGCTAAAATAAGAAAAAAGAAGCCTGATAGAATAATATTCATTTTCTCCCAAATGACTACTTTAATGCTTTCTATGAAATACCAAAAGTCACGTTATATTTTAGGAATTCAATTTGGCTAGCCCGGTGTGCCACGACATATGTCACTTTATCTCAGCCCAGCATGGGGCTAGGGGCCTGGTTTTCTCCCACAAACCACCCGCAAGGACTCTGGAGGCAAATGGCCCTGCTGGAGCTCACTCCCCACTCCCCCAAGGGACCCCGACTCAGAAACGCTCAGCAAGGTACAGGGCTGCCCCTCCGAGGCGTCAGGACACATGGGGATTCCCCACGGCTGCCGGGAATCAGGGAGAAGCCGGCTTTGCCCAGGACGCTCCCTCCAAGAGGCCAAAAAGACTGTCCAGACGAGAGCTATGGGGGAACAGAGTCTACCAACCACCCTGGTCAGAAGTGGCCGGCCACCATCAGCAGGAGAGAAGTGTAGTAACACACATGCAGGGGCACTGAGGGTAAGAAGGTTCTAGAGTCGGATGCACCTGGGTTCGAATCAGACCCTCCATCCCAGCTCAAACGTGGGGGTCTGGAAATTCCCGATCTCTGCACAGCGACTGTGAAACACGCACTCCACATGGGCGAGAGCCCCCCCGTGGAGCATCTGCCAGTTTCTGTGGCATAAATACTCCCACTTTGCTGTGATGTCTCTGAACACAGAGCTTGGTGGAGATGAGCAGGCCTTGGCCGCAACGAGCCCCTGGACACGCCGGCCCATCCCAGGCCATGCTGCAGAGCTGTGGCCTGACGGAGCGATGAGAGAGCCTTCTGGAGATGCCGAGGCCCCTGCTTGAAGACGTCACCTTGTGGGTGAGGACGGACCCCTTCCCTGGGGCATGGCATACACCCCAAATCAACAACCTGCTCCGAAGAGGGTCGACACATGGGTCTAAGAGCCAAGGCGGGGGGGAGGCTGCCCCCACTCCTGGTCGCTCTCAGGGATTAACCAGGGAGCTTGTCCCCAGTTAGTCCAGAAGTCCAGGTTTCCAGAGACACAGCAAGAATGCCCTAACTTTGACCCATGACCGTCTCCTGGTAACCTCAGACTCCTCTTGCCAAGAGACCAGCCAGTCAAAGGGAGAATAAGGTCCCCAAAAGGCTCACTGGCCCATTAGCTGGAGTCACTGCCCTCTGTGGACAGAGACCAGCCACGGGCTGGGGGAGGACACGGGGACCAGCCTGTACCCACAATGGGAGGACCCCCTGGAGGCTGGGAGGGGCTCTGACACCCCCACTCAGACCCCTTGGGAGTGCGGCTAAGTCCATGGTCTCTGAGCCCTGGGGACCCTTCCTCCGGCAGACGGGGCAGGAGAACACAGGAGCCTTGTCCTAGAGGCGGGCGGCCATCCTCTTTGGCTGCACGGAGTCGTAGGTCACTCACGGAGAGGAGGACTTGTCTACGTGGCATATTTTGATACATGGCGAGTACGCTTTTAATCAGTTGGACAGAAGCGTCGTGGGGATTGCCTGTTCGCTGGCTCCCTTTCAAGGGGGCGCTGGGAGAACTGACTGCACGTACATTAGCCGTGGAAAAAGGCAAACTGCTTCTCAGAGCGCATATGGGATTCTTGACTGTGATTTTCAGTGTGGGCCTGGGCCAGACTTCGATTCCTCTAGGAAAACATCTGAGACTCTACTGAAAAGCAGTGAGAAAATCACTCCGTGCACACACTTTGGGTAATCCTCACGCAGGAGTGGAAGCCGTGTGTGAAGTCAGGCCCGCCTGGACGCACACAGACCGGAGAGGACTTTTCTAAAACGCAGTTTGGAGGGAGTGAGAAGCAGATCCGACTAGAGAGTTTGCTCATTTCCCAGCTGTGTTTTCTGGAGCCCCGAGTGGCCCACTGAAGGCACGCTGTCCCCAAACAGTGCCTCCAGCAGCCCCGTCGTGGTCCCTCGGGTGCCCTGGACTTGCACGTGTGAGTCCGTGTGACCCCAGGAACACGGTCAGACAGTGACAGCCACTCTCCTGCCAGCTGCCAGCCAGAGAAAGAGGAGCAGGC
Source organism: Nasua narica (assembly GCA_028533885.1). Classification (NCBI taxonomy): domain Eukaryota; kingdom Metazoa; phylum Chordata; class Mammalia; order Carnivora; family Procyonidae; genus Nasua; species Nasua narica. Next base: position 78,771,502 of record CM052813.1, on the reverse strand, counting down.
CGGCGGTGCCCGCAGAGCCACGAGTCAGCGGGGCCCCGAGCTGCCCGGTCCCACGTAGGCAGCACGCAGGGCCGCACGGTGGGGGAGGGGAGCCATGGCAACCCCCCAGCCATCGCGCACTAATTCCTCCGCAATGTACAATTGCTCTGTTTATGGGAAGAATGCTGACCCTATATTCTGGTTTTCCATGCACAATACTTCACTAGGAAAGAATGCAGAACCCACCAGAACGAGCACACGGTGCACATTTCTCTTTCAACCGAATCTCTTCCCAGTCCTTGGGGGACCTGATGGATGGGGCTCCAGGGCTCTCCCGGAAAGCGGAGAAGGCGGAGATCGCCCCGGCTGTGGGTCCGCCGCCCCCGGAGAGTCTCCCCAGAGCAAACCGCGAGCTCTCCCTCCCTGACGGGCTCCGCAGGCAGAAAGCCTGTGTGCTGTACCAGGCACGGTCCACGGTGTGTAAGCAGGCCAAACCACACGGCACACTCACCCCTCACAGTGAGACTCCCGCCGGGGGCGAGTCCCAGAGCCAGAGCTCCGCTTCTCGCCCGCGAGGCCGCGGGCACTTCTTTGTGACGCGGGCTGAGCTAGGTCTCTCGGGGCGAAGGCGCACACTCACTCACTTCCTCGCAGCACCAAGTTCCATTTTAGGAGGGAAAGAGGAGTTTCAGATGCTAAAAATAATCTTTTGGGACTTTTCAAGGAAAAGCAATGGCTCTGCAGTTGGAGAGATGCGTCCATTCCTGATTTCCGGGTCTCAGGGATGCGGCGGTCACGTCATGGATATTCTAAACGTGGCCCATAATTTCCGGCGACCTGGAAATCCAGATGGTCCCCAGTTTAGACTTTGTATCTCAGAAAAATGAATTGGAACGTTTAAAAAAAAATTTTTTTTTTTAATGGGACATGCATTCTGGAAACCTACACAAACCCACAGAGTGTCCCCGTTGAGGGATCACAAAGTATGCGCCCAGGCCGGGACCCCCGGGTCCAGAATCCACATGGCCAGACTCCTTGGACGCATCCAGCCCCCTGCCTCCCCCCAGGGCCACCCCCGCCCTCAGCCGGGGGGCCACCCAGCCCCACAAGCACGTGCAATCCCCCACCAGAGGTGAGCCTACTACTCAACACGCGTGGGACGCGTCCGTGTTGCCAGCAGGGCCTTCGTGCAGCCCCTCCTGTTGCTGCATATTCACATGGGGCCTTTAAAAAAAAGATCCCCTCCCACTGCTCCTGTTTGAAAAGAAACCTGCCCAGCACTGAAGGGTGCAGCCCCGGGGGCCCCTCTGGTGGGGAACGACGGCCCCCTCCGACCCCCTTAGCCCCAGGCCTGGCACCCACGTGGGCCGCTGCCTCGGCCCCGGCAGAGCTGGCAGCGGGAATCTCAGCTCCCTCCCTCCCTCCCTGCGGCCCGTGGGAGTGGGAGCTACGCCGAAGGGCCCCTCCTTCCCCCGGTCCCGTTGCTGCAGCTCTTCTACCACGACGAGGGAGGGACAAAGCGGGTCTAGGAGTCCATCCATGAGCAGGCCTGGGCGGCGCCCCCGCTGCCAACACGCTCCCCCATCCAGAGCGGCGACGGAGCTCGTCTGAAAACACCACAGAGCTCGAAAGCCACTGCGCGCGTCTAACAAGACGTGCGCAGGGTCTGTGGGAAGCAACAGGAAAACGTGATAGAAAGTAGGACGCACGCGGGGGGAAAGAGGGCCACTCCTCGTGGATGGGAGATACGCTGAACGCGAAACTACCTCCTACAATCACATCCTAACTCTACCGCATCCAGCTGGTGCAAATGCCAACAGTATTCTCTGTGGAGGAGCTGGGAGCCCCGAGAAATAATTTTTCAGTTCAAATGGAATGACCGGCAACTGCTGCTCCGGTAATGAAGCCCAGGGGACCCCCCGATGCTCTAGCCAGCCCTCCATGGGCAGCTCGGTGCCGGAGAGCGAGCCCCCTCGGCGAGGCTGCGGCTCTAGACAGGGCCTGGGGAGGCAGGTGCACTGTGAGAGGACGACAGACTGCAGAGGACGATGGCACGCCCCCTCCGTGGCGGTGGGGCAAACGACCCGCCATCTGCAGGAACAAAGCGTAGGAAGAACAGAGTCCTGCTTCCCCTCCCCCGAAACAACTTCCACCAGGAGAGACGCTAGGCATGACAAGGGCACCATCGAAAGCCAAGGGAGAAACCACACGAGGATTTACGACACAGTCCTGGGTAGGAAAAACCGTCCTGGGGAGCACCCAGAAACGTCGTGCACACGTCCATCCGTGTCGCACACACGCCTCGGACGCTGCATGTGTGCGTGTGTGCACATTCTCACACGAACCGGGAAATGTCTCACGCACACAAACACCAAGATCACCGCCGAAGACAGAATCTCGCTACCAGATAGACCGAGGCTCCGACGCCTTAATCGACCAAGAGTGTGCACAAGTCAATGCGGCGATCGACGCGGACGCGGACAGAAAAGCAGAGAGCCTGCAATTTTATCAAAGGACACGCAACCCAACGCCAGGTGTCCCTGACCCGCTAGACGGGCGAGGACGCGGCACCGGCACGGGTCTGGGAGAGGGGACGAGCCCCAGGCCGTGGGGGGTGCCAACGCGTGTACCTGTGGGCCAGGCACTCTGGCCCTGTCGTTCCACGTTGACGATGCACCGTCCACCTCTCCGCGAGGAGCTCCCTGCGGTGAGCTGACTTAGTTTCCCAGACGGCGGCCGAGACACTGGAGGGTGTTAAGAGGCACACGTCCAGGGGGTGCTGGTGACACTGCACAGCACGGAGGGCACTCACCGTGGGTGCTGCTCCAGGGGCTCTGGGGGCAGGGACAGACTCCCGGGGAGGAAGGCCCCCTCCCCATCCCCGAGACACAGACAAGGAAGCAGAGGCCCGGGGGGCGGGGTCCCAGGCACGCAGCGCACGCTGTCCCTAGCGCGGCTGTGCTGGCCAACGGTGCATCTACTGAAGTGATTCCCACCCTCCTTCCACAGAGCTGGAGGTTGATTGTGCTTTACCCAAGCACTCCGGCCGGCAGCAGACTGCAGGGCGGCCCGACACAGGCGAGCAGGACTGCGGCACAGCAGACGGCCCTGGAGACCACAGGGAGGTCCCGGGGTGCCGAGGGGCCCTGCAGATTCGGTCTCCCTCCCGAGCAGAGCCCCACAGCCCACAGCCGACCGTGACCCGGCTCTGCACGGAACGCTGCTCCCCGACGAGGCCGTGGGGACGGCAAGCCGCACTCAACCACTTCCAGGAAGTTATTTGAAGCAAGCCATAAAAGTTGGGAGTATCCCCCCTTCTCTGGGTTCCGGCTCTGGAGCCGTTCCAAACGCGCTCCCCACACCCTTGGCGGAGGTTCAGGGGGATTTTTCCCTCTAGTTGAACCAGAAAATCAATGGGGTATTTGTCCCGTCGATGAGGTGGAGGGTCCCTGGGTTGCTGAGGGCGCCGTGGAGGTCACTCAGGGGGGCAGCGCTGGGGAGGTCACAGCCTCAGCCCCCAGCAGCTAGAGTAAGGCATTAACCAACGCTCATGGCTCCTGGGTCCTTCCATTCAGGGCGGATCCCTGGACCCACCCCAGACCATCCCCAGGGTCCCCAAGAGTGGTAAGGGGAGGCCACTGGGGCCATGTTGGGGGCCTTGGTGGGAGTGGCTTGGCCCGATGGCAGGGGACAGGGGGACAGGGGTCCCACTCTCCAGACACCGGTCCACCCACCCCCACCCTGCCTAGCACACACGACTCCCTAGTCCCGGGAGAGGAGTGCTCACTCGCACATCGGGGATCTCCCGGAAGAGAGACCCACCACCCAGCTCCGGGGGCCAGCACGTGTGTGCATTCGGGGGCAAGGAGGGCTGGACGGGCCAGCTGGGAAACAAGGGGCACGCTGGAACCCGGATAAGGAAAACACTGCTCTAATTATCCCCAGTTCGGCCAAGACCACGTTGTGTGGGGCCGTCAGCATCCCTTCAGAAAAACCGAAGTCAAGGACAGCGAGATGGCAGGGGTGCGAACAAGCAGGCTGGAGGTGGGGCGTGGACACGGCCCTTCCCCCGGGAGCCACCCTGGCAAGCTCGCTCCACCCTCCCCCCCCCCCCCCCCCCCCCCCCCGCTCCACTTCCCCAGATGAGCGGCTCGCTGCCTCGGCTCCTGCCGGCCGGCCCTTCCGGGCCCCCCAGGCCTCCCCAGCATCTCCGCAGGGTGGCTGGGCACATGGGGGACAGAGGACAGCTGGGCACAGTGCGGCCATGGAGGGGCTGGGAGGAGGCAGATGGGCTGGGAGGGAGGAGGGGGAGGGGACGCCCACAAAGGGGCTTGGAGAGCATCCAGGAATGGGGCTTCCGCAGCGCTCAGGGAAGGGAGAGGAGCCGAGGCAGCGGCAAGCGGATGCACCCTGGGCAAGGCCCCGGGGAGGACAGGGCGGCCCCAATCAGTCCCCTCTCCCACAGCCGCAGCTGGGCAGCAGCTGTGGGCCGCTGACCGCTCCCCACTCCCCCGACGTCCTTTGCTCAGAGTGCTCAGAGTCGGAATTTCGTTCCAAATGGTAAATATTTTATTTCCACCCGCGCGGCTCCCATACGGATGACTTTAACACAACGTGGAAAATACCTTCCACTCCTCGCTGCAGCCTGGGAGTGGAGGAGATGAGTTCGCTGAGCGGTCAGAGGGCAAGCTGTCGGCGAAACACTGTGCCTTCAACTGGGCTATGATAAACAAGGTCCTGTGCCCCCTCCCTCCCCCGGGCCAACTTAGGGCATGGAGGTGATGTCGTCACCAGGGCAAGGAAGCCCGGTGGCCCCAGATGGGTTTGTTTCCACCCCGGCTGGTCCAGCGTTGCTACACACGCCCCTCCCCCTCCCCCGAGAGGAGCGCTGCGGTTGTCGGTCCCCGCCTAGCAGGGGATGTGGGACGGTTCCCTCCCCTCTGGTCCTTGCTTTCCCTTTCTGTGATCTGAAGGCCAGAACGGGACCCACTGTGCAGAACATCACAAGCACATCAGGGGATGCCTGTGAAATGTGCCCCCCGCGAGGCTGTCAGGCAGTCCGCGGATGTCAACCTGGCATCAGGAATCACAGCGCGCTCCCTGAGCTCCCGAGCAGGGACGCGGTGCCCAACCGCACCGTCGCCTGCTTGGATTACTAATCAAGGCAGCGCTCTGGGTACCCGGGGGCCGCTGACACGTCAGCGGGGTGCGTGCTGAGCCCCAGAGCAAACCCTGTGAGTGACAGGCCCCGACCTATGAAAAGAGTGACCTCAGGGGTGTCCGCATCCAGGCAGAACACACGGAGCACCCGCGCGCGGCTGCCGCTGCCGGCATGAGTGTGGAACGCACTCCTGGGGTCCGGCAACAAGCAGAAGGTGCGCGGGGGCGGGGGGCCCCCTCTGGCTCTCCCCTGGACCCGTCAGTCTCCCAACAAAGTTCACGCCCGAGAACAGCTGCCTCATAAACGCGGTTTTCATTAATTTCTTGGAAAGGGGAGTTCTGGTTTCCACGTGACGGGTGTTGGGAGACTTGGGGAAGAAGGTCTGAGTGGGGCGCTGGCACCTCGGCGGTACCTGACGTCCGTGTTTCTGTCCATCCCGCCCCGTTGGGTTCATCTCTCCAGCCTGCAGTCCCACCCCGGGCAGGAGGGCAGCGAGCAGACGGGTGGAAGCCCAAGGCAGGGCAGCTGGAGGATATGGGGGCCCCGAGGACCCCCAGAGGACAGAAGTCCTGTCCCTTCTCCAGAATGGGCTGCGAGCTTTCTGCAGCATCCGTTCCAGGGAGCGGACTGCTGTGGCCCAGGAGGCCAGGCAGGAAGAATCTCAGCCCCGGCCACAAACACACTGTGTTTGGACGGGCACTGAGTGCGGCTGGTTCCAACAATCCGGTTTCTGATTTTCTGCAGGCTTCCACAAAGCCTCTAATAAAGGAGAGGAGAGCAGGGATCATTTCCAGTGTGAGGCCGGGCCGTGGGCGGGATGAAGTCATGCGCCTGTGCTTCTGAGACCGGGACCCCGGGGCAGCAGCCCCGCGCAGCCCCCGTGAGCGAGGAGCAGCCCTACACACATAGGAGGCCCGGCCGCGCCACAGAGGTGGAGGGCAACGGGTCTCAGGCTGACCCCGCACAGCGGGGCCGGACTCCCTCTTCCTCCACGGCAGCTCAGGAACACTGCACGGTGACAGACCCTGCAGGACAGCAGGGCCGCACACGGATGCTGAACCAGACCCCCCGCCACCACCGCGTGACACAGAGCCGCTCGCGGACCCCGTCTGCCTCAGGTCCCCCCACCGTAAAGTGAGCTGCGTCTCGTGGGAGCACCGTACGTTAAATCAGCTAAAACCTGCAGTGTTCCAAAAACGGTCGAGGCACGTAGCAAGCTCTCTGGAAGCCGTATTTAAATTAAAACGCACGAGAAAGGAAGCCAGACCTAGGAGGAGGAGGGCTCCCGGGCCCGGAGGCCAGAGGGCCGCTCATCCCACAGACGGGCTGTAAGGATCCGAGGCCCGGAGCGAGCAGGGCCTGCCTGGCCGCCCAGCCACGGGGCCAGCCCCCAAGCCGCAGCAGCAGCTCTTGCTCCTGGGGAGGAGGGAAAGGGCCTCGAGGTCCCTCTCCGGGCCACCACAGTCGGCCACCGAGCTGCAGAGACACCTGGGGAGCTTCAGACCAGCTGCCCAGTGACCTCCCGGCCTGCGCATTCCCATCCCGGCCTCGGGCCTCAGAAGGGACTCCTGCTGCGGGAAACAGCACAGACGCTAACGCGGCTCGTGTCCCTGCCCTAGGACGGCCCTGTCCCCAGACTCACGCAGCTCGGTGGGTCCGATCCTCGCTGGGAGCTGAGTCCAGGCGCTGAGTCAGCTCGGCCCGCACCAGCACCCACCCGGCCGGCTCTGCCCCCAGCCTCATGCGGCGCTCGGGACCCAGAGCCAGCTCGCTTCGGCTACTGGGGGATTTTCTAACGCGCTGTTTAAAAAGCATAAAGTGTTTCAAACACAAAAGAAAGGACAGAGCGGCGCGGTCCCCCAGAGCACCGCGAGAGGTCCGTGGCCATGGGATGCACGCGCAGAAATGCACGCAGAGGGCCCACGGACCCGCACCCCAACCTCCTCTGCCTCCACCTGTGCACGTCTGGGGAGCCGCCGGGGCCACCCCACCCGCAGCTCAGCACCGGCGTGGAGGAGGAACACACGCTTAACAAATCTCAACCTATGTGACAGTCCTGCGAAGTCGGAGCTTCCAGAGTCGGGCCCTGGGATGGGACCGCACAGCGAGCCCTCCCTCTGGCGGACAGAGGGAACGCAGGGCTGGGGGTCCAAGCAGGACCCCAACGAGCCCACAGACATGCGCGCTCACAGCAGCCAAGGGGGGCACGGCCCAGAGGCCTGTCCACTGGGGGACGGACGAACAGAAGGGTCTGTCCACATAGCAGCCACCGTCCCACCCCGCGAAGGAAGGAAGCTCCGACGTGCACCACGGCGCCCGTGAACGGCAACACGGCGGGAGCCGGACACGGAGGGCGCTCGGGGCGCACGTCTGACCATGTGCGGTGTTGGGACCAGTGTGGCCACTGGCACAGACCCACGCTCGTGGCTTCCGGGGGCTTCGGGCAGGGGCATGGGGCATGCGGGCTAGCAGGCCTGGGGTTGTATCTGGGGTGACGGAGTCTTCTGGAACGGATGGAGGTAGGGGCTACAGGTCCCTGTGACCACACCACATGCCCCAGGACTGCTCGCCCGAACGAGGAGTCCTGCCTGGACGAGCACGAGTGCGTGCAGCCGGCTCGCCAAGAAGGTGACCGTGGAGGGAGTCCTCTGGGGCACGCTGGGGACCGTCCAGAGCTGAGCCCACTGGGGGCGAGGGAGCCAGGGGCCCAGACCTCCCCCCCCCCGCCGTTACGCTGGTGGGGGTCTGGGGCCCAGAGGAGCCGCCGCCGGCCAGGGCCGAATGGAGGAGGGCTCCGCGAGGGAGCACGGGTCTTGCTCCTCCAAGCACTAGTAAGGACACACGGGAGAGCCCAGAGCAGCAGGCGCCCCCTGCGAGCCGCCCAGATCCCACCCCCTCCCCGGAGACCACCTCGCCCAATCATCTGGTAGGGAGACGATCGGCCCGAGCTCGTGGCTGGTGCTGCTTTACGCGCCCCTCTGCAGGCATGACGGAGGGAGAGTTTGGGGCGGGCCCGGATCGTCACAGGGTCCCTGAGGAGGGAGGCAGGGGTCAGAGACGGGAACCCGTGAGCAGGAAAGGAGCCGCTGGCTGACGCTGGAGGAGGGCCCGGACGGAGGACGCAGCCCCTCGAGCCGCGGGAAGGGACGGGGACGTCCTCCCCAGGAGGAGCCAGCCCTGCCGACACCGTGACTCTCGTCCCAGGACGGGGGCTGCGGACTTCGGACCTCCGGGACTATGACACATTAAATGTGTGATGTGAAACCCCCGGATTTGGGCGGTTTATTTCAGTGAGTGAGGCTGTCACAGAGCAAGCACGGACGACCCGTCCCTCGGCCGCACGGTGTGTCCTGTCCATCCACGCTGACACACGTCACCGACCCCTCCCCTGCTGTGTCAGACCCTGCCACGGGGACACGCGTCACCTGGGACAGGCATCTGCACGGTCTCCACGCGTGGGGGCTGCCAACAACGCTGTTATAAACATTCCCATCCGTCTCTCCCGTTCTGTCGGCGAGAATTCCCTGGACGCACGTGCTCCGCGATCTGTTTACTCGGCAAACCCTTCCGCAGCAGCTGTGCGCTCTGCTGATTACTGGGGCTACAGCTTGCTCCACACACAGCTGGGCCACCACCCTCAGCCCGCGGGACACTCGGGCTGCAGGGTCCCCTGGCCGGTCGTGTGGAGGAAGCCCCGTTTCTCCTCTCCAGCCCCACGCGCATCCCCGGAGCCCCCCAAGGAGCCCTCCGCACCCGTCCCTTCCCGGGACAGCTGGGCCCCCTTCCGCGTGCCCTGGGCAGGGGAGGCGGAAGCTGACCCCCGGCTTGGAACCTGTTCTCGCGCCTGGGCCCCTCCCCAGCCCCCACACGAGAGCAAGGCCGTATTCAGCGATGTCAGAGCCGTCAGACGAGGAGCATCTCCGGGCCGGGTGCTCGGGGCCGTGACCACACACCGCACGGCTGTGAGGCGGCGCCACCGCGGGGGCCCGGCTGGGCGTCCCCTGCACCCCTCTTCCCAACAGCACCCCCGTCGTCCTCACAGGGAGATTAATGTGTCCGTCTTTTACACACGAGGAGCCGGACACCGGGAGGTGAAGTCACCCCCCCAGGTGAGCCCGAGGTGGGCGGGGCTCTTCCTGCGTCTCCCCAGCCCGCAGGGCCTTCACGTCCTGCTGCGTGAACTCCCACCGCACCGTGGGACTGTCCCCGGCCCCTGCAAGTCACTTGGGTTTGCTTCTAGCGGGAAACCCCTAGGGGATAAGCCCGTCTCCTCTGCAGCCTGGGCCCCGGCCCGTCTCTGATGTGCTCAGAATAAACAAGACTCGATTTCAATGGTGAAATCGTTCCCTCCTTTCTCCAGGAAGCAGCTCCGAGCCCCACCAAGGGCTGGACGGGGGGCTTGCTGCTGGGGCGCTTCAGGGAATCAAGCCCTGGAGCTCCTGCCTCGGGGATGCACAGGGTCTGACCCCTTCCTCGCCCGGCTCAGGCCCCCTCAGGAAACAGGGGGCTCACTCAGGTCAAGATGTTTCAAGTAGCACTTCACAAAGGGAGCATTTGCAGCCGCGTGGGTGAAAGGGACCCCGGGCACAGCGCAGTAACTGGGGGCCAACATCCCAGGCCCTGAGGGGGAGGGGAGGTTGAGCTTCGGATCCCGTTTTGAGAGCAGCCTGAGACGGCCCCACGGCGGGGGTCACACACCCTGCCTGACTCTCGTCCCCTCCTTTCCTCTGATGCCCACCCTTTGGTGGAGCCCAACCTGGGGTCAAAAGCCAAGGTCATCTACGAGGGGCCACTTCCTAGGGCTGAGAGCAGAGCAGAGAAGCAGGGACAGAGGTGCGGTGCAGAGGACAAGCTAAACCCATGAATGTGAAGGGTGCCCCCACTGTGGGGGACAGCTGGGTGCTTCCTCATAAAGCCAAATACGGTCACCCCAGGACCCAGCAACTCCGCTCCCGGGAACACATCCTGAGGAACTGGAAACAGATCCGAACAGAAACATGGGCCATGACACTCGCGGTGGCACCGTCTCCAGCAGCCAAGAGGCCCCAACAACGCCAGCGTCACCCATGGATGAACGCGTAAGCAAAGCGGGGCGCACCCGCACGCGGAGCAGGACCGGCCGCGCAAAGGGGGCGGGGCTGGCCCGAGCTACAACGCGGAGGGAACCGCAAAACTCGGGGCAAGAGGCCGCACACGAAAGGACTACCGCTATCGATAGCACTTGCACGAAGCATCTAGAAAAGGCAAACTGCTGGAGGCGGCAGCGGCTGGAGGCGGCCAGAGGAGGGCGAACAGGAAGTGAGTTCCCAGGTCCGGACTCTCTGCTGGGCTGACCCACCGTCCAGGAAACAGGCCGCGGGGACGGCTGCACCGCACAGTCAGTGTAACAAGCGGGGAACTGTTCGGTCTGCCAATTTTTCTCAATAAAGCTGTTTATTTTTTTAAAGGTTTTATTTATTTATTTCACAGAGAGAGGACGACGAGAGGGAACACAAGCAGGGGGCGTGGCAGAGGGACAGACTCCCCGCGGAGCAGGGAGCCCAGTGCGCGGCTCGATCCCAGGACCCTGGATCGCGACCTGAGCCGAAGGCAGACGCCTAACCAACTGAGCCACCCAGGCGTCCCAATAAAGTTGTTTAAAAAAAAAAAGCCCCTAACACATTTCCCCCTCCTGCCCCTCCACATCCATCTAGTCCTGTGGTTGAAAAGCTCCATGCCCCGCCCCAGGACGCCTGAGCCCCCCGCTGCCACGCCCCCATGGGCGGGGCCTGTGACTGCAGGTCACACTCCCCTGAGACACGTGGCCCCGCCGCGGAGAGGGCTGCATGGAGGGCAGGCCCCTGGACAGCACAGGCGGGGCTCCGCGTGCCCTCCCACCTGTGCCACGGGCTCCGCTGGCGCAGGGACCTCCCCTGTAAGGATCTGGGTCCTTGGGGGCTCCGTCTTATTCTCCTTCCTTACGAGGACTTCCTGCGTGACCAGCACACCCCTGGGCCTTCCATATGTTTCTGATCTGTCCGTGTCTTTTAACTGGTCAGTTCAGGCCATTTGTCGTGCTCACCGGTGTACCTGAAACTCTTCTGCCTCCATGTTGGTCTATCCTGACCCACCTGCACTCCCCACCCCGGCCGTCCTGCCTTCGCACGGAGTGAGGGGCCCTCCTGGGTTCCGCCGCTGCTCACCCAGCTTCCTGCCCCGCGTGTGGTCAGCAGCTCTGCTGGGCGTGTGTCCCCACACTGACGGGTGGAGTCCCGCCTGCCTCTGAAACAACGGAAGTCCGAATGCCTCCAACTCCTGTCGCCCGCCCATTGTCTTGGTTATTCCCGGCTGCTTCTGTAGTTGTCTTCCACCCCTCGAGCTACGGTTCGTTCTACAGTCCGCGCCGACAATGCTGCAGTCAGGCTAGGCTTCTCCGGCAGCGGCACCAGGGAGTGTGTCCACGTGTGCACGTGTGTGTACGTGTGTGCATACGCGCGCGTGTGTACGGGTCTATCAGCATGTACACAGTATTTACCGTGGGTCCGTGGACGAGTACGTGTGGATGTGTGGAGTGTATGAGTGTGTGCATTTGAGTGTCTGCATGTACTGTGGTGTGTGCACGCGCATGTGGAAGCATGGATGCACGTGTGCACACGTGCTGGCGGGGCCCATCCTGCCTGCGGCGGCTGCGATCAGGGAACCAGGCGGAAGGCCCCTGCAAGCACCCGGGGACCGCCCCGCCCCACCTCACACCAGGCGTGTGGGGTAAACACGGGAGCGGCGGCACGCCAGTCCTCCGGCATCTCCGTCTCCCTGGATCTTCCTTTCCTCCCGCATCTCCCGCATCCTGAGCCCCGTTCTGAGTTGCTGCCGAGGCTCCGTGGGGATGCGCTCTCCCAGACCGGCTGTGTCTGAAGCTGGAAACACGCTCTTATTTAAATGCCACCGAACTGAACACAACGAAGGCGGCAGGTGCTCAGAGTCCTTTGGGGACGTCTCCGGCCTGTTTCAGTTTCCACTGCTGCTGTCCGGGGACCTGTCGGCGCAGTGACTCTCTGACAACGGATGGGTCTTTCCTGGCGGCTGCTTGCAGGCCCTCTGCCTCCACGACCTGGTCTCTGTGCTGCGTGTCGGGCGGCTTGCTTTCAATGACCCAGCTCACCTTCACGGAGCTGCATGGAGCTTCTGGGCACAGGAAGCGGAGGACGCTCATCTTCCGGGATCTCAGACACTCGTCAGCTGCGGCCCTGCCCATCGCTGCCCCCTCCCATCCTCTCCATCCCTTCCTCCCTTAGTGGCCAGTCCCCTCCCCCAGGGAGTAAGGGCTGGCCTGCTGGTTTCCCACCGAGGTCCCAAAAGTCAGCGCAGCTCCTCCACGCTCCCTGGGACTTCTCACCCTGGGGAACCGGCCACCGCACCCCCCGCCACTAGGAGGACACCCAAGCAGCCCCCTGGAGAGACCCACAAGGAGGGGAACTGAGACCCCCCCCCCACAAATACCTCACCAACCTCCCTGCCACCTGGGTAGATCCTCAGAGGAATGACAGTGGCCGCCCAGGACTGGGGGAGTGTCTGTGAATGGGGGTGTCCCCTGTGGGAGATGACCGTGCTCTGCGAGGTGGTGCTGGCTGCCCAGCCCCCAGGGGCGCGGAAGACCCCCACCTGCACGGCTTAAATGCCTGTATCGTGTGGCACTCTGTGCGGGAAGCCGCAGGGCGCATTCGCGGAGGGCGTACCTGTGGGGGGCCCGGCCTCCTGGACGGTCCACAGCCTCGCTCTCCGCCTGCTGCTGCCCAGGCCCCACCCGTCCTGATGCCAGGCAGCATTCCAAGCAATCCTGAGGGTTCGCGAATCAGGCTCAGCTACGTTTCCAACACACGCCTTCCCCGCTCCCTCACTCTTCAACATGTCAAACTTCATTTTCCCCTGTGTCCAGTTATGCATTTGAAGGGATATTTGCAGCAACTTACCCAGAACTTGTGTTTTGCAGTGAGGAGGGGATTCACACGTCACACTGAAGAAAGAGCTGGGGTCTGGGGCCGGCACCCTCCCCAGGGATTTGCCCAGAAGCCTCATCGCAGCACACTCACGGACAGATGCCCCGACGGCAGACAGATGCGCCCAATCCCAGCTCTGTTGCTCGGCAGCTATGGGGCCAAGAGCGAGCTGCGTAACTTCTCTGACCATCGGCTTCCACCTCCGCTACCGAGCTCCCCTGCACATGCAGACTTCCTCGGCCCCCAGAGCCCGCGTCACTCTCTGCCCCAGGAAGTTTCTGGAAGCCCTGAAGCCCTCAGCTCCTCCTCTCTCTGGGCACCGGGCCCTGCTTCACTTTAGTGCACACCCCGCCGTGACCCAGACAGACATTTCACTCGTGTGCCCTCACTGGTCCGCAGATTACCGCCGTCCCATCCCACGTCCCTCGTGGCGCCCGGTTCTGGGCACAGGGGGCCTGGCAACTGCTCCCGGCGCCCACAAGAGACACTGAAATTCCTTGCAGAGGCCACGGCCCAGAGCAGAGTCCTCTGCTCTCATGAACTCAGCAAGAGGCACAGCTGTAGAACTGACTGCCGCGGCGCTGGGACCCCCCAGGGCAGGGACGACACTGGTGTCCTCATTGTCGGTACTGGGTCCCCACGCAGGGCCGGACACAGGAGGGGCTCGGTCTCTAGTTCCAGGATGCACAGGAAGCGCTCTCCCCACCTCTGGCTGCAAACGCAGGAGCCGGGCGACCACAGCTCCGTCTCATCGGCCGGGACAGCCTTCTGGCAAAGATCACCCTGCACTCCTCCCCGTTCCAGTTACAATAGCCTCTGGCCCTCATTTCTGCTTTGTTTTGTTTGAACCTCTTCTTATTGCGGTAAAATACGCATAACGTAAAACTTACCATCTTAACCACTTTAAAACGTACAATTCAGAGGCATTCAATCGATTCACAAAGTTGTGCAATAACCGTCATCGCTACCCTATTCCAGAACGTTTGGCCCTGAGGTTTTTTGCAGTGTATTCACACTCTAGTATTTTACTCCATGTGTTTCCTGCCGCCTCGGATCCTCACGGGATGAGGCAGGACTTCCATTAAGAAAGTGCCTGTGGGGAAAGCGTGCAGCGTGGGCTCTCTCAAACCTGCACCAGCCCAGCGCGCGGCCAGTGGAGGGGAGCCGAGGGCTTCGGGGCGGCCTCCATCTGGCCACGCAGCTCGGCCTAAGCTCCACCCGTGGGCGCCCGGGGACTCACAGAGCCTGTGCTCCGGGCCCTCAGGGGGGTGCCAGTGCTCCCCGGGGCCGCCGCAGACCGCGGGCTGTTTCCCTGGGTTACACACAAAAGTTTCGTCCCCTTGGCTCCGCAGACGGGCACTGTGTAATACAAATGACCCATGCCAAGAGGAGCCGGCCGAGCGTCTGCTCCCAGCCCCCAAGGCCCCACCCTGTGGGTTGGCGGGAGGGGGCTGCTCCGAGGACGCCCCCACTGAGGCCAGACGCCGTTGCCTGAAGGTCTTCCTGCTAGCCGCTGGAGGCTGCTGCCTTTCTATTGTTCGCCTTCGGGGCATCTTTGCCCAACCCTGAGTGGAGCCATCTGAGCAAGTCTAGCTTTGTCTCAAGGTTGGGACTGGAACACGGTGATTTCGGCCTATGTGCAGCTCGGGGTTGCCATCTGGTCAGCATGTCTCGGGCTGTCCTTGAAAGCTCTGCAGTGAGACGTCTTAGACAGGAGGTCCCAGCTATGACTTCTCCTGCAGCACATGGCAACCCAGGCTGGCTCCCTGGAGGAGGAGGCAGAAGGGGGAGGGCGGCACCAGGAAAGTGGTGATGGAAATGGCTCCCGGCCCTCTCGGCGGCCCTAGAAGCCTTATTTTATCTTTGACTTAACCCTCGTAGCTGCACCCCATCCCGTCAGGAGTGCCCGTGAGGCCTCGGGAAGCATGAAAGGGAGCCCCCAGCCCACCACGCCCTCTCCTCCCTCCCCCAGACCAGGCCCGGCCAATCGAGGCTGAAAGTCCAGTGGGTCAGAGCAGCTAGACAGGGTCCGTCCCACTGCCTGGGGGAGTCGGGGAAGGCGATGGGGTCACCCTGCAGCCAGCTGGTCTGCGGCGTGGCACCGGGCTGTGTCACCGGGCACTCCAGCAGAGCTGTGATCCCGGGGGGCGAGGGAGCCGCTCAGGCCCGTCGTGAGCCGAGCACCAGCAGCTCCCGTCTGGGCTCACGTGAGGGGAGGACGCTCTACACCGTCGGTTCCCCTCTGGGCCTGGCACGCAAGGAGGCCTTGGGGAGGGGGACGTGGGGGGTCACTGGGCTCCACACAGCCTCCTCCCATGGCATGGCCAGGGGCAGGGGGTGCTCGGGAGGGGGGAGCCAGCCCGCTCCATCCTGGCAGGCAGAGACAGATGGCAAGTGTCCGCCGAGGGGACCTGCCCACTTTACCCGAGGCCCGGTGCCCACGCACAACAAGGTCCCAGGCAGGAGGACTGGACAGGAGGTGCTCCCGCCGCAGTGCACACGGGGCCCAGAGCCAGCCGTCGGCGCCGAAACACAGGGGCCAGGGGAGCGAGGAGAACGACATCCAAGGACATCCACCAGCTTGCTCTCCAAAACCTCCATGAGTCAGTGTCGTGGGAAAACATGGAAGGGTGGGGAGCGTTCTCCAGTGAAACAGATCAGAGACGAGCCGCGGCACATATGTGAGGATGTTCTGGCCCCTTTTTTAAACAGAGGAAAGCCAAAGTGTGTGGAGGTGAAGTGTAACGATCTTCTGCAGCTTTCTTTTCATTGGTTATTAGACCAGAAAGGAGGAGGGAGAGGAGAGGGAGGGAGAGGAGGAAGGGGGGGAAAGGGAGGAACAAGAGGGAGGAAAGAGGGAGGGGAGGGGAAGGACAGGGAAAGAAGGAGAGGGGAAAGGGGAGGGCGAGAAATTTTTGTTTGAAATGTTGAATGTTTGACAACTTTCATAATAAAAAACAATTGGGGTTGAGGGGAGTGGAGAAGGCAGCCAGGAAGGAGCGAAAGCAGGACCCTGGCCCAAAGAGGGTGCTTGAGAAAGCTGCTGCAGATGAGAGCGGAGCCCACGGCCCTTCTCTGGGGCCTGGGGCCTGGGCAAGGAGGGCAACCAGGGGCAGAGCAGCATGGGACACCCACATACAGCGTGCAAAACATCAGTGGGGTTCTGGGGAAAACACATTCTGGACAAAACCGAACTCCGTCGGAGATGCCCATGCTTATCTCACGGATGAGCACTGTTGCTCCGAGATGACGCGGTCGTGGGAGGGGTCAGGAGCCCGCCCTGGGAAGCAGAGTGCAACAGCTCGGAGCAGCGCTCAGGAACCCAGCAAACCAGATCTGCTCAGATGTGGTCCCCAGGTTAGGGCCAGCGCCGCTGTGTCACACAAACACAAGAAGCACACCCCAGCCCCGAGCCTGGCCCGGATGGGAGCCAGACTCCCCCCCAGAGCCTCCTCCAGTGGGTCTGGGGCCCTGAGGACCCCACCCCATACAGGCCCATGCCACCCCAGCCCGGGGCGGGAGGCCTGGCCCCCCCACTTAGGTCTGTTTCTTGGTTGCTAAGCGCCCAGAGCAGTGACCTCATCGGCACAGAGAGAAGACCCACCCGGTTCTGTGGGAGCCAGAGCGGAAAGAGAGGAGGGGATCGGGACCAGCCAGCGGAAGGTACCTACACTCGCCCTACAAGTAGGGAGGAAGCTGAGGCTCAGAGAGCAGGAATGGCCCCCATCACCTATCCCTGCACTACCGGTGAAATCTGCAGGCAAAGCAGGGGTCCAACAGACCCAGGCGGGAACCCGGAGTCCCTCTTCCTGGCGGTGGGCCCTGGGCAGGTCATCCAGCATCTCTGAGCCTAGTGGCTGCTCTGTAAAATGGGCTCACCTACGGCACCCGCATACAGAGGCCCATGGGAGCAGCTGGGGAGCATGCAGTTAGAGAAGTGCTTCCCACCTTGAGTTTATTTCCTTGCTGTGTCAATGTCCTGTGGCCACTGTGACAGATGACCACAAACCAGGGGCTTATAATGACAGAAGTTTATCCTCTCCCAGGTCTAGAGGCTCAAGGTGATGCTGGGCTGTGCTCCCTCCAAAGGCTCCAGGAAAGAGTTCCTAGGGGCCTGTATTCCCAGGCCTATGGCCACATCGCTTCACCCTCTGCCTGTACATACATGGCCTCTATTGTGTCTCTTTTCTTCGAGGACACCTGTCATTGGATTTAGGCCCACCGTAAATCCAATTTTGTCTTAACATCCTTAACTAACTACATCTGCAAAGACCCTAGTCCCAAATAAAGCCACGTTCTTTTTGTCCCCTGCTTAAGATTTCTATTTTTATAAGTAATCTTTACACCCAACGTGGGGCTCGAACTCATGACCCTGAGATCAAGAGTCGCAGGATCTACCAACTGAGCCAGTCTGGAGCCCCAGTAAAGCCACTTTCTGAGATTCTAGATGGACAAGAATGGGGCGGTGTTCAATTCGCTACACTTAGAATTATATGTCAGGGTACCTGTATCATCTGCAAATTCCATTTCCGGACAATAAGGGACTCTGAAAAATACCTGTTAGAAAAAGGGGTCTGAGCCAGGAAGCAGGGAGGGGGCAAAACCGACCCAGATAGATGTTTACTTAGATCTAGAAAAAAACGAGGGACATTTTAGCCCTTCTAAGGGGAAAGACAGCAGAATGACTCCCCTGTTAATAGCTCAAACTCTAAAAAAGCCACTTTCAACCCAGCCAGGCAATCAGAGCGCGGGAGGCACGCCCCCACAGGGGGTAGGGGGGCTGCCCACAGCCCAGCAGCCGGCCCGGGCTGTGATGGTCCCACCCTGTGACACTGAGGCCCATGGTGACACAGTGCAAGGCAGACGGAGGCTCCTGCCTTCTCAACCCGCCCTAAAGAAAAAGCCATTTCTGGAAAGTGGACGGGCAGGGGAGCTCTGGGTACGAAGCTGTTAGCGGTACTGGTGAGAAGCGCCGTGTTCGGCCCTGGGAAACGTCTGCCCGGGACCGCAGGCCTTCACAGGGACGGGGAGAGCCGCAGCAGGGGAACAGCGGGCCCTCTGCGGCCACCAGGGAGACACGCGCAGAGAGAGCCACCTGGAAGGCATGGCATGAATGCCAACGGGACTTATTTTAGAGGATAAAAATACACATAAATAAAAACCGCCTGGAGAGAGGCCATGTCGGCGTGGGCATGCGGTGGGGCCACGGGGTGCCTGGCCACAGGGGTGGTGCCCTACCTGCCCCAAACACCCTGCAGAGGCACCTACCGTGGAAGTCGCACCCGGGCGCAGGTGCGCCTCCCGGACGCTCTGCAGAGACTCAGGCACCCGGGCCGCGTAGGTCAGCAGGGAAGTACGGAAGGCGGGAGGGACGGGTCATTCCCCAGGGGAAGGCCGCAGGCGGGCCCAGCCAGACCCGGGAGACAGGCTCCACCTTCCTCCCTGACCCAAGCCCACATTCCCTTCCAGCTCGGCGAGGCCAACGATATGGCTACGCTTCCCAGACCCGGCGCTCCTCAGGGGACCCTGTGGCCGACAGCTCCCCATGCTGCCCCATCCTCTCTTCAAGTGCGGTCCCTGGGACATCTGTCACCTCTGACCCTCCCAGGGAGCCGCCCTGTAAGGGGAGGGGACTGTGGTCCAGGCACATCTGTCAGGATGTCAAGGGCCGAGGACCTCGCATCTGGGGCCCCTCACGCAGAGCCAGCAAGAGCCTGGGGGTGGAGGCCAGGAGCAGGGCTGCGGGTCCATCCAGACACGATTTTCGCACCTCCACTCCACGTGATGCTCCGGGCCGGTCTCCTCATCTGTGAAACAGGGACAGGGACAGGGACACGGGGCGGATGGCGTGAGATGGCCTCCCCCGGCCGAGCCGGAGCCGGGCGCCAGCCCCGCAGACAGGCATCTCAGGCCACCTCGGGCTCAAGGGCTCTTCTTGCCCAGGCCTCGGTGTCCCCGCAAGGGCTCTGCCGCTTGTGGGCTGCTGCCTTGAGCAGCACACACGGTGACCCCGCCTGGGGCCCCTGGAGCCGTGTGCCCTTGGCCCAGGGGAGGCCACAGCTGGCTCCACCCTGTCCAGTGTGCAGAGGCAGCAGGAGGAGGACGGACCCCCCAGGAGGCAAGCTGCACCCCCACGTGGGCCCCGGCCGGACCTGTTCCCAGCATCATCGGCAGCACAGAGCAGCGTGGGTGCCCAGAGGCCCGGGCCCCTGAGCAGCACGACGCTCGGCCCACTCCCTCCAGGGGTAGCTTCTTGGTCCCTCACTGTGCCCAGGAGAGCAGCCACACCCTGCAGTCCCCCACTCTGCCCTTTGCGGCAGGCCCAGATGCCAGGGCCCAGGCTGCAGCCCCAGGATTAGAGGCCCAGGGCCTGAGCCACAGGACCCCCTCACTCGCTGGGGCTCCCAGTCGAGCTGTCACAGTGGCTGGCCGCCAGCTCCCGCCAGGCCGAGAGCTGCGACGACGTCCCCCTGGCCCGGGAGGCTGCAAAGGGGAGACAGGCAGCAGCTCGTCCCGGCCGGGACCCCTGTCAAGAGGCGCCGCTCGAGCAGCCCGCCGCCAGGTAGACCCAAGGGGACCGGAGGCGCCGGGACAGCTGCCGTCACAGCCCCCAGCCCCCTGAGCCCTAACAGCCGTCTGCTGCTGCCACGAGACCCGGGGGGCACGCACCTTGCTCCCTGCTGTGAGCACGAGGCTGGCGCTCGGCTCAGTGAAAGGCCACCAGGCTATTCCCGAGGAGCAGGCTGGAGTCTGCGCTCCCCTGCCCGGGGCCACCGCGGCCTGCCGGCGGGGCCCCGGCTGTGTCCTGGGGGCTCCGAGCAGCACCTGAGAAGGAGCGTCGGACCAGTCCAGTCTCGCCAAGTGTCCACGGGAGGCGAGTCCACGGGCACAGAAACCGGACGAGGGGCTGCTCACGGCTGGGGGGTTTCCTCTGGGGGTGACGACAGAGGCTGCGTGAGCGTGTTCTAAAGCCCCTGGGCCGCACCCCCGGGCAGAGGGTGTGGACGGTGTGCGAGTTCTCCCCCTTACCCCCCCCCCCCCGAAGCTGCTGACACCACAAG
>CM052813.1:78710554-78751225 GCA_028533885.1 Nasua narica | reverse complement strand
CTGGAACCGTCCGAGCAGCGCGGGACGGGACCTCAGCCAGCCGTACCAGACCCTCCGACGGATGGGAGAGCGGGCGCACGCAGCGCAGAGGGGCTGGGCGAGCTGCCCGGGCACACACAGCCACAGGCCGCGGGTGCCCCACCGCTCCGCCAACCGCTCCAGGTCTGCTCAGCATCCAGAGGCTGGCAGAGTGTCATTTTCCAGAAACCGGAAGCACGGCGGTCATACAGACAGAAGAGCGCTCACCGACAACGGACTTGCTCACGCACGCGGGAACCCATCAGAGTAAAGCGTGTCTGCGGAGCAGTTCGGGGACCAGAAACAGGTTCTGGAACCCACGAGCCGGGTTCGAGCTGAAACGGGTCAGTGCCCCAGAGGCAAGAGAACCAGAACCTTGCGGGTCAGCCTTCCTGCCGGATACGGATCTGCAAGCGAGCATCACTGCACAAATCTGAGTCCTTAATCCACAGTAAACAGCAAGGCAGACGCAGTCTCTCCAGAGAAGTAAGCTCCTTACTCGGCCTGCCCCACAGGACGGGGATGACTCGGGAAAGATGCTTCTCCTGATTTTCAAGCTCTAATTTCTCTTGACACCGAGAAGAGACATTGAAGACGACACAAGCAAATGGAAAGACAGTCCACGTTCCTGCACGGGAAGAATTAATATTGTCGAAACATCCGTAGTACCCAAAGCAAACCACAGACCAACACAATCCTGATGAAATTCCAATGGCGTCTTCCACAGAAATGGAACAGTCTTTAACTGTGTGCGGAACCACCGAAGACCCCGAGGACCCAAAGCAATCTCAAGGACAACAACGCCGGAGACCTCACGCGCCTGACGGCACCAGAGGCTACAAACTACCGTGATCCAAATGGGCATAAAAACAGACACACGGATGAATGGAACAGAAAACCCCGAAATAAACCCACGCATGTGGTCACTGAAGCTAGGACAGAGGAGCCACGAAAAAACTGAGGAAAGGGGAATCTCTTCAGTCAACGGTCAGCCACGTGTAAAAGAGACTGGATGCCTGTCTCACATGATACACAAAAATTAACTCCAAACGGGTTGAAGACTTGGATGGATGGTAAACTGGAGCCCATAAAATTCCTAGAAGAAAACAGAGGGTAAGCTCCTTGACATCGGTTTTGGCGATGATTTACTGGATCTGACACCAAAACCAAAGGCAAAGAAAGTGAAAAATTCGCAAGTGGGACCACATCCAACTAAAAAGCTTCTGCACTGCAAAGGAGACCATCGACAAAGCGAAAAGGCGGAGCAAACTGAGCGAAGAAGGGATGGACGAATCATGGGTCTGGTAAGGGGCTAATCCCCGAATATCAGAACTTGGACGGCTCTACAGAAAAATAATCTCATTGAAAACGGGCAGAGCAACTGAACAGGCATTTCTCCAGAGAAGACATCCCGATGATGCAGACACACGAGAAGATGTCCCCTCTCAGCATCAGGGAGACGCAAACCAAAACCACAATGAGGTTATCACCTCACACTGGTCAGAATGGCCAAAACCAACAACACAAGAAACAACAGGCGTCGGCAAAGATGTGGAGAAAGGGGAACCCTCTACACTGTTGGGGGGACGCGAGCTGCTGCGGCCACGGTGGAGAGCAGTGTGGAGGCTCCTCAAACAGTTGAAGACAGAGCTCCTCTGCGACCCAGCAGTCCCACTCCTGGGTACTGATCCAAACGAAATGCAATAATCACCACCTTGAAAAGATGCCTGCACCCCCATATGTATTGCAGCATCATTCACAATATTTACATAACTCATAATTATTTATAACTTACGAGATAAAAACAACCTCAGTGGGGCGCCTGGGGGGCTCCGTGGGTTAAAGCCTCTGCCTTCGGCTCAGTCATGATCTCGGGGTCCTGGGATCGATCAGGGTCCTGGGATCCAGCCCCACGTCGGGCTCTCTGCTCAGCAGGGAGCCTGCTTCCCCTCTCTCTCTGCCTGCCTCTCTGCCTGCTTGTGATCTCTCCTCTCTGTCAAAAATCTTTAAAAACAAAAAAACAAAACAAAAAACAACCTAAGTGTCCATCGACGGATGGGCGGACATAGAAAATGTGGGGCATATACACAATGGAATACTATCCAGCCATAAGAGAAGGAAATTCTACCATTCGTGACAACACAGATGGACCCTGAAGGCATTATCCTAAGTGAAATAAGACAGACAGGAAAGGATAAATACCGTATCGTCTCCCTTATATGTGAAATGTAAAATAACAACAACAAAAGGCAAAATAAAACCCAAACTCATAAACACAGAGAAGGAGACTGGTAGTTGCCGGATGCAGGGGATGAGAATGGCTGAAAGGTGAGGGCAAAGGGGGTCAAAAGGTACCAGCTTAAAAAGAAAAATTATTCTTTTTCTTAATGAGGAGAACAGTATGAATGAAGCCACAAACACTGAGTCCGGAAATGCACCCGGTCCCCAGCCTCCAGCTCCCTGCCCGCGGAGGCCACTGAGCTCTGTCTGTGCTCCTCTTGCCCCCGAGCAGTGTGCAGAGAGGAACAAGGCACCCCCTACACCTGCTTTTGGGGAAAGGGCAGGCCAATCTCTGAGGAACGAAGTGCAGGAAAAAACTTAAAAAAAAAAAGGTAACAGGAAGGTAAGAAACAAGGACGCTGCAGTCTGGGGGGGCGAGGCTGGGGGCGGGGGCGGGGGGCAAAGCCCTGGTGCCAAACTGGAAGCTCGTGGCAAAGCCATGTGGACCGGGGGTTCACCGGCCTTGTGCAAGGCCAGGAGCCCAGGCCAGGCCCCCCATCGAGAGTCCAAGGACGGGACTCCTCTGCGCACTGTCGCCGGCAATGGGGACCCCAGCCAGCTCTGCAGCACAGACCCACATCTGGTGACTCGGAGCCTCATCCATAAACTGAGGCCACGTGGGCCTGGGTCTGCGGCGGCCAGGGCCCAAAAGGACCAACCACAAGCCGGCCCCGCTGGAGGCACCTCCCTCCCGGGCCTCAAAGCGTCTCCACGATCACAGACCAACAAGGAGCACGTCTCGGTACAAGTGCAAAAGGGAACAAAACCTGACGAGTGAGAACAGGAGAGGAAACAGACAGCAGACGCAGCCCCGCAGAGCGCAGATCCCAGAAAAACCCAACACAACTGTGCTCCTGTGAAGCTTAGAGAGAGAGGACCCAGGCTGAACTATCCACCGTAAAGGGGACACGAGTCAAAACAAATCGCTCGAAGGGGCGCCTGGGGGCTCGGTCGGTGCAGCGTCTGCCTTCGGCTCGGGTCACGATCCCGGGGTCCTGGGAGCGAGCCCGCGCTGGGCTCCCTGCTCAGTCGGGGGCCTGCTTCGCCCTCTGCCCCTCCCCCACTCCTGTTTGTTCTTGCTCGCTCTGCACTCTCTCAAATAAATAATCTTTAACAAAATAAAAACGAATTGCTATGATGAAAACAAGTAGAGAGCTGGAAATTCAAAATGTCAAAATTTAAATTTAAATAATTAAAATGAAGTTATTTCTTGAATTTTTTTTCTCATAGCGTATTCGGTTCTGCTGAGGGAGCACTGATGTCGGGAACATCAGGGGGTCGCAGGCCGGCAGAGGCAGCAGGAGCAGGCCCGGGGCGGGGAAGAGCGGGGCTCCACCGCGGCCCCGTCCATCCATCCGTCCGTCCGTCCGTCCGCCCGCCCGCCCGGGAGGCGCAGCAGGAGGCGCATCTGCGGACATGGTGCCCGACAACTTCAGAGCTGATGGAACCACCAGAAAATCTAGAAAAGCCCACGAAGCCCCACGCGGTGCCTCAGTAACAGGGAGCCGACACCTAGCTGCGCCTTGGTGAAACCGGGGAGCCCCTGGGCAGCAGCCGTGCAGACGGCTTCCCTGGGAGGCATGCTGCCGGCCGGCTCCCGGGGCGCGAGCAGGAAAACCAGGAGCCATCACAGGCCGCCGTCAACACCCCGAAAGGAAATACCCAGCTAAAATGCTTTCCAAGAACGAGGGCAAAATCAAGGCCTTTCAGAGCAGTAAAATCTGAGCGAGTTCCACTCCATCAGCCCTGTGTCTGCAAGAAATCCGAAAAGGCGCATCCCAGGCAGAGTCCCCCGTGCGTCCACAGACAAGGGCCCGCGGCGAGAAGGGAAGGCGGGCACGGAGAGGGGGAACGAGACAGCGCGCAGACCTACGCGCCACACGTGCGACGCTAACAAAGTCTGGCCTACTGGGTGCACACAGGCGGCACCGCCAGGCCCGTAACCCGGGGAGCTGGGGAGGCCTATGTGCCTGGCGGGCTCTGAGCCTCCGTGAGGAGGTTCAGTACTGTCCCCCCAACATTCACATCCGCCCAGGACCTGAGAATGTGACCTTATTGGGAAATCAGGGCTTTGCCCATGTGATCAGTTAAGGATTGAGAGCAGATGGGCCGGGATTAGGGCGGGCCCTGCATCCAGCAACCGATGTCCTTGTGAGACAAGGAGACGCAGAGACACAGTCCGTGTCAGTGGGGACGGAGCCTGGAGTCCCCAGCCACCAGCAGGGAAGAAGGAGTAGAGGGAGAGGGAGGGGGATGGTGAGGCCGGCAGCAACAGTGGCGGGGCTCCTTGGTAGCAGCCTGGGCCAGGAAGGCGAGGGCGGGTGGCGGCCCTAGGCCACTCAGCAGGAGCCCTGAAGCAGCAGGGCTTCTAAACGCCCTCATCGGGCCCAAACATCACACCATCCGCCAACAGGATCCAACGACGGAAATGCCTGCTAGGTGAGGGGATCAGAAGGTTCCAGAGGCTGCCCGCAGCTGGCCGGAGGGAGCACCACTGTCTGCGGGCCTCACCACCCGGGCTGACCTGAAGCTCTCAGGACAAAGTGGGAGCCCTACGCTTGGAACTCCAGACTCCGGTCCTCACTACTTCAGGGCCTCAAGCCTGTAACTTCATTTCTGGGAGCCTCGGTCTCCCCCTCCCAGGCCACTGTATCGGGAGGACAGCGAATGTTCTCCAGCTGTGCAGCCCCAGCGAGGGGGGCCAATGGCTGTGTGCCCGGGACGCCCCTGGCTTTAGCACGGAAGGGCTCGATCCCCCAGCCACTCCCCAGGCGCCGGCAGTGCGGCTGGACCTGGGGACCCCGGCCCTCTGCACTGTGCCAGGCTGCGGCCTGCGACGGCCGCTCCCGGGGAGGTGGCCAGGCCAGAACGCCGGCTGCGGAGCCCTCCCCGCCCTCCCCCTCCTGGCCCCCATCTGCAATAACACAGGGATACCCCCAAGGCTCTGCGAACAGCTGGGTCCATTCCGCTCAGCTATCAGCTCCCGATGAGTCAGCCCTGCTGGGCCTCCCACAGACGCCACGTCCCCACCGCCCGCCCTCCACCAGGCAGCTCTGCACCTCCTGAGGGCCCCCGACCCTGAGGTGGCCTCCCCAGCTCAGGCCCTGACGTCTGCAGCAGCAGGAGCCAGGGAGAGCTCCGGGGTCCGGAGGGCCGGGAAGCAGGCTGGGTCGAGCGAGGCCCGCGGCCACGCCCACTGCCCACACAGCTCGGCCACCCCCTCGGGGCGCTCAGGGCTCTTCCTGGGAGTAAAGCCTTCCGCAAGCTGCGCCACCCAAGACAGAGCCGGGCCTGTCCCCATGTCCCCTTCCTACCCGAGGCCCCTCCAGGAAACCCTCTGGGCCAAAGCCAGCCCGAGCTCAGCGGAAGTCTCCAGAAGCTCAGAGCGGGTCACACAGCTGGCTGGAGCAACCCACTCTGTTTCCCACAGCCCAGGGCTCCCCCCGACACCCCGCCTTCTCCCGTGTCTGGGTACAGAGGGAGGGGGTGACAGGGTCACGCCGGAGCCCAGAAAAGGAGGCCCAGCAGCGACCCCCTGAGGGGCCAGGGCCCTCCCGGGACCCCAAGGCGGCTCTGCGGAGTGGAGGGGGCCCCTTGCGGGGCGGGGCCCACGGTGCGGAGAGGGGGCCGGGGCATAAAGGACACCTGCCTCTCCCTCACCCACCGCAGGGGTGACCCCGGCTTCATCCCCAGCGGAGGACGACCCTGAAGTGAAGGCCCAGGGGCTGGCAGGGCACGTCTTGCCTGGGAGGTGGTTGCGTCCTCACGGAGGCTCTGTGAGACCCGTCCTCTCCCAGCACTGCCCTCAGCGGGCGCGAGAACAAGGCTCCCAAACGTGCAAACCCGGGCGGGGACACAGGACACGCGCCCCTGTCCGGAGGCTCTCTATTTGCCCTGAGGCTTCGTTTCAGGATGGTCTGATCTTCTATCGATTCCAAGAATCCACTGCCAAATCATTCAAATTTACGTTAATTGCTTTGAATTCCTTGAGGGCCCGCCAGCCCCTTCTCTGTAGGCCCCAGAGTTTCTCCTTCAGGGGACACACTCACCACAGTCGCAGGGACCCCTGGAGGGGATACTGATTCCGAGTCTCTCTGTTTGGAGTTTGCTCTGCTTAAATGTGTAAATGTCCCAACGCAAATGTTCTCTGGGGCACCGTCCTCGGGTCTCCATTTGGGCCACCCAGAGGCTCAGGGTCTCTCTGCTGCGACAAGCAGCTTACAGGCGAAATCCAAACGAGCTGTCCCCACACAGGAATCTTCTCAATGACCATCTCAGTTTTGTTCCATTGAGTTTCAAAATATAAATGTATACAATTAAACCTAAAAGCGCCATCAAAACATTCTTCCCACAAGTACGATTTTCCAAAGCACAATTACACCATTTGGAAATTAGGTCTTGCATGCTCTCCGCGGCCCCGGAGTTAAGTCTGGTGTGTCTCCTCCCCGCCTCCCCGGGGACACGCAGCCGTGCGTTCAGCTTTGCACACTTTACTTGCCATCCCTCTGACTCCGCAGAGCTCCCGAAGATCAAGTGCGTTTGGCGCTGCCTTTGTGAAAGAGTAAGACCATAACACCTCCAAGTCATCCGAAATGCAGCCGAAACATAGACCGGCTTCTAGAAACGCTCCCCGCCGTCCCAGGCGGTTCTTCGACGCCCAGACACGTGCGCACTCGGAGCTGGCAGCACAGGGGATGGCGCGCTCGGTGCGCTGGCCCGCGTCACGCCGCGCCGTTGAACCGAACCCTGCCGTCCCGCTGCCCCGTGTGTGCGTACAGACACTTGCACGGTGTGCAAACCACACCTTCCGCGGGCCCACCCGAGCTGGTTTCAGCACACCAAGAGGCCCCAGGGATGATGGGATTTTTAAACTTGGTCAAAATAGTGAGTATTTAATCACAGGGCAGGGGTCCTCTGAAATCTGTCTTGTAATCACCTACAAAAGCAACAAACTTTTGGGGCATCTGGAGGGCTCAGTGGGTTAAAGCCTCTGCCTTCAGCTCAGGTCATGATCTCAGGGTCCTGGGATCGAGCCCCACATCGGGATCTCTGCTCAGCAGGGAGCCTGCTTCCCCCTCTCCCTCTGCCTGCCTCTCTACCTGCTTGTGATCTCTTTCTGTCTCTCTCTCTCTCTCTCTCTCTCTCTCTCTCTCTCTCTGTTAAATAAATAAATAAATCTTTAAAAAAAAAAAAAAAAAAAGGCAACAAACTTCCCATGAAGGTGGTTTTTCTCCCGGAATGGACGGCTCCACTGGCCGCACATTAGTTTGATAGGATACATTCGTGGCTGCTCCACCGAGACTCCACCAGCTGCGTGAAAACCATCAAAACGATTTTGAAATTAACCGATTTCCTGCCTGAAACTCCAGAATGCTCATCTAAACACTGGCCGGCTTGCGGAGGTCTTCTGACCATCAGTGCCCAAGAAGGCCTGGGGTCGGACGCGGGCACAGTCCGTTCATTTAGAAGGACAGACGGTAGCTCTGCGTGAAGCCACAGGCCTCACAGTCCCGGGGAAAGGCGCCCCGGCAGGCGCCCCCTGCGCCAGCGACTCCGGGGTGCTCGGTAACCGTCTCTGGGGCACAGCCGTTCCCGCTCCCTCAGGGCCGTCACCGAGGGCCCATGTTGGCCGGCAACGTCCACACCCATTTTACACAAGTAACTATTCAACATCCACTCGAGAGAGAGAAAGACGTTAAGAATCCAGCACTTCCGTTAAGCACGACTTTCAGCTCTCTGCTTGTTGCTGCTGAAAGGGTTTCTTACAAAATTGTTCGAGCATTAGCAAACAATAAAAAAATAGTTGTGGGTTTGCACCATGCCACAAATGCCCCAAGCACAGTAGCAGCGAAGCCTCTCCCCCACCGACCCCGCGGCCGGACCGCAGGCCCTGCTCTCCGCACGCAGCTTGTGTCGTCCGAGCACGGAGCTGCCCGAGGAGCTCGCCCACGGGCTGCCCGACCCTGGTGACTGCGGAGCCACAGCGCCCCCCGGGCGTCAGCACCGCTCGCTGGGGCGTGGCCCGGAAAGGCAGAGCTCCAAGCAGGACACGTCGCCAACCTCTCGTGGAGGCAGAAGTGGCAGGGGGCTGGGGTACACAGTGACTCCAGGGCAGGGGCGAATGGCCTAGAAGGGCAGGACTAGGTCAGAGAGCGGAGGTCTTGGGGACGGATGGCTCCCAACGTGTGAACCGTGGCTCATGGGCCCCCAGGCCCGCTGGGGATGGCGAGCAGGCCCGCTGGTGTGAACACAGACGGGAGGACAGGCTGCGGACGCGGTAAGGACCGGCCAGCCTCTCCGCTCACCACTGCGCTTGAGAGGCGCCCCCGGACAGAGCTGCATGGCGGTGGGGCGGGAGGCTTCCTCTCACTGAGGCTGCTTGTAGCTTCCGCCTCTGCTGAGCAAGCGACTGTCGGTCCCCCCGCCCCGCCCAGTGACCGGCCGGCACCCGGACAGCGGGGTGAGTATACGAGAACCCAGCAGACCTCCCTTCCTGGCAGCGATCTGCCCTCCTGTCCAGATCAGCATCGGAGCTGCCGTCCCTCTCCACGCGGCCTCTGCCGGCCGCACATGCTGCAGGCTCATGAAGCAGCTCATCGGCCAACCCAGCGTCCTGTGGGATGTCATCTCAGGCCCACAGATCCCCGGGATGCTGAAGAAGGGGCGACCACGGGCCCGTGACCCCGGGACCCACTGGTCCCATCTGACACCCTGCCACCCAAAACCCACCAGCCTGAGAAAGTAGGGAAGGGCTCCCTCGCGGCTTAGCTCACGCCCTGGTTTGACAATAACCCCCGGGGAGTTAGGACGCTGTCCTTCGAGACCTGGAGCACCGAAGCAAAAGGCGGAAGCGCCCAAACGTCCGACAACAGCGGACAGATAAGCAGCTGGGGTCCATCCAGACGACGGAACAGCGATGACCCTTACAAGTCACGAAGTGCTGACGCTTGCCGCGACCTGGATGGACCTCGAGGGCGTGACACCCCGTAGAAGAAACCAGGCACGGAAGGCGACACTCGCATGTCCCCGTCGCACACACCACTAGCACAAGGAGAGCTACAGGGACAAAAAGCAGACTGCTGGTGGCCGGGAGCTGGGAGCAGAACCCCGGGGGCTGCTGAGCGGGTCTAGGGTGTTCTGGGCAGGGGAGCCTTCAGAACTAGACGTGGTCACACAGCATCGCGAGCTCACCAAGTGCCACCGCACGTGCTCGCTGATAAACGTGGAACGAGTCATGTGAATTTCATCTTGATTAAAAGCATACATTACAGAAAACCAGAAAAAAAAGAAAACGTTCGGTGCGTGTCTCGGACCACTGTCCTTAGAGGTACGGCGTGCGTTCTGAAGTCAGGCGGTGCTGGCCCCGGACGCGGAGCTGCGGGCCCAGGAACCAAGGCGTGGGGGGCAGAGTGCTCCTTCTCGCCTCAGCCCGAGTCTGCCAGGAAGTCCGTGCCCCCGAGCCCACCACCCACACTCCGCAGGAGCACGGGTCCCGCTCCCCAGCGACCCTATAGTGCTACCACCTCACGCCTGGCCCGTCGGGCTCCTAGGGCAGCAGACCGGCGCGTAGAGACAGGGGCCCCTCCTCTCCTCCCCTCTGCCCATGCTGCTCTGTGACGGGCGGCCGGGAGTCCTGAGCCCCAGGGATCAGGGTAAACAGACAATCAGAGGACCGGGGCCCGGCAAGGGCAGACTAAGCTGAGCCCGGAAGATGGAGCCCGCGCTCCCCGCACGGCAGCCCCGGCCGGCGGCCACGCTGCAGCAAGCCGGCAGGGCAGCGAGGCGCACGCACCTGGGGCCCCGGAGCGACCGGTGGCCACGGGGCGGCAGCCAGGCCCCCGGCTTTCCGGAACTAAGAGGGGTGTTGGTGTTTGCTCGCTGTGGGGAGCCACCACGCTGATGAATGGAGGGCAAGACAGGATGGACTTAACCAGAGGCCCCGGGGGCTCTGAAGGGCCCGAGGGGTGCAGGGCAGAGCCAGGCTGGAGCCCGGAGGCCGCCCGCACATAGTCCCAGAAGGACCCCCGCTTCCTGCGCGTCTTACCGCCGGGGTTGCGCTGGTGTGGGGTTTGCTCGGTCCACGGCACGGAGGACAGAAAGCCCCCCAAATGACCCTAAAATGGGAAGGGATGAGAACAGCCACGCGCCGCGGTGCCTCGAGCACCCTCCGCGCTCCATCCGGCTCCTGCCCCCGCCCGCCCCACAGGCAGCCCTAGCATCCCCTCCGGAGCTCATGACGCGCGTCTAGATCTTCGTCTCGGGCCTGCTGCGTCGCAGAGCCCATCTGTGACAAGCTAAGGTCTCTGCAGGCTGACCCGGGCAGGAAGGCGTCCGCTGTGTCCGAAAGGAGGAGGGAAAGCGCGAGGGTGTGCCCGCTCGTTTCCCAGGACTAAGCACCGGCCGAGGTGGTGCTCCGGCCCGCGGCGCGCTGGCCTCCTGTGCAGGGAAGAGAGGCTTCACCCTGGACCCTCCAGCAAAGCCAGAGCCACGCCGTCGCTAAACACGGACCCCGCTCCTCTGAATCGGCGGAGCCGCCGCCTCTCAGCGAGGTGCCCCCCCACCTGGGGCTCCAGCACCTTCTCACGCCCAAAGCACTGCCGGACGCTCACCCCTGCCGCCGCGTCCTCCACACACCCTCCACACCGCTGCGGTCCCGAGATGCCGCCGCATGCCACGGGCTGCGTCCCCACGCTCTGCTCCCCAAGGCTGCAGTGCCGCTGGGACACGGGGGGCCACCAGGCCACAGTACAAACCCCGAAATACTGCCTCATCCATCGGTGACGGTGGCTTTCCCAACTCCTGTCTCCTTGCCACGCACAGAAAGCGTGCAGAGCCCGAGCTGCCGGGCCCAAGCCCTCACCCAGCCTGGCTCCCCCCGCCCTTGTCGATCTGTGCTGTGCACACGCCTGCCCACCTGCCCCACGTGGCCCCAGCCCCCGCCCCTGCCCGGCTCACCTTCTCCGCGCCCTGGCACTGGCCACACTCCCTCCCACCACGGCCACAAGCTCCCCCTTCGGCCCAGCAGCCCGTGCAACCCCAGCTCGGCACCTCAGCCGCTTCTAGTCACCCCTCAAAATCTGACTCAAACTCCACTTCCTCCAGGAAGCCCCCTCCGGCCCCCGAGCCGAGTTCTGGCCCCGCTGCTTCTCCCCACAGTCCTGGGCACCTGCCGCCCTGCACCTGTCACCTGGGCAACTACACTCAGTCGCGTTACTGGGCTAGACCTCTGCACACGTGGCCAGCTTCTCAGGGACGGGGTCTGAGGCCCCAGCGCTGAGCGAGGTGCAGCCCAGCCCAGGAACCGGCGGCTATCTGCTCAGTGAATGAGCGGCTGGAATGCAAGCCCAGCTGGGCTCCGGGCCCCTCTGCCAGCGCCCCGCTTGGCCGTGGCACGTGCAGCGCGGGACGCACGGCTTCGTCGTGACTCGGGGCTCTCAGGAATGCCTTGGCAGCACAAAGAATTTTGCTCAAAACCCCAACCGGACTTCTTATCTGAGAAGATTGCACAAAACCCTGGCACTCTTCATAATCCTGTCCACTAACACGCAAACCAGTAAAGCTGGGGGCCTCACGGGTGAACTCACTGATCCTTAATCTGTAGCAGATGCTGGGCTGGGCGTGGCCAGGCCCTCCTGAAACACGTGGACTGCTGACACTCGTGGTGAAAGGCGTCAGCGGCCCATCTGGGCTCCCCGGCCCTCAGGCCCGAGATGGAGACAGTCCTCTCTTCTCTGACTTGTCGGGGGCCTTGCCTGGGGTCCCCGTATCCCCTCAGCTCTCAGCCTCGAGAGCCAGGGCCCCAGAAGCCTCTCTGACGTGGCCAGGCAGGGACATCTCCATCAGCCTTCTGAGGAACTCCACCTTCCCCTGCACCGGCCATGACACCCCCTCCCCGATTCGGGGCTTGTGTAGAACTTCACACATGTTAGCAATGACCTGTCCTCCAGCTCAGTCATCGGGAGAGCGGGCTGAGTGCCAGAGGAAGTCAGGGCATGTGAGCGGCTAAGTGGGGTCAGACCGCGGCTCCCCGCTCTGCCCCTCCATGGCCCAGAGTTGCTCTACCACTGACTCTCAGACTCCCTCAACTATAAATAGGAAAAAACACACTCTTACATCGTGGGCTCAGTATTTCCACCAGGCACTTGCAGTTTGCGAGTTGTTGTGCTTGTGTACACAAACTTTGTCGTGTACCTGCTGTGTGCCAGGCTCTGGGCTCAGTAAATGCCAGCCCTTGTGGTCCCTGACCAGAGGGCCATATTTCCGGCCACAGAAGGAGCCTGTGTTTAGCTCAGATTATAATGAAGCCCCTTCCTCATCCACGGAGGGAAGAGAGACCCAGGAAACAAGCACGCGAACGAGGAAAGAGACCAAGAGAATCACGGAGCTGTGTCCACTCCCCAACAACAGGCCGAGGAGGCAACCACGAGCCCCGCAGAGCTTGTCAGAGGAGGCAACGAGACACAGACTCTCCTGGAAGGTTCATCTCACCTGAGACGGGGTCAAAGAGCCCAGCCTCCTGGCGCACGCAGGCCAGGCCCGGCCAGGGCAGCGTGCTGCGCACAGAAACACAGTGACGAGACATCCTCTTGCTTCTTGTTGTGACCCTGGGGTACCCTGGCCAAGCGGCCCCCCTGGCCAGGTCCCAGGCTAGGTGCTCTTCGCTAGTTCTCTCGGTGGACTCCCACCAACAACCCAACAGGGTAAACACCATCATCGCCCTGACGTTACAAACGGGAGTTCTGGGGGGTCAGTAACTTGTCCAGGATCCCAGGTGGTGGAGTCAGGATTTGGACGCAGGCTGACTGATCCCAGAACTCCGTGGTGACGAGCTGCCATTTATTCTCGGGTCCCCACTGGCTGTCTGCTCTAAATGGCAGCTGTCACCATGTCTAAGCTGACTTCACGGTGTCCTCCCCACACTTTCATCCTAAAGTATGGGCTTGACCATTTGCAAGTTCTGTTGCATCCCCGAGGTCCCACGGAAGAGGACGGCTCCTTCCTGGTAGTCTTACGCATCAGCATCTACCCTCGCCATCACAGCCGAGATTCTGGAGTCCTGCGTAGGAAACCCAGCCATCTGCGGTCAGGAACTGACTCCTGTACCTCCCTTCCACCACCTTCTTCATATCACTCATCTCCAATACCCCCTCACCAAACTGTGCAATGGAGGGGGCATCGCCCATCTTCCACGGGGGTCACAGTCTCCATGAGCGGACCTGACCTCACGCAGCCGCATTTGGATGCGAACCCAGGTTGGTGGCTCTCAAGGCTGTGGTCTTGAGACCACATCGCCCCCTCACCTCTCAGCACGGGATGTTCTCTTCCCAGCTTATTCCCCTCGGGGAGGGCCACACGTGCAGAGTTCAGTCCTGTCTCTACAGCAGCCCCCGCCCCGCCCCCACCGTGTCTACCAGCGAGCCCAGGAAACCCAGGAAACCGTCCCACCCTCTAGAGTAACCAGCCCAGGAAGGCAGCCCGCTGCAAATCACACCCGGGGGAAGTCCGGCTGCTGTCTCTAGCAGCAACCCAGAATCCAAAGCACCCCCACCTACAACAACAGGCCCAAAATGGACTTGATTAATACCCGGCAACCAATTTGCATCCCCCTCACTTCCAGCTGAGGACCCCCCCAGAGAAGATCAAGCGTGCACCCTGACCCATCACACAGGATGCTGCCTCCAGTTAGCCCACCTACGGGCTCCCCGCGCCAAGGGCCTCCAACAGGGCATGCCTGACGCCTTCCCTTTTTTCCACTATGAAGTCTTCCTGATCCTCTGCCTGCCTCGGAGTCCCTGCCAGAATGAAAGTCATGATACCCGACCTCTCGCTCCAGCCAGCCTGTATCCATGAATAAACAGCCTTTGCTTTTCTCATTCGGTCGGCCTTCACTTATTTCCGCCCAGGGCGCTACCTTACAGAAGCTGAGGCTCCTTCTGGGCTCCGTGGCCAGTGAGCAATGCCGTCCACGGCCACAGGCCTATGGATGGTGGCACAACGGCTCCCGCGTCGGCCAGAAGGCCGCCCGTGTGCAAACGCCGCGCTCCGCTTCCCGCACCCCCGACACGCAGGAGAGAAGCCCGCGCTGCGGAAGACTGCGGGGCAGCTCACCCCCAAAGACCCGCCGCAGTCAGAGCCGCACGTGGCCGCGTCTTCCCGCCGCCCCCTCACCTGGCTGCGGGCCGGGGAGATGAGGCTCGACGTCCCCGGGGTGGGCCGCGGGCGTCCTCAGACCACAAAATGCAGATGCAGAAGAGCGAGCCTGGGGCGGGACGGCAGGCGGGCCAGCGCGACCGACCCCCCACCGAAGAGCGGCAGGCACGACGTTTCCCAGCTTCCTTTGCAGCGGCGTGCCACCACGTGACCAGAACTCGCCAATGGAAAGTAACGGGAAGTGCCGCGAAGCACTTCCGGGTCGAGGTGGTTGCGGGGCCTGGGCGCTGCCATGCTGTCTCCGCGCGGAACTTTGTGGGGGCCCCGGGGTGCGACGCACCAGCTGAGCCGGCCCCGCAGCACCGGGCGGGCCTCCACCCTGAAGACGGAAGGAGGGAAACAAATCGGGAGAGCCGCTGTGCACCGCGGTGGGGAAGAGGCGGACCTGAGGGTCGCCTTCCCAGAGGTCAGCGGGTCCACGCCTCAGACCTGGGAGAGGCACTGGCTGGGAACGAGGGGTCTCTGGAGGGTAAGACAGACCCCCACCCCCTGCTCATCGATGCAATCGTCTGTATTGAAGGCGTGGGGACTCCGAAGGGTCCGCAGCAGCGTAATTAGAGACGAGAGTTTGCCATGCTGGTGGCCACAGAGCACGTGCACGTCCTTGGAGGGGCCGCGCAAGGACAGCCAGGCGTGCCCAAGGTCAGCCCTGCCCCTCATCCCTACCCACAAAGGAAGGGTGCCCCGTGCCGGCTGGCATAGGGCTCCAGAGAGCCCTTGGGGGGCCCAAGACTGTGCCTCCAACCCCGACCTGGGGGTGCTCCACGTGCCCGTGAGCTCCGCCATGCCAGAGCCCAGAGCAGCGAGCAACACTGTGCCCGGGAGACGGAGCCCTGGAGAGGACGCTGGTGCCCGGCTTCCCGCGGTGGCCGCACAGACCGGCCGGGGGGAGGCGGTGACAGTCCAGCCACCTCGTGCTCGTGGCCCAGATCTGTTATGCCAGGAGGAGAGGCTCTGAGACCCCCTGCCTTAGGGGGCAACCCGCCCTCACCCCAGGGGAGAGGGGGAGCGGGAGGCATGGCATTGCAACTACTGGTGGGCACACAGCCATCGTGCGGAGCTCGAGCTGGGCAGGGGTTTTCCAGGCCTGGGCATCTAGGTGCAGCTGTCTTTATCTGGGGTTTTCAGATTCAGGGCCACTTTCCCTCCATTGTGAACTTGGCTTTATCGTTTGAGTTGTCTACAAGGCGCACACCTTGTGCAGAAGGAGGAGTTATTTTCAGTGAGTTGGCAGAGAGGTGATTTTGAGGGAACCTCTTGGAGGGTGGCAGGGGCACCCACAGAGGGAGGACCCAACACCGATAGAATCTGGTCCCGGAATGTGAAAGGTGTCCTCGGAGCCAGAAGGGCGCCACCACACTGGTCCTCCCAGTGTGCCCAAGAGCACTCACCCAGGCCCAGCCCCTCCCTCCACTTCTGACTCAGGCCACCCTAGGCTTTTCCCAACCTTTGCGACCTAGAGGCGGGCAGGGGACCTGAATGGGGCATCTGCTGGGATTGTTGGGAATGGCTGTCCGTGAGGAATGAGTCTCAGGTCTACCACGACGTAGCTTTGAGACTGGCATGCCCTCCCCGCCCTGCACCACGCTCTCCCTCGTCCACCAAGGAAATGGAGCAGAGGGTTCTCTGTGGCCCCACCCAGCCCCAGGAATCCTATGATTTCATGAGGCCATGGTTATTATCCCTGGATAAACTCTCCAGCCCACAGGACCAGGAACTGAGAAGCTAATTCCAGAACCAAGCAGTGTGTGGGAATGTGACGCTCACACCCACCCTACCAGCCCAGCTTTGGTGCGAGGCTGAAATCACCCCAGCCTTCCATGGAAAATCCACATCTGAAGGCCTCTCCTGAGCATCTGGGACTCATTAGGCTCTGGGCCCTGGGTCTGAGTAGAGCTTAATAAAGTCTCAGGCCAGTGAATTTATTCCTGAAGCAATGATGTGTCTCTCGGCTTTGAAGGAGCAGAAGCACTGGGCCAGCCCCTGATGTGATCTCTGGTGCCAGAGCCGCAGATAGGCTTGGAACTGCCGGCCCCCGACGCGGCAAGGGGAGCTGGGGCGAGGCCAGGGACTGCAATCAGCCGGCCTGGCCGCACATGATTCTCGGGCCGCCTCCTGCTCTTACGACCTCGAGCACGTGTCCTCACCTTCCCAGGCCTGTTTCCCCGTGTGTTGAGCAGAGGTCTATCTGTGAAGGTAATTTTCGCCAATGCCATCTTTCTCTAAGGCTCTCTCTGACCCGAAACTCTGGGGTGGATTTTCTCCTGGCTTCCTCAGTGGCAGCCTCAAGCCCGGCTCCCAGTGCTGGGAGGACAGGAGTGCCAGGTGGCCCAGGGCCTGGGGGCAGCCTCGGCCAGAGCGGAAGGGGAGCGGAGGACATACCCGGCTGGCTTCCTCTGCCCCCCCACGGGACACTCTGAGACGTGTTCGGCGTTGTCCTCCAAAGTCCCTCATGATCGGCGCCCCAGGTTCTCAGAGCCGTAGCCTTCTTGATCGATTTCCCCACTTCCCTGTCGACGCCCCCCCCCGGCTCACCCCCAGATAAACCGGTCGCCCTCGAAGCTGGGTCTCAGAGACTGCTTCTGAGGGGCCCCTCCCCGCGACAGCCCTGCTGGGCGTTGCAGACTTTTTCCTAACAAGCCAGGTGGTGAATTCGTTCAGTGCGATGAGCCAACACGCAAAATTGAAGATAATAGCTAAAGCAGGTTTGTGACCAATTAGAATGTAGTCCTTGAGGGCGCCTGGGTTGGTGAAGTCGGTGAAGAATCTACCTTAGGCTCCAGCCATGACCTCAGGGAGTCGGCTCTCTTCTCCCTCTGCCCCCCCACCCCTGCGCATGCGCCCTCTCTGTCTCTCAAATCAAAATCTTTTAAGAAATAATCATAAAATAAAAATAAAACGTCCTTGAAAAAGAAAAGCCATTTTGAACTCAGGGCCACACACAAGCAGGCAACAGGCCCCGTGGAGCTCCCAGGCCATCGTTTCCTGACCCCTGATGTTATACATAAAGCCCGAATCTCAGTGGCTTAAGAAAATAAAAGTTTACTTCTTGCCTGTGATCCAGCGATCAATGGGGACGGGTGACCTTGTGCTCCAG
The DNA here is from genome assembly GCA_028533885.1 of Nasua narica. Lineage (NCBI taxonomy): Eukaryota > Metazoa > Chordata > Mammalia > Carnivora > Procyonidae > Nasua > Nasua narica. The sequence goes on along the minus strand of CM052813.1, from coordinate 78,733,620 downwards.
GCCGGGCAGTGGTTCGGGGACCAGGCTGAGCAAGGCTGACGTCTGATTTCCTGGGCGTCGATGTCCCGTTAGTAAAGGGGGAGCGTGGGGGCTTGCGTGGGAGGGTCCACAGGGTCAAGGTGGCATGTATACACCCGCCGACCTGCATTCTGTTGACCTGACCTCGGCTGCACGGCCCCCGCAGGTGTAAGGGGTGCCGGGAAGTGTCAGGGGGGCCCAGTTGTCACCGGGACAACAAAGGAGCTCGTGTAGCAGATCGGCGGCGAGTACGAGGGAACGGACCCCTCTGTGCCCACAACCCGGACGCCAGGCCCGCAGAAGGTCGGAGCAGAGCTTAGAGAGGCTCTGCGCCTTCCCACTCCCACCACCAATGGTTTCGAAACCACTCTGGGCCACAGCTGCATGCCCATCCCCCACCCTCAGTCCTGCCCTGGGGCCTGTTTTCCTTTCTGTCCCCGCTGTGTCCCCCCCTCCCCGCCCCCGAAAACCCATGGCTCAGTGTTGCCTTCTCAGCCGCTAAAGACCATTTATTTTTGTCGCTGTGATTTATTGATCTATACGCACCGCAGTCTGTTTATCCGTTCTCCCGTCGAGAGACAGGTGGGGTGTTCCTGGGACCGTCTCAGCATTGGTAGGAGCATCTCACGGGCACATGTGCCCCCTCCCGAGAAGACCCGCCTCCCCCAGCAGGCCACATGACACCCGGGGCCCCAGGCGATGTGGCCACACGGATCCTACCCGTGGGTGCTGGCTCCCCCAGCACCTCGTAGAGCCTCGGGGTGCCATCCCGTCACCTGACCCTTAATCCCCACCTGGTGAGGCGCACAGAACTGGGTCTTTGTTCCCATTTGACAGAAAGAGAAGCTGAGCAGCTTTGCCTGGCCCTCAGCTGCTAGGCAATGGGACATCTGCCATCCTCCCACCCTGACAAGGTCCGGCTCTGGAAGGAAGAGTGCGTCCCTGGCCTCTGTCCCACTGAACCCAAGGTCAAGCCCTTGGGGGGAGGCCGAGGCCTGCTGGTCCTCGTCATGCACGGCTTTGGAGGGTGAGCCCTGCTTTCTCCTTAAGCCCAGGATCAGGCTGGGCTGCCCGAGCTCGAGGTCCCTGGGGAGGGAGACAGGAAGTTCCAGGGGCTACATATGACTCATTGGTATGTACAATGAACTTGATTTAAATCTCGGGATGCCGGTCTCTGCCTCCACCATACAGAGGATAGAATTGCCTGCAGAAGCCCGGGGCGAGGGCTCCTGCATGTGGGCGCCTTCCCCACTGCGCCAGCTCCTCCCCGGCCCTGCTGTCCCTGCTCCTGGGCCCCCTCCCCTGTCACATCCCTACCCGTCTTCCTCTTGTGCAGCTCCGGTGAGTCAGAGATCAGGGAGCAGCGCCCTGCCCACTGCCTTTTGCCAGCTCTCTTCCCCACTGTGAGCCTCAGTTTCCCCGAGAAGGTATGCACCAGCCCTCTATGTGCAGGGCCCCGAGCCAGGCTCGGTGAGGCGATGGGCGTGTGCTTTTCAGGATCCTGAGTGTGCTCGCGGCGTGCAGCCCCGGGCTGCACACTCCCCACGAGGGGCTCTAAAACCGTGCCAGCCACCTGGCACAGACGTCCGCCATGCTGAGGACCCGTGACTTCCTTCCGCACCTTCACTGATCATGCGACGTCCTACTCAAATACCAGAGAGCACCGGGCTCGCAGGACCCCGCAATAGATTCGCGCCCCAGGTTTGGGTGGGATAACGGCCTCTTCCTTTTTCTGAGTTTCCAGATCATCGGGAGCGCCTGGAGTTCCTTGCCGGCTAGCACTCCAGGGCCTCACGGTTACGTTTGCTCCAACAAAGCCACAAATCAGGCTGCATCGGCTTTGCTAGGCACGCGGGCGTCGGCCCCCTGGCTTAGTCTGACTGCTGCAGAAAACACCGCGGCCCTGGGGCCTTAACGAACTCATCCTCCCAGTTCTGGAGGCGGGAAGTCCAAGATCAAGGTCCCAACCAATTCACCGCCTGGCACGAGCTCTCCTCCTGGCTTCTGGGTGGCCACCTTCATGCTCTGTGCTCACGTGGTGGAGGGCGGAGAAAGACGTGTCTCTCTCCTCGGGAGGCCAATCGATAGGATGTGGGCTCCACCCGAGGGCCTCCTTTAACCTTAATTAAAGGCCCATCCATAAAGGCCCATCTCCAAATACAGTCACGTTGGGGGTTGGGGCTTCATGATCTGAATTCGGTGGGTTGGGGGAGCACAGGCACTCAGTCCATAGCACAGAGGGTTAGAGTCTCTCCCTCAACCCCCTATGTTGGCTTCACTCTTCCTTTGACATCAACGTTGCCAAACCCTGTCTCCCATCAAACACCAGCATGTACGCTGCGAGAGGAACAGGGGTCTTGAGAAAATAGGATTCTGCAGAGAAATAGGCTTAGCGAGCCGGGCCCCCCGCACGTGGAACTCCAAGGCTTGCCGGAGTGAGCTCACGGCCCGAGGAGGGACACCAGCCCCCCGCCGGGGGAGGTTCCCCTCAGATGGGCAGGTCAGTGATGGTGCCTCCGGCCCAGACGCCATGTGGCCACTTGCCCTCCCGAGTCCAGCCGCTGAGTGCGGTCACGCCGTCCCCAAGGCGAGTGAGAGCCCGGCCAGGAGACCCACCTCCCCCAGCAGACAGACTAACCCCAAGGGAGCCCCGTCCAGGCCAGCACCAGCGGCTCCCACCCCTTCGCTGACACCTCCCGAGGCCGCTTCCTGGCTCAGGCAGGATTTACTGCTGCTTCGTAAGCTGCCCGAGGCCACTTCTCCTGCCAACCCATGAGCAAACTAAAACAAGAAGCTCTTCCTCCCTCCAGACGCTCGAAAGGGCATCTGAGGCCCCGTCGGCTGCACCCAGCGCCCTGCTCGGACTCGACACCCCGGTCACCCGGCCTGGGGGTGGGACCCACGGGACGACCCCTCTCTGGTCGCCCTGCTCGTCTGTCCCCACCCTCACCAGCCCGTGCCCTGGGGACACAGCAGTATCAAAGCCCCAGGTCCCGTCAGGGTGGGGGGCCCCGCAAAGGGGCACGATCAGAGCCCCCGAGTCCTGACGGGGTGGGGGACCCCGCAGAAGGCTCAGACGACCACACAGCGTGCTCCTTCGGCACCGCCCTGGAAACCAGCAGAGCCTGGCGCAGGCTGGTGTGCCAGCGAGGTGCGGCTAGGCTGTGCCCCATCTGTCTACAGTGCACACAGCAGGCGCCCCCCGTGCCCGCACCGCCTGCACAGAGCCACCGGCCCCCCGGGAAGATGGCGGTAAGGCACTCACAGGTCAAGGACGCTGGGGCCACCTGCCACCCCCACCACCGGGGGTCTGTGTGGTGGTTCAGTGGCCGCAGCTCTGCCCAGGAACGAGTGGGAGGGGAGCGTGCGGAACCGGGGTCTGTCTGGATGGTATCCTGAGGCCCACTCACCCCCATGTTCTAGAGAAAGACAAGGGACACCTGAGGGCCAGGAGCAGGCAGTGGGAACCCAGGGGTGAATGCCTGGGGGCCTGCAGGGAGGTGGCGGTGGAGAGCGCCCTGGACCAAGCCCGTAGTCCCGCGTGGTGGGCATGACCGGACTCTGCAGATGGCCGAACATCCAGCAGGGCAAGCCTGCAGGCCAAGGTGAAGGGTGTGGTTGGGAGAACCTGGGACCTCACCACGGGGGTGGAATGTCCAGAGACTCTCGCTCCCAGGCGCCTCGGAGCCTTTGGCACCGGCAGGTGCAGCCCACCGAGCCCTGGGACAGCACGCGCCCCCCCCGCCCCTGGTGGAGGCCTGGGCCTGACTGGGGAAGAGGAGCCGGTACCCCAAGGGGTTCAGAGCTCCGGGCAGCCCATGGGACTCGAGTCGGAGGGTGCTGGAGCAAGGGGCCAGTCCAGAATCATCTGGGGAAGAGGCTAAGCCCTGGCGGGAAACCCGCAGTGAGGCCCCCAGGCCTGGAGAGCCCCATCCACGGTGGAGAACTCCGCCCCTTTTGGAGGGCAATGCCCCGCATGCCGTGGCCCCGGTAGAGACGGAGAGTCTGACCTCGGGACCCTGGCTCCCCCCGCCCGGCAGGCTCCCAAGGGGGCAGGGCTGATGAGCGGGCGCGGAGCCCTCACACCCTCCACTGTCGCACGGCCAGTCCCTCAGCCTCTCGGCCGGCTGGGGGTCCCACAGACAGCAGGAGAAGGAGGAAGCCTGCAGCTGGGGCGCCCAGTGGGTCGGCTCGGGTTGTGGGCACACGCTGACGCTGGATGGCAGGTTCACAGCAGCACCCCCCCCCCCGCCTGGCTGGGGGGACAGTGTGGAAGCCCTGAGCGGCCCACCCCTCCGGCCCCGGTGCCCTCGGGGAAGGCGGGGCTCACCCGCTCACACGGCTCCTTGGCTGACCTTGTAGGCCCCCGAGGGCCTGCCTTGAACGTCCCCCAAACAGGGAATTCCCCCTTTCCCTTCCCCTTGAGAGGAGAATCAAAAGCCGCACCGAAGCATTTTTTAAATACATTTCACAAGGGGTATAAAACCTAAATGCAGATCGTTTCGTCCACCTGGTTTCTGTATTTCCTAAATAAAACTCCACAAAGACCGAAAATTCTTTCCCACTCCGGAGTGCGCTCAGAGCGCTTTCACGAGGCGGCTGAGTCAAACCCTGCTGGCGGGGGAGGGGACGGCAGGGGGAGGGACGCGGAGCAAGAACGAGAGTGGGACCAGCGGGCCCACGCTCACTCCCTCCGATTTCATCAGCGCGTCCCTGCCCCAGACTGCAGCGTCCTGACCTGGGCGGAGGACTGGGCGGCCGTCCTCCCCGCCCCCGGGCTCCCCACAGGCAGAGCCCCTCCCGGGAGAAGTGGCGGCATCCAGGCCGCAGCTCCCGGCAGACTTGCCCATGGCCTATCCTGGGGTTGAGACGCGGGAAGGGCGTCCCCGTGCCTGCCCCACGCCCTCCTCGGGGCTCCGGTCCTGCGACCGGGATCCGAGGTCCCCTCCGCCCAGGGCTCGCGCTGCCCACCAGGGCCGCGGGCCACGGAGCTCGGGCCCCCAGCTCTCCCCGGCCAGCGCTCGCTCCACAGACGGGGAGCCTGAGGCTCCGGCGAGGAGAAAGCCCCGTGCTTGAGGCCACGCAGCCGTTGCGGCCAAGCCGGCAGCCCGAGCCCCACCGCTCGTCTACACCCACCTCACTACCACCGGCTGCTCTCGGGAGCATGTTGCTCATCACCCAGGGGGGCAGGCCGAGGCCACTAGCTAGCGGGTCCTGGGTGTGTCCCCAGTCTGTGCTGAGGCAGCTCTAGGGGTCTAGGGGTGTCCGAACGTGTGGGTGCTGGCAGGGCCGCCAACCGTGGCTGCGACCCCAAACCCAGGACCCCAGCCAATCCGCACGTAGGCTCAGGGGCAGGAGCAGTCAGGGTGCGTCTTGGAAGGGGGACGGTCGGGGGAGAGGGGGCAATGAGGGCTCCCAGCTCAGCCCGGCCCATGGAGTGGGGGGGCACAGGGAACAGCCCTCGGGCCGGGGCCCGCCTCCCCTCCTACAGGCCCAGCCTCCCCGGGAAGAGGCCCAGAAAAGGCAGAGGAAAAAGTTCATTTCCTGAACATGTACGGAGACAGGGAGGACGGCCGGCAGTGTCCACGTGGCAGCTCCCAGGCACCCCCGTCACCAGCGGTCACAGCCCCAGCAGGCGCACGGTGGCGGCGGGGGAGGGGGTACGGTGCTGCTGGGACGGGCAGCACCCCTCCTCAAAGCCAGGCCCTCTGCTCCTTCCCTTTGTGCCCTTCAGAAATTCTGCACCCCTTTGCCCGCGGGGCCCATGCCTGCTTCTTGCCCCCAGGACAGCGGGGAAAGGGGCCCAGGGAGCCGGCGACGGGGGTGCAAGGGTCTCCCCCCGCTCCCCCAGCCCCAGGCCTGATCCACGCCTCCGCGTACGAGGCCGACCCCAGGCGGCAGGGACACAGCTGGGAACAAAACATGCCTCTCGGCACAGAGCCCGAGGGCTGGACGAGCACGATGGGGTGTGAGCCCGGGCTTCCGGCAGCAGGTACGCCCGGCCGGGCTGGGAGAGGAGGACGTGCCAGGGCAGGGAAAGGCGCGCGACCTCCCTGGTTCCCACCAGGGTGCCGGCCTCTCCTCTGAGACACTCCTGCTTCCACCGGCCCGGCCTCAACACCACCCAGGCCAGACTCGCCTTCCGGCTCCTTCGCTCCTGCCCATGCCGGTGGCCGCTGGGGCCGGGACCAGAGGCGGGGATGGCCGAGGGCCCGTCCAGGTGAGGGAGCCCGGAGCCCATGCTGGACGCCCTTTCCCAGTCCAGGGCCCTCGGGGGTCCAGGCTCAGCCAGCGTGAGGCTAAATCCCAACCCCGTGTTACCTTCCTGTGCCACCAGGCGTGACACTTGACCCGGGGCTCCCTTGGGAGAGGGTGGACGTGCTACGTCCTGCCCCAGAAGTGGGGGACACAGAGGACACAGGGGACACGGACGCCGGGGCCTGCCACTCAATCCGGGGCTGCAGTGAACCAGGCCAGGAGACTGTCACACGCCATTCGCGTCCTCAGAGTGGGGACGTGGGCAGGCCCCCCACCCAGACCCCTCAGCCTTTCCTGGGGAAAGGTGACAGGCGGGAAGGGGGACACAGTGGTAGGTGGGCCTGTCCCGGGCTCTGAGTCTAGCTGGGGACCCCAGGGAGCCCAAAGTCCCCCCGGGCCGGAGAGCGGGGCCCTATGTCCCTCAGCAGCAGACGCGCTATTGGAGGAGGGCCCCGTCCCGGGCGGTAGGACGAAGACGGGCACGTGGCAGGTGGGAACAAAGGGTCTATGAGGCCACGCGTTCCCAGAAATGCCCAGTGCGGGGGGTCGTGCAGGGGTGCTGGGACTCCCCCTTTACCAGCTGGGGACCAGGGGGACCAGGTCCTCCCCAGCCCCAGCCTGGACCCTCCCTCTTCAAGACCGTCAAGGCTGGGCCATGAGAGCGACCTGGGCAAGGAGCCCCCACCCCAGTACAGGACCCCCCCAGCCCCCTGGGCTGCCCACAGAGCAGTCGGGCCCCTGCTCACGGTGGCCTGCTCTGCCTCGAGGGTCCAAAAGTCCGGGGCCGTGGGGAGCTGCCCCCCACCCACGGGGGTCAGCCTGGTAGAAGGAGGCCCTAGATTCTGCGAGAGCTCTGTGACCGGGGTCCGGGGCCAGTCACCCCACAGCCCTGCGCTCACCCAGTCGGCCGCGCTGTGGGGGCCGGTCTGAGCAGCCATGTGAGAACGGAGGAAGGCCAGGACCCCACGGGCCCGTGCTCAGGAGGCCCGTGCTGGGGTTCACACTCGGCAGGCGCCCTCTTGACATTCTTATTAATTTGTGAATGAGGAGCCCTGGGAACCCCCTGATTCTGCAGCTGGCGCAGCTCCCGGCTTTCCCGCCACGTGTGTCAGAACCAGCCACGCCCCACCCCAGGCCTGGGCCGCCCATCTGTGAAATGGGCTCGTGCCCGGTCCCCAGGGTGGCGCGGGGAGGTGGAGGGAACAGACGAAGGTCTGGAGCCCTGGGGCGGAGGGTGAGGGGTCCTAGAGAGACGCAGGAGGGGCGGGGCGGAGAGGGACAAAGCTCTCTCTCTCCCACGTGGTGTCTGCCCTTCCCTCCCTCCGGGCCGGTCGTACCTCGCCCCAGGAGCAGACCCGTGCACACCTACGCCTCCCAGGAGCTGGGAGGATCGGGTATGAGTCCCACGGAAAAGAAGAGGCTACACATTTTCCGAGATGTTTTAAACGTTGTTTTGGCAACGCCGCCTCCCCCGTGGCCCGAGTCATCCTGACATGAGACAAGCCTGACCCACGTCCCGGCCCCGGGCTCCAGCTCCCTGCGCCCCCGCCAGCCCCGGGCAGGAGAGGCCGCTCTGCCCTCTCCAAATGGCCTCTTTTTGGAGCCAAAACACACGTCTTGGTGCGCCGGGCTCTGCATGGCTAAGTGTGGGTGGCCCCAAACCCCGTGTAGACGTCCGAGGCCAGGAAGGGGCCCAGCCCAACTGGTGTGACTGGGCCGGAGGCCCTCCCAATGCAGGAGGGGAAACTGAGGCCCAGAGAGGCAGAGGAGCTCACCCGGACCGCAGAGCAAATGGCCGAGCGGGAGCGGGTCCCAGGCGTTGTCCCTAACAGGTGGGTTGTGGGACACGGAAGGGCATGGGCCTGGGGGGCGCGGCACAGGCATCAGCTGGGGGTTCTCTGGGCCTCGCCTCCCCACCCACCAGTGAGAACATGGGATGTTTCTAAACACAAAGGACCCACCCAAACCACCTGGCGCAGGAACAGGGCGACAAATGTGGTAGCTTATCCAGGAAAGGCCCGGATGGGCTGACGGGTGGCATTCGGGCGCCCAGGCCACCGGTAGGAAGCAGAAAGGAGGCCAGCAGACCCCCCACCCCGGGGCAGGAGCAGGCCCGCCTCCCCTGCCTTCATCCCGGCTCCTCTCAACATGTGGGGGCTCACGCTGGGGAAGGTAAAATTCCCCCGTACCCTCTTAGGTCCAGGATTGGAAGCCTGCAAATTAAACTAACAAGAGTCAGGTTTGTGAGAGAAAAGACAGATTTTTATCCGTGTACATATACACTTGGGAGATCACAGAAAAAATATGATTCAAGGGGGGCAGTTTCAATTTGGGGCTTATGTACCATCTTAGGGGCCCTGAGAGGAGAAGAGGGGAGAGGGACGCTTGCAAGAAAACAAGTGACTTTGGGGAAAGATAAATGGGCCTCAGGAGAATCAGCGGGAGCTAGGACAGCATCATCCCGGGGCAACCCCAGACTGCTGACATCAGGGTTCCGGAACTTTCCTCACAGGTCACATCTGGGCTCTGGGTCATGTCCCCACACGCAGGGAGTGGGGGTGGCAGAGTCCCGACCCTCCTCTGGGGCGGGGAAAGTGGAAGGTCAAGGCTGCAGACGACCCCCAGGGCTGGACTCCACTCCTGCCTGGGGGAGGCCTCGGGGTGGCCCGCTCCACGGCACCCCTCCTGCCCGCTGCGGACCTGGAGGGGACACGTGAGCCAAGGCCGGCAGGCCCGTCAGGACCGGAGCCAGGGACGCAGGCTGGAGGTGAGTGCGGAGCCCGGTGGCCCCAGCCTGGGCACAAGGGCGGCCCACCGAGTGAACCCAGCAGAGTGTCCGGGAGACCCGGCCGCGGGCCGGGGGCTGGAGGGAGGCAATGGCTCTGACCTTGCAGCTCCGCCCCCCTGAGGCCCTCAGGACTCTCTTCTGGCCCAGGAAGGTCCAAGACGGCCCATCCGAGCCCCAGACGTCGATGCCCTGCACACGGGCACGAGCATGAGATGGAGCTGGGCCCCCCACGATGCCTCGGGCCCCCACCGGCCCACGGGCTGTGGCGTTCTCCAGTCTCCCCCTGAGGGGCACAGAGGGCTGCGGAGTGTCCCGAGCTAGCCTCAGCTTCGCCCCGCGTCCCGCCCCCCACTGCCCCGTCCCCGGAGGACTCAAGCTTCCAATGCAGGATGGATATTCTGCTGACAGAGGGCTCTCCAAGGGCAGAGGCCACCAGCCTGGACCTCACGGGCCACCTAGGCCCAACATGGGCGCGACCAAGACCACGGGGAGAGGCCGTCTGCTCATCAGCGTGAACTCTAGGTGGGCCTGGATCGTGGAAATCAGCCCCGACTTATTTCCCCTCACACATCCGAGATGCCCCCCCAACTGCCCCAGAGAGACCCCAAAACCCGCCTGAGCTGCGGACACGGGCGGGGCTCGGGAGACCGACCCGTGCACACCTACGCCGGCGAAGGCTGGAAGCGGATACGGTCACCGTCGCTCCGAGGGGGCAGGGCACCGGCCGTGCAAGGGGGGCATGCGGAGGCTCGGGGCACCTGCTCCTTCCAAAGTGGAAGTCAGGTGACGAACGGGCTTTGGGCATAAACCTTCTGCTCTGTCTTGAAATGTCTATTCCTCTTTTGTCATGAACAGAGGCGTCCAGAAACCGGGAATGAAAGCTATAGCTATGGACACGTTTCGGAGAGACTCTCACCGGGGACCTGCCCAGACATGGAACCTTCTGGAGCATGGTGTGGGGCTGGGGGTCCCCACGCCCCCGGAGTGCTGCCAGACGGCCCAGGACACGACGAGCGGAGGCCACCCTGTCTCAGCCGCTGGCATCCCCTCGTTTCAGCAGCTCTGCAAACCCGCTGCCAGGCGGGGCGTTGTGCTGGCTGGGATTTTTATCGTTGAGTTGTTCTAAAGGTTTATTTTATCCTTTGCCGCACAAAATTGATGCCCTCGCTCATCAGGCTGCTGTCTTTCTTCAGGCAGAAAAATGCAGCAGGGGAGCCCTGGAACTCTCTGGTTCGTCTCGCGGAGAGGAGGGAGCGCCAGCCCGGTTCCGTGAAGAGGCAGAAAAGCGCACCAACCACGAGCTCCACGTGCTCACAAACCGTCTGCCCCAGGAGTGCGGAGCTGGCCGGGGCGCCGGTGTGGCTGAGGCCCCGGCCCTGCCCGATTGCAGGGGTGCCAGTCTCGCTCTCTCCCTCCCTCCTCGCAGGGCACCGACCTGCCTCCAGCCCAGCGGCCGGTGGTACTCTAGCATCCCAGAAATGGGCCTGTTTCCCAGCTTTCCTCGGCCACGGCCACTGTCTGTGGCCAGTAGCTGGGAAACGAGTGCCCCTCGTCTCCCTCCGTCCTCCTGCCGGGTTCCCTCCAGGTCCTCCTCCGGCGGCGAGGCCCAGCACAGCCCTCCAAAGGCAGAGCCCAAGAGCACGGCCCCTGGCTAGGGACAAGCCGCCGTTGTAGCCTTGCCCACGTGGGGGCTCCTGGCCAGGGGCTGTGCTGGGGCCTCTGCGTGGCTTCTCACTGGCCGGAGGAGGGCACTCCATGAGGATCCCCATTTGACAAAGGAAGCAGCCGAGGCCCAGGGGAGCTCAGGGACGTGCCTGAAGCCACACAGCAGGGGTCAGAAAGCAGGTCCCTCTTGATGGACATGCCACGTTGCCACACCCCTCCCAACCCAAAGACGGTCCCCCCAGGTGCTCCGGGACCCAGCCAGCCCTGGCCAGGGGGCCTGGAGGCCCAGCTCTGTCCCGTCCCAGTGCCGACAGAGCCCACCCTGCCTGTCGGCCGCCGGTGCCCCATGCAGGGGGGGAGCCGGGAGTATGAGAACACAGGCCACGGGATGGTGCCACGAGAGCTATCGGGAGAATGGCCACCACAGGCACGTGGCTGAGCCGGGATGGGCCAGCGCGGCACAACCGAGTGTGTGCGAGTCGCGGTGTGTGGGGTGACTCGGGGGCGGGGCCCGGATGGAGGGAGCCGGCGTGAGGCCGGGAGCGGCTCCTCCCGCCCCCGGGACATCGGGCTGCGGCCTCACGAGACCCCTGCTTCCGGATCCCTGTGGCAGCCCACCGCTGGTCATGTCACCGCCAGCCACCAGGTTGTGGCGGGGAAACCCCCCCTTCCCCCTCAGAGAAAGAAGCTGGAAGGTTCTTCATCACGCCAGGGCCCCACCCCTCCGCACCTGCCACCGGGCTTTTCCTCCCGTTCGGCCCTCCGTGGGCACCCGGCAGGTCCCTGCCCTTCCGTGCGGGGTCCGGGAGGCAACGGACTCCCCCTCTGGTGGAGCAGGGTGGCGAGGACCGGGAGTGGCTCGGCCTATGGAGAAGGGGGGCTGGCTCCCGGGAGGAGGCCACAGCTACACCCGTCAGGCTCTCCCCTGACTCGGGGACAGGTCTCCCCTGACTTTAGGCCACAGGTTCCTAAGGGGGGCGGAGATTCTGTCCCGCAGGGACCTTTGGCAATAGCGGGAGGCGGTTGAGATTGTCGATACGAGGGTGGGGACCACCTGCTGGCATCCGGCGGCAGAGGCCGAGGCTCGGGCTGTCCCCCGGCACCGGACAGCCCCGCTCTGGGCCAGCGAGGGGCGAGGGTGCCTCCCGGACCCGCTGCCCGCACGGGAGGACGTGGCCGGGGCCCCGGGGCAGCCCGGAGGCAGGGGTTTGTTTGGGGGAGGCAGGGGCCCCAACTCCTGGAGCCCGGTGCCGGGGGCTCCCCACCGCGGGCGACGGGGGTGTCTCACTTTGAACTCAGGAAGCCAAGGCTTGGGGGCCACGGCTAACTCAGGCACCAGCTGAATCTGCTGGAGTAAGTCCTCAAAAACAGGACATTTGTTGTTTCTGAAGTCCTGCCTTTGGCGACCTGAGGGTCCCCTCTGGACCCACTCTGTGTGTTCTGCACCCTGCTCTGTGCCCCAGGGGCCCGGCTGCCCTCCTGCCTCCATCCAGCACGGGGTAACCCAGCCCTTCCGCGCCCCCTGCCGGACCCCCACCCTGCCCTTGGCTCGGCACTGGGGACAGCACCCCACTGTTTCTCGCCCCGACTGGCACGAGCCCTTGAGACGCCCCTAGGCCAACCCCCATCTTTGCACACGGTGCCCCGTTAAACTCGCTTCAGATCACCCCAGAGACATGGAGGCTGCTCTCCCTGCAGCGGTCCTACCATCTCCGGGTCCCTGGGGCCCCCACTCAGAAGGGGACAAGGCTGCCGCTGCGGGGAGAACGGATTCGCCGCCAGCTGCCAGCCGTACACCTCGGTTTCCCCAACCTCAAGAGCTAATTCTGCGGGACTCTTTTTTTGTTTGTTTTTAAAGATTTTATTTATTTATCTGGGAAAGAGAGAGTGGGCACAAGCAGGGGGCACAGCAGAGGCAGAGGGGGAAGCAGACTCCCCGCCGAGCAGGGAGCCCGATGCGGGGCTCGATCCTGGGACCCCGGGATCACGACCTGAACTGAAGGCAGACGCTTAATGACCGAGTGCCCCCTCCCAGGTGCCCCCATTCTGGGGGATTCTGAAGGGCTCTCCGTGCAAGCCCTTGTGGCCTTTGAGAAAGAGCGGAAGGCGGCTGCAGCCGAAGGTCCTCACGGCCCAGAGAGACAGGGAGGGCAGCAGCGGCACAGTCGCCGCCGGCCACCCCTTCCTGGGCGTCTCACAGACTGGCCCTGAGCGCGGTCAGAGGCAGCAGCTCATGGGTTCCTCACCAGAACCCTTCGAGGTGGGCGCCGGCCCCAGGGCACAGACGGGGAAACTGAGGCTCAGGAAGGGTCTGTTGTTGCCCAAGGTCAGAAAGCTAAGGCCGGCACGACTGGGTTCTTTTGGTCCAGGCCCAGAGCCCTTGTCCCCCCGTCTTGCTGTCTTGTGACAATCATGGCCACCGCCCCTGGGAGCTGCCCCGGACCTCCGCAGGGGGACAAAACAGACCCCGCCCGAAGCCCACCGTTAGCTATCAGCGTGCATTAGTGACCACGGCGAGCAGGAGCCCCCTGGATGCGAAAATGAACAGGCAAAAGAAAAAGGCAAAAATAAATAAAACAAAACAAAACAAAACGAGCAGGCCAAAGGTCACGAAGAAACAGGATATCTGCGTTCCCGGGACACAGGCAAGGGCTGAGGGCTGCACGGGGATGGAGGGCCTTCTGGGGAGGCTGAGACCTGGACGGTCTGTAGGCCCCGAGATCCATCACCATTAAGTCCTTCCAGGAACCCAGTGAGGCTGGGGCTGCTCTGATCTCACCTCACAGAAGGGGAAACTGAGGCTTGGCAACTTGCTCGAGCCTGTGCAGGCTGTGGGTGGCGTCTGCGTGCGAAGCCCAGCGCCTCCTACAGCCCGCACACCCGGCACCGGCTCGCCCCTCGGCCAACACAACCAGGGCTCACGGGGAACCCTCCAGGAGCCAAGGCCTCCAGAGAGACAAGAACTCTCTTCACAAAAACCTACAACACAGGAAGGTCAGACCGAGTGGTCTCTCTCCAAAGGAGAAAAAAACTCAGACAGGCAGACGGGGTTCAGGAGGGCTTCCTGGAGGAAGGAGCAGGGTCAGGGATGGTCACAGAGCTTCCCCTGTTGGAGCCCCAGGGCCATGTTGCCAAGACCCCTTGGGATAACCCACTTTGGGTCTTCCCGAGGCCGCACCCACGCCCAGACCTGCCGCCTGTCGGCCTCCCCTCCCGCCCGAGCTACGGGGAGGACAAAGGTGAGGCCACGAAGTGCTGCTCTCAGGTGACGCTGAGCCACGGATCATCCCTGCTGACCCACGGCCCCCGAGACTGAGCCCCTCCAGCATGGGAAGTCCTGGGGCTCCTGGGGAGGCCTGCATTTCCCGTGGGGGGAGGAGGCCCTCAAGGGGCTGGAGGAGGGATTTCGGACTTACAGGGTTATGGCCGAGGCCCCCCCGTGGAGAAGGGGCGGGGGGACCGCACGAAGCGGCTGGGCGTCTCTCCACCAGGGCCGCAGCCGGCAGGTTTCGGGGCGGCGGCTCTTACATTCGGCAGCGCTGGCGAACACCTACGGAGCCAGCGGCTTCATTCACCCTCTCACCCTGCCGTCTTGGGACAGTCCACCTCCTGCCGCCCCCCGCCCCCACCCCACCGTCCCCTGGAAGGCCAGCGAGGAGTCGGGTCTGTCCCCTTCTAGCCAGACCCTCGACATTCGTCAACCCACCTCGCCCCAAAGTGAGATGCAAGCAGAAACAAACCAAAGGCTCAGAGGGTGGGCGCGCGTTGGAGGCTGCCCAGGTCCAGAACGCGCCGGTCCGACCCCCGCCTGGCACACCCCCACCCCCACCGCACCCCGTCCCGTGGAGAGTCCGCCCGAGGACAGCACAGCCCACGGCCAAGGCCCCTGCAGGCGGCGGGAGGCGGACGGAGAGCTCCATGCTTAGCCGAGAGCCAGAGGCTACTTTCCATGGAAAAAATGTCTTCAGACCCCCCCCAGAGGCCAGGAGGCCCCAGCCCATGACTCAAGACTCCGCTGCAGCCACCGCTGAATCGTGTCCCAGACAGAAGGCGCCCCCCGCCCCCCACGCCCCGTGTCCCGAGCCAGGCTCTGCCCCCCGCCCAGCTGCACCTCCTCCGGGCTGAGCCCCACAGCCCCACGCGGGCCCGGGGCCCTGTGCGCACACCCTGTGTGCTCTGAGGCCTCGCCTCCCACCTGCCGCGGGGAAGGAGAGATGGGGGTGGTCTCCGGCTGGGCCCGGAGAGCCTGCGGAGCTCTGCTCGGGGGGCGCCCTGCTGGGTGGGCTCCCAGGGCAGGGCCTTGCTTCCCGGTCCAACGCGGGCCAGCTGGGCCCCTTGAACCCGAGTCACTTCGGGCCGACACCCGCCCGTCCTTGCTATGTCGCTGGGCTTCTCCGCGGGGTTTTATTTGGAGAAACACTTCTGACGAAACGTGGAGATGGGACTAAGCTAGCCTCCCACCCTCCCCGGACAGACTCCCCGGCTGTCGGGTCCCTGGGGATGGCAGGCCCGTCTGGGAGGGGTCTGCAGGGGGACCTGCAGTCACCTGGGCCGGAGGCCTGGCCTCCATCAGGGAAGGCATCTACGGAGAAGCCCTAAAATCTTGAGGACGGGCAGTTGGCCCCCTTTCCCGTGCAGCTCCTGCCATGTTCCCGGACCCCTGGCTCTGGGCCCCGGCCCTCCGTAGACCCGTCTAGCGGTGCTGGGACAGGCACGTTCTGACCCGGGCCTGGAAGACGTCGACTTCCACCCTCCCTCCCGCTCGAGAGCGGAAAGCCAGGACCCAAGCACAGCGTGAGGGCCCACGACCCTCGGCCCCAACCCCAGGGCTTGCTCGGAAAGCACCAGAGTGGGGACACACTGAACCGGGGAGCCCTGAGCCCGGCAGTCCCAGGGCGCCTTCCCGAGCCCGGGAGCCCTCGACGCCAAAGGCGTGGTGTGGAGAGCAGAGCCCAGCCAGCCGGATGGGCCCTGGGGCCGCGGGGGTGGGGGCTCGCGGTGGGCCTGACGGAAATTGAGCTTCGCTGCGGAGCCGCGGACTGCCCCTCCTCCACCGCCCTCCC
Organism: Nasua narica; assembly: GCA_028533885.1. Classification (NCBI taxonomy): domain Eukaryota; kingdom Metazoa; phylum Chordata; class Mammalia; order Carnivora; family Procyonidae; genus Nasua; species Nasua narica. The sequence continues at coordinate 78,717,828 of CM052813.1, read as the reverse complement.
GCCGAGGGGCAGCCCGGCCTCGAGCCTGGGACCAGACGCGCCCCGGCGAGTCCAAGGCGAGGGCCCCTGTTCTGCTTTTCTCACTTCTGGAAAAGACCCCGCGTTTCATCAACTGTCCTGATTCGAAAGCCAGGAGCCGGCCTGGGACCCATTCTGTGTGGTGTGTGTCACAAATCATCCTGAGCCTCATAGTTTCCCCCTGACGTCAGCGGCATGGTTTGAATCCGAGGTGGCTGGGAGGCCCTCCGAGCATAATTGCAGTTGTCTTTGCGAAGTGAAATCAGATGGTTTTTCCAAACCTCCCCCAACCCCTGCCTCCTCCACTCCCTCCCTCTCTCTCTCTCTCTTTTTTTCATTATGTTCCTTGGACCACGTCCAGATGTTTCCTGCAACAACAACCCTCCAAAAATTCACAAAAAGCGAGCAGGAGCGCGCGGCTTCCTGCCGGCCTGGTGGAAGTGGAGACGTGGCGGGGCGGGGGCGGCCACGTCCGCAGCCCGGGGAGGCGGCGGGCCCCAGGCCGGTCCGCGTCCGCCACTGCCTCCACACCCCGGGGCTGGACCCTGGGAGGACACGGTCCTGGGGCCACAGGGCCGTAAGGACGGCTCCTCTGCCCGGACGCCGGGATCCTGGCCACATTGGGGGCCCAGGGGAGGCCGGGGCCCGAGAAAGAGCTGGGCAGAGCTTCGGGGCCGGGCTTTGGGCTCAGACGGGCCTGCTGGGACTATGGGGAAGCTACACGCGGACCCTCACGCTGTGCACGGAGCCTCTGCTCCCCGCGCTAGGGCTTGGGTTGGGAGCTTTCATTAAAAGCAGCCTCTGTCCAGTGCTGGCGCCAGAGACCGACTCACCTGGACGCAGGTGTGGAGCCGAACGGGGAGGGCAGCTTCCAGAGAGCTCAGGGGAGAAGGGACCTCTGTGGCCCGGGGGAAGCCCAGGTTTTCCCCAGGCAGAGATGGGGGAGAGTGGTGGAGGCCAGGGAACCACTTTGAGCAACAGCCCGAGGGCCGGACAGACCCACGGTTGGGGCCTGAGACCCCTCTGGGAGGGCTGGCGCACGAGGGCCCCCCAGACGGGCTGCCTGATGGGGCTGGCACCCCCAAGGCCTCAGCGAGGGCAACGTAGAAATACCACCAGAGTCCGAGGAGAAAGATCCAGATGCTGCCTTCGGAAGCCTCCACCGGCCCCAGCACCCCAGCTTCTAAGAAGACACAAGTCTTCACGCCCGAAGTTCCGCCACACAGTGTCCCCTCCACGCTGTCTGCTTCCCTGTGGCCAGGAGGGTCGGATCTGGGACGGGGCAGGGGGGCTAGCACGGGCCTCCCCAGCCCACGGGGGCGGCCCACACCCAGAGCACTGTGGTTCTCCCCGGGGACTCGGGGATCCAGGTGGGTGCCCTGGGGGACCAGAGCTGGGAACGTGGACAGCTGGAGAGAGGTGTCAAAGGCCCGGGGAAGCCTCAGCAAAATGTGCCGGGGGTCTGTACTTGGGGGGCCCCTGGGACAGGACTGCCCTCTGTGGGCTGTGATGGAAATGGGGCCACCAGGTCCCCATTCACCTGCCTGCAGGGCCAACCAGCAGCGATGCAGTTCGGGGCCCCTAGACCGCAGATTCGGGGACTCACTAGGACTCCCGGGGCTCAGCCAGGCAGCTGCACTGTGCCCTCTGGCCTGTGGATGGCGCTCACACGCTTCCCGGAACCCTGAGTGCCGACATGGGGGGCCCACCAGGGAAGCCGGCCATCAGTCGGGTGCACACACGTGACCCGAGCCTTCTGTCCCTGCAGAGGCGGAGCTGATACCGTGCAACCCCAGGGAAACCGAGGCAGGGCGTCCGAAGGGCTCCGAGGGTGCCTCCCAGCAGTTGGGCCAGGGCCAGACCTTTCTTCCGAAATTGGAAAGCACAGCCTTTGGGCATGCGGGGCCTGCGGAGTTAACCCTTTCCTGCACAGCAACACACCCACTGTGCGCCACATGGGGAGGGAGGCACCAGCCCGAGGGAGCCTGGGCAGGGGAGAGCCGGCGAGAGAGGCGTCGGGCAGACGTCCAGCCCCGCCCGACGACACAGGGCCGACCCCGCGGGGGCCAGGACGCCCGCCGACACCTGCACCTCACGGATGCCTGGAGGCCAGACGGGGTCATGGAGCCCGAATCCACACCCGATCTCACACCGCACGGACACTTGGCCTCCCGAGCGAGGCAGGCCCACGCTTCCGGGGGCTCCGAAACCGGGCCAGGCGTGGCTGTGTGGGTGCGGCTCCCCCCGCCCAAGTCACCGCCAGGCTGCTTCCCTTGGCTTCAGGTAGAGTTCAGACTTGACAGGCGGCCCCTCACCGCGGCCACACTGCTGGGCCCTGCCCCAACGCGCCCAGGCCCCCAGGAAGGATGCACGGACCCCTTCCACCGTGGAAGGTGCAGCGAGTGTCTGCGGGGGGCGGGAGCACTGTTTATGCCCGGGATGGAGCCCCGGTGTGCACACAGCACCAGAGGGAGATCTGGGGGAGGGAGAGGCCCACTGGCCGCCCACCCCGCCCCTGGGAACCACACACCTCAATCCTAGGACAATCCCGTCCCCTTACGAGGGACGTGCCTCTGATCACACAGAGCTGTCAGCCGCCAGCCGCCCCCGCGCAGTCACCCATCCAGAGATGTCCCCGACACAGCCCTAATTTTTTTGATTCTTCACAGAAATGTTCTGGAAGATCTTTATCTAAAGACTTTTAGATCGGCGTGGCGCATTGGAGCAGCCCGGCCTGGGCCCCAGCAGCAGCCTGGGAAGCTTCGGTCAGGCGTCGGGAAGACCGAACGGGCAGCAACTAGAGAATCCTGCCTGGTTACACACGAGCTTCGAGACTCCCCACCTGTAACACATAAACAGAGGTTCCGGAAGGTTCTCGAGCACAGGCACGATGGCCTTGTCGACAGCAGCGGGACCGGGCCATCCTGTCCAGTGGCCTGGCCAATGCAGCTCGAGATTTATGGGCCACCGGCCAGTAGCTGAGCTCCCGGACGGCACTGTTTGTGACCGGAAGACGGGAAAGCATCAACACTGGTTCAAGGGTAGAAATCAGAGGATTTAAACCCGAGGTTCCTCCAGGAGCACCTGGTGGGGAGGTCATCAAAAGTCCTTGATCTCTTCACACTGTCCTTGATCTTCCTGGGCCCTACTCGAGGCCACAGGGATGAAATTAGAAGATTTTGTGCCCGAAGAACTTCTATTCATCCTTCAGTGCCTGGCTAGGAGAGGAAGCCTTCCAGCGCCCCCTCTGCTGGTTGCTCTCTCCCCTGTGTTCCCACAGCACTTTGAACTCACCCTCGTCCTGATGCAGATCAGCCCACACGTGCTGCCTGCCTGCAGCCCCGTGAGAATGTTCTGGACTTTCACTGTCCAGTATGCCAGCTACCAGCCACACGTGACTTCGGAGAGCTTGGAACACGGCTCGAACAAACGGAGATGTGCTGCGAATGTAAACGTGTACCGAATCTCAGGGACTCCGTCGAAAACCAAATGAAAAATAGCTCATTAGTAACGTTTGTATTGCTTGCATATTGAAGTCCTAACAATTCACCATCCCGGGTTAAATAAAAGTGTATTATTAAAATTCACGTGGTTCTTGCTGCGACTACTAGAACGTTCTTAATCCCATATGTGGCCCACATGGCGTTTCTGCCAGAGACCCTCCGCCAACTGCTGAGCCAGCTCCGGTTTCCAGGCAGTGTTCGATGAGCGAATGGAGGAGTGAGGGTCCGTACGCGGGCCGGGTGCACCGGAGTCTCTGACCGGCCCCAGCACGACGGGCCTGTCGTCATGCAGATGACCTGTGACATCACCGAAGCACACCCCACTGCTCTGGGATGTCACGCGCTCAGCCCCACGGGGCGCCCGCCGGGCCCTGTGCTGGGATCTCAGGGAACCCCCAGGAGAAGCTGGGAGCCCCCGCGAGCGAGGAGCCCACGGGCTGCTTAGCATGCCCTCAACCATGGCTTCGAGTGGGCAGAAGCAGGGCCATGGGCGGAGGCTCAGTGCTGGCCTAACCCCCGGAGCCTGTGAGGCCAGGGAGAGCGCAAGCAGGAGGGGAAGCAGGAGGCAGGGGCAGAGCGGGCCGAGCCTCTGGGGCAGGAGGGTCACAAAGGCTGGTAAGAGGCAGAGCCATTTGGAAGGGGACTGAGGAGGCCGGTGGGACTGTGAGGCGTCTGGCTAAAGCTCAGTCGTGTGGCCCTCGTGTCACCCAGCCCCGAGCCCAGCCTGCCCACGGCCACACGCATCGGCTGCTTCCCTCCCCTGCTCTATCGCCTCTGAGCCTTGGCACCTGCTGTTCCGCTGCTGGGATGTCTTTCCCTGGATCTTCGCAGGGTTGGCCCCTCACTGAGGCCTGCTCAGAGCCGGGCCCTGGGTGGTCTTCCCACGGGCGCACACCTTGACTCCTGAGGGCTTAGCTGGGACCCGCAGCCCGGCCCCCGGACGCAGCCTCGAGGTGCCCAGTGCAGGCTCCTGCATATCCCACCGTTCCAGTCGTGGGGCTTTCTACAGGCTCTGGGGACAGGCTGGGGCACAGGTGTCACTGGTGGTCCATGGTGGTCAACATTCATAATCACTTTGTACCTGACAAGGTCTGGCCACGGAGGGGGCTCCCCCTGGACCCCCCAGGACTGGCCCAGGCGCTGGATTCCCCTCCTCCCGCATCCCACTCCCCCAGTGGCAGGTGCACCCTCCCGCACCCACTCCCCACCTTCCAGGTGTGAGCTGACCTCTGCGGGGCGAGGCAGATCACCGCGTGTCCCCCGCCTTCCTGCCGGGCTTCCGCCCTCTCTGTTTCCCGCACTTGAGGAAAGCAGGACCCCTCGGACGAGATGGAACCAGAGATGCCGGTCCCGGGCCCCTCGACGCTCCCACGCTCCCGGCGGGCTGCTCCTCGACCCCCCGCGTGCGGACAGGGTGCGGACCTCCCGCGGGCCCAGCCCTCTGGCAGCGCGGGCGCGTGGGCGCGGGGCGGGGGCGGGGCCGGAGACGGTTGCCAGGGAGACGGCGGGCTTAGCCAATCAGCCGGGGCCCCCGCTCGGCGACGGGGAGCGCTCGGCGGGGCGACGCTGCCCTCTGGTGGCGGCGGCAGGTGCTGACAGCCTGCTGACAGGTGGGGCCCCCGGGGGAGGTCCGCCCTCACTGCAGGTGCATCCCACCTGTCCGGGCGCGCGGGGGCTTCCCCACCACCCTGGGCTCCAGGCAGGTGACGTTCGGCCGGAGCCGGCCTCACCTGCAGCCCCACGCCTCAAGGGAAGCGGTTCGCAAGGAATGAAAAGAGCTGTGAGATGGCTCTTTCCTTGACTCCTGCTCCCGTTCGCTGCTGTGACCCGCAGAGCTCCGCGTGCAAAGACAGGCTTTACTGAACTCCCTCACTCCTGAGCCTGTTTTGGTGTTTTAAACCCTAAAGTTGCCAAATTGAGGACCTTTCAGCTTGGCATAGTTAGATAGCGCCACCCGCTGTCCGCCCCGACACTTGCAACCCAGCTTCCGGAGAGGCTGTAACTCCTCCCGCCCCAGAGCCTCCACCTGCGGGAAGGGCCAGGTGGGGGGTTCCAGAGCCCTAGGGGGCCTGACCAAAGTCACAGGGGCGGCCACCAAAGGTGGTCATCTCCAAACCTCTAAGCGGCTGCCCACTCACACCCTCCCCCACCGACCCCCAAGGGCACAGGGCTGGGCCGCTGTGACCCCCGGCAAGCACACCGCCCACACGCTGCCGCAGCGGGGCAGACCCAGTCCACCTGGCCTCTGTCACCTGCGCCAGACAGGACCTCAGAACCCTTCTCAGCACGAGCTCCGCTGCTGGGTGGGACGACAAGAGGCCGGCCCCTCTAGCCACATTGCATTTCCCCTGGCTCATTCCTTTTTTTTTGGAAGTTGCTTTTTCTCCTAAGTACAGTATCACTTGTCACAACCAACGTTCATTGGATTTGTCCTTACTGGAAACTCCCGCACCCTTTCCTCCAACCCGTCCCCTCCGTGGCCCCCTGAGACCCCGTGGCCCTCCCGCAACCCCGTTGTCTTGGTCCTCGACCCCCTAGGCGGTCTCCACTTTGCCCACCCAGGGACCCTGAGGCCCAAATGGCCCACCTTCCACTCCCGTGTCAGGCTCGGACACTCTGTCCCACGGCCGTGAGAGCCCGGACGCAGGTCTGGGCGTCCCCCACAGGCCCGCACCGCAGCACTGTGGTTCTAGACGGACACACGTGTCAAGGATTCCCAGAGGTCCCTTTGTCCTTGGTCAGGCACAGCGGCCCTCCCCGTGCGCCCCTTTGCTGCTGGGCCGAGCTCATGGCCGCGAGCACCGAGCTCAGCCCGGCTCAGCACCACGAGGAGGTGCAAGGATTGGCCTGTTGCTCACCTGGAAAGCTGATGGGGACTTCATGTGAGTGAGTCCGGACCCCAGAGCAGGGTGGGAGAGGTCCTGGGGCTCCTGGTCCCCCAGCCGCTGCCTGAGGCCTGGCCCGGGCCCTGCCGAGCCCACGTCTTCCGCTCCATACGATGCCCTGCTCTCCCCTCCCACACCCACAGGCCCCGACCCCGGACAAAGGAGAAACCCAGCCTCTCCGGCGGAGGTCCCTTCAGACCCCTGGCCCTGGGGCCTCTCCACCCCCCGTCCGGCTGGCCTGGAGCCTGGGCCGTGTTTCCGCTAGAGGCTGAGCCACAGAGGGGTGATGGGCCGTGTGGCCCGGGCACCGCGCCGAGGCCCCCGTGAGGTCCCCGGTGTGTCCTCGAGCCTGGGCCTGGGAGCCAGGGCGCGGCAGCCAGGTGGGTCCCGACTGAGGGGGCGGCCTCCCCCCACAGGCCGGCCAACCGTCCCCAAAGCACCTGGGCTGCTCCTGGGGAGAGCCAAAGATGGTGGGGGGCGGGGAAGAGGGGGAAGGAGAGCCTGGCTCCTGGCAGCCGACTTCACACCCTTCCATCCCTGGCCCCCATGTCCCCCCACCTCCCTGCCTCCCTCTCTCCTCTTGCCCCCTTCCCTCCCCCCTCCCTCCCCCTATCCCCGCCCCCACCTGTCCCTCACCTTCCCCCACCTCCCTGCCTCCCTCCCTCCTCTTGCCCCCTGCCCTCCCCCCTCCCTTCCCCTCCCCACCCCCACCTCTGTCCCCCACCTTCCCCCACCTCCCTGCCTCCCCCTGCCTATTTCTTACCCCTCTCCCCTCTCTGCCTCTCCCCTCTCCCTCCCTCTCCCTCCCCTTTCTCTCCTCCCCTCTCACTTCCCTCCCCCTCCTCCTTATCTCTCTCCCTCCCCTACC
>CM052813.1:78683990-78710454 GCA_028533885.1 Nasua narica | reverse complement strand
ATATGAGTTATTAATAAAGGCTTGATGTGGAATCTTTTTGGAAAAGCCAAGTCCTTATTTATAACAGCTGGAATATCTCACAAATAAACATGTGGGTTTCCATAAGTAAGTACTCAGGCAACAGTTTGTGACATTTTTTATGTGTACACACCGTTTTAATTTTCTAAATAAACTTTTTATTTTAGAAAGGCATCAGACTTGCGGAAGAACACAGAGGGGGCACTGCGCTCCCGCCCCAACGCCCGGCATCCCGCGCTGGCCTCTGGCGCCCTCGGGCACGTCTGTCCTGGAGAATGAGCCCACCCGGTGTGTCATGCTCACGCTCCCCGTGGGTTGGCTTTGTTGTCCACCTGAGGCCCTCTCCCTGTCCCAGGGGCCCATCCTAGACCCCCCATGACCTTGAGCCGCCAAGTCTGGCCTGACTGTCCTTCTGTCTGGTGACCCCCAACTGGCCTCCGGGGAATGTCCCTCAGCGGGCATCGGCCTGTGTGCCCCGTGCTTGGGTGGGTGGGGGGCCATCCTCATCACGTGGCTTCAGGGGCGCACGTGGCCATGGTGGCTGTCACCCACAGTGGCCGCCAGGTCCCTCCAGCGTGGTGGACTCCCTCTTGTTCCCCCTTCGACAGTGGCCCCTCGATCAGGACGTCTCCCTGCACAGCTGTCACTCTGGAGTGGGCTCAGCCCCCACCTCTCCGGCGATCAGGCGCCTGGACCGCCTCCCCGTCACTTGCTCGCGGGAGTATCCGTGTCACGTGGGGAGCGGTCCTCCAGCGTGGCCTCATCCTGGCCAGCCCGTCCGGGAGCCGTCGGGCGTCCTGCCCACGGGCCCCAGGCCGGTGCTCTCGCCGCTCTGGCGGACTCGCTCCCCTTCCCTTTCCTGGCACCGCCAGAGGCTCCGGCTCCTCCACTCGGCTGATGGCCCGGGGAGCACGGGGCAGAGGCCAGGGTCTGGCCGTGCGCGGGGGGGCTGCTGGTCTCGCTCAGCGGGCAGAGCAGGGCGGTTCCACGGGCGCGCTCGCCTGTGCTGTGTGTGCGGGGCTCCTGCGTGGCCAGACATGGCCACCTGTGGGAAGCGGCAGGGGTGCACATGGACGTCCCCCGCTCAGGCCCACCGCGTGACGGCCGCCGCCACCCCGGCACTCCCGCTTTGACGGGAGTGAGCCCGGCTCCCCTACGGCCTGGGGAGCAGCTTCGGGGCCGCAGTCCTGCCTCTCCCACGCGAGCTCCCTCCGCCTCGACGTCTACAAACCTTGCTCCTCTTCCTCCAACCCTGCACGAGGTTGCCGGCCCAGCAGAACGACACCCGGGGGACTGTCGCCTACCCTGGCACCCGCCCCAGCCTTCTCTCAGCTCAGTTTGCTCGAGCAAGGGGCGTGGCCAAGGGCGGCGGGCTGGACGGGTGCACGGCAGCCCGGCCCCCACCGTCAGGGCGGCACACGGCACACAGCGCCCCTGCTCCACCCGCGCCCCCGGGAAGCCGGGGGACCAGGCCTTTCCGGGGACCACCCGTGAACGGAGTCTGGCCGTGTCGCCCCCTCTAGGGCTCCCGTTACTCCGCGACTCGCGTTTCTGACGCGCCTGGGCCTCTGCCGCTCCCCGCTCGTCTCCGTGCGGCTCCTGCAGGCCCGCGTACCGGTCACCTGCTGGAGGGCCTCGCGGGGGCCCCACCTTCAGTGACCAGGAGCGAGCGTCCCAGCGATGCTCACGTGCAGGCGTGGGGTACACGTGCTGTCGAGGCGCCGTGACTAGCAGAGTGACCGCTGGACGGCTGTGCCCGTCAGAGCCGAGCGCCTAGCGCCCCCGTGGGGGTCCAGAGCCTTCCGCCGGGCTGGGCCGCCGATGGGCAGGGGACACGGGCAGGCGTCGGGCCCGGGTTCCACTGCCGATCTGGCCCTGAGCTCTTACCTGCCTTCCTGGCCCCCATTGCTGACCTGAGTGGGGCCGAGATGACGCTCCGAGCCTTTGCGGGACATGCTGGCGACCACGGCCACCCAGCCACGGACGGGACACGGAGGCCGGGGAGGGGAGTGTTGTGCCCAACAGGTCCCCAGCTGGGGGTGGCCCCAGGGCCTGGCTCACTGAGCCTCACGTCTCCCCGGGGGGCCCAGGCCAGAAGTCGGCGCCGCTCCCACCGCTGCCCCGGAGGCCTCTTGCCCCAGAGCCGGGGCGGGTTTCTCCAAGCTGCACCCCTGCCCTGCTGCATGGGGACCCCCTCGAGGAGCAGGGCAGCCGAGGAAGGCGCCATCAGACCGGTCCCTTCCAGCCCCCGCCCCACGGTCCTCTCTGGGCAGCGGGCCGCACTGGTCTAGAAGTTCCCAACTGAACTCTGCCCATAAACACTGGGGGTCCCCAGCCGGCCATGGACGCAGGCTTTCCCAGCCCCCCGTTGGCGGAGTGCCGGCTTCACGGGCTTTGGTCAGGTCAGTGCCGGCTGGTGTCAGGGCAGGGCCTGAGGCTCGGGGTTGGGGACGGCTGTGCCCAGGTCACCCTGCGGAGGCCCGGGTTGCAGGGTGCTAGCTAGTGATGAATGAATGAAGGGCCCACCTTCTAGATTTCCCCCCAGGAAGGTCCAACCTGCCCTTGGATTCGCACCCTCGAGGGCACAACGATGGCTCACCTCGTGGGCCCACAGCCCTGGCCTTCTCGGGAAGCGGACCCCCAGGGCTGGTCGCTAAGGGCTCCGGCCCCCACCCCTGTCCGGGTCCTCGCCCTGTGTTAGAGCCTCTTTGGAGCAAAAGAGAACAGGCAGTTGTCTGGATCCGGGCCCCAGGCGGGCACACAAGGGCTCTGCTGCCCCGCGCCCTGACCCGACCCCTCCATAAGACGTTCAGATGTGGCTTCAGCCCTGACCTCCGAAGCTAACCTGCTGGCGGACGCCTCCCCAGGATTCTGATGCACGGACAGGAAGGGGACCGGCGGGAGCAGGGTGGGCCGTGCCCCAGCGCCTCCAGCAGAGGGCAGTGCTGCTCCACGCCTCGGCGGCCCCGCCCCTGGGGGACCATCCACATGGGGACGCGGGGGGGGGGGGCAGCTGGGTCCGTCTGAGGACTCCCCAGGGGCGCTGCGTGCAGCGGGGAGGCTGACCTGGGCCCTCCGCTTTCTGTAGCTGGAGGGTGGCTGGAAGCCCTCGCTGGAATGGCCGGTACCCTGACACTCCGAGAACACAAGGTCACCAGCAGCCCCTGAGTTTAGGGACAGATGGGACCCTTGGGGCACTAGGGGCTGGGGACTGAGCTCTTTACATGGCCCCCTTTCCCTGACTCCCCCCTGCTCCAGCCCCGTCCTGCCTGTGGTCCCCCCGGCTTCCCTGACCCCTCCGTGGGTTCCCGTCCCTCGGGGTGCTGCCGCCCTCACGCCCCGCGGTGGCACCAGCTCCCGTCCTGTGTCCGAGGCAGGGGCCAGGGTCTCTCCCCAGCAGCCCCCCAGTCTCCCAGGCACACCTGTGCTCCCAGCACGCTGCCCGCGTGCTTGCTGACGGCGGGATCAGCCCCTTCCTGTCACCGGGCTCCCAGCTGCACGGTGGGTGCTTAGCACTGTCCCCCCCAAATGCTCCTGCCCCCCCTTGCCTCTTGAGTTGCAAACCCCAGCCCTGCTGGGCGGGCCTGTCACCACCTGATGGCGCCGGTGACAAAGCTCTCACGCCAGCATCTCTGGTCCAGGGGGACCACCCTGGGCAGGTGTCGCCATGGCGGCCAGGGCAGCAGGGAGGCACGAGGGCAGATTGCCGTGCAGTGTTGTGTGCGCCCATGCGTCATCTGGGGGCCCGTTCCGGGGGGGGTCTCCAGGGGCTCCACTCACCGCAAAGGACAGGTGCCTCGCTGGCCTCGTGCCCACACTCCTCGGCTCCCCCTCTCCGGGGCTGGCACACCACCCCAGCTGTGCTCCCAGGAACCCCATTCTGGAGCATGTTTGGGGGATCCCGGCTTGGGACACGAGTGGCCCATCTCAGTCCCGGCCTGGTTGATTCAGACCAACAGACCGGGTCGAGGGACTCAGCACCGCCTGGGGCCCCCCCCACGGCTCCTTAGGGAGACACGGATCGACCTTCCCAACCCCAAGGGCAGGGTCTGGGCAGGGCCACGCCTTGTAAACCCAAGAGGAACGCTTCTTTCCTCGTCCCCCCCGCCAGACCCGAGCGGCCCCTCCTGGCTTGGCGGCTGTCCGAGCCTCCGAGCCTGCTCTCTGAAGGGGACACTCACACCTGGCGCCCGCCACGCCTGCGCGGGGAAGGGGACCACCGGGGACTTGGCGGCCCCACACGGCGTGCTCAGCGGTGGCTTGGGTCATGTGGAAGGAAGGACAAGGGGACGCAAGCCTCCCAAATCCCCAGGCCCCCCAGGCCTAACCCTCTTTACACACCCAGGAAGCAGCCCCCGCGGCTGGTAATCCGTGCTTGTGACCGGGCGGAAAGCAGAGTGGGTCGGCCCGGCCAGGCCCAGCATCCGGGCTGGGGGAGGCTTGCTGCGGGCAGAGGTGGGGCTCCCTGTGCCGACCCCCTTCCGGGGAGTCCAGGCCGAGGCCCCACAGGCACACCAGCAGCAGGCTGACCCAGCCACGGCCGGGGCCCCGGGAGCGACGTGAAGGGGGAGCCTGTGGGGGGGGTGCCGACTCCCCCGGGGACTTCCTGGGGCCTTGTGAGGCCCTTGCACGCCGGTGTGCACAGCGGCCACCTGTTTATGCAGGCTGTGTGCACGTGGTGTGTACACGGTGCGGGCAGGACGCACACGTATGTCTCACACACACGGACGTCGTGGGCTCCGTGCGAGTGCTGTGTGTGCGTGTGCGTACAGAGGTCGTGTGTGCACACGTGCTGCGGGCACACCTGCTGGGGAGGGGAGCCGTGGGCCGGCCATGGTGAGGTCCACCGCTCTGGCTGCGAGCGGCCATCGCCCGCGGCCGGCCATCAGTCTGGTGGCCCAGGGCAAGACCACAGCCCTCCCTGGGAAGGTGCCCGGGAGGACGCGGACACAGGCCCCTGGACGGCGTGGAGATGAAGAGTGTCGACGGCACGGGATGAAGCCGATAGGGTGTTACCACCCGATTAGGAACGCGGCAGCTGGATGACGCCATTCACTTTGTGGCCGCGTGAGCGCCGCACGCCCGTTCGCGCTTGGGCAGCCTGGGCCAGGGCGGGTGGCCGCGTGCCCATTGCCCAAGGGCGCGCAGAGGCCCCCAGGGTCTCCGCGGGGGCTGCAGAGCAGCGCAGGCCAGGGAAGGAGCACGGCCGCGGGACAGGGGCGCCAACGGCCCGAGTCTGGGGCCTCACTGCCCTGGATCGGCGTCCCCCACAGGTCGGATAGCAGCCGAGGCGCCCCCTCCCCGCCCCCACGCCGCCCCGGGAAGCCCGCCCGCCCCCTCGCGCGGCCAGCTCCCAGCCCCAGACAGGAAAGCCCCCGGTAGAACAAACGAGCACGGAATGGTGATCTATTTTTAAACGCTCATATTTTGTTTCTCCTCTCACGTTTTCCTGTGTTTTTCTTTCCACATTCTAACGCCGCTGTTGGCCCACGGGCGGCGGTGCTCCGAGAACAATCACGTAGGGAAGAAAGTTCACAGTCAAACGGAGTCTCGGGAAGGCCGGCTGGCGACACAGAGCAAGGCTTCGAGAATCACTCAGAAGGGGAAGAAAACCCACCCCTGCCCGAGGGCAAACATCTACGCAGCAGGTGCCACAAAGCCCGCGCTGCGTCCGCGTCCGCGCGCTTCACGGAGAGAGCGGTCTCTCTTCCAGCCCTAGAAGCAGAAACAAAACAAGTCCCACCCCCCATCATCCACGTATACATGAGGGATAAAATTACATTTGTACAAAAATAGATTTTTTTTTTTTTACCTTTCCCGATGCTTTAGACATTTTCTCTCTACTCTCTGTATGTACTCGGCACCCTCTAAAGTGTTCGCCGCGCGTCCCAGCTAAGGCCTTGCTAAGGATCGGGTAAAGCTGCTTGCTCCAAAGCATCTGAAAATAGATGCGTTCCTTGCCTCGAGATATTCATTCGAACCCGGATTTCACCAAAGGAGGGGTCCTTATGTACTTGCTTACATGAAGCAAATTTATAGGAAAATGGGGGGAAAGTCTTGATTAAAAATAAAGACAGAACGCTGGTAACTTCCCCGCGAGGGCCGGTTGGCGGCAGCGGCCCCCCGCGCGGTCTCTGAACGGCACAGACGCGTCACGCCGGACTCCCGCGCCGGCAGGGGCCGGGCTGTGCGCCCGAATTCCGTGATGGGGACGTCAGCCGGTCGCTCACTGGCGGCATGTCCGGACGGGCCCTGCCAGCGGCCCACGCAGACGAGGGGGCTCTGTGTGGCATCCGCACTTGCCACCGGCCCGAATCCTGGAGGGACGCCCAGACGTGGAGACCGGGGGCTTCCAGGCGCCGAGGGCCGGCCGGCTTCCCACGAGAGCCCCTTGCAGCCGCCGGCGCGGTCGTCTTCGCTTCTCGTCCCCAAGGTCACAGCAGGGAAATGAGTCCACACGGCACACCCAGGGCCCCGAGGCCGGGCCGAGGCGGGGACGGGCGAGAGGTGGCCAACGAGCTGATGTTAGTGCTATCTTTAGAAAATTAAAGATTGTCCCACCAAAATAATAATAATAATAAAAATAATTACAAAAATCACCTTAATTGAACCAGATTGATAACACTACTAACGGTCTGGTTCAATAAAACTCCTACCTCCTATCGAGCCACGTGCAATCTCCCCACTTCGCCACCTCCCCCAACAGCACTGACAGCGCGACAAGGACAGCAGACGGAGGAGGAGAGGAGGACGGCCCCGTGCACCCACGGGGCTGTGCCCGCAGGCCGGACGGCTGGGGGCTCCTGGCTTTCCAGGCCGCAGCCTGGGGGCCTCAGTGCTCTACGGACAAGGGGCCGCGGCAAGTTCTCAAGAAGCCGACCCTCCAGCAGACCCCTTCCTCCACGGAGGCCCCCACGTTCCCAAGGACCCCAGGCAAGGGGGGAGGGCGGGGCGTGGATGATGGGGCGCGTCCGGCTGCAGAAGGCACCAGGGGTGTCGGGTGTGGGGCAGTCTACCGTTCCCACAACTGGGGGGACCCCGAGAGGGACTTCCCAAGAGTGCCTGGATCACTGCCTGTCACAACCGAGCCCCCCAAGGCTGCTGAGACTTTCGGGAGACTTGACACTTGCTGGGCGGGCCCTCCACGACCCCTCCCCTCCTTCCGAGCGGGAGAGCGGCAGGGGAAGGAGGCTTCCGTGCAGTGTCTTAGAGCCTCGGCCTGGTGCCTCGGCTTCCGCTCGCCTGGGGACTCTGGAAGGCAAGGCAAGGACACCGCCTTCCCCACGGGGCCTGGAGGCCCCTCCCCGCCTCGCCCCAGCTAGGGAAGGTACCCTCCACCCAGGGCTGCTCGTGGGGGCCGCAGGAGGGAAGCCAGGCTACAGAGCGACCCCCCGGGGGCCGAGCAGACGGGAGCCGCCCATGTCACCCGCCCCCCGCCATTCCTGCTCGGGCCCCCACCAGCGACAAACGCTGGGTTCGTGGAGTAGGAGGCGTGAGACTGGGAAGTACTCAGACCGGAGGGAGGGCGTTACAGTGCAAAAGAAGCCGGTTCAACCTGAGAGAGCCCCTGTGGGCCCGGAGCACGGAGCGCCCCGCCCCAGGAGGCCGCACCCCTGCCCGGGTCGTGGAGATGCTACAGAAGCAGGTGCGGCCTGAACCGGGCAGCCGTCAGCCCGAGCAGGGGCTGGAGCCCGCTCTGGGGGGGGTCACTCCGACAACAGCCGGGCCGGCTGTCCCCGAGGGCCGTCCAGCAGCAGGCCCTAGGACGCAGGCGCGCACAGTCCCCGATTCCAGGAAGTCTCCTACACAGGACACACCTTGTGGGGGGGCCAGCGTGGGGGGGCCCTCCGCCAACAGCTCCAGAGGCAGCCCCGCCTGCCCCTGCCCGCCGGGCTTACGTGCCCCGGGGCCCCGGGCTCCCTCCAAATGTGCTCCGCTGCCCGAGGGCCCCTGGGCAAAGCACCCTCCTCCCTCCCATCCCTGTGGGCCTCCAGGCCCGGCCTCTGCCCAGACAGGTCAGCAAGGCCCCGGACGTCGGGGAAGGCCGGGAAGCGGGCTCGCCCTGCAGGGACGGGGGTGCCCCTCCGCACAGACTACACCAGCAGACGGGACTTCGGGCGGGCGCACACGGGGTCTGCTTACCCCAGCCCGCGTGGGCCTGTGCGCGGGGAGAAGCTAAAGCAGGGGGACGTGAAGAGAAAAGCAAGGTGGAGAGGTGGTGACCCCAGTCCCTGCAGCCTTGAGGGGGCCCCGGAACCCCGCAGGGAGGTCGGCTCCTGTGCCGCTTGGCTCGGGGGCGACACCGTAAGTCATCTTTGGAAAAGCGGCTGCTCGTGCTCGCCCTTCACGGTGAGGGAAGGGAAGCCTGCTCGCCCCAGAGCCCCCCTCGCCTTCCCGGGGGGCGGGGGGCGTGTTTGTCGCCTTGCTCCCGAGCCTGGGCGCGGCCCGCCAGTCGGGGGCACAAGATGTTCCGACACCAGTGTGGCTCGGGGGCGCGCCTGCGACCCGGAGAGCCGCCCCCGCTGCCCAGGGCTGGGCTCACGGCAGTTCCCGGCCCAAGAAAGCCAGGGCCGGGCTTCCCGGACGTCGAGCACTGGAGAGGCGAGGTGGCGAGGCTAAGACTCACGGACCCGCCCCCACGTCCGCAGAGGCCCGGCGGGAAGGGGCGGGGGACGGGGCTCCGCGGAGAAGAGCGGCGGGCGGCCGGGGGGCGGGCCTAAGTCATCTGGTGGGGGGCTTCCAGCATCTCCATGAGGAAGGTGTCGATGGGCGTGTCCCCGATGAGCTTGAAGAAGAAGAGATGCTCCAGGCACTTGAGGCCGATGGAGCGCAGGGCCGGCAGGCGCAGCAGCAACTTGGCGAACCTGTGGGAGGGCCGGGTGAAGGCGTGCCCCGCCCCGCGCCCGGTGGCCCCCTGGGGACAGGACCGAGCCCAGAGGCCGCAGCGGCAGAGCCCGGCCGCTCAGGCAGCAGGGACGGCGGGCGGGGGCTCGAGCGGGAGCGCGCGGGGCGGACACAGAGGCCCCGGAGGAAGGCCCGTGGAGCAGAGACCGGGAGGAAGGAGCCGGGGCAAGACGGGGCCGGGCGGTGCAGGCTCAACAGGCCTTCCCGGGAAAGCTAAAACACCCGGGCTCGCGCCAACAGCGAGCAGGGGGGAGAGCTGCGGGCACGGGCGGAGGGCCGGCAGTGCATCTGGCGGCAAGGGGGAGGTCAAGGTGCGGCAGCTCCGGGCCGGGGAGCAGGTCCGGGCTCGAGCAAGCTCCGCTCGTAAAGCCCTGGCGTCCCGTGGGCCCCAGGCCAGCGCCCACCCCTCCCCGGAAACAGCTCTGCTAGCGCCAAGCCAGAGGCCCGACCCCCAGGCCCTGCCCGGCCCACGGGAGGAGGCAGAGTGGGGGAGGGCGGCGGGAGGGGCTGGGGCTCTGGGGGGAGTCTCAGCTGCTCGGCCGCCCCCCCCACCCGGCAACAGCGTGGGCCCTCGAGGGGCCACGGGGCCACATTAGTTTTTCACAGTGTCTGTGCATCAGGGGAGAAAGCCCGAGGTTGGCGGCCACACGGCCCATTTTGTAGAGGCAAACGCGCAGCAGAGGCTGGACCGGGGCCAGAGAAAGCGGTTTTCTGCTGAGCTGGCGAGATGGGTGGCGGCGCCGAGCCAGGAAAAACAAGCAGGCCGGCCCTCCGTCCTCCTCGGCAAGTCTCGCTTTAAACCGAACCAGATGAGGACTGCGAAGGGCAGGGCACAGCCACCGGTGCCCGCAGCTGCGCGTGCGCTGGCGGGGGGCGGGGGGGCTGGCGCCCGGGGTGGGGGGCACAGCCCTCCCGAGAGGGGCCCTTCTGGAGGGGGCCGCTATAGTCAGGACAAGACCTGGGATGGCACCAAAGCCAGACGGTTCCCCTCCCCCTCCTCGCCTGCCGCGAGCCTGGCACTATGTACCCCGAAACGAGGCCCCAGCCCCCCCGGCGCCTACACGGCTCTGCACACGTGTACAAAGCGCCTACTATGTGCCGGCATGTCCCTGCTGTGGGTAAGCGCGCCGAGGTCCAGCTCTCAGGGACCCCGTGAGGGCCAAGGGAGGCCTTAGGGCACTGGCTGCACACAGGCCTGTGTTTGTGGGGGCGGCAGAAGCACCCGTGCGTGCACTCACCTGGGGGTGTGGGGACACGTCCCCCCTGCCCCGCACGGGCTCCCCCCAACGGAGGAGGGCGCCGTCTTCTAACTCACACTAAGGCACCAGAAGGGCCGGGAGCAGTCCTGCCTGGGGTCCTCAGGACCAGACCCTGAGGCCCCCCAAGGGAGGGGGCCAGGTGGGGTCTCACCTTCCTGGCTGCTCGGGGTACTTGTGTTTGCAGTAGGCCTCCAGGGACGCGTAGACCTTCTCCCGCAGCGCCTCCACCTCTGCCGGGTTCGAGAGCCCCTTGGAGTCTGCAAGGGGAGGGGCCCAGATTGCTGCACGGGGCACCGGGGCCCTCAGGCCCGCTCCCTCCCGTCCCCGCTCGGCTGGGGCCGCGGCGGCTGGGCAGGCCCTGCCCCCAAGGAGGCCACTCCTGGAGTCCCGGCTTGCCACTCGCTGGCCACGTGAACTGCGGCCCACCCCTGCACTTCCCGGCACTTAGCTCCTCCTTCGGGGTCAAGTGCAACTGGGCTGCCCTCACCCTCTCCTGGTCACCATGGCAACCAGGCAGAAGCCGGACCCTGGCTGCCCTGGGGCCCCGTTCCTCTGAGAGGGAGGAAAGCCCAGAGCCGTCACCCCAGGGATGGCCAGCCCGACGCAGGGCAGCAGGGGAGGGGCTGACAGCAAGCCTGAGCCCGGGGACCCCGGATCTGCACGGAGCTCTGCCCGGGGACAGAGATGCCCGGGACCTCAGCCCCCAAAGCCTCCAGGGCCCAGGCGTCGGATCGAAGCAGGAAGGGACGGACGTCCCAGGGCCCGAGCAGGAGAGCCGTCCAGGGCCTTCCTGACCCAGTCAGAGCCCCCTCCCTACCCCCCGGGCCAGGCACTCCTCTCGGCTTCCTCGTTCCCTGGAGTCCCCCACACCCAACAGGCCGACAGAGACAAACCCATCTCTCTCCCTCGCGTCCGCCACGTCACGTGGTGTCCCGCGAGGGCTCCAAGGCCCCAGGTCTGGCCCCAGCCAGTGTGGCCCACGCTGACGGCCTGGGGGGCAGATGTTGGAGCCCACAGCTGGCCGCTGCTGCCGTCTGACGCCGCTCAGCCCCACAGTGGCTCCACGGCGAGGCAGGCCTGCCGTCAGGCTGCCTCCGAGCCACAGGCGGGGGGGGGCTCACGCCAGCGCTGCCCCCGGCAGCCGGACATCCCACCGGGGTCCAGTGCGGAAGCCACAGGCAGCCCGGGGCCCTGGGCACCTCGGGAACGTGCCAGGCTTCGCCGTAGCTGAGCACCCCAGGCCCTGGGGGCCTCGGCTCTGGCCGCGTCCTTCCAGCAGCCCGACACTCGCAGCCAGGGAACCGCGCCAGCAGCCAGGCTGCGCACAACTGGACTGGGGAGCGCCCGCGGCGGGGCTGAGACGCACGGCCCCGCCCCACGCTGGCAGGACTGCAGGCTCGGAGCGTAAACCTGGGGGACAACGCCCCCAGACGTGGGCTCTCCCCACGAGAAGACACTCATCTGTCCCACAGCCGGGCCCCTCAGTGCTGGAGCTGATGGAAAGCGGGAGGTCCAGGCCCAGCACCCCTGGCGCCATCCCGGCTTCCCCACTGGCTGGCCAGTTCCCCCAGCGCCCCCCAGAAGCCCGCGGCAGCCCCGAGGGACACTGCCCCTCCGCGCCCCGCCCACGGTCCGGGCTCCAGGACTTGCCCGCTACGAGTCCACGAAGAGCCTGCCTCTCCCGGAGCCCAAGACTCTGGGCAAAGTGGGGCCACGCTTTGGACGCAGCACCCAAACCCCAGAGGGGGGCACCGCTCCCCGGGGCGCGCCGCGTCACGCTCACGAGAGCTGTGCGAAGAGGGCGGCAGGGCTCGTCCGCCCTCGCAAGGAGGAGACGGCGGCGGGCCCCGCGGCGCAGCAGCACAGGGTGCGCGGGGCTGGCCAGCGGGCGCGCGCCAGGGGGCGGGGGGGCTCGTACCAGGGTTGAAGAGGACGATGGCGCGTAGGCAGCCCAGCTCCGTCTTGTCCATCTGCATGTCCCGCATCTTGGACACGAGCTCCGTCAGCACCCTACAGAGGAAGGGGGCCGCCACCACCGTCCCGTCAGACCATGTCCCCCCCGCCTGGGGTCCCCCCAGGAAAGACCCCAAGGACCGGCTCTCCACGGCCTGAGGCCAGGCCCTGGGGCCCACGGGAAAGCTGGTCTCCCCAGGACGTGGCCCTCCTTCCTCCTTCCTGGCTGCCGGAGGGGAGACGTTCTGCTTCTTGTCACCAGGCACTTGTGGCCAAAGCCAGCCACGGCTCCCAGCTGGCCCAGCGCCCGGGGCAGTAGTGTCCCACCTCCCCTGCCCGTCTGTCTGCAGCACCCTGCGGCCTGAGCTCCCGGACCTCCCCTGCCTACTCGCGGGCCCCCAAAACTCGACAGCCGTGCCAGGGAGCGCTAAGTGGCCACTGAGGCTGGACCACAGGGGAACGAAGGACGGTGGCCCGCGGAGGGCCTGGTCGGTCACCCCGCGGAGCCAGGGAGTCCCCAGGGGTCAGCAGACTGCAGAGGGAACAGATCCCCGGGAGCCTGGAGGATGGAGTGGGAGGGGATGGGCGCTCCAGAGGGTGCCCTGAGGCCGGGGTCCCCCATTCCGTTCACTCGGGGGGCGAGGAGGAGCTGGTCGTCCCCGACGTGGCCCCCTGGGGTCTAAGCCCGTCCCTCTGCCATTGCTGCCTCCCTCCCGAGTGCTGGATGCAGAGCCGGCAGCTCGGAGCGTGGCGGAGGCTGCGTCTCTAAACCCAAGCAGCTCCCAAAAGGTCGTACTTTCTAAAGAAGGCAATAAAACGCGGCACCCGCTAACTGCACAGGATTTCCAGGAAAAGAGCCCGAGGAAACCGATCTGCTCGTTCTGCTGTGCGTGCTGGGGGCCCCCAGTGCGGGGACTCGCAGAGATGGGAGCCTCGCCCTCCCACTTCCACATCGACGCCCTCCGCGGACAGAACACACGCGGAGCGGGCCGCGAACCTGGGCCGGGCCCCCACCTGTCAAAGATGGCGCCCACCCCCGCGCTGTGGGCGCTGTTCCGGTGGACGTGCAGCCCGGTGGCCAGGAGGATGCCGTCCTTCACGGCGATGGACCGGTGGGAGAAGGAGGCGATGAGCAGCTCGTTCCAGCCTGGGGGGGAGGGGGCACGGTCATGCGGCGGCCCCTTCCCCCAACGGGGCTGCCACTCAGCCCTCCACAGGCAGTGCACAGTGTCGCAGAACATCCCACAGGAGGCCCGTGAGTGTGCCACAGAAACGAGGTTCCTAGCACCGATGTTCGGGAAATGCCTTTTCCTTCTGTGGTGCAAACTCGGGCAATCAAGGCCCTGAGAAGTCCCGCACAGAGCATCCTCTTTGGCTGTGTGACCCAGGTGCTCCCCGATCCCACATTCCCAGGGAGGTCTCTTCCCACAAGGACAGGATGCTCGTGCCACGGAGGATGTGGGGATTCTCTCTGGGGTGGCCACGGAGCAGCGGCTGTCCGCTTGGTCCCAGCAGCAAACTCTGGTTACTGGGTGCTACGTGGGGCACCAGGAAATAGTAAATTCTCAAACTGAAACAAGGCATGTCAGCCTCAGGCGAACTGGACACTCTCTCCGTGAGCTCCCAGCAGAGACAAACCGGAGAAAGCATCGAGGGTTAAGAAAAAGTATGGGAGCAAAATTTGAAATAAAAATGAGTTCTGTGCCGGGTTCTCAAGGACTCCCGTGGACGGAAGGCCCAGGCCACCTCCACAGAGATGGCCCTGTCCACAGCCACACCCCCTGGGCCCGGAAAGCTCTGGGGCACACAGCGTCGCGTGGGCTAGCCCACTTCCTACCGACTATGGTCCTACAAAACAAATAATAGCCCCGTTTTCCAGAAGGGGAAACTGAGGCCCGGGGCAGGGTAGGGCTCACCCCATCACGCAGGGAGTCAGGCCCCCGGCCCCCATCACCTTTCGCTGGTGGCTCTGGGTGTCCAGGATTATGCCCCAGGTGGAGCAAAAGCTCTTCCAGGAGGCGCCCACAGGGCTGGGGACGAGGGTCCTGCTGGGGCAGAGCTGGGCCCAAGAGCATCTGTCCCCCCCACGGCGGGGTCACTGTGCATCACCCTGCCTCTCCCTGCCATCCCCTCCCTCCCAGGGCCTGCCCAGCCGCCCTTTACCTCTGGGCCGGCCACCACCCTTCCAGTGGCCCCAAGCGCACCTGGGGCCCGGCAGGCACGGGGCCGGGCTGCCCTCTGACATTCCTGCAGCACCGAGCACGCGCAGACAGCCCGGGGGGACAGGACGCCGGTGGGGTGGGGGTGCTCCCCGCTGCCCCCCGCCCGCGAAGGCCCAGCACCCGCACAGCTGGCGACCCGTCCCTCCTGTCCCTCCAGCAGGAACCTGCACTGAGGTTGAGGACCCTGGCCTCCCCTGAAACCTCCCCTTGGCACGCCTGGTGCAGTCGGGAACCGGGCCCGACCCGAACCCCAGAGCCTGTGCTCCCACCTCCCCTGCCAGCTGCCCAGTCCCCACCGGGAGGAGCAGAGGCCTCGGGGCAGGCGGCGGCCCGTGTCGGGCACACCCGCGCCCACCCGCTCCAGAGGTCCCCACACAGCCCTTGCCCCTCCCAAGGCCACCTGGAGACCCAAAACCAAGGACCTCCTCATGGGTGGGGGGAGCAAGGCCGGAGAAAGGCCAGGGCCCAGGCGGGGGCCCCCCACCGCAGGAAAAAGGGCTGTCCCTCGGGCCCCGGCCCTGTCCCTCCCCCACTGGCCGCGCCCGGGGCAGCCAGCCGCTTACCCGCCCTCAGCAGGATGACCTGGTCGTCCAGGGGCAGCTCCGAGAAGTGCGGGACCCGCTTGGCCCACTCGACCAGCGTGAAGAGCTGTTTGTCTGCCGCCTGACAGATGTTGGTGACGGGGTCGTTGGGCTGCGCGGGGAGAGGCACGCGCTGACGCCAGCCGGGGGCGAGGCTGTGCGCCCCTCTGCGGGCCTGGCGGAGGGGGGGTTTGGGGGGCCCCGGGTCGTCACGGGGTCCCTGCGAGGGAGGCAGGGGTCAGAGACGGGAACCCGTGAGCAGGAGATGAGCCGCTGGCTGACGCTGGAGGAGGGCCCGGGTGGAGGACGCGGCCCCTCGAGCCGCGGGAGGGACGGGGACGTCCTCCCCAGGAGGAGCCAGCCCTGCCGACACCGCGACTCTCGTCCCGGGACAGGGGCTGCGGACTTCGGACCTCCGGGACCGTGGCACTAAAATCACTGCTGCTGGAAGCCCCCAGCGTGGGGGCCAAGTGACCCCGGTCACAGGCGGGGAAACCGAGGCACAGGCGTGCGTGCCAAGCTGGGGTGGGACTCTGAGGGTGGCGGTCAGTGCTGGCCCCCCCAGGCCACTTCTTCCCACCGGGTGTGGAGATGACACACAGTGGGACATCAGAGGCCGGGGAGGCCGGTTCCCTGGGCTTCAGCCCGCACCAGAGCTTTGAGGCTCCATCCAGATGTCCCTCACTTCCCCCTACCTCCCCCCTGCGCGGCTCAGCCTGCCCTGGCGTCTGGCATGCTCGCTGCGGGCTGTGTCTCACGCGGGCACCCGTGCCGGCCGGCCCCTGTGCCTGTGTGAATCCAGGGTGCGGGGGAGCGCCCACGGGGGTGTGGGGCTTGGGCACGGGGCCCCAGGCTTTGGGGTGGGACTTGCACCGAATGTGCTGCTCCTAAGAACGTCCTTGCTTGGCGCCTCTTGGCCCACCTCCCGACTGTTTCTGGAGTTTCTGTGCTATCGTGAGAGCCTCGAAGCCAGCCTCCCCTCCCCTCGCTGGGACTGCAGGGGTCGGGCCCCGCGTGCACCTGCTCCCTGGCGGGGCCCTGGTCCGACGGGGCCACGGCGTGCAGGGAAGTGCAGGGAAGGGCAGGGAAGCAGGGGCCTCGGGAGCACTCGGGACACACGGGACCCTCCCAGGCTGGGATGAGGGCCGCGTATGAGCGCCCAAGGGTAGGTGGGGCCCCGGCCGGAGCTGGGCTGTGACCAGCCGCCCAGACGCCACCCCGAGCCGTGTGGCAGGGAGGGAGCGTTAACGCCCCCCACGCCCCACTACTGGCTGCCGCGTGCTAGGGGACAGGGAGGAAGCTCCGCCCCATCATGGGGCCAGACCCACCTTTGTGGGGCCATGACGGCAGGCCGGGGGGAAAGGGGCCCCTGGGAAAAGGGACACCTCGGGCCAGACAGAAGCCCGAGGAGGAATGAGAGGGAGCCGCATGTGCAAAGGCCCTGGGGCTGCGGGGGCACGAGCGGGGCGTGTCCAGCACGGTGGGGGCCCCTCTGGGCCAGGCAGAGGACAGAGGGAGAGGGGCCGCCGTGACCGCAGGGCCAGCCGCAGGGCTCTGACCCCAGCTCTGACCCCACACGAGGGCCCAGGTGAAACCACCCGCGGCCTGCACACCTGGGGCAGGTACAGGACCCCTGGGACCCAGTTGAGCAACGCCCCGAGGCCACAAGGAGCCGGACAGCGCGAGCTGGGTCCCGGCTGTCAGTGCGGCCCACGACCGCGGGGGCCTCCCATCCAGCAACACCCACCAGGGGCCAACGGTCCCCGAGCAGCGCCGGCCCTTGCCGCCCCGGGGGAGGCCGTGTGGGCAGGGTCCATGGAGCTCACCGAGTTGGGGTTCAGCCCCATGTTCGCGTCCACGTACGTCTCGGTTTTGGGCTCGACAGCCAGCTCTGCCTCCAGAATCTTCTCCACCGGCATGTCCTCGTTGGCACAGCTCGTGGACTCCACCTCGTTCTCGTTCCTGTCCTTGCCCCGCTGCCTTTCCTCCTGTACGGCTGCAGGGGCGGGGGGCGGTCAGCCCGCGGCTCCCTCGGCAGCCCCTCTGCCGTCAGGGGCCAGCAGCACCAGCCCCGAGCCAGGGCCGCCGAGGGAGGGGCAGCTCAGAGCGGGTCGGACCCCCGCCCCATCTGTGCCCAGGTTGGACCTCCAGCGGCCACGCGTGCCCAGAACACAGAGCACACCCGCCCTTCATTAATTCACCCAACTAACGCCCACTCCAGCCCCCCTCCGGCCCCTGTCCAGGGCCAGGCGCACATTGGCCAGAGCACACAAGGCTCCCGTGGAGCCGACCAACGGCTCAGCAGGGGTCCCGATATGCAGCGAGAAGAGTTTCAATGGACTATGGACTCAGACAAAGCCAGGAAGGCTTCCCGGAAGAAGTGGCAAGAAAAGACTCAGGCGACAGTTCAGGCAGAGGGGCAGCAAGTGCAAAGGCCCAGAGCCGGAGCAGAGCCGCTCCTGACCAACGGGGACCTCTCCCACTGGCTGGAGAACCACCGCAAGGGGTACCAGTGGGGGCAGGGGGCGAGTCCCCTCACAGGAGAGAGACAGCGTGGCACACGTGTCTCCAGCTGGAGAAAGAAGAGGAGTCCCAGGGGAGACCAGAAGCTGGAGGCCAATCCCGAGTGTGAGGCAGGCTGACCCGGACTGGCCCGGTGGGGTGGGGGCAGAGGGCTGGGCACGGCAGTGGTCAGGGGGTGGCCCAGCAGGGAGAGAAGCCGATGGAAGGAGGCAAAGAGGGAGGCACTGACTTCCACGCTGCTGCACGGAGACCCACGTGGCCAGAAGGGACGAGCTGCGTGCTTATAGACCTTGGGCTTCAGAGCCCAGGCAGCTCAGGCTGCCCCTCCCCAGAGGGCCCGGGCCGTGGACCCCCACCGCCCAGAGCCCCGCCAGCACCCCACGTGGCTCCTGGGGCAGCTGCGGCCCCCCAGGCTGACCCCTCCTCCACTCCCTCTGCTCTGGTAGGACCACCAAGGGCCCTGGACCGGGGCGAATGAGTCAGCAGCAGGGAGAAGTGCCGCGGGCCTGCTGCGTGGCCGGGAAGGGCTGTCTGTCCGGCACTGTCCACGCCTGAGCCAGCTGGGTACCGGGGGCCCCCAGATGCCGTCACAGCAGCCCCAGGATGGGCCTCGCCCGAGCCCACCCAAGCCCAGCCTCTGCGGTCCTGCTCTCCCGTGCCAGAGATGCACGGACATGCCCCAACACCAGCCCCCTGGGGTGGCCGCGGCCTCCGCTGGGCCGGCCCCTCGGCCCCTGCCCCAGACAAGGCCCTCGGCGGCTCGGGGCCCCTGGAGACCCCCTCACAGAGTGGGAACGTGGGGAGGGGACTTCAGAGCGTAGCCCCGAGGGCCTTGCCTCCACATGCCCATCCCAGCGGAGAGGCAGAGCCTGGAGACGGCCCCGCGCTGTGGAGCCCAGGGGCCAGAGACCCCCGGGGAGGACCTGGGCACTGACGGGGCTGGGCCCGCTCCGGGTCCAGAAGGCTCCTGGTGAGAGATTAGCCACACGCCAGGCCTGGGTCCCTCGCAGCACCCCAAGCGGCCCCGGCTGCTTGCTCCCGTACCAGAAACCCCAGGGCTCTGAGCGCAGCGGGTGCCAGCGGCTGCTGTGCTTAGGAGGCACCCCGGGCAGCCCCTCCTCCAAAGACCGCCCCAGCGGGCCACACTGCTGGGCCAAGCACCCAACGCACCCACGGGCCCCGCAGAACCTTCACCTGGACAGACGCCCCGACCACCCGACCCGAGCTCGGCCCACGTGGCAGCAGCTCCCGCCACCTCTCCGGACCCTCCCCACCCGGTCCCTGATCGCACCCCGAGCCCGCTGCTGGGAGCCCCGGCAGAGCACAGAGATAACGCGCAGCGACGTGTGCGGGAGGCCCACGCTCTCACGGGACTCTGCCCTCAACGCCCTCTTCCCTGGTCCAGCGCCCTGAGGCAGTGCTTCCTGGACAGCGGAAGGTGCGGCCCCTCCCGGGGCTTCCAGAGTGCGATGGCCCCTGGGCCTGACCGGGCCCAGCCTCCTCTCCAGGGGCCCGACGTCTCTAGGGCACCACACGGTTCCCCACCCTCGCAGACGCCAGCTGTCACGGACGCCCCCCCGTGAGCCCCCAGACCCATCCCCCGGCTCTGGCTCCGAGCGCCCGAATTCAGGCTGCCTGACCCGTCTCTCTCCCCGTTGGCTCCCTGCAGGAGGGAGGAGGCCGGGAGCAGGGGGTGTGCGGCGGCGGCGCCCTGTCCGTCCAGCCTGGGTTCTCGGCTGCCACTTCCTCCCTAGCCCACAGCTCCCGGGGTCGGCCAGCCCTCGCTCCTCTCACTCCTCGAGCCCAGGGGTGGCAGGAATCCCCGATGGTGCTGGCCCCAGGGGTCCCCCAGGCCTGCCTGGTCCCCATAACACGACCCACAGGTCTCTAATGGTTCCCGTGGACAGCTCTCGGCCACCCGTGGGGTCCCCCGAGAGCAGGCCACACGTCCCTCATCTCTCCGGGACCCAGAGCACTGACTCCGGCGAGGGACTGGGCATCCGTGTAGCAAGTCTCGAGGACGGGCCAGCCAACACCCTCGCGCCACGCCAGCTGGGCCAAGGGGCCCGGCAGGAGGCCTGAAGTCAGAGCGGTTGCAAGCCTGGCTCTTCCAGAGACTCTGACAAGGGGTGGGGGGTCTGCAGGGGGCTCGAGCCGGCCTGGCTGCGGCCGGCCAGCCATCCTCTGGCCCCTCTCCAGCCTGGCCTCCAGTGGCCACCCGGGGGCAGGGGCTGGGCCCCTCCTCGGTCACCCCGTTGGCCACTGAGCACGGGACAGGAGTCCAGGAGAGCCACCCCAGCCATGGGGCCAGCAGCCAGGGTGACGCAGCCCGTGTTGAGGCGGGCCCGTGCCCAAGGATGGGGTGGTCCTCAGGGCAGAATCCAAAGCTGTCAGAGCCGGGACACAGCCGAGAGGTGCCTCGTCTTACCGGCTGGGGCGGCAGGCCCGGAGCCGCAGAGGGGCCCGGCTGAGCTCACGGGCCAGTGGGCGGCTCCCAGCCGCAGGCTCTGGAGTCAGGCACCGGGGCTCCGGGGTCCCGCCCCGCCCCCTCGGCCCCGGAGGGGGAAGCTCGGCGCTGGCCGCGGCCGGACCGTCGAGGCGCTCACACCTCTGCCTTCCCCTCCCGCACTCCCCACACGTGGCCGGTGGCGGGTCTCCTCCCACCGCACAGATGGGGTAGCCGGGGCGGCGCCCGGGGGGTGGGGGGCGGGGGTCCCCAGCACCGGCCTCCTCCGTGGGGGCGGCGCGATTTAATGAGCCAGTGCTCCGTGAAGCACTTTGAAGCCGTGGAGGGCCGGCAGCTCCGAGCGGCATCGTTATACGTGTTATGGTTTTATTTATAGACACAGAGGGGGCAGGAGGGAGCCCGAGGATTCATGTCTTGCCAGCTCGATCACCTTTCACGTGGAGTCATGTTTGCCTTACGTTGTGCTGGCGCCGGGAAGCCTCAAGCAGCAGGCGTCTGTGAACACAGGACCTCACTATTCCCCCAGGCCCGGGAAGGCCGGGAGGGGGGCTCCAAACCCAAGGAGACCAGGGTCCCCGGCATCCAGGAAGATGCCGGCATGGAGGTGGGGCCGGAGTGGGCCACCCCCGTCCTGCGGCCGGGCCCACCGCCATCCCTCCAGGCTGCTGGGCAGGAAGCCGGGACGTGGGAAGGGGGCGTCTCTGGGAGGCAGCACTCCAGGCTGCTGCCAGCTGGTCAGGTCCTTCCTCTGTCCCGGCTGCAGGCCCGGGATGGGCAGGACCGACGGCCCAGAGCCCCATGGTCAGACCCAGAGAAGGGCTCTGCAGCTCAGAGGGCTCGTCCCTCCTGCCCTCAGGGCACTCAGTCCGGGACTAGGAGTCGGCACGCGGGAGCGACCCCACACACGCTCACGCACACGCTCCCCGCCCTCCGACCCACACCACCACTGCCGGGTGCCCCCTCGAGCCTGCAGGGAGCCGCTGCCACCCCCACGGTCACCCGTGGACACAGACGCTCAGACAAGCGAGCAGGCACCTGCTCGATGTTGCGGGGCAGCGCGGGAACCCAGCGGGGCTTTCTCCACAGCAGGAATGTGTGGGGCAGCTGTGCAAGCACAGACACGTGTGCACACACACACACACGCACGCACACACGCATGCTTGCGTACGCCCACGTGGTGGGGAGACGGAGCTCGGAAAGCAAAGGGAGGCAAGAAGGAAGCAGGGAGAGGCCTTCCTGGAGGGGAAAGAAGGAAGCGGAGAGCGGGCAGTGGGGCGATCCCCCAGCCTGGGTCGGCGTCACCCCAGGTGGGGGCCAGTTCCCCCCATCAGAGGGTCCCCCCCTCCCCAGCCCTGCCACCGCACTCCAGCAGACAGGCCCGGGCTCAGCCTGGCGGGCGGCAGGCATTTCCCACCTGGGCCGCAGCCCCCACCTCCCCGGGAATGCGGCGGGGCGAGTCCCAGGCCTGTGCTTGTGTGCACAGGCCCCCGCATTGCCCAACAGAGATGCTATCTGCCGGCACCGAGGAAGGGTCCCCGTCCACTCCGAGCCGGAGCGAGCCCCTCCTGAGCTCCCCCTGCGGTCAGCCAGTCCGGGGGCCAACCCCGAGCTGCCCCCTCCCGCGCTGCGCCGGGCGACACCGTCTGGGTGCGCGCCCGCTTCCTCGCCGTACCGGGGCCTTGATCACAGCCTCCCTGCGGGTCCGTGCAGCCCAGGCCAGCCCAGAAGCCAACACCTCCTTCCCACGTGCTCCAGGCCAAGCCCAGGTTGGCACGCCCGGCCTCCGTTCCCCAGGGCTGCCACGCTGCCCGGCTGCTGCCAGGGGCCCCGGCTCGTCTCCAAGACGACAAAGAGGAGAGGAGCGGTTTCAGGACCAGCTCCGGGGGTGGGGGGGCAGGCGGTTCCCAGCACCCAGCCACAGGCCTCCGGGCCTGGGGACCGTGGAGCTCCCTGCGGAGCCGGCACTACAGTCACAAGGGGGCCACCGGTCACTCCGCTCAAGACGGAGGCTGTGCACTGGGCCCCGCGCCCCGGGAAATGCGCCACCACGCTGCGGGCAAGCACGGGTAACGGGCCCGGCTGAAAGCTGCTGTACCGGGGGCACGAGAGAGCTCCGGGGGAGGCTTTTTACTGCACGGTTGTGACATAAATCCAGTACGAGGCGAGGGAGAGGTGGGTCCTGCCCGGATCCGATGGATCTAATGGCCCGTAACTTGGGTCTTGAGGGCTGTTTGCTGCCTAAGGAATGCACCCAAAGCCATCAGACGGGAGAGTGAGGAAAGGGAGACACACGCGACTCCAGACCCAGCTGACGGGGGCAGCCTGGGGATCCCCTCCGACCTGCCCGCCTCTGCAGCCCATCTGCCTCTCCGAGAATCCGAGCAGCACGGGCGAGGGAGGCGGTGTGAGTGTGGCGATGGGGCTGGGTGCCCAGTGAGGCCCCACATACAAGACCCTACCCCCATGGGCATCGGGGGGGGCCAACTTGGCCTCCCCCATCCTGGACTACTGCAGCTGCACTGGGACAAGAGGGCCATCACCCAGTCTCTCGCAGGCCCGGCGGGGGAGGGGGTCAGGCCGCTGGAGTCTGATGGTGCCCGGGCTCCGAGCAGCCAGGCTGAGGGGGCCTGACGAAGAGATCTGCATTTCCCGGGCCATCCGGGGACCCACGGGGAGGGGTCCCTGAGGCTCGGACCGGCCCGCGTGCAGTGTGCTCTGTCTGCGGACGGCCTCGGCCTCGGCGCACGCCGTGCCTTCCTGCTGCGCTCATGCTCTGCCTGACACCCTTCCATTCGCCAGGCGTCAGGCTGGACGGCGGCCCGCAGCTGGGTTCCCCGACCGACCACACCGACACTGACCACACCGGGGCCCCACCTGGGAACGTGACAATCCCGGTCAGCAGACCCATGCCCACAGCTCCGTGCGCCTGCCCAGCGCCCAGCAGGGCGCTGGCACCAGGAGAGCTGGGCTTGGTAGTCGAGTGGGTCTCAGGCACTAACCCAGGCTCGCTCTGTGCTAGGCTGTCCTTGAGAGAGCCCCGGCCTCCCCCAGCACGCTGGCACGCGGCCCTCTGCCCAGGCCCCACGCCTAGGCACACACTGGTCCGCTGCCCGCGACACGCTCGCCCTGCCTGAATTCCCCTCCCAGCAACAATGCTGCACGGACTACCCCCAGCAAGGCTTCCCTGATTACAGGAGCACCCAGGGGAACCGGGGCCAGGTGCCCACGTCCTCCAGCTAGCCACGTGCTTCCTCTGCCCGGGACGGCCTGAATGAGGCCACCGCCGGGGGCCAGACGCCTGCGTCCCACCTGGCTCGTGATCTCGGACAAGGCCTGGACCCTCTGGGCTTCAGTTTCTCCGCCGCACGAGGACGACGGCAGGACCGAGCAGAGCAGGAAACAGGCACCCCGCCCAGGAAGGCCTGTGGGCACACACTCCGCACGGACCGCGCGGGCCCCGGCAGCTCGGCGCCGCAGCCCCAAGGCTCCCCACACCGGGAGTGGCGCCGTGTCCTGCCAGCCCCTGCAGCCTCGCACAAGAAATCCCGCAGGACCCCACGGCCCGGCGGGGGCTCAGTTTCTCCACAAGAAAAACCGGGCTAACAAAGGAGATGAGACGAGAACCACAGGCACCGCAGGTGACAGTCCTCAGGGGCGGGCCGCCAGCCCGGGGACCCTGTCAGGAGCAGCGGCGGCCCAGGTGGAAGCAGACACAGAGCCCCCGAGCTCAGACGGCACCTCCCCAGCCCCACGAGGCCCCAGGCACGAGACCCAGCGAGATGGCCCCTCCCGCGGCCTCCAAGCGCACGTGCGGACCGTAGTCCGGCGCTTCCGCCGGGGACGCGGGAGTCACCAAGCCTGCAGAGGGGGAAAGAGGCCCACAGGCAGCGAGGGGCTGGGCAGAGGGAGGTCACACTGCCAAGCTGGGGCCAAGGGCTCAGACCCAAGTCTGGCTGAATCACTTAACAAGTCCAATGGCCTCAGGGGAGCAACTCTCCGTGCCCGTGGTCCCCCTGCCTTGCCCCTAACAAACTCTGTCCATAAAGTGGACCCCCAAATCCAAGCCCAAGGGTCCGGCTCTGACGACCTGGGGCGCCTCCTCCAGGTGCACAGGAGGAAGTGGGCTCGGGGGCACCTGCACGGTCTCCGGGGCTCCCTGCTCCACTCCGCCCCCTCTTCAGTGCTGTCCCTGCCCCGGCTTCCTCGGCCAGCCCCCGGCCAGCCCCCGGCCAGCCCCGGAACGTGGCTCAGGACGCACAGGCACCGGCGCCCCTGGGCTCCTCCCACCCCGGCCCTCGCTGCGCTTCCACCCTTGCCCGGTGGCCCAGAGACCACGCGCTGGGCCACCAGGACCGTGAGGAGGGTTTGATCAATGCAAGTCCGCCACCGGGCTGGAAGGACAGACGCGGGCCCCTCTGCAATCCCGGGGCCCACAGCAGGCGCCCAGGAAAGGTCGGGTGAGGCCCACCGTGCAGCTGCGTGCCCCAGAGGGAGTGAGCACCCCAGGCAGGCGGGACATAGGCCCCCCAATCTCCCCCGGTGCCCGCGCCCACCTTCCCGCTTCACGCCCGCCCCCCCCCCGCCCCCCGGTGCCCGCGCCCACCTTCCCGCTTCATGCCCATGGCCAGGCACTTCTGGTAGCGGCAGTACTGACAGCGGTTCCGCTGCCGCTTGTCGATCAGGCAGTCCTTGTTGTCCCGGCAGGTGTAGGTCAGGTCCTTGCGCACCGTCCGCTTGAAGAAGCCCTTGCAGCCCTCGCAGCTGTACACCCCGTAGTGCTTGCCTGCGGGGAGGGGCCCCGTGAGCACGCCGCCCTCCCCCCACTCGGAACGGCCCGGCCGGCCTCCCGCCTCCCCGCACCCCTGCACCCTGCCTGTGGGGTCCCGCGGTGCCCATGGCGGCCTACCTGAGGAGCGGTCCCCACAGATGGCACAGATGTGCTTGGTGAAGGACGCCATGTTCCCTGAGGGGTGGGCCGGGACTTTGAGGACACCATTGAGGCCCAGCGGGGGCTTGATGTCTTCGCTGCTGCTGACGGGGTTCATGGGTGAGCTGAGCTGAGGAGGGAAAACCGGGGGTGTCCAGGGGGCACATGACAGCGTCTCCTCCCCGCTGCATCAGAAGCTGTCGACATACCCCCACTTCACAGAGAGGGAAACTGAGGCTCAGAGAGGGGCCCTGCCCGCCACAGGCCACACAGCTCAGGAGGGGCAGGGCCCAGCCCTGCTGAGCGGCCGCTGGGCTGCTGGGGGCTGCTCTGCCCGCGGGGCCGACCCCAGACCTCAGCGGGGGACCCCCAGGCCCTGCTCACACCCCCTGTCCCTCGCTCGGCTAAGAACCGCCCCCCGTTACTGAGCATGCACCAGACAGGGCTGCGTGAACTCGCCACCCTCCCTGTGAGGCAGGCACTTCGGGGACCCCCAACCCACAGACGGGCACCGAGGCCTGGTCCCGGCAGGGCCTGAGAGTCGGGGTCCCCGTCAGCAGGCGCCCTGCAGGGGCCTCAGGGGCAGGCTGGGGGTCCTGGGTCGCGTGGCCGCAGGCGCGCAGGGCAGAGCCGGCACCCCCTCGGCGCCCGGAGGAAGCGTGGGAACTCACCCGTCACCCCGGCAACAGCTGTGCGGCCGCGACACAGCGGTGACACAGCACTTTTGGTTCTGCTGCGTCTAGCCCAGCGCTTCTGTCAGCACCCAGAGGTGCTCCCCGCGGCAGCCCGCAGGCCAGCCTGTCTCCCCCGGCGCCGGGACCCCGGCCGCGCGGTCCCCCGCCACACCCCCACTTCTGCAAAGCCGACAGAGGCGGAAACCGGGTGCTGTGGGCGTCCGTGGGGAAGGGCGGCGGGCGCCAGGCTGCCCCCTGGTAGCCCCCGGGCCCCTCCTGCCAGAGGGAAGCTTGCCTCCTTCCTTCCCCACGGCCCCCAACCACCCCCCGCCCCTTTTCTCACGGGGCTGGAAGAGCCTGGGGCTCAAAGCACACAACGCGGAGACCACCCAAAGCCTCCTTCCACGAGGGCCTCCTTGCGGCCCCCGTTCCGGGTCCCTCCTCCACCCAGGTGGGCCGAGTAGCTCTGTGAGGACACTTACCCCCATGGGATCCGGGTGGGCGCCATGCAGTACAGAGCAGCCCCCCCGGGCAAGGCCAGCAGGCCCCTTGTGCTCCGTCCCCAGGCGCCAGGAGCGCGCCCCAGGGAAGACAGGGTACCGAGAAGCGGCACGGTCTGTAAGTGCTCCAGTGCCCGGGCTGGGCTCGCGTGTGCGCGCCCCTCAGAGCGCGGGAAAGCCTCCCCCACCCCCATTTCCCAGGTCAGGGGACTGGCGCAGTAGCAGGTGAAGCTCAGGCCCCAGAGTGGCACCTGATGAGCACCGGGGGGATCCCCGCATGCTGCAGAAGGGGAAACCGAGGCCCCAAGAGGCCCCCAAGAGGCACAGGGTCACCGGCTCAGTGACCCCAGCCAGGCGCTCAGAGATGCAGCGCTGCGGAGCTCATGGGCCAGGTGGGGACAGGGGAGGAGCGGGGTGGAGGGATCCGGGGGAGGAG
>CM052813.1:78577271-78683490 GCA_028533885.1 Nasua narica | reverse complement strand
GCCCCCCCAGTGCATGCCCCCTCGGGACCCTGGCTGTCCCTGGCCCCCCCAGTGCATGCTCCCTGGCGACCCCGGCTGTCCCTGGCCCCCCCTCGACCCCCCTCCCCGGCTCTGGGTGCTTCCTGTTTACACGGAGCATCCAGAGTGGACACTTTCCTGGAGCCTGGGTGACAATGGGCTGGGTGTGTTTTCTGGAGTCCTCTGGAGAGAGACACTCTGGCCAGGAAGGGAACGTTACAAAGAAAAAGCAAAAAAATGCCCAAACATCCTCGGCCTGCAGAGGCCCTGCCCACGCCCTCCGCGTGCGTGCAAGTCTCCCGGCTCCCAAGCCACTTCCCCGCCCCCACCCACTGATAAGCAGAGGGGTGATCAGGCCTTATTCTTTAAGAGTCACACTTTGGACCTGCTGGGGCCTTGTCACGGGCTGGTCACCACACACTTATCAGATGCTGCTCCTGGGGCCGGCGGGCGGGGCTGCAGGGCGGGGGGCCGCAGGCTCCGCCCCAGGGGGGAGAGGGGCTTGTGAGGGAGGGGCAGAGCCCGAACTCCGAACCTCACACCCTCAGCAGCCCACGCCGCAAGCACACACACACACATGTGCGTGACACACACACGTGCGCGTGTGCATGCACACGCGTGCGCACCTGCATGTACATGTGCACGTGTGAACACGCGCGCACACGTATGCATGCACACACAAACGTGCGCTCACGCACCCCTTTGGGACTACGAGCAGTCAGTGAGACGCAGGAAGGAGGCCGTGGCCCGGGAGCTCACGGGGACCTCCAAGGAGGACAGGCCGCTGTCCAAACGGGAGGCGCAGCAGGCCCAACACGGGTGAGGAGACCTGGAAGGGCTGCCAGGTTCAGTCCAGGAAGGCCACGTGGAGGAAGTGCGCACAGATCTCTCTTCTGGCACTAAAAGCACTTCAGGCCCCAACCCTCCCTCTAAAATGCCCACCCCCGGCGGCCAGCATCAGCCACGGGGCAGAGACGGGATGCCTGGGGTCTCAGCCCCGGTACTCCCTGCGCCCCAGGGCCTGCGAGTGAACAGCTATGTTTGGTCAAGTTTAAGGTAAAGAAAGCACTCCTAGAGACGCACAGTGGCGAGGGCTGCTTCTCCAGGCGGTGAGCTCCCCGTTGGAGCCACAAGCAAGCAGAAACTATACCCCCCCCCAGGAATGGCTCAGCAGGTGGTCCCTGAGGCCCCTTTGAGAGAGGAACTCTCTCCACCACTCTCCAAAATCCCTGAGCTACATGGGCTACCTCTGAACGGGGTTTTGGAGGGACGCCACGGCAGGGAGCTGGGGAACCCCCACCAACTCCTTTCCGCTCCCCACATGGTAGACAGTAGACGGGGCAGGTGGCAGGAAATGCCAGCCCCATGCGGTGGGGGTGGGGGGTGCGCCCCGGGACTCCGCCCCCTCCGGGGCAGCTCTGGGCTCCTCCAAGGCCCTACTTTGCAGGGCCGACCGGGCAGGGTCCAAGCAGGCCACGGACTGGGGCCACATGTCTAGCGGAGAGGAGGTCGCTGGGCCAGCCAGGCGGGAAGCGCAGAGGTGGGGAGGGACAGCAGGTCCAACTGAAGGAGCGTGCAGAGGGGTCCCACGGGCGGGCATAGGCCAGGGCCTTCAAGGGGGGGCCGGAAGGACAGCACAGGGGCAGGAGAGGAGGTGCCCAGGAGGAAGAGGGGCACAAAGGCTAAGGAAGAACCCCGTACGGACAAGACTGGGTTCTGAGCACGAGCTCCCCCCCAGCCCTGCAATTCTGTGCCCCTGCCTGGGGACCCGCCCCCGGAACCGAAACCCCACGTCGCAGACCTGCCAGACCTCAGGAGCTTCCCGGGACACCCACCTTCGGCCCCCACCTTCCGGAAGGACTGCTTCCCCTGCCGGCGCCGGGGGAGGGAGAAGTGGCCGCCCGGCAGGGACTGCGGTGGGGACCACGGCGTGCGTCTGGGTTTGGGGGAAGCTGAGGGTGGCTGGAGCAGATGGACGGGGAGGCAGGAAGCTTCCACCGGCCCCGAAGGGCGAGGGGCCTTCAGGATTGGGGCTGGGCCGGCCGGGGGGCGCGCCAGCCCTGTAGGAGCAGACTCCTGCCTGCCCCCGCCGCCTGCCCTCCCCCCCGGGGCCCACGGCCCCAGCACCGCCTGGCCTGTCTCCCCTTCTGCACACTGAACGCATCCAAGGCGAGAGGCTACTGCGGTGGCCACCAGGCCCTGTACCTGCTCTCCAGCCTGCACACGGTGGGCTGAGACCCAGGGGCCTCGCCACCTCCAACCCCAGGGCGCACGGCGCCCCCACGGCTTCCCAGCCCAGTGTCAGCTGACGGCTCAAGTGGTTGGGGCTGAAATTTCAGCTCCTCTGGGGTCACCCTGCCCTGTCCCAAATCAATGGTCCCAGTCCCAAATCTGAGCCCCCGCCGAGGAGGACACAGGTCAGCTGGGCCTGGGGGATCAGGAGAAGACCCAGGCTGCTCCGGCCCTGCCCCCCTCCGGGGGCCTCGGAGCAGGGCGGGGGTGGGGGGAGCGCACCAGGCAGGCAGCCACGGAGGCCCACCCTCTGCCAGGCTCAGCAAGCCCACGGCCCAGAGCAGCCAGAACTCAGGACGTGCCCAGCTCCACCCAGACCCCGGAGCCGACAGAGGGAGAGAGGAGGGGCGCGGCGAGCCAAGACACACATTCCTTCACCTGCCCCCACCTGTGCACCAGAACAAGCAGCCCTAAGGGCTTTTGGTCCCTTGGTGCCCAACAGGGACTTCACCCCCCACAGGTCCCCTGGAGACTGGCTGGCTTCTCCAAAGTACTGCTTCCTGGCACCAGACCGGGGTGTCCAGGGGCCGGGAGCAAGGGGGGACAGGCAGGGGGCACTAAAGGCCAAGGAACAGGCAGGACGCTCTGCTAGGTAAGGGACAGACACCATGACCCCCCCCCCCCGGCCCCGAGGCCTTGTGGGGGCCCCGAATGACCAGAGACTGTGGACCTAGCAGGCAGAGGCTCCACCCAAAACTCAGAAAGGGCCTGCAGCCTCCTGGGAGCCCCAAGTGTTCATGTCTCCGAGGGACCCCAGGTGGGCTGGGCCGGCTCAGGCCCCTGGACTCCGGTCTGTTCGCTGCGGGTCCGGGAGCTCAGGGCCCCTGGGAACCAGCTGGATGTGAGACCTCAAGGACTCGGCAATGCTGGTCCCACCTGCGCGGTCACCGATCCTTGCCCAGATCCGGGAAACCAGGGGCTCGGCTCCCGTCCCACACCCCAGAAGCGGCCGCACAGCTGGGCTCTGCCCCCTGGAACTCACAGCTCGGCCCCCTGCCCGCCCTTGGCCCCCTCCCCTTGGAGCCACGCTGGCCCCCGACGTGGGATCGGGGGCTAGCTCTGAGTGGGAGCACGGGAGACGGGGAAGCGAGGAGCTCCAGGCTGAAGGCAAAGGGGCCTGGGCCCTGACACAGGAGGGTACACAGCACGAAGCACGACTGGTCAGATGCCCGCCGGCCCCCCGGGAAACGGGTACAGAGGAGGGGCAGGACCGGCAACCCAGATGTCCAGGGTCCCGGTCAGGCCCCTCCCCGAGGGCCCCGCACAGCCTCCCAGGGTGCGAGGACAGGAATAGGAAGGCTGCTCCCCTCCCCTCCCAGGACGGGGAGCCAGGAGACAGCAACCTAAAGCTCTCAGTCCTGACCAACTGCAAACCCCCGGGGCCGAGGAAACGCCCCTGCACTGCCCCTCGTGGGCACGGGCCCCACCAGGGCCCAAAGGGTCCCACAGGGAACCACTCTCCGTGACAAAGCTCAGGGTAGGACCTCTGTGCTGACGGCCCGTGAGCACTCAGCGACAAACTCTTCCGCATTGTCACCAGCACCGCCCTCGTCACCGTGGTCACCACGCCTGTCGCCATCGTCACGGTCATCACCGTCACCATCGTCCACGTCGTCATCGCCGTCACAATCACCATCAGCAGCATTATCGTCACCATCGTTATCACCGTCACCATCACAATCCTCAGTGTCACCGTCACCACCGTCACCCCCACTCCCTGAGCGAACCCCTGCCCCGCCCCACTGCACACTTGCAAGTCTAAAGCCCAGAGAGCCTGATGCTAAATGGGATTTGCCGCTAGCGAAAGGGACGGTGTTCCGGGGTTCTGCTGGCCACCCCCGCAGGCCGGGGCTGGTGGGGGGCAGGGGAAGAAGAGCAGGGGCGCAGCCATGCTCGCCTAGCCAACTGGCACAGGAGGGGCCCTGCGGTGGGCCCAGCGGCAGCAGGTGCAGCTGGAGACCAGCCAGCGTGGGGGAAGCGAGGAGCACGGACAGGAGAAGGGGTGGCCAGGAGAGCGTCCCTTGGAGCGGCCAGCCAGCGCCTGCGCCTGCGCCTGGAAGGGGCTCCAAAAAGAGCTGAGGAGCGACAGCACTGATGCCCGGGGGCACGAGGACCAGGGTCTCCACTGGAGGCCGCCCTCCGTGCCCCCGACTCCTGCAGCCAGCGCTGCCGTCACCCACGGGGCTGGCAGCCCTCGGTGAGGCCTGCGGTGGGCACGTCTGGGGTTCCCTGGGGCTGAGCCACGCGCCCGGCCTGGGGGAGCACTGTTCAGACCCTCGCGGCACGGAGGAGGAACGGGAGTCCCAGAGCGGCACGCGGCCCCTCAGTCTCCACAGCTCAGAGACCCGCACAGGGAGAGGAGCAGAGTGGGGGCGCACAGCACCCCCGGCCGGGCGCCGAGGGATGGGGCCGGACTCCCCCGAAGCCCCGCCTCTCTGGCCCACCCCACCCTCACCCTGGCCGCCTGGGTGCTGCAGGGAGAAGATCCCAGAGGCTGCTCACGGCTTCAGGGGATGGGTGACAGGGCCTAGAGCACAGTCGCCTCCCTCCCGGTTCCCACCTGCACAGCACACAGACGCCCCCAAACACGGGCTCAGGAAACGCCAACTCCCCAGCCTCCCTTCCTTCTCCCCTGCGGCTGCAGGGGCTCCCAGAGCTCCCGGCAGGGCCGGCTTCTCTAGGAGAAGTTCCGTGACCACAGGCAGGCTGGGCCCCCAGGGAGAACCAGCAGGCAGGCCCGGCCCCAGAGGCCTGGGGCTGCGGACGCACAGTGGTCAGGACTGGAGGTGTCGGGTCAGTGGCTGTGGGACGGGAGAGTCCCATCCCGAGTGCTCCACTCGGTTCCTGTTCGGGGGGCTATTTCTCCATCCATCCAACAGGCAGAAACCTCAAAGGATGCCGGCCCCGGAGTTCCAGCCACACGGCCGCCCCCGAGGGCCCCCACACCTGAGCCCAGTCTTGTCAGGAGAGCTCCAAGGCACCTGACTTCACCAACAGGTGTGCACATACCCCAGAAATGACGGGGGGGCAACAAGGCTTCAGGTGGCCTCACTGATGGGGCTCCCCACCCATCCCAGGGACCCCGGGGTGAGGACCACCCAGCCAGCACCAGGCGGGGGGGACGTCAGGAGAGCGCAGGACCTGGCTCGGGCCCCGAACAATAACGCTGTGTCCCCCGCCCAGAAAGATGCCGGTTTCCAGCCCTGCAGCCGGAGAGCCCTCAGCAGGCTGGCCGGGGCACCCCTGTGTCTCTGGGCACAGCAGGCAGACCACCCAGCTGGGCCACTCCTCGCGCTCGGTGCCTAACGTGGGCCGCCCGCCGGGGAGGCCAAGGAGCAGCCGCAGCTGACATCGCCGGGCCCGCTGAGGCCAGTGGGCGGAAGGGGGACGCCCCGGCACAGAAAGGGGTGACAAAAGGCACACGGAGGAGCTGGCAGCCCACCATGACCAACCTGCAGTGATGCCACCACTCAGGTCACAGCAAAACGGGGCTCCTCATCCCTGCGAGCTGCCGCGTGGCACCACAGGGACCCCGAGGCTCCCTGGAGACAGACGCCCGGCGGGGCTCACACGGAGCCGAGGCGGGACCCCCAGAGCACACCCACCCCGTGCCAGTGCCATCCCGGGAGCTCTGGGGCACCCCTCTGCGGGCAGGGAGAGGCTCGGGGGGTGAGGCTCCGCCCAAGCCTGAGCAAGAGCCGGCCGGGACCCCCCCACACACGACGCCCCGAGCCAGCGGTGTGGTGGACTCCAGGCTACAGGTGCACAGGACCTGGGGCGGCAGCGAGGCCCACCCTGGGGACGGAGCGGCGGGAGCGGGAAGAGCGCTCACCTCTCCGGGGCCAGGTAGGGGCTCCTGCGTGCCGCAGCCTCCCCTCCAGGCTGTCCCCTCCACTGTCCCTGAGCCCTGTGGGGAGCGGCCCAGACAGCAGGAAGGTGGGTGGGAAAGGGGGAATTCCTGGTGAAAGCCCGTCCGCGGCCTGGCACCATGAGGCGGGAGGGGCCCCCGAGCCTGCGGGCTGCTTGAGCCCGTTTCTCTTCAACAGGAAAAGAGACGATCCTTGTTTCAGTATGAGCTGTGCTGCCCCGGCTGGCTCGGAGGCCCTCTCCGCACGCAGCGCCTGTGCCCTCTACCCACTCCAGCTGGTTTTCTACTTTCCGTTTGCATCCCCGTTGGCTTCTGAGACACGCTCGCCCAACCGTCCAGGGCCCAGCCATGGTGGGGCGCGGGCCCCCGGGCAGGGGGGTGCCAAGTCAGGGATTTCTGGGATGGTTAAGGAGAGGGGATGCTGTGGGTGAAACTCCTCCGGGCCCGGTGTGCACGGGTCTTACCCAGGGCCGACCCCAAGGCCCCCTCTGCCCACACAGCACCCCCTTTCCCGGACGTGGGCACCAATGCTCAAAGCCCCCAGGATGTGGTTTCCCGGGGGGACCACGCAGTAGGCATGGCCGGGTCAAGCCAGGAGTCCCCGGAGAACAGGCCGTCTGCTCCATTCCTGAGGGCTTCCCGGAGGGCTTCCCAAGCCCCCGCCGCCACGTGCCGTGAGCCCTGGCCACACGGCATCGTCCCCTGGGTGGAGGCGCACCCACGCCATCCTGACTCAGCCGGCGGCCCCAGGCTGGGCCCGGTCATGCGCGGGGGCCCAGCAGGCAGAGATGGGGCCTCACCCGTGAGACAGACTGAGAACAGGACGTCTGCCTGCCGGAGTGGGGTTTCCCCGGGCCGGCGGCTGCAGGGGCGCCTCCCCTCCATGGGGTAGGGGCCTCCACGGGTGCTCCCCTGCACGGGCACAGCCGCCCCGCCCCCATCCCCAAACCCAGAGCAGCCTCTGTACGCCCCCTCCCCACCCCGGCTGAAAGCCCCGCCAGCTCTTCCCAGCTCTGGGCGAGAAACCACCCCGCAGGGCCCCTGTCGGGGGGCCGACATGAGAACCCCTCACTGCCGCATGCCCGGCTGGGATGCCCACGGGCTGGGCTGGACCCCGAGCTCAGAGCCACCTGCCCACCCACGGGGGCCCTGCCGTGTGCCAGCCTCCACCCTCGACTTCCCCCCCTGGGCTGCCGGCCTGGGCAGGGAGAGGGGAGACGAGGCCCAGAGGGGGACGTGCGAGCACGGGGCCCGGCCCGGCGGAGCCTGGAACGTCGGCTCTGTCCTCCCAGACATCAAACGTGTCGCCAGGATGCCGGCCGCTGACATCCGGGGGTGGGGGTGGGGGTGGCCACGGAGGGAGGCAGGCGGCACCCACCCCTGCAGCCCCCGCCCAGGAACCCAGGGCAGGGCCGCAGGGAGCACCCACGCTCGCGCCCGGCCCACAGGGTCTCCGGCAGAACGGCGGACGCACGGACAGGAGGCTCGGGCTCTGGGTGGTCACGACCTCCACCAGCCCCGCACTGCCCCCGACGGCCGCTCCAGCAGCCCCCTCGGTACGGAGGAGAGCTGCAGCAGCCAGGCTCAGGTCTCGGCCTCCGCGAGCCCAGTCCGCGGCCTCCCTGCTGCTGACCGCCCCACAGGACTGGCCACGGTCCGCTATCACTGCTAGCACCGGCCATGGCCCCCCATTATACACCCCCAAACCCCAAAGTCCCTGGCCCATCATGGAGGCCCGAGAGAGGCCCCCCGGCGCCCCACCATGCCTGCCTCCTCCATGCTGACCGAGCGGGGCCCCCCTGCCCCTGTGTCCCCTCCCCGGTCCTCTCTAGCTCACCGGTGTGCACCTGTCTGAGTCTCACGAGCAAGCCCCAGAGTCAACGTGGAGGAGGGAATCTGGGAGAGTATGTTTCCGCTGTCCGTCACTATCCTTGGCGACACCCGCGAACAGCTCCCGTGAACTACAAATAACAGGCAGTTCTGAACGCCTGAGGTGGGGGGAGGGGCGCAGAGGGCAGCAGGGCTGGGGGTCAGCCACCCCAGGACCTGTCGGGTGA
The DNA here is from genome assembly GCA_028533885.1 of Nasua narica. NCBI lineage: Eukaryota > Metazoa > Chordata > Mammalia > Carnivora > Procyonidae > Nasua > Nasua narica. Next base: position 78,675,255 of record CM052813.1, on the reverse strand, counting down.
CCAGTGTGTGCGCCTAGCGGCAGGGCCAAGTGGAGACCGGACCCCTGCCCTGGGGAGCTGGGGCTCAGTGCGGCCCGGCCTCTGGGGTGGGGGCGGCCCAAGGCCGAGGGCAGAGGCCTGGGCGAGGCCAGCCCAGCAGACGGCAGCGTCCATCTCTCACTCCATCCAGAGAGAGTGGGGACACTCCCTCGGCACCCGAGAGGGAGAAGCAGGGGCCCAGAAACATGCCTCTGAGACTTCAGACTCACCCTAATTCCCAAAACCCACACACTGTCCATGCAGCAGCAGCCCTGCCTAGTGGGAAAAAGGGCCTGGAGCCCCCAGCAGAGGACACACAGCTGGCCAGACGCCGGGGGAGCCCTCACCCCCGGCCCCGGGGTGCCGAGATGAGGCACCCTCCCTCCATCAGAGGCCCCGACACGACACCCTCACTTACTCACACCCCAGGAGACCACAGGTCTGGGCGCAGGAGACAGCAGACAGGAGAAAACCCTGATGTGCTCACAACGGCGGCCACGGACGCCGCGGCTGACGGCCTCGTGCGCTTGCCTCCTAGAAGCCGACCTTGCTCAGAGCCTGTGGCCTCAGCATCCCCACAACGCTAGCTCGCACTCGGGGGGCCTTCCCGGGGAATGAAGAGCCGGAAAGAGCTACACGCGGGAGCAGGGGCGGACAGGGAGGGGACCGTGGGAGACGCCGAAACCTGAGACCAACGCCCAGCAGCCAGGACCGGGCAGACCGCGCTCTCCCACAGGTGGCCAGAGCCACGGGCCCGCGTGCCCCGCAGGAGTGACCACGCTGGCCCCGCCGCCGGTGCCCACGATGACCGCCCGCCACACACACCCACGCACACCCGCCACTCCCGGCGGAGAGCCGCCCGGCAACAGGGAACGGGCGCCCCAGAAAGGGGCCCCACGGCTCGGGACAGCGTCTGTGTGAAAGTCATCCTGCGCGACCTCAAACGACTGCTGTGACAAGGGGCGAGCGCCCCGGAAAATTCTCCATCTGGGTCCGTGTTCCAGATACGGAAGCCGGAGCCTAGAACCGAAGGGGCGCGTGCGGGGTCAAGCCCGGAGGCACGCAAGACACACGCACGCAGTCCTCACCCCCCAGGAAGAGCTGCCAGAGGGATGGAACCCCAGCCCCACCGACACCTCCGAAGCCGGGAAGACCAGGCCCCCGGTTCCAAGACACACGCCAGAAGGTTCTTTGCCGTGGGAGGACAGGGCCTGCCTCGAGTGTGCCCTCAGTCACCCGGCCAGGGCGGCCCGGCGCAGAGGGCAAAGCTGGGCGCAGCTCTGGTCACCAGCGTGCCAGGGCCGGCCCCCGGACGAGGGTGCAGGGCAAGCGCACCCCAGGCCCGTCCCTCAGTTCCTGATACCGCAGAGCGCGGGAAAGGCTTGCCAAGGGCACGTCAGGGGCAGGCAGCCCCCGTCAGGACAGCAAGGCACCCAGCTGCGTGTCCCGCGGCCAGAACCCCACGGTCCGCTGCGCCGTCCACGCGGCACAGGCCAGGCCACGGCTCCTGACGCAGAGGCGCCAGCAGGAGCCTGAGATTTTAAGGGCCCAATGTCCACCAACACCCAGAGAACTTCAAAAGGCCCGGCGGGGCGAGGCGGTCCGAACTCCCCGCCAGCCCGCCCGCCAGGTCTGTCTGAGTCCCTCCCCTGCTGCACACCTGGGCCTCAGTTTCCCCTGTACCCGGGCACAGAAGACCACATCCCACCACGAACATCTACGAAGGCAAACCAGCCACCTGCACCGGTCCTGGAGCGAGCGCAGGCCACACGGGCCCCCCTGCTCCAAGCTGAAAACGCCAAGACCCGGGACAGGCAGGGGTGCGCCCCCCATCAGCACGAGGGGTTACTCCAGCCTCTCGCCCCTCACCAGAGCAGGCACCGGCCACCCCCCACCCCCTGCCAGCCTCCTCCCTGTCCACGGCCGCCCTCCAGTTAGACTCGTGCCACGGTCCCCACTTCCGGTCTCCCAGTGAGAAAGGGGAGAGAGCCAGACCCCGAGTCAGACCCCAAGGAGGCCTCCCCGGGGCCGGCCACCCTCCCCAGCGTGCCCCAGAATCCAGTGCCCACATGGACAAGCCAGGCTGCCCCAGGCCCGCCAGTCCCGGCCTCACCTGCTAGCCACCTGTGGTCCCCGGCCCGCCAGGCCAGGCCCCCTCCCGAGAGAGAGGCCAGGAAGTGCAGCCTCATGGCGAGTGTGGATGACAGGTCCCACCAGGGGGGTGGCCCCATCAGGCCCCGGCCCGCCGGCTCGGGGTCCCACAGCCACCGGCGATGCAGCGCGGCGGTACAGGGGCGGCGGGGGACCGGGAGGGGAAGGAGGCACGGGAGGACCGGCGTCACGAGGCAGCTGCCGGCGTCCGGAGCGAGTGGCGCTCACGCCAGCCCAGCGGGCGAGTTCCCCTTTCCCAGGGCCCGCCCGGCCCACCACCCTCACCCAGACACCTGTGACCACAGGCAGCTCCCATTGGCTGAAACCAGCATTTCTGGGAAGAGGACAGGGACCCCAGCCTTGTTTCCTCAATCTGAGACACGGCGGCCCGGGCCCGCAGCTGTGCAGCAGATGGGCACATCGCCCGCCGGGGCCTGGGACACAGGAACGGGGCCAGCAGACCGGAGTTCAAGCCGCTCCCCGGCCAGCCAGCTGCCTGGCCGCCAGCAGCTCAGGTGACCCGGCCGGCCCCCTTCCCAGCTGCTCGCTGCTGTGAGGACAGGGCACGACCACCCCACACACACTGCCAGCCAGCCTGGCCTCCAGCGAGGGCTCCTTCGTCCAGACGCGCGGAGCTTGTCCCGGCCCGCGATGCTGTGTCCTCCCCCTAGTCCCCAGCAGCAGATGGGGCACGGGGCCCTGGAAGGCAAGGGTCCCGCAGGAGGAAGGGGCAGCGAGGGTGCAGGCCCAGAGCCCAAGAGTCCCGGACAGGACAGACGGAGGGAGGCATAGGGAGGCCCCAGGGCGCCCCACAGCCAGAGAAGCAGGGCCTGCGCGGGCCAGGGACGCAGCCTCGGAGAAGAGAGGGTCTTCAGGAAGCAGGACGGAAGGAAGCTTTCACAGGCCCCCAGCCGCCCGTCAGCCACACAACGGGTCATTCTTCTAGGGCACAGAATGCCTTTTGTGGCCCATCGGCCAATGGCCCCGGGCGGGCGCTGGGAGTCGGGGCACGGGAACCGCAGCACGCAGCCTTCAGCCCCACAGTCCCCACCCGACAAGGAGCCCGAGGTCCGAGGCTACGCAGGCAGGTGGCTCTGAGCAGCACACGCCCCCCACAGGCCTATCGCCAGCACCGGGGAAGGGCCACTGAGATGTGGGCTGGAGGCCCGCACAGGCCCACACTATCCGGAAGCCCCCGCAGACAGCCCTCGGTGGCACCGTCAGCCATCCTGGAGACGGGCGGGCCCGCACCGAAGGTGCCACTGCCCTCACTCAGGCACCTGCCTTTCCTCCCACAGGACTTAGAGATGGGTTGAAGTCCTCGCACCCGGGCCCAGGCCTCCCTCCACCCCAGGTCGCTCCTGCGTGCCCCACACTGTCCCCCACCCGCTCACACCGCCCCCCTCCCGAAAACCAGCCAGCCATGGGACTGCGGCAGTCCCTTGCCTCTGCTCACAGAGACCCAGGCTCACGGGGAGTCCCCCCACGGCAGGCTCTCCTGGTGCGCACGTCCCCTCGGCCTGTCACATCCCCCAACTCAATCCTGTCACCAGGGACCCACGTCACGTCTCAGTCCCCTCTGCACCCCACAAAGTCTGCTCAATCTGGGGTTCCGGGATCGTGAGGGAAGCCCCCAGGAGTCACACTGCGGAGTGGAGGGGCCCGGGACTCCGAGCTCCAGAGTGAGAGACGGCACTGCCTGCATCGTCGTTTGGTTTAGGTTTTATGCCGGAAGCACACATTGTTTTCATAATAATGACGCGAACCCCTCTGCGGCCGCCTGACTTCAGCAAGGCCCCGGCCAGACGGGGCCTGGCTGCCGCTGCCCTCCTCCGAGTTGGCCACAATCCCTCATTCACTCCTCTCCACGCCTCCCAGCGCCTGTCAGTCTGGTTCGGGGCCGGGACCACACCTGGATAAGCTCACCCGATGGACAGGTGGGGCGCGGTCCTGGCTGCAGCAGGCACGGTAGCCCAGCCCATGGGAGGCTTTCTGCCAGCTCCGCTGAGGCTTGTGGTCAGCGGGCCCCCCAGCTCCTCCTCTTCTGCCTGTGACCTGGCCGGTCAGCCGGGCTGCACCTCCAGGGCAGGGCAGGGAGGTGCGGTCCCTGTGAGGCCCCTGACCCCCATCCCACTGGGTCAGCTCACTTTTGCACAGCGTCTCCTCCCCGGAAAGCTAACTCTTGCTGTTTGGGGCAGCCGGGGAGAAAAGGTGCCCAGCGCCCGCCACCCCCCCCCCCCCGGGCCGGCCCTCCGGTCCACAGGGGGCCGGCGGGGTCCAGGACTGCAGGGCCGCCCCCAGAGCCAATACAGACCTACTCCTGCCTCTGCGGGACAAGGAGCGAGCCCCACTGACCGGTGCCCCTGCTAGTGCAGCCTGGGGAGTGGCCCCCACCATGGCCCGCCCATGCGCTGACGCCCGCGGAGGCCAGAGCTCCCCGACCCCATCACATATGCACTGGAGCCACCTCCCTGTCGGCCACAGGGTCCGAGAGTTCCCCTAGCACGGGGCTGCCCCGGGGCATGGCCAGGTGCCTCCGGGCCCCCGGGGGTCTCACCGACAGGCCCGTCCAAAGAAACTCAAGCCCCTCGCAGGTGCCAAGAACGTGCCAGGCGCTAAGCAGAACGGGCAGCAGAAGGGCGTGCCACCTCTGGGGGGCAGGAACGCGGCGGGGACGGGGTACCACCAGGGCGGCTGCACCTGCGGCTCCCGCAAACCCCTTGGCGATGGGCCCTGAACGGCATCGTCAGTAGCCCGCGGCTGGCCGTGGCCAGAGCGTTTGCAGCATGGACACCGGGAACCCCCCGTCAGAGCTCCCCTGCCCCACCCGCCCGGAGCCGCGGGGACGCCCCCTCCCGGCCTCCGCTTCCCCGTGGACCGGAAAGGCCCCCCTCGGTCCCACAGACCTACTGTTCCCTGTGAGTCAGCCCCCTGCCTCTGGCCTGCACAGCTGCTCCGGCCACGTCTAAGATGGTGGCCCCGAGGCCGGGCGGGCGGAGTGGGGGGGGGGGGGCGTCCTCTCCCTCCGTCCCGTCCCATCCCCTCCCCCTGCTGCTGGCCTCCCTCCCCCGCCCGAGCGCCCACACGCCCCGGCACCCAGCCCCGGGCCCCTGCGGCCCCCCACCGCCACCCCGGCCAGCACACCCGGAGCCCCGACCTCCGTTTCCTTCCTCCCCGCACGAGTGGGGCGGAGAGCAGGGCGAGGGTTGGGCAGGGGTGCCGGCACCCACGCTGGAGGGGCAGGGGCCGGCGTGGAGACCAGCTGGCCTCTGCCACTCCCTGGGTCTGGGGAGAGCAGCACCCCCACCGAGGACCCCCCGGGAGCCCGGGGGCTAATGGGTGGTGAAGCTGCCCTCGGAGCCCTGACTGAGGCCACTGAAGACCGATAACCGTGAACTTGGGAAACCTCAAATTTACCCAAGGGTCTCTGTCCGTCACTCTTACCGAGCCCAGCCCACCTTCCTCTCTCAGAGAGGCCCTGTGAGCACAGGGGGCTCGCCTGCCCCCACACCGGCCTCAGCATCCGGCCCTGCCCAGCCCCCCAGCCCCCTCCAGTCAGTGTGCCCATCCGCCCCCTTAGGCCAAGCCCGAGCCCTGGCCCTCAGAGCAGGCATGGTCATTCTATGTGGGGCTTCCTGCCAGAAACACCTCCTCCAGGAAGCCCTCTCTGCCCCTGCCACACAGAGCCCCAGCCCCAAAAGACCCCCTCAGAGCACTCAACCCCAGCCCCGTAGTTGCTAGTCTGAGCCCACCAGCCCAGACTACAGGCTCTGATGTCCGACAGGGTCATCCCTGGACCCCAGCCTCCAGCCCAAGCTAGGCCCTGGTCACCACTCCCAGCCATGCGACCTCTTCAAAGCCTCTGAGCCTCAGACCTGCTCCAGCCGCCCCCGTCTCCCCCCAGACCTCCCTCCACCAGCCCAGCCCACATCTGTCTTTCTTCACAGTGGTGCCCAGATGGCCCTCCGAAGGTCTGGGGCTTCGCCCTGGAAAGCTGTGCCCAGGTCACAGCTGGCAAGGGGCTCTGCTGGGCTCCAAGCCTGGCTGGCTCTGCCCGCACCAATCTGCCCCGCTCCCCACAGCGGGGAGCACCAGCCCCCGTCCCCCTCCACCGGGACTCTGCTGTCTGTGCAGCCAGGCGGGCCTTCAGGAGGACGTCTGGCTACTGTCCGCCTCGGGACACCTGCAGCCCTAAGGCCCCTAATCCCGGGCCTGGTGGCCCCCGAGCCCTGCGAGGGCCCTTCCTCCGGCCTCTGACCCCCCAGGCTCGGCGGCCAGTTCTACGTCCACCAGGCACAGGAACAGGAGTGGGCCCGCGCCGGGCTGGCGGCTGGGGGGCACCGAGCATAGGGGGCTGCCCCCTCAGGCCCACCACGCTGCGACACCTGCCCCCTGGCCGTGCAGGGGCCAGACTCCATGTCAACCCGCCTTCCTGCCTTGCCGCCTCCCTCCCCATGGGTTTGCTGTGCACATGTAAGGCAGGTATGGAGACGGCGTCTGCTCCTCGGGGAGCACCGGCCTGGGGAGCCACGAGCTTCTCACAGCCCCCCTGCCTCCCCAGCCCCGAGAGAGCCCCCGCCTCCCACAGCCCAGGCTGGTAGATGTCTGATCTACGGTCTCTGAGATCCGGCCCCTGTTCCAGCCTCTCCGGGAGGCCACGAGCAGGCCCCCACCCACCACACCCCCTTACTCCCCAGGACCAGGCCGTGGCATGTCTTGGCGTGCCACCCCCCAGCCGGCCCCTGCCACCCCCGCTCCTCGCATTGGTGTGACTCACGGGGTTGGAATGCCGCCTGGCCCCCACCGCAGGCGGCCGCCCTGAACACACACACCTGTCTGGACTTGATGCCGGCGGACGTCAGGAGGGCCTGGGAACTGGGTGTCCCCAAGACTGTGGGCCAGCCAGGAACTATGCCACAGAGGGGCTCCCGGGGGGGGGCCCAGGAAGGTCATGCTCCGGCAGGTGGCTCAGGAAATGCAACCCCTTTAGGGCTGGAGCCCCGATCCCAAGGGCCCCAAGGGCCAGAGGAGCGTCTCGGAGAAAGAGCCTCAGAACATAGAGGGGGCCCCTGCCTCCTTGACCCACACGACCCAGAGCCCCGCATGCTGACTGACCAGAGGGTCCTGGACCCACCAAATCCAGGTTCAGGGCCCGCTGCCTCCCCATGAGGCCGAGCTTCAGCCTGAGGCTGAGCAGGTGCACAGGTCCCTGGACGGGCCTTCTACTCGGCCAGGCCAAGGTCTCAGCTGACCATCAAGGGTGTCCTGTCACCTCCTGGGAACAAGGGGTGCAGAGAACGGGACAAGAGACAGGAGAGCAAGGCCCTGCCAGCCGTCAGGGGGAAAAAGGGGCAGCATCACCTTGGCTCAGAGGGCCGGAGCGGGCCTCGGGCACAGATCTGGCAGCGACGCCCACTGCCCCAACTCACCACCCCGAGGGCACAGTCTCCTCGGACATCCCCACTGGGGCCACTCCTGACCACAGGTCCCAGAGGCCATCCCACAGACGGCCAGAGAGTGAGCGAGTCCCTGTTGCGGGATGCTCTGGAAGCACAGAGCTCTGGGCACCCATGGCTCCCATGCCTGGGTCACGAAGGTACCCCGAGGTGTCCTGGGCTTGGCCCTCAGGGAGCCCACAGGAAGTGGGCAGAGATGTTGGAGGAAAAGGGCTCCCTGAATGCAAGTGAATGGGAGGCAGAACCTGAAGGAGAAATAAAGGAAAAGGTCCGGGAAAGAGCACAGCAAGGACAAGCAGGCAGGACAGGGAACAACGTGACGCCCAGTTCTGCTGCGCAGAGGTACGCAAGGTAGGGCCAATGACATAGGAGGGGCCTAGGAGTCTGGCCACAGGTCCCAGGAGAGCTAGGGGGTAAGAGATGGCAGCACAGCCCCCCACCCCCACCCCCAGAGGAGGAAGGCGAGAGGCTCGTGGCCCCGCCCAAGGACAGAAGCAGGCCTCTCTTCTGACCACAGGATGGAGTACAATCTGACTCGAGGAAACCAAATGAAGTCACAGCCAAAGGCAACCTGGCTCCCACCCTATGCCCCACTTGAGGGGTACACACGGACCCCACTGGCCAGGGGCCAGGCTGGCGGCCCGTGTGTGGGACCTCCAGCGACTCCAGACCGACACCCGTCAGGCCGGGGCACCTCGGGGGTCCAGGGCCCTCGGTGCACAGAGAACCCACCTCCCTCGGCAAACCCCAACTCTGAGCCGGGCAGCTGGGCGGGGTCAGCACCTGGGGGTCAGAGCCCCCGCTCCCTGGCAGTGACCGAGCGCCCGCCGAACTTGGTGAACCGCAGCCCAGAGCTGGAAGGGCTGGCGGAGAGAGCCGCGGGGCACCGCCACAGTCTGGCCGGCCGTCTCCCGCCCCCCAGAAGACGGCTCTGCGGGGACAGGGAGCGCGCCCCAGGGCCTGGCTCCAAGCAAACAAACGGGCCAGTATCCTCATTTCCCTCGGGGCCACGGATCCCCTGAAGGCAGGCTCCCTCTTCCTTCTCCACCTTGAGGACACAGAACAGTGCCGCCCGCCTGGGGGCTAGGGGGCTGGGCCCGGGGTCCGGTGCAGGGCCCTCGGCACCACCGTCACAAGGCACTACCTGTGGTGGCCAGGCGCCCCCGGGAGCTCAGCCCTCCTCACCCGCACTCGCCCCCTCCCGCCCCTGCCCAGCCTTGCGTGCTTCCAGCCGAGTGCGTCCCTAATCCCCAGAGGCAGTCAGCACCACACACCGGCCCGGCCACCCCGGCACTGCCCCAGCCTCCGGGGGACCGTGCTCAGCGCCCCGTCGCCTCCCCAGACGTGAGGCTGTGACCAACGCAACACACACACATGGGAGTGGAAAGAAGGAAACAGTGTCCCAGATAGAAACTCGCAATCCTCAGAACAAGGCAACCCTCGCTCCCCCAGATCCAATACGGGGTGAGACGGCACGGGTGGACCGGGCCACGCGAGACCCTGTCTCGTCTCGTGGGGAGGACGTCGGGGCCGGCTCCCCACCCCCCACGCTCCCGCGGACACCCGTGCTGGAGAAGGCGGTGGCGCTGGGACCCAGGTCACCACAACGCTCACGCACCACGCGGGCAAGGCTTCGGGAAGGACGGGCCACTCTGGTGACCCTTGACGCGAGGCCCAAGAAGAGCCACAGAGACAAAGCGACAGCCGTCAAGGCAGAGGTGACGGGGTGGGTGGGGCCACGTGCGGTCTGCAGGCCACAGGGCCGCACACCAGCTGGCGAAGCTGCGTGTGGCCAGCACGTTGTGCCTCGGAGCACCGGGCAGCTCCACGCAGGGGCCTCCCGCCGCGGGGGCCGCACGACGGGGACCTCGCTCGGCGGGGCCCCCACCCGGAAGGAGCGAGCGAGCTCCTTGCTCAGGCGGCCAGGAACTCGGGCCACTACCCTTGCGCTAGGACACGGCACAGGGTGACCGGGGGCTCCCCAGCTCAGCCCATCACGGTGCACAGACGGGGAAAGCGAGGCTCCGTCACACACGGTTCCACCCGCCCCGACACACAGCTGGTCCACGCCAGGCTGGACGGGGGACAGGGCCGCCGACCTCAGGGGCCCTGGCGGGAACCCGTGCCCCCACAGCGGGATGGAGACCTCTCAGGTGGGGGAGTGTGGCCGGCCGAGAGCAGTATGCGCGCACACGGCGGCCCGCACGCACGCCCCTCTGAGGCCCCGCAGTCGCTACGACCACCACCGCCCGCCCCGGGCAACGCCCTCGGGGTCGCAGGGTGGCACAGACGGCACAGGGCCCTGGGGTCCCGGGTCACGGTCCGCTGGCCGTGAGGAGGCCTGGCCAGTCCCCAAAAGTCCTCCTCCTTCCTCCCCGAGGGGGCAGGTCCTTTCCTACGGGAGATCCCAACTTTGACAAACCAAAGTTTTTGCTTAAAGTGTACACGGCGAGATAAGCCCCTATCGACCTGCCTTCAGAGAGAGGCCGCCCCGGAGCAAGACGGGGGGGCGGGGGGAGCCGAGCCTGGACCGGGTGGGACGTAGCTGCCTTCCACTTTCTTTGGCTTTGACGACAGAGCTACGGGGACGCTGGTCCAGGATATTTTATGGGGGGTGGCTACGTAACCTCGGCATCTCCCCGTCAGCCCCCCAGATACACTCCCCCACCTCCAGCCCCCTCCACACCAACGCAGACGGGATTTTCTCCCAAACCCCGCCCACCCCCAGAGCCCCGCCAACCTTGCCCCTGGGCGCCCTGGGGGACCAGGAGCTCCCCGCCCAGTGCCTCCCCCCATCGGCCCCCAGCCTGAGTCCTTGGCTGTAAGGCCACTCGGCAAACTCGAACGCTGGCCCATCTGAATGGTCCCTGGGCATGAGCCGGGGGTTACTCTGGGCCGGGGCCGGCCGGGACCCTCTGCCAGCTCCCCAGAACCAACGCCCCCACCGTGGCCCCCAGTCTCCCTGCAGGAAGCGCCCCATCCCCCAGACCCCGACTTGCCAGCCAAGTGAGCACCCAGGAGCCACTGCAATTCTGGGGGCGGGAAGGTTTCCTGCGGGGCCCGGGCCAACCACGGCCGGGACGGCCAGCTCCCGCCCTCCCCTCGCCCGTCTTCGCCAGGCCGGCCTGCTCTCCACCCCCAGCCTTGGGAACCAGGTCATTTCCAGGAACACACCAGCTGTCCGGGCCTCCAGACCTGGACAGGCTGTTCCCTGGACCAAAACTTCTCCTACGTGTCTCTGGGCCCACTACAACCCAACTTAAACAGCACCTCCTCCAGGATGCCCTCCTGAACCTCCCAGCCAGGGTAAGGCCCTCGTCTACCACATCCCCCTGAGAGGGCGCCAAGCCGGCCTGTCTGAGGCTGCTAAAGTGGGGGGGCTCCCAGGGGTAGGAGCCCCCACTGGTTCATCAGGCATCACTGGGGCCTGGCCTGGAGCCTACCCTAGGACCTGGCGCACAGGGGTCCCACACAAAAACTTACTAAATGCACGGAGAGGAAACAGGTGGAAAATGGGTCCTTAAGAGCCAGCCGGCACCGACTTCTCCAGAGACCCTGAGGCCGCGGCAAGCCGTGTAAACCCAGCAGTTAAACCAGCTCTCTGAGCAAAGAAACGCTCTCGCCTACGAAGAAGGCGGCCAGGAGGAGGCAGGGGACGGGGACAGGGCACCCCGAGGCTGGCCTGTCCTCACACGTCCCCACAGGTGTGAGCGGCAGGTGGCCCTCGGCCAGCAGGCCGGGCTCCGTTCCTGGCTCCGACTCCGACACCAGCCCAGGGAAGGCCGTAGGCACCAGACCCGACCCCGCTGGGTTTGAGCCCTGTCCGTGGAACGGCTCCGGCTGCCTTTGCGTGTCCCATCTGCTTCTCCACGGCCCCCATGCCAGGAGCAGGCAGGTGAGCAAGGCCGGGCCCTGCCCAGGGACGTGCCATCCAGAGTCAGACAGACACTGTTCGAGGAGCCCACAGAGCTGTCAGTCACTGATGCACAGCAGGAGGGAAGGCACGCTGTCTGCGACGTTAGGCAGACATCAGGGAGGGCTTCCTGTAAGAAGCACCGCTCATCTTCCTCCAGCTACAACACAGGAGCTTCCTACATCCCCCCCAAAACGACCCCTGCAGCCTGTGAGGATGGGACGGACGCCCCTGCCTCCGCCACAGGGAGGACGGCAGACGAATGCGGGGACCCCTGGGAGCAGGGGGCCCTGAGACCGGGGCCCCAGTCCAGTCCCTCCCCTCGTGGCCCAAGGCCTCAGGAAACGACATCACCTCTCTGGGCTACGACGTTCTCATCTGGAAGAGGGGCTGATGAACCCTCCAGATGCAGTCGCATGAGCACGTACGTGGGGCGGGCGGAGCACAGGGCCCGGCGCGCTGTGGACCTGCGGCGGCGGGAGCGGGAGGCACGGACTGACCCCGGCACGCAGACGGGGGGCGGGGTCACGGGTTCCCGCCCGAGTGGAACCCACAGCACCCTCCCCGCCCCAACCATGGAGACTTCCACCTCACCAGAGCGCGGGGCTCCCGGTGCCCCCGTCTCCACGGCCCCTGGCGTGGCGGTCGCCTTGCTGTGTGGCCCGGGCCCGGCCCCTCATCCTCTCTGGGCACCTGCTTCCTCCTCTGGAAGAGGCCATCTCCGGCGCCCCTCCCCTGCTGGCGAGCGGCAGTCCGACGCCACAGCCAGGGCGAGGCCTGACCACGGGTTCCTAGAAGCCCAGCCCCCCCTCCCCCCGCAGTGGTGTCCCGTAGGCCTGTCCCGGTCCCCTCACCCACAGAACCAGGCGCTGGAAACGTTCTCAACCAGCTCAAGGCCCGGGCTGGCAGAGGCCCCTGGGGACCCCGGGCCACTTACCCAAGGCGGCCCGTTCGGAGCAGCTCGGAGGGGCCCCCAAGGGAGCACTCTCCTGCTGCACCGCGTCCCCCGTCTGACCCGGAAGAGCCCCGAGACAGTGGCCTCCGCCGTCCAGCGCCCCACTGTGTGACCCCAGCAGGCCGGCCAGCTCTCTAACCCGTTTCCCCCTCTGAACGCCAAGCAACGGAACGCGAGCCCCAGGGGTTACGGGAAGACTCCCCGCTCCCCGCGAGGCCGGATGCCCGGAGCACGGTGGCTCCGGCCGTGGTGGGCGTCCGTCTGTCCTCAGGCGGGGCAGTCTGGGCACCAGGCCCTGCTCCTGCGAAGCCAGAGGAACGCTCCTGCCCCGGAGTTGCCTCAGGCTCCCCACTTCCCATGGTCTCCTCGCCAAGGGGTCAGCCCCGAAAGGGGCCCACGCCCAGCCCAGGCAGTCTGTCAGAGGGCACAGACCGGTGCACGCTCACCACACCGCGTCCCCGGCCTGCCTCCGCTCCTCCTCTCCCCTCCCCGAGGGCAGCAACGGCACTGACTCCAAGCGCTGGGTTCATATCCTACCCCCTCCGCTCCGAAGCCAAGTGACCCACCTAGAATGGGCAGGTCGCAAGGACTCTGTGGGCCCGGGCTCAGGCCACCCTGTCCTAATGGCCTCGACCACCGCCATCAGCCAGGACAGCAGTCCGGGGATAGGGGTCTCTCCCCATCTCCACAGGGAGGAAGCGGGGAGCCGGGCACCCGGACAGGGAGGCCCAGGCTGGGCCTGGCACCCCGGCTCCGAACACTGGGTCCTGTGACGGGCTGGCAGGATGTTGGGAAACCCATGAGCACTCGGATTTCAACACCGCTGGCCGCGTCAGCGACGGGTTTCGACACGCAGCAGCACCCAGGAAAGGGCCGCGGTCCTCCCAGCGGCCCGCCCGCCATGCCACGTGGCGGTGGGGGTTGGGGAGCTGGCCTCGGGCACAGCGCTCTCAGCTCCCTGTTCCGTCCCCCAACTTCAGTGACACCCCCTGTCCTCAGGGACACACAGAGACGAGTGTCAGATCGAAAGGTACAAAGGCCACCCCTTCAAAGCCTGTTTCCCACAACCCAGGGCCGGGCTGCAGGCCCAGTGAGCCCGGGGCACCGGGCCTAAAATCCGCCACCCGGCTCTGCTCCAGGCCTGGGTGCTACGGCCACAGCCCGGCACCCCGCGGCACCCCGCCGGCGCGGGCTCACCTCACGGGTCACACGGCGGCCGCTCCAACCGGGCACACGCCTGCCCCGCCGCAGCGCCTGCCGAGCCCCAGGCCGGCCCGCGGCCAACGCGCCTGGGCTCAACTTGAAGCAAAACCAAGAGCTGGGGCCGAGGACAGCCGCTAGCACTCGGGGGGCACCCCACGCTCCAGGAACATGGCCCCGCTACGCTCTCAGGGCAGTCCCACCCCACGGAAGTAGACACGGAGGCCCCGAGAGGACAAGGGACTCAGCCGAGGCCTCATCTGAAGGAGCAGGGCAGCCGGGACTCCACTCTGACCCCACACCCCCCCAAGGGGCCAGCAGGGGCAAGAGTTCTAGTTGGAGTGGGGGTCTGGTCGGGGTGGCAGGTCGGCGTCAGAGGTAAATCCCCGGAAATACGGACTGTTGGCCTACCCGCCAGGGCCCTAGCCTCTGCCGACCCCAGAACCTGCGCAGGAGCCCCAAAGCCAACCGACCCCCACCCGGCTCTATCTCCAGCTCCTGGGGCGAAGGTTCCTGGCACGGGCACCCCCTCAGTCCACTGGACGCACGCCCTTGGGAGTCATCCCCGATGAGCTGGCAGACGGCACGTGGCACTGGCCACTGCCCCCCTCCGTGACTATGGCACCCCCTCGGCCAGCCACCTGGCCGCCACCTCCCCTCGCACGTGGGGCCCAGGGACATCGGGCTCCCTCCAGCCCACCCCTCGGGGTCCGAGCTCCGCGGCTGCGCACAAGGCCCCCAGGCCCCAGCCACTCCGCGGCCACCCCTGGGGCTCTCCCACACCACGGGCTCCCCGGGGCCACACTTCTGTCCAGGCGCCCCCCCACCCCAGAGTTCCGCACGATGGCCGGCCGACTGCTGGGGACAGCTCGGGGTGCTGGAGAGGATGACTCGGCCGTCACACTGCACCGGGAGCTCTGAGGTCCCGAAAGGCTCCACGCTGCCAGGCCACACCAACGGGGGCACAGAATTCAGAACAGAATCCCCCCCACAGGAGGGGGCCCCTCTCGCCCGTCACCGGACGCAGACCGGCCGGCCTTCTCCCACCGGATGTGGGGGCACACAGATGTGGGGGCAGAGAGCCCACCGGGGGAGACAGAGGGTGAACCTGCACACAGGGGAGGGAGGGAACTGGGGGTGGAGAGGCAGGGGGCCCCAGGGTGGTTCTGGGGGCCCGGTCCCCTGGGCAGCGGGAGCAGCCGACCCCGGGGTGCCTGCAGGGGACAGAGCGGGCTCCGCCAGGCGGCACTGAAGCCAGGGTTCAAGCTCGGGTGTGAGGGCGCCCAAACCCGTCAGCCCACATGGCCCTCGGAGGCCCCTGAAGACACCCGGTGAGGACGGTCAGGTCCTCGTCAGGAGACCCAGGGCCGGACCCAGGCTGGGTCGCAGGGAGTCCGGCCACGAGGTGCCCCCCACCCCGTGCCCAGCACCCCGGCACATCCTCAGCCCAGGGAGGCTCCGGCACTCAAGAGGGAAAAGGACTCTGCCTGGTGCCGTGAGGCACAGCTGACTCCCGCTCGCCCACCTGAGTGGGGGGTCTGACGCGAGTTCACGCACACACGTGCGTGCACATCCCCGTGCATGTGCGCGGCCAAGGGCACCTGACGCAGGCCAGCTTTCAGGGGCTGCGCGTGGCGGAGGGGGGGAGGCCTCCCGACTCAGCCTCCCCCGCCCCCCCACCTCTGAACCCCGAGGCTGCAGGAGACGGTGGGGCCGCTGGGGGAGGGGTGCCCACCGGCCCGAGGGGAAGCCGCCCCAGGTAGAACCCTGAGCCGCGCCCAGACTCCCAAACCTGGGCAGCCCCTGGGGGGCAAGGAGGCCCTGCACAGGGAGCTAGCTGGGACAAAAGGGCCAAAGGGCCCTCATACACGCGTACACATGCACACACACACGCATGTGCACCCCCCACAGAACGACCCACCTCGTCTCTCATTCAAAATAGGACAGCCAGCTCTCCGGGGACTTCCACGGCCCGGGCCTTTCACCCCACAGGGAGCATCTCCCCCACATGGCCGGGGCTGTCGGGCCCTGGCACGGAAACCCCAGCCCTCGGGGGCGTCCCGCCAGAGCCCTGGGACAGCCAGAGCGAGAGCGGCTGCCGTCCTCTCTGGAAGGGGCCTTAGCCGCTCGCAGAGGCCTGGTGACGCCCGACAAGCCCTGAGCAGCCGTCTCCCGAGCCTGCGGGGACAGCGGGCACTGAGGGAGCCAGAGCTGAGAGCAGGCAGGCCACACACCCAGGCGTGTCCTCCCCACCGGGAGCAGGCCCCTCCGGGGTCCCGGGCTCGCTCAGGCAGGGCCCCGGAAAACACGGGGCTTTAATGGGCCCACCCCCACGCTGTTCACCTTCTGTAGGCCGTTATGCCCCGGGATGAAGGCCTGGGGCTCCCTCAAGCCCGGGACCCCTTGGCTCAGGCTGGGGAAGCTCCCACTTCACCCCTCAGACAGTGGAAGGAAGCCCAGGGCCCGGGGAGGGGCCAGACCCGTACCCGCTGCAGCTCCCAGGGACCCCGGGAGCCAGGTGCCCTGGCCGGGCAGCCCAGGCCTGGAATACAACCACGCCAGCGGCACCTCCAGAAGGGCAGAGGTGGCTTCGTAACGAACCGAGCCCTGTTTGTTTAATAACAAATCACACCGAGCAGGCGGGGAGTGTCTTATCGCAGAGTCTCTCCAGCAAGGCCGGTCCCATCGACTGAGGTCAGGGAGCTCTGGGAACTATTCGCTTAATTAGCAGTTCCTGCAGGGTCAGCGAAAGCTGCCGGCTGAGCCAGGCCCGGGAACCCGCGTGGCTGCCGGGGACAGGCGGGGCCGGTGCTCGGGCGGCACCTGGCGAGGGAGAGGATGGCCCGGCCGGCCCCTCGAAGTTCTCCACCGGCAGAGGCCAAGGACGGCTCTGTGCCCCTCGGCGGGCACATCTGTGCCCACGTACTCACCGCACTGGTGGGCAGGTGAAGGCCTGAAAGGGGCGTTCGAGGCAACCTCAACGCCCGGGACACCCCGCAAAGGCCCCGGCGACAGAAGCCCGCCACACACTCCCTGTGTGGCCTAACAGATTTGGCCAAGGGCTGAGAGCCCGCCCGGGTTCAGGCCCGTCTCCAGGCGCCTGGTTCCTGCCCCCCCCCACCCCCCCGCCGAGACCAGGGGCTCAAGACCACGGCCCTGGCCGCCCCTCCTAGGGCCACAGCCTCCACGGCGCTGCAGGAGCCCGCGTCCAGGAGGCCAGGGTCAGTCGGGGGTCCCAGCGCACTGCACGGCCTCAGGCAAGCGACCCGCCTCTCTGGCCCCCAGTTGCCGGCACACTGGGGACAGTCCCTCTGGCCCTTCCGACCCCAACACTTAACTTCCAGGTGCTGCTTCTGGAAGCTGGAAGACCAGGCCAGCCAGAGGCATTCTCCGGCCCCACCCGGCTCCTTCACGGGGAGGCCCATGCTTCTCCCCAGCCTCCCACGGCCACGCTGGCCCCCAGCCGGCCTCTCCTGGCCTCCCCTGTCCGAGGGGGCCGGGGTGGGGGGCAGCTGCGGCTGGAGCCCGGGAGCCCGGGAGCCCGCCACAGCCGGCTGCTCTGCCGCCGACACCCCGAGGTAATGGGTTCCAGATGTGGCCGGTGCAGGAGGGGGGCAGCCCCACGCCCCGCTGAGCAAGTTGGACGCGGCCTGAGATAATGTGGGATTCCTGAGCCCGTGCCAAGGCCCGTGGCCCGGGGAGGGGCGGCGAGCCGTGCAGTGGGAGAGGAGAGGCCGCTCCCCCTCCCACACGTCAGAGACCACCCAGGCAGCCCTGATGCAGGAGACACGCCCCCCAGGCTCGCGGCCCCTCCGCTGGGGCTCCAGCATCTCTGAGCCCCAATGTCCCCTCCAGGACTGGCAAGGCCCCTCTCCCAAGGCTGCTGCCAAAGTTCCCGGGGGCTGGGCTGAGACACTGAGGTGCCAGCCCCGACCCCTCCAGAAAGGAAGGGGTGCAAGCAGACCCCGACAAAACCCCTCTGGTCTTAAGGCCCCAGCCAAGACAGACCACGCTCCTAGCAATCACTCGCCTGACCCTCCAACTCCCACAGGGCCCAGCTGCCTCGCTGGGCATCCATACGCACCTCCACGGCCGGCCAAGCCCCCTGCCCCCCACGGGACCTTCTCGCAAATCGGGCCTGAGCTGGGCAGGACGACGGAGGGGGGGGTGCTTTCTGCCCGACACGCCTTCCCTTCCTTCTACGGAGCTGGCCCCTTGGAGCCCCCCCGCCGCCCCCAGCCAGGGTTTGCAGCCACCAAGGACAGACGTCCAACTGGCCCAGCTGTCCCACGGAGGGACCGTGAGGATCCAGTCCACGCACAGCCCAAGCCGCTGGGCCTGGCCAAGCCGCCTCGCCCAGCTAGCCACGGCTGAGGCTGGGGACCCAGCAGCACGCTGCACCGGGACCCGCTGTCCCACGGAGGCCGAGCGCAAACCCGCGGATGAGCCCAGAGCACTCGGGCCTCACGCGGAGACACGTGGGGCAGCTGCTCTCCGTGGGAGCAGGGTCCCTGCCAAATCCTGTCCCAGGCAGGGTCGGCCCACGCTCCAGCTGCACTCGGGGCCCAGGACCCGGACGCCTCCTCGCTCCCCCACCTGGGCACCGCCAGGAAGCAGCAGGTGGACGCAGGGGCTTCGGCCAGGGGCTGGCGGGCTGCCAGGACGTGGCCTGAGTCTCCATCTCTTCACCCTTGGGGGGGGGGCTCCCTAGAGACCCCGCGAGACAGCACACGCAGATGCTTTCCCGAGGCCTGGTGCACAGCCAGCAGCCTGACCCCGGCCACGTTCCCCACCCAGACCCGCACAGCCCTCACACACGGGGACGGGATGGGGCCCAGCCCTCTCCCGCCTGTCCTCTGTGACAGGCAGGGTGTGCAGGGGACAAGGGATGAGCACCCTCATCTATAATGTCCAAAAGGCCACGACCACCAGCCAGAGCCAAGAGGCCAGCCCCGGCTTGGACACTGGGGGTCCGCACGGCCAGCTCCTCTCCCCCAACCGGCCAGCACCGGGGAGACCCTGGCTGGCTCCCAGACCTGGCTCCCAAGGTCAGCACGGGCAGAACTGAGCAAAGCACCGCAGATGGTTGGACGCAAAATCCCAAAGCACCCTACGGCCCCCACCTCCCAGCCCCTGCCTAGCAGACCCCAGCCTCCAACAAGAAGTCACCCAGAGGATCTGGGGGAGGCCCAGGCCAGACGGACCCCAGCCTCCACGCTGTAAACCGTAAGGCCCAAAAGGGGCTTCTGTCACTGCTGTCAACGAAGACACCAGCTCCACACCTTCCCCGGAGCCTCTGAGCAGAGCAGCTGGGGCCCCCGGAGCCCATATGTCAGACGCCCACCAGCCTTCCGCCCGGACCACCCCAGGGCGTCTGCACCCTGCCCTTGGACGCCTGGATTTCACGAACCGGACGCTGTGGAGCTCGGCAGCTCAGCTCAGTGAGACGTCTCCATTCAGCTGGAGATTTAGAGGGAAAACAGGACCGGCCCCGACACCACCGTGTGGAGTCCAGAGAGCAGGCGGGAGGGGGAACAGGGCAAGAGGAGAAAATCCCCGTCCCTCAGGAGGAGCTGAGGCTTTTCTAGCTGGAAAGTTCTCTAAGGAAGGCTTTCCCCACACCGCTGAAGCAAGTGCAGAGGACCCAGTAGGGGATCCAAGGCCCGCTCACAAGTCCGAGGGCCGCAGCAGCCCGAAAGCCATCCCCCGCCCCCCGCCGACGGCGCCGGAGAGCGGGCGCTGCCCTGGATGTGGGGTGCTCCGGGCGTCAGAAAGGGGCAGCGCCGACCGCTGGGCGGACCAGCAGCGGCACCGTCGCATCGGCCGAGTGCAGACGTGCCCGGAGGACCCGGCTCGGCGCGGACGCGGGGCTCCGGGGGGCGTCCCCACCAGCACAGCACGCGGCCCCCTGGCCACACGCACCACCTGGGGCCCTCCTGGAGATGCTGCAGGTGAGTCCCGAAGCCAGACAGCAGCAAAGAGCCACGCAGCCACAGGGGCCCTGCAGGGGTGAGGGGCAAGAGCCTGCGTGCGGGTCCCCCCCAGCCGCACCAGGGATGGGCGCTCAGATGGGAAACCAGTGAGGTGTGAAATTAGTTGATCCTCTAAATGGACGCCTTCCCCCCATTCCCTCCCGGCGGAGAAGGGGTGGGTGCGCGGCCGGTCGGCTCCGCGGGGGAGGAAGCAGCCCTGCCCCGGCTGGATGTGTGAGGACAGAGAGCGATGAGGTCCCACTGCCTACAGGCCCGCAGCTGTCCCTCGGGCTACATCCATACCGGACACGGTGACCCCCCCCCCCCGGGCAGTGCGCTGCGGAAATGAGCACCGAGCACCCAGTACCCCCAGGAAGGGAGGCGGTGGGAGGGAGCGGCGCCGGCTTCGCCAGCGGAGCTCCAGCAGGGAGCGACTGGCGCGGGAGGGGGCGAGGGCTGACGGCTGGGCCCCAGCCGACGAGGGGCGCACGGGGAGCGGAGGTGGGCTTGGCTCCGATGCAGAGCCTGAGTCTCACTCCGGCGGCCCCGGTCTCCCCTGCTCAGAGGAACTGGCTGCAGGTGCGTCCGTGCCCAGCCCGGCGCCTGGCTCGGGGTAGATGCTCGGGGAGCTCCAGGAGGCAGCTCTGCCGCCTCGGACTACATCGTGCGTTCACTTGGTGAGCCCCGCGGGGGCTGCTGGGCGCACGGCATGCTGGGGGCTGTAGGAGCATCCAATGGGGGCCCCAACTTGGGCAACGGGTCCAGGAGAGGTGCCCATCCCCGGCAGAGACGTCTGCCCGGGACAGGTGCGAGGAGCGGGAGCCCCCTGTGGGAGCGGTCTGGGCTGGGGGGCACTTGCGCCTGCACTGGGGCTCCAGGCTGGGCAGGGGCTGAGGGACGCAGGGTTGGCCCAGGAGGGATGGGGACCCACTGAAGGCATGGGGGGAGGTGGCACCACAATACGGACAAGCACAGCTTACCCTTCGGAGCCCTGTCCCCCCCCCAAGCCAACCCACAGGAAGTGAGACGAAGGCCAGGAGAGGTGGTGCAAAGCCAGGGGCGAGCTCAGGGCCAGGAGAGGAGCTCCTCCCACCGGGGGTGGGAGGGGGGCAAGCCCGATGGCCCCCCTGCGGAGGCTGACCCTGCTGGAGCTGAACCTCCAGCCCAGCGAGGCAGCAGGAACATCCCGGCTCCGTCCACCCCATCCAGGCGGCTGGCTGCAGGGGACAGACACTGCTGTCCCCAGTCTGTGGACCGGCAGGGGAGTCCCTGACGCAGGTCAGACCCAGAGAACAACCAAGGCTCTCAGGCACTGAGTGCTCGTCCCAGAACTGTCCACCAGCAACGGAGGGCAGCCCTGCGAGCCACAGGCCTGTTCCCGAACAAGACACCTGCAGAGTCCCTCCGATTTCAAGCAGCGCCACCAGGGGCCTGTCCGGCAGTCGGGAGACACGCGATACAGAACAACAACGCTCCTCACCAACAAACGACGGCGCCACCGCTGAGGGCGCGGAGCAGCTGAGGAACCGCGCTGGGAGCGCTTAGTCCCCCGACGCCCAACACCTCCGTGCCCTCAGCCCTGGGGGCGCCCGCCGCCCCCGTCGGATGGGCGGGGGGACGCACAGGACAGTGGGACAGGTCCTCAAACTGGCCTTCACACGCATTAGGCCCTCAGCTCAAGCTGGTCACGGGACCCAGGGCAGCGTCCAGGAGGGGACAGGAACAGCAGAGAGGTGGCCACCCACCCGCAAGGAGGCCTCGGTTTCCCCGCCTGTGAAATGAGAACAGGATCTCCAAGTTCCCCTCTAGCTCTGGGACCAGGTGCCTGACCCAGAGAAAGTTCCAGAATTGTTAGCTGATAAACAAATCAGCAAAACGGTTACTGCGTTAATTTGATGAGTCAGATGGCAAGGCACGTGGGAAAGTCAAGTCTGACAGGAGAGGCCCACCCTCTCCCATCAGATAAGATCCGAGCAGAGCCAGGGAGAGAAGGTGCTTCCCAAAGGAAGCCGTGGGCCCAAGCCGGGCACAGTGTGGGGCTCCTCTGGCAGGAGCCACCCCAGAAACCTTGCGAGCCTTCCTGGATTCCAAGACCACCCAGAGGGGGCTCCTGCACCCCAGGCCAGGAAGACAGGGCTCGGCTAGGGCTCTGACAGCCGCGGGGGAAGGAACCCCCCTCCCCACAGCCTTCCCTGGCACACACAGCAGTCCTGGGGAGCCCTGCCCTCCTGAGAGCCCAGCGCCCCCTGACATGTGCCCTACTGCAGCCCCAGGTCTGCCCTCCGGCCCAGGCAGAGGCCATAAGCTGCAGGCGTGCTGGGGGCAGCCCCCCCAGGAGAGTCAGGCCAACACTGCTCTCTCAGCGACCCCAGATCGCGGGCCCGGCCCCGCACAAGGCAGGCCCGGGGGCCAGAGCACCTCCTTCCCCGCCTGAGACCTATGGCTCAAGAACGTTCGGCAGAGCCGGGCACCGCCATCAGCCGCTGCGGTGACAGCCTCTAGAGCGGCTCCTGGGGCCCAGGCCGTCTCCACACCGGTCCTTCGGAGGGGCCACCCTCGAACCCGGGGCTGGTGCTGGGCCACCAGGCACGATCCCGTGACCAGCAGGGAAGGGGGAGCGGGAAGGAACAGCTGCTTCCTGCCTGCTCTGCCCCCGCCCCGGCGCCAAGCGAATGTGCAGCGCGTCACAGCGCAGGCAGCAGCCAGGCGCCGTCCCCGCAGCCCACGGCCGGGCAGCGCGGCCCACGGACCCGGGGATGCCCCCGGCAAGACAGAGAAAGCAGGGCCTCGGGGAAAGGGCCCTCCGAGAGGAAACCAGCCCCGGGCAATGACGGCACTGCTCCACTGCCCGGCTCCCGCCCCCGGCCAGCCCCGGGACCTTCCCCTGCCCTTCGGTGGGGGTGACGAGGAGCCTCCGCTGTGTGAGCCCCTTCCCTTGCCAGGCCGGGCCCGCCCAGAGCCCCTTCCCAGTCGCCCTGCCCGAGAGGGAAACAGACGGGGCAGCCTGGGGCCAGGCCCCGAAGGCTGTCAGGGACCTTCCACACCCCAGAGGGAGTGCGGGTACAGCCTGCCTCCTGCTCCCACCAGGGCTGAACCCTAGCTTGTCCTGGAGCCCAGGGCCACGTGGGCCCCGCCCTCTCCTGCGGTTCGGGCCACAAATGACTACTAGGTTTCTGACTGTTAGTAGCAAAGCGAGTGAGGGATCTTCATCAATCCAGGAAAAACCAGTCCAGGCCCGCTGATGGGGGAGGCTCGTTAGCCACCTCCCCCGGGGTCCCACCCTCCGCAGCCCAGCACCTCCAGAGGACAAAGCCACGCTCAGTCCCCTGGGAGGACGATGAGGGGCCGGGGCCCTGGGGGGCTGGGAGGAGGGTGGGCGCCCGGGCAGGAGCACTGCAGAGAGAGTAGAGGCAGGAGGAAGGGGAAGGAAAGGCGAGAGAGTAAAGTGCCCGGTCCAGGACGGCGGGGGGAGGGGGGAGGGCACCACAGCGACTAATTAGCTCATTACTGCCGGATAATTATGTCAGGGCAGGCTCCAAAACACAAGAGGCCCCGGGGCAGTGCCGTTAAAGCCACCGAGTCCCACAGGCCCTTACCAGGCTCTGCAGCCCCTGGGTGTCCACTGCTGGGCCTCAGTCTCCCCCAGTTGCAGAGTGACAGGAGTGGCTTTCAAATCTGGCCCTAAGGCACCCTCGGATGGAGCAGGGACCCCTGGAGGCCAACCCAAAAGGCACACTCGCCCCCCCCACCCGCTCCCACCCCAGAAGGCCAAGGGCAGCTCTCTGAGGCCATTTCTGCACCCCAGGCCTTAGCCGGCCTCCGCTCAGCCCCCACTCTCTGGCTGCAGACCCCGCCTCCTCCTGGGCCTCACCCCAAGCTTCTCCTGTACCCAGGAGTGCTCAATCAATGCTCCCTGAACTGAATGGGACCCTCTGCCAGGGCAGGGGCGAGGGGGAGGCGAGGCCCATGGGGGTGCCCTCTACACCTCTTCCTTCCGCCCGTCCTGGGACCCCCGCCCCTTCCCTGAGCTCACCATGGCCGATCGCAGGGCTCCGGGCCCCCCACCCACCTGCGCAGCATGTTTTCACACATGGGCCACGCTCAGACCTGCCGACGCTCCTGAGGGGGCCGCCTCCATCTCCCAGAGACCCCGGCCCCGGCCCGCCCCAGCACCGGCCTGCCTCTGGCAGGGTCTCTGGCAGGGTGGAGCGCCCTGCCGGTCCTGCTGACCGCCTGGGCCAGGAGGAGGGCGGGGGACAGCCCGAGGCAGCACGGCTCTGCAGGAACCACACCCAAAGAGAAGCCTGGAAAGCTGGATCCCCGGATTCCTGGAGAACTCTCAGGAAGTGGACCTTTCCGTCCCGCACACAAGGCTCCCACGATTCTCCGGACCTCGGACAGGGCCTCTGAGACCCGCCTGGCCCCAGCTCCTGACATCCCCACACAAACTCAGAATTCCTCTCTCACCTTTGGGCCTTTGTGTATGCTGTTCCCTTGTGTGGACCTGCAGACTGTCGCTTCTTCCAGGAAGCCTTCCCGAAAGCTCCACCCCAGCCCAGGTTAACGGAGGCCTTTTCCCAGGACTGCACCTGCCCAGGTCCTGCCCCTCACCTGCCTCCTGCCTGAATGTGGCCGCTGACAGTCTGGCCTCCTGCCCAACTCATGGCTCATCAGGCCAAGACTCTCCTGAGCAAGGACGCCCAGGCTGGGCTGGGCAGGGCCTGAGTCTCAGCTCTGACCAGGGAAACAGCTCGCACGGGGGCCGGGCCAGGGCCAGTGCACTGAGGCAGCCGTCCCAGCAGTGACGCGGGCCTCCCGCGGGAACCACTGTGGGGGATGACAACTAGGGCCTGCCCGTGAAAACACACGGTAGCGTCACACCTCCTTCCAACCGTGCCCCAGAGTGTCAGAAAGATCCCGGGGACGCCCACGATCGGTTTCCCCGCCATGTCCCCGTGTTCCCAGGGGCACCGTGGACAGCTGAGGCATCCCCAGCTTTCCACTGGGTGGCCCGGGTCACGGTTGGTATTTTGTACCTCCTCCTTGGCTGTCACTTCTCCCTGAACTCAGGTTTGCTGCAAACTGTCCCCAAGGTCTTGTCCTGTGATAAGATAGGTCAAGGGGCACCAGGGCAAAACTGATAAACTTATGAAGAAACCATGATTTGTGTACAAGTTTCTAAGAACGTAGGCTCTCAGCTGACGGAAGCCCTTTCTGCCTACTTCTGGCCTGTGTCTGTGTTCCAGAAGGTTCTGGCTCACAGAAATCTGACTTCTGGTTAGGTAGGGCATTTTCTACCTAAAATCCGCTCTTGACGCCCACCACAGCCAGTCCCCTGGACGCCAGGGCCACAGCTGGGGGGTAGGGGAGGGTGGTCCCTGGGGCCTCGGAAGCTGCCACCCTCCCCGCTGACACAGCGGTCCCCAGGCCTGGGCTCACTGCGCACCATCCCAGCAGAAGGCGGAGCTCTTTCACCCTCGGACCCCCGCCCCTCCCGGGGAGCACCTGGCCTGACAGCTACAGCGGCAGGGCCACGGCGGGACCCAGCTCGGTGCAAAGCCCCCCGTCCCGGTCCCGCCAGGAGCCCGGCTGAGCGGGCAGGAGGCGGCAGTGACCTCCGGCCAGGTTCTCCCCTCCACCTGGGGCGGGAACCAAACCCGTCCGACGGGCCCAGACACTCCGCGCCCAGCGACTATCGGTTCCATCGCATTTCTCCACAGCACCAAGCCAGCCATTGCGACAGGCTGCGGGACAGATAAGGAGACACAGGGCGTGGGCTGGGGGCTGGGGTGGAGTCTTGTGTTGTTTTGTTTCTGCCCTCGCTGTGCCTCCACGGCGCCCAGCCCTGTGCAGGGCCCCAGACCTCCCGGGGACGCCCCGCAGGGGCCTGGGCGCCGGGGCTCGGGGCCGCCTGCCTGCTGGGTGCTGGGCTGGAAGGGTGCGGACCAGCGGGGGCCCCAGGAGACGCCCTCTGCCACAGGGTGGGGGCCGAGCCGTCTGTGGGGCAGGGTGAGGCTGGGGCGGGGTGGCTGTACCCCTGACAAAGCCGCTCTTTCCCAACTGCAGGACGAACCTGCCGCCAGCCACGCCGTGACCTTCCCTTCCAGAAGGACGGTGACGAGACCGTCCACCATTCCTAGTCCAGAGCTCAAGGGGGTCCGGTCCCAGAGCCACTAACCAGGATCGTCACGGCCACGTGCCTGGTACCCGGGGCTCTCGGCCCTTCACTGGGGGAGAGGGTGAGGGGGACGCGCCCTCGGGTGACGCACTAACTGTCCCCCAGCCCTCCCTGGGTAGAGGGTGGTCTGGCCCAGCCGCCCTCACGTGTGGGGGTCTGCACACAGTCGGAGCGCACAGCGGGGTCCCTCCGCCCCCTGGGCCCGGCCATCCATCAGGAATCTTCCTCACGAGCCTGGCGCGACGCCCAAGTCCTACTTGCATTCCAGGTGTGAGCTAGACAATTCTTTGCCACTTTACAGAAACCCAAGGTAGGACTTTTCTCCCCGTTTCACTGTGGAGGTAGGCCAGGCTCAGAGCGGCTGAGCGACCAGCCCGGGGCCCCCTGCTCCCCCAGGCGGTGGGGGTGGCCGCCCACAACAGCCCGACAAAGCCCACAGGGCTGGGGGCCAGGAACTGGGGTGGGGGCGTGGCCACGGCGAGAAGGCCCCCGCCTGCCCCAGTCCCCCGGCGGGAGGGAGGAAACCCAGCCCAGCAGGGTTCGTGCTCTCCCTGCCAGCTCCCCGGGCGGCACAGCCCTGCCTCTCTGGGGACGACATCGAGGCCCAGCAGCCACCCCAGAGGGCAGGGGGCTGTCCCCAAACCCAGCCATGGTCAGGCCTCCCCCACCCAGGGGCTGTCTGACACCAGAAGGCAGGCCGACCTCAAGACCTCCACTCCCCTGGGACCAGGGTGCCACAGAGCTTTCCAGAACACGCAGACTCCAGGGCAGGCAGAGCCCGGCGCCCTGGGAGAAGGTCCCCAGCCGCACCGCAGGCTATGCGACGGCCAGGACCTGGCGGCCCTCTAGGCAGGAGACCGCAGACGGCAGAAGCCGGGTACCCCCCAACACCAGCCGCCACCGGACCCTGGCCAGACGCGTGCCGTCTTCTCTCTCCACGTGGGCTCCACTGCCCTCACCCCGATCTTGGTCTGGGCCCGTCCTTCCCCACCCCACCCGAGACACGAAGCCGCAGTGAGAAACGGACGAGCAGGAACCCCCCACCCCAGCCTTGCTGAGCCCTGAGCACGCTCACCAGGCCAGCCCTCCCGCGGCGGGGAGGGGGTGGGGACGGGAGTGTCGCCTGTCGCCTCTGGGACCCATACGGAGGGGCGGGCTGGCTCGGCCACCAGTGTTGGCAGGCCGGGCCTGCGGGACGAGGGCTCCGGTGCCCTCCAAGGCGGACCAGCCCCCAGGCCCTGCTGGGGCGCTCAGACCAGCCGGCCCACCCAGCACTGCTCACTCCGACCCGGGAAGCCCAGACCGCGGGGTGTGGGCCCGCACCTCTTCCAAGTGAGGCCAGGCCCCAGGCGAGTAGAGTCAGGCACAAACTGCCGAGGACACAGAGACAGGCTGGCGGATGCGCGCCACAGCCCCATCCAGACCCCAGGGCCAACTTGGGCAGATGAGAGAGGAAGACACATTCTCCCTGGAATTCCGCGTCCTGAGCCTTTCTACAACTGAGACCCCACTCACGTAGCCTCCTGCGAGCAGGGGGCCCAGTCTCTGGGGGTCCCTCTGGTCCGACCCCCCAGAACTCTGGGGCAGGCTCCTAAACTCCCCAGTGAGACTTCCTGTGGCCCCCCGAGGCCGTCCAAGGCCCGGGAGGCCTGTGGGAGACAGCAAGGAAAGTTAGAGTACACGAGTCCACAGAGGGAAGCCACTGATGGAGAGCTCAGATACGTGTCGCCTGAGGAATACGAGGGCCTGGGGCACAGGAGGGAGGTCTGACCCAGATCTGAGACTTACAGAAACAACAGGGCCCCTGAAGACTTAAACCTCACGCGATGCCCAACGCACGCGAAGCTGTGCACACGCACGGAGCCGGGAGGAGGGGAGGGCCCCACAGATGCGGCCCCCATGCCCCCGAGGGCCTCTCCCTGATCACTCGTGGGGATCACCAGGAAGCTACGAAGAAGCCCCAGCGCCCAGGCACCACCCCAGGGCTGCAGGTCTCGGGGTCTGGGGTATGGCCCGGGCCAGGGGCTTCACAGGGTCCTCCGCTGGTCCTGAAGGGCAGCCAGCCAGCGCAAGGCCACAGTGAACCGGGTCGATGCATTTGCCCCTGACTGTGCAGACCCCACCGGCCTCCCGTGCGGGCTGCTCCTGGAGAGAGAACGAGGAGAAACTGAGGCAGCATGCGCTGCAAAATTCTGCTCGAGTTTCAACAAAAACAAACTCGGCGCCATTACTCAGCGCCGGTGGAGGGGCCCCCGGGGAGGCACGGGGGAGGCCCCTGGGAGGCGCAGGGGGAGGCAGCGGGCCCAGCCCAGCCCACACCGCACGTGCGTCCTCCCCTCCCGTCCTCCCGGGCAGACATCACCCACCACAGCACGGCTCACTCTCAGGGCCCAGACTCCTCACCCCTGTGCCCCATCCGCTCTGCCAATCAGAGCAAGAGTGCCGGGTGCATGCGCCTCTGCCTGCCCGGGTAGTGGGGGGGGGGGAGGTGTTTTACGGAGACGAGAGCGCTCATGGCATAAGCCCCGGTCCCCTTCCTCCCTGGGCTCCAGGGAGCACCCGACCCCATCCGAACTAGCACCTCGGGCTCTCTTCCCCAACTGCAGGCAAAGCCTCTGCGCTCGCCCTCCGGGCGGCCTGTGGGCACGCTCGGAGCTGTCCCGGGTCTTGCCAACCTCACCCTGACCAACAAAGGTCAGGAATCTCAAAGCACCGGTGGCCTGACTTCCCAAAAAGGAACACCAGCCCCGCAAATGAATCTCGTTCCAACCCCTTCCCTTCCCAAGGCCTGGCATCGCCACACGGAGGGCACCCGAGCCTCCTGCCCGGAGACGTACGAGGAGGGGGCAGGCCACCTCCGGACCCGGGGGAGGGGGAGGCCCAGGCACAGCCTTCAGGAGGACGGGAAGCCTTGGGGCACGCCGGGGACACGCAGACCCCAAGCGGAGAACAGTGAGTCACTGGGTAGAGCCAGGGCTCTCGAAAGCCAGTGAAGGTCTGTGTGAAGGCAGCAGCGCCTGTGGCCCGGCCTCGGAACGGGCGACCAGCTGCACAGGTGCGCGGCTTCCGTGTGCAGACAGATGCGCGTGCACGCGAGGGGTGCACGAGCACACACCCCCGGCCGCCAGAAACTCCACCTTCGGGGGGATCTGAGAGCACACCTCCAGAAGCCCTCTCCTCCTTGGAGAAAACCAGCGCGCCGCCTCCCCTGCTGAGCCCGTCCCCTGGGTCCCCGGCCCCCAGGAACCCCCCACCGCCACGGGCCTGCCCCGCCCCACGCACAACACGGCCAGGAGCACTGCCCTCGGCCACCCAAGCCGCGGGACGCAGCCCAGGCTGCGCCACCAGGGGATGCCCCACAGCGAGCGTGGCGGCGAGAGACGGAAGGGCGGGAGAAGCCGGGCTGCAGACTCACTGCCGCACGCGTGCAGAGAAAGAGCAAATGGGCCCCCAACACTTCGGGTGGCTCAGCTCCCACCTCCCCACCCCAGAAAGGCCAGCTGGGCCTTGCCTCGGCGTCCCCGAAGGGAGGGGGGCACCCCTGCCCTCGCGGCTGACCGTGCCCAGCGGCGAGCGGGCCCCACTCGGCACCCCTGCGGGACGGGAAGGGGGCAGCAAGAACTGAGCGCCGGCCCCCCGGCCAACCCCGTGGCCCCCGCCCCCGGGGGAAGGGACGCCCCGAGTGCGGCCAGCCTGCTGAGGTGCAGAGCTGCTGCGGCACCGTCGGCCGCCGGGATCAGCCCCGACCCGCCAGAGGAAAACAAGCGAGGCCCGGCAGGAGGGTGGAGGGAGGCCGGGTGGTCCACCCGGCTGGGGCCAGTCTGCTGCCTGGCGAGTGGCCACGTGTGCCCGCTGCCAAGCAGGAGTGAGATGGGCGGGACAGGGCAGCCCTGCCGAGCCCTGCATTGCCTGCATGGGGGCCTGGAGCGGGGCCCCCGCACCCTCCTCCCTGGGACCTGAGCTGCACCCAGGGGCCCTGACACGGCCTCTCAGACCCCGGAGGGCCCTGGCCAGCAGCCACCAGGCCTGGCTGGATGCCACCACGGCCCTGTCCTCCTGACCCAGTGCACCGGCCACGGCTTCCAACAGGCCCACCCTCGGTGGCCCTGTCCGTCCGGGGCCTGGAGGCCCGGTGTCAGCTGGCCTGCCCGGCTCGCCAGCTACCCGGCCACTCCCTGGGCAGCCCCGCGAAGGGGCCCTGTCTTCCTCAGCCCCAGGGCCCAGATCACTGTCCCGTTGCTGCACCCAAGACCGGCCTCCCCGTCACACACGGCTCCCAGGACCCTCGCAAGCCCCACGCTGCCTGCGTGACCTCCGGGCTCAGCCCCCCAGGCTCCGGGCTGTGCAATCACAGCAGGGCTCCCGATGAGCGGGCAGCCGGACCTCAGCCGCCCGGCCCTGCCCAGCCCCGTGCACACACGCACAGACCCCAGACCCCCCTCCCCGCCAACTCTACACTTACAGACTGGAATCCCCCCAGCAACGCCCACGGCTGCCACGCCCCAGCCCGGCCGCAATCTGCACGCCCCCCACGCGCCCGCCCCCGCGAACCCTTCTGTGCCCGCTCACCTCTCATTCTGAGGGTCGAAATTCACTCACGGCCGCCGACGGCCGATTTTGTCTCGGCCTTGATGAAAGAAGGCCACGGAGCGGCATTTTAAACCTCAGTGCCACTGCTAATTGACGCGGCCCTGTCATCAGGAAGAACACGCCGAAAGGCCCGACACGGAGGCGGCGCCCCTCCCCCGCCCTCCCGGAGCCGCGGACGGTTCAGCTTCAATTTTTAATCGTTGATGAAATATTCACGGGCCGGGGAGGGGCTCACGTTTCCCGAGGTGTCGGATCCCTGCCCTCCCCAGGGGCTCCCCGAGCCAGAGAACACCGAGTTTGGGGTGACAGAGTCAGGGCTGGCCAGAGGAGCAGAGCCCATGGGGCGGGGCCGGACACCTGCCCGCCCCACGGCCAGCACCCTGCGTGTCCCCGGGGCCACGGGCGCCTGCCTTCCCTGCGTCCCTGCCCGGGGTACATCACGAGCCCTGCTACTGGTCAGGGGCCCCCAGTGCATGAGTCCCAGCAAAAGGACGCTGTGGCCCAAGGTCACCAGCCAGGACCCCTGGCCCCAGTCCTGCTGTGGCAGGACCTCCAGTGCCGGTCCAGCCCTCCAGAAGGACCAGCCCTGTCCCCAGCCCCCCGCTTCCTACGCAAACTGTCCGGGCGCCCAGCCCCCCATGCCGGGACCACCCCACACGCGGGCAGTCACTCCTCGGAGGCTGCTCGGGCTGCCCCTGGAGCCCAGGAGGGGACCCTGAGGCAGGAGAGGAGAGGCTCCGCCCACCCTCCGATGAGCAGGAGCAGGGCCAGGTGAGAAAGGCACACGCCGCCGGGCCTCGGACGAGCGCACCTGGGTCTCACAGGGAGCACGGTGCACGGCCAGCGGGCCGACACCCGCGGGGGTCCCAGCGAGAACGCAGAGCTGACGAGGGGCGGCGCGTCACTGCCGGCGGGAGCTCAGGACCCCCGACTTCCTGGGCAGTGTCCCCACGCGCAGCGGCAGCAGGGCGAGCACGGCTGGCCCACCTCCCTCCTACCCCCCCCTCCGCAGGCAGCCCCAGGGAGCCTCCACCCGGGAGGTCCGCACGGCTCTGCGCCCTCCTTTGCCCACGAGGGAACCGAGGCGCAGAGGGCTGCCCGGAGCCCCAGCTGGTAGGTGGGGACCAGGACGTGGGCCCAGGGGCTCTGAGGCCGAGGCTGGGCTTAGTGCCCTGCTCCGCCGCCCCTGGCCCCAGGGACCCCCAAGACCCGTACCCCTCCCTCCCCGCGAAGCGCCGGGCGGCTTCCACGCCCACCACGGGCGAGCCTGACACTGACCAGCTGCCGGGTCGCCCGGACAGGTTGTTCGATCAAAGCGCGTGGCGGGCAGGATGCCTCCCGGGATCTTGGGGCCGAGGAGCCCACCCGGCCATCTGCTGGGCCTGCTCTTCCGACCCCGGGCCTGCGCGGGCTCCGGACGCGGGGCTGAGCTAGGGTCCAGGGCATGGCGAAGGCACGCGGCGGGCCTGGCCAAGAGGAGAGGGAAGCATTGAAGGCAGAGCACAACGGCTTGTGCTGTCCACGCAGCTCCGTCTGTGGCAGCCCGCCCACCCGCCCCCCTGCCCAGCCCCCGGGGAGCGGGCCCAGACGACGCCCACGGACTCGGCCCCGAGAACTCAGGGGCACACAGGTGTAACTCTCAGCCCAGTCCCTCTGGTCCCCACCGTCAGGGGCAGGGACTTTCTCCCAAGGGCACAACTCTCTCAGTCCCCCCGAATCTTAGAGAGGTCAAACCTCACCAGCACACTGGCACCCCTCGGCCCCGGGGGCAGGTCCCAGCGCGCCAGCTGAGGTCCAGCCACACGCAGCCCGCCCAAGCAGGCTGCTTTCCTTCGCTCGCTCCCGGAGCCCCCCCAGAGGCCCTGTCCAGGCCCCACTGCTCGTGGAGAGATGGCCTCCCAATGCACCAAACCTGGCCGCACCCTGCACCCCGGCCGAGGCGCCCCCGGCCCAGAGCTGGCCTGAGTAGGACCACCGACAGTGCACCGGTGACCGAGCACAAAGCCCGGGGCAGCGGGGGGAGAAAGGCCCACGCATCACCAGCGTCGGGGGGGGCGGCTCCAGGCCTGGCTGGGGCAGGGAGCTGGGGTCTGCAGCTCTGGCCAGACCTCCCCCCCAACCCCACTGTCATCCGTGAGCCCAAGGGCAGAGCAGGTCCCTGCCGGCAGCAGGCCACAGCCCAGCACCACCCCCTCCCCTCCCCGCCACGGGCCTCCTGTCACTGGGTCCCCAACATGCCTGCCCCCTCCCCAGAACCTCTCTCCGTGGTGAGACCCTATCACTGCCACTCATGGGCGACACAGCTGGTGTCAGGGGACAGTTCCGCTCTCACTGGGGACCGTGAACCCCACAGGGCCCAGCTGCCCCGCTCTGTATCCAACATCTGGGAGGTGCCCTCGTGACCATCACTGCCAGATGGCAGTGGAGGGACAGGCCTGACGGAGGCCCAGGACCCCGGGAGCGGGTGTGGGTCTCACGCACGGGAGTGCCCTCTCTCAGGAAGGAAGGTGACCATCTGAGGAGGGGTCCCCATGGCCCCTGAACTCTACTGAGCGGCTCCCCCAGCCGTGACCCTCGGCCACCTGCGGCAGGGCATTCCTCCGACCGCCTGGAGCTCCAAGAGCAGCCCGGCCACCTTCGGCCTCCCACGGACACAGTGCTCACCACACCAGCAAAAGCCACTGGGGTCCCCGCCGCCACCTGTCCTCACTGTCCAGCCCCCATCGGCTGGCAAAACGCTGCCCCGAGAACATTCTGTGCTCTGGCCACACCCCCCAGAGTCCCCCATTTCTCCCTCGAGCTTGCACATCAGTCCAGTCTCCGCGCAGCCCTGTGCCGCCTCGCCATCTAACTGCCCCGCCAGAACCCTGGACGCCACCCCTGCCACACCCCACCAACGGCCCCCTCCCCCGGGGGTTCCCCGGGGCCCAAACCCCTTGGGCAGCCTGAGCCCCCGGAACCCCAGCCTGGCCTGTTGATTGTGGCTCTAACTACGCCCAGGTCCCCCAGCATGCCCCCACCTCCTCGGGGCCTCTGCACCATTCTCACCAGGGACCGGCGTCTCCCAACCCCCGCTGAGCCCCACAAGGGCTTCCCACGGCTGCCCCAGGGCAGGCCCCGCAGCCCTGGCCCCCAGCCGTACCCCACCTGGCTTTTCCTCCCGCCAGCCCCGACGCCTGCCCCCATCTCGGGGCCGGACCCGGTCCCTGCCCTGCAGCGACCCTCACAGCCTGAGCTCACTCCCGCATCAGGGCCTTTGCACACGCTGCCCCTCAGCCCGGAACGCCCTTCCTCCGGCTCGGCCGGCTACTCTTCCCCGCCCGCAAGCTGGCCCCAAACACACACACCCGGGACTTGCCCGTGGTCACCGCAGGCCTCAGGCCATCCTAGTTGAGCCCCCAAGCTCCTCTGGAGAAGGGGGTGCAGGGCTCAGAGGGGAGCCTCCTCCCGGGCCGCCCTTCTCAGAAGCGGCCCTGACGCTCCGGCGGCGGCCCCCCTGGCATTCGGCTCCCCGTCCGTCCGGGCGGCGTCCACCCCGCACTGTCCGGCCTCCTGGGCCGACGGAGGCACCAGGCTCAGGGGCGTGGAGACAAAGGCAGGCTGACCACCAGGAGCCCGCAATTAATCTCGGTCAACACCATGGCGAGCTGGGTCGTCCTCCACCCCGAGATTTACATTTTTATTAAATCACGAGGAAAATTACAAACATTATTACCTCCCTCAACCTGTAACCCTTTATTTGCCAGGCTCTGCACCCAGCTGCCCGCGCCATGGGTCCCAGGGTGATTTCTAGGCTCCTACCTCACCTCTGCCTTTCCCCTCCACAGTGACCACCTAGGGCCCTTCCCCACGGCCCAGGGCCCACCCCCAAAGGCCCAGGGTCCACTCCCACAGCCCGGGGTCCTCCCCCACAGCCCGGGGTCCTCCCCCCACTGCCCAGGGTCCTCCCCAATAGCCCAGGGTCCTCCACCACAGCCCAGGGTCCACTCCCACAGCCCGGGGTCCTCCCCGATAGCCCAGGGTCCCCCCCCACTGCCCGGGGTCCCCCCCCGCAAGGCCAAGGGTCCTCCCCGATAGCCTGGGGTCCTCCCCCACAGCCCGGGGTCCTCCCCAATAGCCTAGGTCTAGCCCAATTCCTGTCAAACCTTCCCCAGTGACCTCGAGTCAGACAGAACACCTGCCCTCAGACCTCAATTTCCCCTTTCTATAAGATGAGAAGAGTCAGGAGGTGGCAGAGTCTTGGCCAGGCCCCTCACTGTTGCCCCCCTACCCAGACACGGCCCCAAGCACCCGGGGCCCCCCAAGAGCTCTCACTAAGCAGAGCCCAGCAATGCTGCAAGGGCTGTTCCCCAGAGGCGGCACCTTCCCTTCACCCCTAAGGGTACCCGATTGTCCCCGCGAGTTTATCAATGGGAGGAGGCCGAGGCCAGGGGCAGGCGCAGGCCCTGGAAATGGGGCTCGGCCACATTCTTCCCGCACCTGCTACACTGAAGGCGTGGGGATGCCAGCAGTCCCTGGGGCACCCACAGTCCCAGAGCTCGCACCCCAGCCAGGGGGGCAGACGGGAGCCCCATCAACAAGCAGGCTGGGCTGGCTGAGGTGACCGTGGGGGAGAGGCCACAGCAGTGAGGGGGTCTGTGGGGGTGACACCCAAGTGAGATCAGAGAAGAGAAAACGGGACCACGGGGCAACGCGAGGAAGAGCATTCAGAGGGCACAGGGCGTGCAAAGGCCGTGAGCAGGGAGACGGCTGGGAACATTCTAGCACCAGGAAGCAGATCGGCACAGCTGGCCCACCTCCCCAGCAGGGACCAGCGCCAGGGCCAGAGTTGGGCCTTCACCCCAAGGACCATGCCAGCGTGGGAGAGACCACAAAAGGGCGGCACGATGGGGGTCAAGCGTCTCGGAACAAGTGAGCACCACAAGCAGCCCGAGTGGTCCCTGGGAGATCACGCTGGGCTGTCACCCACGCCCTCATGCACCCCACCCCAAAAGTTGCTGCCAGCCCCCAACACAGTCCCTACAGAGAACGTGGGGAAAGACACCATCAGACACAGAAGACACTGGGCCTCAGGCGTGGGAAAGAGCCCTTGGGGGCGGGCATCTGGGAGGGCTTCCTGGAGGAGGAGGCATCTGGGCACAGCACGCAAAGCAGGAGCAGTAGCACTGCCATTGTCCCATAGTGCGGCACCCACTCGCGCTTATCTGTGCCAGACGCTGACCCAGATTTGGTCATGAATGAAGCGGGTGAGTCGAGACCCTAATTACTTTTCACTCTCCCTGGTCATGCATTGTGCATTGGCGGTGAGTGGGGGGCAAGAGGAAAACTGGGCAGCACAATTAATCTCAGCGTCAATTGTTCTCTCTCTCCACGCTCCCCCCACCCCCGACCCCCCAGAGAAGAACCTTTTTTAGCTCAGTTTCACGAATACCTCTAGGGATAAGAAGGCAGTTGGCGCCATGGGGGGGCCCTCAGCCCTCAGACCCTGAACTAAGATCCAGCAGGAGGGGCCGGGCCAAGAATCCAGAACGCGAGGTCCGAGTAACAACACCCTGTGCCCCCCAGCCCCAAGCGCGTGGCGGTGGACCCCACTGGCCCGAGGCCACCAGCCCCAGACGGGAGCTTCCAAGTTCCAGGCTCCACACCCTGGCCGGGCCGCCTGCACGTCGGCCCTGGGGGGCCCCAGAGGATCACAAGCCCATCACATGCGCCCACCGCGCGCAGCCCAGGACACGCGAAGCCCCATCTCTGCGTTGGACCCAAACTTTCAACCTCCCCCCAGCACGTGGGACCCCAGGAGCTGGGGCCACCTCTGACAGTACAGACATTGCCCCGAGACACCCTGGTGGGGGCCGGTCTCCCCACGTGACAGAGCGGAAACTGGGGCCCTGGCCCCAAACTGTGCTGGACCAGGTGCCCGCAGACGGCCTCGGGGGGGTGTCCCCCGCCATCTCCTGCACAGACGCTCTGCCCTGGGGCGGCCACAGCCTCAGGGGCAGGAGGCGCCCTGGCCGAGGAGCTGGAGCAAAGGCCCTGTGAGTGCCAGCCCCCACTCCCCGCCTGGCAGCCCCCACCCCAGGAGGCTGGCCCCTGCTGGAGGGCTTCAGTGCTCCCTTCCACAACCACATCCGACTGTCGGGCCTGCGGTGACACGGAAGGAGGCCCCGAGCCCCAGCCTGCCACTCCGCCGGGGTGCGGGGATACCAGGCACTGCCGCCGAGGGGTGGTGGGACCCGACCCCGGAGAGCCCCTGGAGGAGCGGCATCCATGGAGGGTGGACAGAGCGGGAAGCCGGCAGGCGAAGCGGCGTGTGGTGGGAACCAGAGGCAGAAGCCGGCCTGGCCTGAGGACCAAGGGGCGTCCCGTGTGGCGGCAGGAGGGGCAGGGTGGACAGAAGGAAAGCCAGGCCAGGGGGGCACTGAGGGCCTCATCCTGCAGGCGCTGGGGAGCCACAGAAAGTGGTGCACTGGGGAGTGAGGTCTGGGGTAGGCGGCGGGGAGACACCCCCAGACACACCCCCAGGCTGAGCCCAGAGCCCCAGACCCAGCCCCGCCCCCAGGTCCTGCTGGGAACCCAGAGGCAGGAAGCGAGGGCCCTACTTCCCACCTTGGAGAGAAATCTGGGCTCTGTGGCGGATGCCCGGGGTTGGGGTTTTGTGGAGAAACCTCCGGTTTCCCCCACCCTGCGGCTGCTGAGTCAGGAGCACAGGGGTGGGACCCGAATCACAGACCCTTCCAGCAGCATGGGCAGGGAGCCAAGTCCGCTGGCCCCCAGCCCTGCCGAGCGCCTACTGCGTACCAGCCAGCTCCCAGCTGCGCGAGCCAGCTCCTGGCGCCTTGCCACGGCAGCAGCCCCTCCCAGGACCAGAAGCCACACCATCCACACTCCTCAGCGCTGGAAGGGATCCACTTGGAGCTGGGGGAACTAGGGCCCGGGGCACGCGAAGGTGGCCTTGTCTGCGTTGGGCCAATCCCCTCCTGGGGTATGGAGCAGATGGGGGTGGCAGGGACCTCAGAGGAACAGGGACACCCGGCTCAGGCCTGGGGACCCACCTCAAGGGGACAGAGGCCCAGCGGAATCAGGCTGCAGGAGTAGAGGAGTGGGGGGAGGCGGGCACGCCAGGCAGAGAGCACCATCTGCACAAAGCTCCAAGGTGGGACGTACGGGGCACGACCCCACCAGGAACTGCCTGCGGGGACCCAACGGGAGACTGCCAAGTCTGGGGGAGCTGCCCAGGCATGCCCACCGCATCCTGGTGGGGCCGGGAGGGCTGGCACAGGGCCGAAGGGCACTGCAGGCAGGAGGGCAGAGGGCAAGAGGGCGGCGGGGGGGGGGGACGTCATATCTGCTGACCAAGCCCCCGCCCCCACCGCCTTCGGGGAGAAATGCTCTTTCCCACAGTTACGAAAGATCCTCTTTGCTTGAAGGAAGAAGGGGAACCCAGAATCGTTCTACCCCAGGGCTCGGTGTTCGCTCACTGAAGTCGGGGGCTGGTCCCCATGACAGAGCCCCCCACCTGGACACCCACCCCTACGCGAGACCCAGAGAGAGGCCCATAAGGACTGGACAGGAAGCGCGACCCCCCAGTCCGTGCCAAGGCCACACCGGGCCACCGGTCTCACTTCCTGACCCTGGAGATCCCTGGTTCCCAGGGTGGCTCTGGAGCCAGCTGCCCCGAAACCACCCCTCCCAGGGGGGCAGGACTTTCACATCCTCCCCACGCTGCCCAGACCCACACCGAGTGCTCCCCCCTTCCGGGCGCCATGGGCGCTGACGGGCCATCTCTCCCATGTCCCAGCACCAGAGTAAGGGCAGATGAAGACACTGAGGTTCAGAGGGGCCCCCAGCCGCCACTCCTCCCGGCTCCCAAGCAAGAACTGAAGGTCTGGCCCGACTCAGGTTCACCGTCACGCCCACCCCAGAGGCAGGGGCCATCGCCCCCCTTCACGGACAACAAATCCGGCTCCGAGAGGGAGATGCTGGGCCGGGCCACACGGCTGTGCGGGCGTGAGCACCCTGGAGCCACCCAACCGACACAGGGCTTCCCAGGCTAGGAAGAGGAGCCCCTCCGCCCCGTGACAACAAGGCAGCCCCACCGGCCAGGCGCCCCCCGGCCACATAGGCCACCTCCCGAGGGCACGGCGGGGAGAAACCCCAGAAGCAAGGGCCTCTCCAGGGAGGAGGTGCCCCCACCTCAGCTGCGGGATTCGGCGTCCCGGCCTGTAATCAAGGGATCACCAAGGATCCCGGCACCCACATGTGCACACACGTACCCCTCACACCGCGGGATCCGGGCAGAGGCCTGCGGCTGTGTACGGTGCTCGCCGGAGTCAGCCGGAGCAGGAAGGGCCAGGAGGGAGGCCGGGCGGGCTCGTCCCGCACTGCCGCCTCTTACCTCCTCAGGCCGGAGGCCGGACCTGGGAAGCCCACAGAGCCCCTCCAGATGGCAGAGGGTCCCCGGGACCCGTGGGGCTCGGCGGGACGGGTTCAGGATCAACGGCGGCTGGCCTCTGCCATTTCCACCAGGGACAGACAGACACAGAGGGGCCGCGCCGGCGCAGAGGGGGGCGCGCCAGGCCCAGATGCCCTCGCCGAGTCTGCATCCTTCTTCTGTCCTCGGGAGGGCCCGAGCCCTGAGCCCTCATCCAGACCCAGCTGTCTGCGCTCGGGCCATCGGCCGCGCGGCACGCACCAGGCCCCGTACATCCCGGCACGGTGGGTCTGTGTCCCGTGTCCCCACCCGGGCAAGCAGCTCCCCGACATCCAAGCCCCCCGGGCCTCCCATCCCGACGGTGCGGACCCCCAACCCTGTGCACGGCCCACAGCGGGTCCTAGATAAACCCCGCCGCCTTCACTGCGGGCTCCCCCTACCCCTTCTGCCCGGCCTCTCCCCACTGAAGGCCTGGAGCGGGCAGCCCAGGGCAGCGTCCCATGCTGCCTCCTGTGGGACCCTGGCAGCAGTATTCCGGCTTCCTGGGCCTCAGTTTCCTTGTCCATGGAAGACCGGGAGAGGGCGTGCCATGGGCCGCCCCACACCCCGAGCCGTGTGACCTTGGAGATCTGCGTGGCCTCTCCTGTACGCGGAGCGCCGCACCGGGCACCCCGCGGACTGCAGCGGGCTCGTCCCACACCCCAACCCCACTCGAGCCTGTGGGGGGTCCGGTGCTTTCTTTCACAGTGCAGGACCCCGAGCCACCAGATGCCCGCCTGCTGCCTAGCTGTGCCCGCACGGGCAGACAAGGTCCCCAAGACCCCGCACCCTGGGCTGGGCCCGGAGTCCTTAGGGAGTCGCCCCCTAACCCGGGGTCTGCACACGCCCACAGCCAGCAGCGCCCGCCACGGGAAGACACCAGCTGGCCAGCCGGTCCAACGACCCCCGCCCGGGGGTGGGCCTTGCGGACCCCAGAGCACAGCCGGCTCCCGGGGCCCAGGAGGCCCAGCCCAGCCCTGCCCTCGACACCCTGTCCAGACCGGACCGAGGCAGGGACACTGCGTATTCGTCCACCCGCATGGCCACGGCCCAGCCCACCCGGCACACACTCTCCTCTGACAGGCCGCCCGAGCCCCGGCCTCCAGCTGAGAACCAGGGAAGGGTGTGAGGAAACCGAGTCAGGCACTGTCGACACGCTCCCCCCCCCCCCGCCCCTGCACACACACACACCATGGCTGGTCCCAGAGGACGGGAAGGGGCCACTGCAGAACTATCTGGGGAGGCAGGGAGCTCCCCGTGACCGAGTGAGCACGAGCCAAGCTGCTGGTCCCCCCTGGAGTCACAGAACACTCATCTTCTCGGAGGCCCCAGGCCTGGGCCAGGAAGCCGGGTGGAGACTGGAGGGCGGGGGCCTATCTGACCCAGAGTTGCTAAAAAGAGCTAACAGGGAAGTAAAAATAGGAAATAAAAATAAAATTGCTCCAGCCAGCCCTGGTTGTTTGTGTAGGAAACAAGGCATCT
This sequence comes from Nasua narica, assembly GCA_028533885.1. NCBI lineage: Eukaryota > Metazoa > Chordata > Mammalia > Carnivora > Procyonidae > Nasua > Nasua narica. Next base: position 78,634,870 of record CM052813.1, on the reverse strand, counting down.
ACCGCCCCAGAGGCGGGCTCAGCACCGGGCCCCTCCCAGACGAGGAATGTCTCCCCCAGCCTCCGGCTGCCACCAAGACCTCAGCTACACACCCGAGCCTCAAAGAGGAATCCCGAGGGCCTGGTTCGAACCCCAGTTCTGCCACCAACCAGGCGGGTGACCCTGGACAAGGAGCTGAGCACCCCCTCCCCATCGACGGGGCTACAAACCCACCTCCCGGATTCAGAGGGAGAGAGGGGTGCAGCACCGTGGTCCACACAAGGTTCCTGGCACCCCCACACGCCTCTCCGCCAGGTCCCCCTCCAGGCACATTCCCCTCTGCCAGCGCCCCATCTGCCCGCTTGCTCTGCCACCCACGGTGGGCAATCAGAAAATAAAGGCACCGGACTAGAGTGAGAGACAGGATCCGGCTCCCGGCCTGCCGTAGCTCACTGGGCGGCAATCAGACCTGAACTTCCTCGTGCAACAATCAGAGGAAGCCTTCCTTCCTATCCTTTCCTGTTGGGCCTGTGCAGGATCGGCACTAGGCTCATTCATACTAAAGTATGCATGACTGACCCTGGCTTCAGGTGTGGCTGGTTCTCCTGGGTGCAGAACTGGGCAGGAGAGAGTGAGCTGATCCTGGAGCTGAAAGCCCAGTCAGAGGGCAAGGAAGGCCCGTGGGGGCCCGAGGCATGCCATCCACCCCACCCCTGCAGCGTGAGGACCGCGTACTCCTGTAGGGCGCGTGCAGGGTCAGCACTCAGCCCGGGCCTGCAGCAGTGGGCGTGTGCGACGGGTGGGCCTCAGCAGCCCCCATGTGCTCATTCACAGTGCCCTTGTCACCCCCAGGAGCCCTCGAAGGCCACCCCTGGAGCTCACAGCCCCCTCCCAGAGGAACTGAAGTGGGCGGGGGGGAGTTGGCCTGAGAAGTCTGGAGGTGACATAACCAGTCTGACCCGGCATCAGTCGGCCCCAAAGCACCCTCCCCACGAGAGCCCGCTGTCTTCTAGAACGCACATCGGCTCCAGCCCTCTCCAGCCCCAGTTCCTCGTGGAACGCGCCTGCCCGCCAGCCCCGGCTGCTTCCTTAGCGCTGCCTGGCTCAGACCTGCCAGGCCTCCCCACGCACATACCCGTCCACACCGTCCGCTCGGCTCGGCTCGGCCCGCCCCAAGGGAGCCGGCCCACGGGAGATCGGGCCCATCTGCAACCCGGATGTGACCATGCTGGCCAGCAAGAGTGGGGGGCCACACAGAACACACACACGTGCACGTGCACACACAGGCCTGCACGCTCCCTCACACACGCATGCGGTGCACTCGAGCTCCAGACAGGAGTGAGCCTGCCGGGTCCCTCTGCCCCAGCGCGCATCTGGCTCCGAGGCCCTGAGCACAGGCTGGGGAGGACGGGGCCCCGAGGGTGGGGGGAGAACACAGGAGCAGTGGGCCGCGTGCCCAGCACCCTCCAGCCGACAGCCCCTCAGAGCCTGCCAGAAAGCTGAGGGAAGCCGAGGACAGGAGGCAGACGCGGGGCCCCTTGACCTCCAGGTCCCGGGGCCAAGGCTGAGGCCAGAGACTCCAGCAGCCCACCTGCCGCAGGCGCCGAGGCCGCTGACCCAGATCGCAGCCCGCAGTCCCGGGTTCCGGCGGGCGGGGACCGCCACGCATCAAGCATGAGTCCAGGCAGCCGCGGGACAACAGTGGTGACCACAGTAACCTAGTTCCGTGAAACGGGGGCGGGGGCAAGAAGGGGACACCAAGAGCTGCAGTCAGCAGGGCAGGGAGGGACCCGGGGCAAGCCCTCTCCTCACTCCACAGTCCCTGAGACACCCCACAAGGCCGGCCCCCACCCCTCGCCCACAGGGCTGGACAGAGCATGGGCCCCGGCCTCGGGGCCGGACCGCAGCGGTGGCCCAGGGGTGAGGGGCACTGATAACGAGCTCCGCAGCTTATCAGCCGCGTCCAGGGCCGGCCTGGACTCTCGAGCCGGCCCCTCCCCCTCCCACCCGCCGGCCCCGCTGCCCAATGCAGGAGACAGTCACTGCCCACGGGCAGATAAGGCCCAGGACTGGGCTGCGGGCAGGGAGGCCAGGCTCGCGGCAGCGGGCAGGCGCACGCGGGGGGCACGCCTCTCCCAAGAGCCGCAGCCAGCAAAGGCACCAGGAGACGTGACCTTGCCCTGTGAGCCTGGTCAGAGGGGCTGGGCGTCGGCGAGGAGGGGTTCCCCGCAGGCGGCCGGGATCACTCAGATTGTGCCCTGATGCGGGGCAGCCCTCTGAATCTGAACGCCGTGGCCCCGTTCTCTCTGTGAATCTCATCCCACTGCAGCCAGAGAGAAGTCGGCCGGCATCAGAGGCCTCGTGGTCGGGGGTTCCAGGCCGAGGGCCATGCCTGCACGCTTGCCCACCCTTCTGGCCCGAGGAGGGAGGCCCAGAGAGGCCTTGCCCGTCCCAGGCCGTGGCCCACCTCCCGCAACCCTCAGGCTCCCTGGAGCCATCATGAGCCCTGTTTGCAGGTGTGGAAACCGAGCTGGGACCCACACCAGGCCGTTCAGCCAAGGTGTGTGCTCCGCACCACCCCGCTGCCCGGGCACAGGTGGCAGGAGCCCAGGACGGGGCTCCCAGCATGCACCAGACAGGTCCCAGAGAGGAGTGTCCCGTGCGCAGGGGTGGGGGGAACCCGGTCTCCGGCTGGCGATCAAGGACACGCCCCACCCCGCTGTGTCCCCCCAGCCGCGGCGGGGGCCCGGGGTGGGAGGAATCTCTTCAAACTATCTCCCGCAGACCATCCAAGAGCTGGGGGCAGAGGGCGGCAGGAACAAGTCACGGGAGCCCCGCCAGAGCCGATGGAAGTCCCAGCACTCCCCCGCACCCGAGGCAGGGATGGGCCCCCTCCCTCTTCCTCAGCGTGCTCTCCCCACCAGTGAACCCCAGAGCTCCAGGCCGGCAGTCCCCACCACAAAAGGCAGCGCCGAGAAATGAAAGGGAAAGGGGGGGTGCTGCCTCCAAAGCCCGGCTCCAACAGCACCCCCACCGCACAGCCTGGAAGGATCCCACTGATGGGGCTGGGGCCCTGGCCTGCTTCCACCTCTGCTCTCCGTGGGGCCCGAGGGGTGACCTCCTCCCACTGCCAGGCTTTCCTGCCTCCCCCGCCAGCCGGCACCGCACATCCCAGCCCTGACCTCTCCCCTGTGCGCCAGGGGTGCAGCGGGGGGTGTCAGAACACATCCCACACTGAAGTCCCGGCCCCCCCAGGACCGCCCCCTACAGCTCCCTGCCCCGGGTAGAAGGCACAACGTTCTTCCCCGGCGCCAGGACCGCGTCTGCCTGGTCACCCCCACCCTGCCCTCCGGCCCTGCTTCCGACACAGCCACAGTGGCTCTGAGCTCCTGAAGGCAGAAGGCCCAGAGCCTCCTCCAGGTCCCCTGACTCCAGCTGTCCCCTCGCCTCTCGGTGGCTTGGCTCCAGCCACACAGGCAGATCCAAGGAGCTCTGCTCTGGGGTGGCCCCTGACAAAACAAAGCTTACGCACAGGTCCGAGCGCACAGACGCTGACTTCTCCCTAATAAACTCCTATGCATCCCTCAAGACCCAATTCAGAGGGCCCCCCCACCAAACCCCAGGGCAAGCTGAAAATGCTCCTACCCCGGCCTGCCTCCTGTACACCTTCCTGCCACCGCACTCGCATCGTGTCCTCGCCCAGAGTGACAGCAGGGATGACATCAGACCAGCCGACCTCAGCGCCACACTCCCCGCGCGTGACCTGCCCTCACACGCCATCAGCCCCACTTTACACATAAGAAAACCAAGGCCCAGAAAGGTTTTAAAAACGTGGCCCAAGGCGACCCACTGTCAGTCAGCAGCCCTGGGTCCGTCTCTGTTCTCTGACCCCAAACCCTTCAACTCTGCCACCCCAGGAGGGCCTGAGGTCTACGGACACATAGCCGGCCCGACAGACGGACGGATGGACAACAGGCAGGTGAGATGTTTGCTCTGGACCTCTTGGCCAGGCCCTGATCCCCGCCACCCCATGCCCACTCGGTTTCAACAAGATGTGCTTCGCGACAGAGGAAGGAACCAGGTCCTGACACGGGTGCTCCTTCGGGGCTGAGGGGCCCTCCCCAGATGCGTCTGGGCGTCTGACTCCGAAGGCAAGCCGGGATCTCTCCAGCAGTGGCGGCAGCTGCATTTAAAGCAAGCAGAGCAGGGGCTGGCCCCAGGAGCAGGAACACGCAGCGCTGCAGGCCCCCTCAAGGGCACAGGGGACCCTCCAGGGCAGGGTCCTGGCCCATCATCCCAGACCCTCCCTGCTCCGCCCTCAGGAATCAGCACCAGGCTGCATGCCGCAGGACTCCCCTCCCCTGAGGCCAGCAGACCCCCAGAAAGAGGGGATTCCGCACACGGGTAACAATTTTAAAAGCCAACTCGGCGAGGGACAGGCTCCCCGCACAGTTCCCCTGAAGTGCAGAGGGCAGGGGAGGCACCTGCAGGGCACTAATTCAATCAACAAACATTTGCGCAAGGCCGGGGCAGAACATTGCACTGTGGCTTCAGCCGCAAACAAGACCCAGGAGCCACCCCACGGCGGAGGAGGGGCGGCCTGCGACCTCAGGGACCCGCGGGGGACAGAGCCGCACCCCGGCAGCCATGCCTGCCAGGGGCCCCCGCCAGGAGCAGCCGCCTCGAATCCCACCTCCGGCTCCTCCAACCTCCCTCCTTCCACTTCACCAATGAGGAAACGGAGATAAAGAGGGAGGAAGTAACACGCTCCAAGGCACAGAGTTCCCGAGGCAGAGCCTCAGCGGGACAGTCGGGGGGAGGGGGGGGGGGCCCTGAGTGTGCCACCACTCCCCCAGGGCCCGCCGTCTGGAGAGGTCGGCCCCCTGCAGAAGGCTCCCTGGGGTCCCAGCCTTGGGGGTAGGCGGGCCCAGCCGGCCGGGAGGGCTGGAGCCTTCTCCTTGTGCCCCCCGAGACAGAAAAAGGAAGAGGGCCACCCTCCCCGCTGTCCCTGCCCCTCCACGTGGACCCAGGAAGACCAAAGCCGGCACTGCCCTGGCCCAGGGGTCACGGCCCAGCACCCAATGCCTCCGGTCCCCGCCTCCCAGCCCTCCTCCCGACCTTGGTCCGGGGAAGAAAGTCCAGGAGCAGGGGTGGGGCGGGGCCTGCTCCAACCCCTCCTGCGGACTCTGGCCTCATCGGTTCCTTCCTCGGTGCAGGGAGGGGGCAGCCCAGGGCGCACACAGGAGGCCCCTGGGCGAATGACTCCTCGCTGCCACCGGAAAAGGGGCAGGGGCCCCAGTGGGGGGCACCACAGGGAGGGGACAGAGAGTCGGGATGAAGAAAGGGCCCCACCCACAGAGGGACCCGGCAATGGCCACTCACCCCAGGAACCAGAGCTGTGAGCCAGGCTGACAGGTGGGGGCCGGTATGGGTCACATGCCGGGGCCTGGGAAGCAGAGGGGGCATCAGGCGAGGCGGCAGCCAGCTCAGAGGGGCTGCCGACAGCCAGAACGGGGTCTGCCGGGTGAGACGGGCCCCCCGCGACCCTCACTCCTCACGGGGTTAATTATTCCCAGACCAGCTGACTCCACACGCCACCACGAGCAGCCGCCAGCGCTCACGTGCCTCCTCATCAGCACCGACCTAGAACCCAGCCGGCAAGGGGGGAGCCACGGTAGCCTGGCCACGCAGCCAGATTCTTCCGCCATCCTCCAGGGAGGACCCCTACTCATACCCACAGGGGCACTGCCCTCCCTATCCCTCGCCGGGGCCAGAAATCCCCCAGGGAAGGTCCACCCCCCCCACCTTGATTCCCTCTCCACAGCCCTCCCCACAAACTCCTAGTCATGCCTCAAAACCCAACTGCAACAACACCTCTCCCGGGAAGCCTCCCCAGACAGTTTACGGGCGAGGACCCTGAAGTCCAGACAGGTGAATCTGCCAACCCAGGGCCACACAGATTCCAAGTCAGAGCCAGCCCGCTCTCCTCACTCGGGGCAGCCACCCCGAAGCAAGCCACGAACACGAGAAGGCAAAGAAGAACAGTAAGCGGTGCTTGATGAGACAGGAAGGGCTCCAGGGCCACGGGACATGGCGCGGAGGCCTGGCCCCGACGCTGCAGATGATGGAGAACCATGGAGAGTTCCGGGCTGGGAGATCAGAGCCCAAGGAGAGAGGAGGCTGACTTGACCTTGGGTGGCAACAGCAGGCCCCCACTGCCACCTCAGTGGCCGGTCCCCGGTCACAAGGTTCACCGTTTCCCCATCACGAGCTACTCGCCCCAAAGAGTTTTACCTGACACTCCCAGTTCAGGCCCAGAGCTGGGCCCAGCCAGAGCGACCCCAGGCCCCACCCCGGCCAACTCAGAGCCCACGGCTTCCCGGCACATAGGCACCTCACCCCCAGCCTGGGGCCTGTCCCCTCAACCCAAGGGGGCACAGAGCCCCTTCCTGAGAAGCTGGGCCCCAGCTGGGACACCCCAATCCGACAGCCACCAGCTTTTGGGAACCAGGCCAAGGTACCAGGATGGGAAGGGCAGAGACCTCGGGCAGCCAGAAGGCCAAGGAAACCGAGGCCGGGAAAGAAGGCACCTGCGCAGGCCTGCAGCGAGCTGGGCACAGAGCACACCTGGGCCGCCCACCCCCGCCCCGGCTGCACCTGCACACGGAAGCGGCCCTTCTGCCTCGCCCCCAAGCAGGGCAAGACGAGGGGGCCCAACGGACGCCCCTCACCCAGAGCCGCTCTGGACAGGGCCACGCCCCGGGGGACACACGGTCGGCCCCTGCTGTCTCCAGGAAGGACCCCCACCTCGGCTGAGACCCCAGGGCTTCACCAGCCACAGCATCTTGGGCGTATCATTCGACCTCCCAGAGCCTGAAGCCTGCATCCCAAAGCCGTGGCCTCAACACCCGTAGGCTGGGGGACAGCTCAGTTCACGGCTGCCACCGCGGCCACCACCGGCATCTCGACGGTCCCTGACCAGTGCCGCCCAGTGCCCGGCCCTGCCTCTGACCGGCAAACAACGAGCCAAGTGGGTCCTCCGGGCGCAAGGCCGGGTCCAGGGCAGAACGGGGACCGGGCCACCCCTCCCGCCCCTTGCCGGGACACGGGTGGCCTCCTCAGCTGCCACTGACGGCCGGTCGTGGGGTCGTCTCCGCGCCAGGTCAGCTCCCTGACCAGCCACACACGGCCCGGACCCCGGGCTGGGCGCTGCACAACCGCCCGCCCCTGACGCGGGCCCCGGCCCCAGGAAACCTCAGAAACGAGGGCAGGCAGGGGGGCGGCCTGCACGGGAGGAGAGCCACGGGCCAAGCACCTGCTCCACCACGACGGCCTCACACCCCTCCACGTGCGCCTAACCCACAGGGTGTCCGCGACGCAGCACAGTGACCTCCTGGGAGGCACGAGGAACCAGCAAGGCAAAGGGCCAGCGGCTCCGACGGCGGGCCGGGGCCCCGGCTGCCTGGCACGGAGTCCAGGCGGCGCCCCCGGCCCCGAACCGCACATCGGACACGACCAGCCGCGGCTAGGGACACGACCGGGGACACGACCAGCAGGCCCCCAGGAGGACGTGGCTAAGGACACGGCTGCAGAGCCCGTGCCACAGACGGGACAGAGGGGAGACGGGGGTGGGGGGCTCCGGGCCCCGCGGGCGCCTCCTCCGGACAAGCGGTCGTCTGCCGGGAGCCCGGGAGCACCGCGACTCTGGCCACCTGGGCTGTCACTGCCTGACCTCTGCCCGGGGCCAGTGCGGACACTTAAGCTAAATTGGTCAATTATGGGATACTTAGATCCCTCCCCGGGGCTTCCCAGCCTCCCTCGGTTCTGGGCCGCAGCACCAGGAAGCCTGTTGAATCAGTAACCTCATTACGGCCGGGAGGCCACACCCGGGGCCGGCTTTGAACTCCACAGGGTTTTATCCACTGCGCAGGAGGATTTACACACTCCTGGCCCCGGCCCAGCTCGCACTTCCCTCCCCTCCCCTCCACGCTGGAGGCTCCCTCTCCTGAGACCCATCGCCACCGGCCCTGTGCCCCAAGCACAGCAGGGAAACTGAGTCACGGCTGGAAACCACTGCCGCTCCGATGGGTCCACGGAGGTGCAGGGAGGCCAGGGCCGGGCTCTGGGTCACCTCAGAAGCGGGGTCTCTGACCAACAGTTCGTCTTTCTTCCCCAGCCCTAGCTAGAAGAGCTTGGAGTCACCTACCCCAGGAGCTCAGGGCCAACCGAGAACATCGCAAGGAGGAAGAGCCCGAGTTAATGCCTCGCACGGAGCCCTAAGGCCGGCCCCAACATGGCCCTCAGGTCCCTGCCCTGACCCCAGGACACCCAGGCGCCCTCACCCCTATGGACGGCCTGTCCCCCCAATCTGATCATTCCCCCAGACCTGGGCTTGAGCCCCTCTTGATCACCAGACCGTTCTGTCAGCTTTCCCAGAGCCCCACGAGCCCCCCAGGCCCTGGAATATGTGGGGAGGGGCACACGGGCTGCACAGCATCTCCCCCCAAGGACAGGCCAAGGGCCCGAGGGCCAGGAAGGGAGAGGGGGACAGGAGGCGAGCCAGGGGCAGGGAGGAAAACGACTCCCCTCCCATCCCCACGATCAGGGGCGGTAGAGATCCACGGTGGGCCCTGGGGCCTGGCCAGCCCGGCCCACGGAGGCCGCTGCACGGACTGGCCCACAAGGGCAAGGGCAGCAGCCCACACCTACCAAGTCGGGTTCCAGGCCCACCTGGGACCCCTCCTCCTTCCAGGTCCCGCCTGCCTCCAGCCCACCTGCTGCACAGAGCGGGAGGCCTAATTCCCACTGCAGACACCACCCCGCCCATGGCCCCCCACGGCCCCGGCCCCCCCAGACCTGCGCCCCAGGCCCTCACCTGGACACACTGTACCCTGCCTCCTTTCACGCCGCACGGCCTCTCCCAGCTGTGGCCACGCGGGCCTGGAGGCCGGGCCTCGGGGCCTTTGTCTCCGCTGTCCCTGCCACCGGAGGACCCCCCCCCACCACCTGTTGCAACCCCGCCTGTCCTTCAGAGCCCACGGCAGAACCCGCTCCGACGGGAAGGTTCGCCAGCCCTCCGCCCCTCAGACCCACCCCCGGGGGGACAGCAGGGCCAGGCCCGCACCCAGCAGCTACACCCCAGAAAAGCTCGTCCAGGCTCTGTTAGGATAGGCTGGGAAGGCCGGGGGTGTGCACCTGTGCCTGCACTCGTGTGTGTGCGTGTGTGTGCGTGCATGCACGCGTGTGTACACGTGGGCCTGTGTGTCCCCATGCACATCTGTGAGTGCGTGCGGACTTGTGTGCGCCATCTGGGCTGTGCGCTGGAAATGATGATCACAGAGACAAGGCCCCGCCCTGCCCTGGGGACCCCGTGGGGCCATTGTGGCCCAGCCACCTGCGACCTGGTTCCCTCGGGAATTTGCCGCCAGACAGCTCAGTCCAGCTGGGGGAAGAGGTGCGCCCCAGGCCGCAGGGGTCCTCAGGCTGGGCCTCTGGCTGCTGCTGACCCCACCCATGGCTTTCCAGCCCACCAGCCGACCCCCTGCCTCTCCCCACCAAAGACAACCCTGGACAAGGATCAGAGGTCTCTGCTCCCCAGAGGGCCTTCAGCGGGTCAAAGGGGACAGGAGGAACACAGCGAAGCTTCAACCCTCCGCCGAGTCCTACAGAATGGAACCCTCATCCACCCCCGGGGCCCACGATCCATCACAGAGCTCCGAGGGAGCCAGGACGGGGCGAACGGGGCGCACGTCCAGGCCCTGGGGGGTGCGCGGCTTCTGGCGATGCTGCCTGAGGGTCAGAGGGCCTAGGGGAAACGGCGCTCCCACCCTGGGGGGCGAGTCTGACCCAGAGGCTCAGCAAAGGCCATGACTGAAGGGCTCGCTGAGCCTGCCTCCGTGACGCCTCCACGAGGTCTCGAAAATCAAGTCCCACGTCCACAGCAGGTGCCCAGAGACCGGAACCATGAGCGCCCCCCAAGGGGCAGCGCGGACCCCAGAACAAGTCAGGGGAGCCTGAGACTAACAGGGTGGGCAAGGACCACGCGGGTCCATCTGGATTCCGAAGACCAGGAAATCAGGCCCCAGGAGGCCACCTCGCTCACCCAGGGCCACAGAGACACGGAGACGTGGGGATGAGGGACACTGGGACACAGGTCTCAGGGACAAGAGGCCACCCAGACACAGGGACGCATAACCAATGCCTGTGGGTAGAGCGCCTGGCAGGGCCCGATGGCGGGGCCGGAGTGCAGGGGAGCCACCGCGGTCGGAGAGGGAGAGTGTGAGCAGGCACACACCCAGGCCCGCACGCTCGTGTGCTCGCCCCCACTCTCCCCTGCACAGGCCGCGCCAATTGCATTTAGCTGCTTTCTGCCCCATTTCGCGCTCGTTCAGCTGCCGAGCGCGACTGCTCTGGAACTCCAGGGTGCGATCCCCCCTCTGGGAGGCGCCGGGGCCCAGCTGTGAGCCTCCGAACACCTCGTGCCAGGCTGGGGGGGCAGGGGCGCCAGCGAGTCCCCTACCTCTCCTCCAGGAAAGGCCTCGCGGGGCGGACCGGCAGGGGCGAGGGCACCCAGCCAGCCGAGGGGCCGCACCAGCGCTCGCTGAGCTCACAGAGGCTGGGGCGCCCTCCCTTCGGCGTCTGCGCCTCGCACTTGAGAGCCCCGGCCATCCCCTCGGCTTCAGGGTCTGGGTGGGTCCCGCGCACCAGACCTGGGCCGCACCCTGACCCGGGCGGGAGGGACGGGAGCCCTTGGCCACAGACGCCACCTCGGGAGAGGGGCCGTGGGGACAGAACAGGCTGCCTTCCCCAGCGCCCGGCAGGAGCCAACACCGGGGGCCACTTGACAGAGGCACAGCTGAGGCTCCGAGAGACAGGCGGGCAGGCCACACACACGTGCACACGCACACACACGTGCGCGCGCACACACACACATGCACACGCGCGCACACGGGCAGCGAGGAGAGGCGGGGACCACCGGCCCGGGAACAGAACACAGCCGTCCGCAGAGGTGCGGCTCCTTGTGCTCGCCCGTCCCACCCCAAGGACGGCCGGGTCCTCCCAGAGAGAGCGAGTGACAAAGGGGCGTGCCTGGGAGGGGCGGGCGGGGAGGGAGGAGGCTGGAACCGTCTCTCCCAGGACACAAATGTCGCAGGCAGGGCCGTGCAGGGGAGGGCAGGACAGGAGGGACTAGCCCTCTCCCCCACCCTTCCACAGCATCCCTCAATCGATCCGCTGAATAAGCACGAGGACAAAGGTCTCAAAGGGACCCCCGAATGGGCACCAGCAGCACCGCCTCCCAGGCTCTGAGCCACACAGCCTGAGTCCCGAGGGTCTGGACCCCTGCCGCAGCCCGAGCGCCACCAAGGGCCGCTTCCCACGGGGATGGACACCTCAAAGCCCTGGCCGCTGAGGCCTGCTACAAAGGGCAAACTGGGGCCAAACCGGAAGCCCGCGGCGAAGGGCAGGAGGAGCAGGGCTTGGCTCACGAAGCCTCGGCCCGATGGCGGGCCCGGCCTGGGCCGCCTCAGCAGCCCCGGCTCCGTGTCCAGCAGCGAGCAGCTGAGCGGGCCCAGGAGCCTCCCCTCCTGGGGGATGGGCCCCGCTCACCACTCGAGACCACAGCCCTGGAACCCAGCAAAGGGGAAAAGAGCCCATGCCGCCCAGCAAAGTGGAACTCCACAGGCGGCCCCCGGGGACTCCAGGCGTCTAAGGCTCTCTTGCCAGGCCACCCTCCGTGCCCCCAAGTCCGAGCCGCTCTCCTGGCACCAGAGCCCCGGGCACGCGCACCCAGCCCCGCCCGGGCGGGGGACCCACCCCGATCACCCAGCCCGTGCCACACACTCCTCAGCTACCCACCCACGCTCCTTTCCCAGGAGAGGACACAGAGAGGGTGGGGTGGAGGCCAGGGAAAGCAGGCAGAGGGCCTCCTGGAGGAGGCGCAGCTCCCGCAGGCCCTGAAGGGCAGACACAGCTGGAAGCCCAGCCGGAACTCCCCGGCAGCCGCCCGTGGGTGAGCGGGGCTGCTGGCTCAACTCTGCCTAACCCTAGCTCCCAGCCGCCGCCGGCCCTCCCAGCGCGGCCCTTCCTGGGGCCAGCTCATTCCACCCATGTCTGGGCAGAGGGGGTCAGGGCTGCATACTGGGCCCAGGCGAAGCTGCAGGCTGCGAGGCCTCGGCCACGGTCAGGCCGCAGGAAGGCTGTTTTTCTCACCCTGACACTTCTCCTGTCAACAAACAGAGCCCCTCCGGAGTTGACCAAAATAAACGCCCAACAGCCGGCAGTGCCCAGGCCTTAGACGGAACGGCCTCAGCAGGCCGGACTCCAAGCCGGACTCCAAGCCCGGCCTCCCCAGAGTCATGTGACCCTGTTATTTCGGGAGGCCCCGGTATGTGCTCTATTTTGGGTCCCTTGGGGCTCTGATGTTACCAGAAGCCCCTCACCAGGGTTCCAAGCACACTCAGGTCCCCAAGAGGGTGAGGGACCCCCAGAGGATGGCCAGTGGGCCTAACACTCCCTTCCCACCCCAGGCAAGTGAGCCACTGTAGCCCGGCGGGGCCTGAGACCTTCGGGCGTCCCTCGCAGGCCCGGCCTTCTAGCCCCACCACCCAGGTGGGTGCCAATGCAGCCCCCCCCATGGCTATGGGGGGGCACCGAGCAGCAGGGGCAGGAAGCAGGGGCTCGTCCCTGCCCCTCGCCAGGTAGCTCAGCGGGCAGACTCCCTGGTGGGCGAGGGTGAGGGCGAGGGCCCAGCCCCACCAAGGCCTGAGGCAGTGGGTGCTGGGGAGGAGGCCCTCTCTGCCCAAGGCCCCGCGAGCCCAAGAGGCGGGCGGTGCGGCCTTCCCTGCAGCGCCAGGGCTGGCCTGGGCTGCCAGCCGGGCCCCGGACGAGTGAGCGGGCCTTCCAACACTCGCCCCCATGAGGGATTAGGCTGTGTTTACAAAAGAGCTTGGGCAAGTAGCTGCTTAATCGGACCTTCCACTCCACAGCTCTTCAGAGCCGGTCACAAGCTCAGAAAAAAATAAAATGTCATCAGAGCCCGGGACTCTCCACTCAAGCCCAGGGCCTGGGCTGCTGGGAGGCCACCAGCCTGGGGGAGGAAAAGCCTCTGAGTCTTTGAGGGACCCGACTGGGTCCCTGGGGCCCTGGTCCAGAGGCAGGACCTCTCTCTCCTTCCCATGGGGACTCCTGCACCACCAGCGTGCAGCCCGGGCCGTACTTGTGCCAACTCCCAGGACCCTCCCAGGGCGTCAGAGACAGAGACCCTTCCTGCCCCTAGCACCCAGCCCGGGCCCGGCTACCTCGGGGACCGGGAGCAAAGACAGAGAGGAGCACTCTCAATCCAGAAAGCATCCTCCGGGAGAGTGTGTGTGTGTGACGGCGCACACAGTGGGGGAAAAGGAGAGACAACTTCGCTTTCTTTTCTCTTCCACGCACACGGACTGGGGGTTCAAATCCAAAATCCACCACTTTGCAACCTGTGGCCTCGGCTTCTCCCTACCAGTTTTCTCACCTGCAGAATGGGCGTGAGTGCCCACCCCCGGAGGCTGTAGGGAAGACCAGGCTCACTCGAGGAGGGCACTCAGCTTGGTGCCTTTGGAGTCTGCATCTTACAGAATCAGAGAGGGGGTCTTCCTAGATCTCACAAACCTGACGAACCCTGGTCCAGTCTCCCTGCAGCACCCCGGTTTGGGAGCGGGCTGAGGGGTGTCTGGGGTGCTCACGCCCTCACCCTGACCCCTGGGGATGTGGGGAGCAGGCTCACCTCCACCTCCAAATCTCAGCAAGCATTCCTGCAGCTGTGCTAGGTTCTGACTGCCAACCTGGTGGCGAAACAGGGCCCCAGGCTGCTGGGGGGGGGGGCACGCAGGAGGGGTGGCTGCCCGAGGGGTTTCATTCATAATCAGCTGTTTTAATTTCCATTCAGCACAGATCCTTCACCCAGCCTGACAGCCTGGCTGCCGGCCCCACCACCAAATTAATATCCTTCCCGCGCTCGTTCATAAAGTCTCCCCAACCCTTCCCCCCTTCCCTGCCTCTCACTGGCTCCCAAACCCTAGGGAGGGCGCGGCTGGGGGCGCCCGGCCAAGCCCCTACCCCCTCCTATATGGGTCGGGGCCTGGAGTGGGGTGCCAGTCTGGGGCAGGGAAGCCCCTGGCCGGGATGGCACTAGAAGGACGGGAAAACTGAGCCTCTGCGCCTCTGGGGTGTCCTACCCCCAAGTGCAGGACCAGCAACCCCCCCCCACAACGCCCCGCACAACCCTCCGGGTGCGCGGGAGTGAGGGTCCCGTTTCTGGGATGGGGCCTTCCCGGGTCTGATGTCCCCGGTGCTACGGGCCCTGGGTGACCCTGCCCACCCGCGCCCGGGCTGCCCTGCGGGAGGAGGGGTCCCGCGCGTTCCAGGGCCGGCGGCCTGCTGGCCTCCGCAGCCCAGGCGGCGGCGCACAGGCCGTCCCGGTGCCAGGGCGGCCGCAGGCTGGGAGCGCACAAGTTGCTCCGCCCGCCCCGACCCGGCCCCTGCGCAGCCCGGCGGGAGCTGCGCGCCCGGGGCCGCAGGCGGACCAGCGTAGCCGAGAGGGGTGCTGGGGGGAAGCCGGGCCGGACCCCCGTCCGCAGCCGACCGCCACCCCCACCTTCGCCCCGCCGCCTCCGCCGGCGGCCCGCTGCCCGCTCCCTCCCCGCGACCGAGGGGCGGCCCGGCGCCCGCGCCCCCCGCCCCGGCCGGCCCGGGAAAAGTTGCCCGGCCGCCCGCCCCGGGCTGGAGCCCCAACTCGGCAAGGGCCGTGCGGGGGGCGCGGGGCCGGGCGGGCCGGGCCGGGCGCCCCCCACGCCGGGAACGCGCCCCGGCGCCCCGCCGCCCCGCCGGCCCGGCCCGCGAGCACTCACCGAGCGGCAGGAAATGTTTGGTGTCCATGTCGGCGGCGACCGCGGCCGGAGGCGGGACGGCGGGGAGAGCGCGGCGGCCCCCGGCGCGGCCGGCCGGGCCCGGGCGGCGGGAGCCGGCGGCGGCGGGGCGGCGGCGGCGCGCGGAGGCCGCGGCGCGGCGAGTTGTTGCAAAAGTCGCCCAACAATGTAAACTACTTGCGCTGCGCGCCGCCGCCGCGCGCCCGCGCCCGCGCCCGCGCCCCCGCCGCGCGCGCCGCTGCTCGCTCCGCTCCGACCGCGGCGGCGCCAGCGGGGGGGCGGCGGGGGGCCCGCGACGGGCGCGGACTCGGCGCAACGCCGCCGCCGCCGCCCCGCCCGGCCCGGCCGCCCCGCCCGGCGCGCGTCCCCCGCGGACCCCAGGCCCCCCCGCCCCGCGAGCGAGCACGCGCGCGCGCGCGGGCGCCGGAGCGCGAGCGCGCAGCGGGCGCCGCGCAAACTTGCGAGTTGGCCGCGGCCGGGCTTCCCGGGAGCCGCGCGGGGGCGGCGGGGGAGGGGCGGGCGCGGGGTTCCCTCCCTGCTGTCCCCAGCCCTCCGCGCGGAGGGGGAGGCGGGCAGGCGGCTGAATCCTGCGCGGCCGGGCCATTGTCTGGGCGGCCACACAAAGCGGCCAGCCAAGCCGCGCGCCGCCCCCGCCCGCCGCCACGTGGGGAAACTGAGGCCCGCGGTGGCCCGGGCTCGCGCGGGGGCGCGGGCTAGGCCTCCGCCTGCGAGTCCTCTAGTTTCTGGATCTATCCCCTGGCCGCCCCCGACCTTCACACCCTAGGGAAGCCGTGGTCCCCAGGCACCCTCTGCCCTGCCCTGTGGCCGCCCGCAGCGGGCAGCCTGGCCAGCCCGGAGGGGCGGGGGTGGGGGCTCGAGCTCCTGCACGCTGGCCCAACTTCAGGGACCTCTCCTTAGCAGCACCGGGCTGGGGAGAAGCTGCCGTGAGTTGGGTGCTGACTTTGGGGGCCAGTGGCTACTTCTCTGCCCTGACTTAAATCCCTGATTGCTTAAAAACGAAAGGAAGCAGCTTGGCCCTGGGACCTCTTGGCGGCAGGAGTTGGGGTTCATGCATTACAGGCTTGGGGTGAGCCTCCCTAAGCAGATGTAGCCCAGGGGCGCCCCCTCCCCTCCAGCCCCCAAGAACCTGGTGCTCTGAGGCACTCAGCATAGAGACCCAGGCTCTGGGTGGGGCTTAGCAAAGATCCTGGGGCCAGTGGGCTGCTGATGGTGGAGGGCGGTTAGCCCGAATGTGGATGGCCTTAGTGTCCAGAGACTGAGGCCCTTGACAAGGAAAGGAGTGCCTGGCTGCCACCTGTGTGACCCTGGGGAAGCCTTGCCACCCCTCTGGGCTCTGCTTTTCCCTCTGGGAAATGGGGAGTGGCAGGACCCACGACCCACCTGACCGCCAGGAGCTAGATCTCAAGAGGGCCACAGTGACCTGTCCTGGGGGAGTTTCTCATCCCACTTGGGGCAGGAGCATGGCGGCTGGAGCCCTGGTTGGGGAGCTCCCCCCCCCCCACGCCACTCCCGGCCAGCAAAACCACAAGCCACAGCCCTGGCTTGTACTGTCCCCCTGGCTTCTCCTTGACCCACCATTCCTTCCCCTTCGCTGGCTCTCAGGCCCTGTGCCCACTGTCCCCCACACCCCTTGCAGCTCCTCGCTTTCCCTCCAGCCCAGCCTGTTTAACTGGGGCCCTCATCCACTGTTATCACGGCCTTCCTCACTTCCCCGGGGCGCAGCTTCGAAAACTGATTTCCTTCTGCCAGGGCTGGGGGCGGGGAAGCACACAAGGAAAGCTCTGACAAGGCACAGACTCGGGCAGTGACACGGGTGTACAGAGAGCGTGCCGAGTGCCAGCCCCAGCTCTCGGGCCTGGCTCCATCGCGCCGTGTCATGCCCGTGGCCATGGTACACCGTCAGTGCCCCTTCTGGACCCTGACCTACTGGCCGGCGTCCTCAGGCCTTGCCCCTCCAACTACGGAAGAGGCCAGATGCCCTTTTCGTGCAGGGACCCGACTGGGCACAACTGCCCAGGAAGAGGAGCCCCCAGGACCTCAGTGCCATCTCTTTTGCTTGACAGGGTCACCCAACATCCACGGGCCGGGGACACTACAAGCCGCCTGGCTGGGGAGGACACATAGGCTGACACATGTCACGCAGCAGTGATGGGGAAGCCAAGATTTGAACCCAGGGCCTGTCCTTGGACCTACTGGTCAGGTCCCACAGGCCCCAGTGACCGTCAGTAAGGCTGCCTTCCCGCCATGTCCCGGAAGGACAGCCTGTCCACAATCCAAGGCCCTGGGCCTCAGGACAGAGAGGATGAGCCTGGTGGGCAGGGAGGAGCGGGAGAGAGCGCAGTGAGCGATCGCATGGCCCATTCAGTCATTCAACAAACATCTGTGGAACCCTTACTCAGGGGGAGGTGTGGTCCCAGAGGGACAGGCATGGGCCAGATCCCAGCTCAGCCCCTCTCCAGCCGTGTAGCAGGCCAGGTCTCTCCCCTCTCTGGGCCTCAGTTTCCTCATTTGCAAAGTAGGGATGACACGCCCTCTCCCTGAGTCACCGTGCAGATGAAGTGAGATAATAAGGAAAGTCTGGCACCATGGGGAGGAGCTCAGTGAGTTCAGCCACTACTTCTACCGCTACTGCTATCATTATGAGATGACGACTTAGGCCCTCCAGGAGCCCCCGCCCCGAACCAGAGACAGGACGTGCCTACAGGGGCCTCTCATGTGAGGGGCAGAGCCGTGGGCACACAGGAAGCGGTGCGGACGATGGGGCCCATGCAGCCAGGGGCCCCAGGCACTTCCGGGGACCGCTGGTCCTCCAGCTGGGTTTGAAGGAGGGAGGTTTCCTTTGGGTAGAGGCAGGGGTGAGGGCAGGGCAGGCAGCAGGACCGGTGTGAGCACCGGCCGGGGTGGGAGGTGCTCAGATCCTGGAGGGAACAGCAGGCAGCCTGCTGGGAGGGCAGGTCGGAACTCGCTGGGCGCTTGTGGGAAAGCCAGTCCTGGAGGCTTTCTGAAGTCACCTCTGGCAGTGGGCAGCCTGGCACCGGGGGCTCCCAGCCCCTCCCTAGCCCCACCCCTGCCGCAGAAAACTCTGGAATCGGTGGGGCCTGGAGACAGGGAGCCACACACAGGCCAATTTCCACTGGGCTCCCCACCCCCAGGGAAGGCACAGAGGCAAGGAAGCAAGGGGGTGCAGGGCCCTCTGTTCGTAAGAGAGGCCCGAGGAGGGGTCCCCCAGCCCTCAGCCTCTCCAGGGCTCCTGCCGTCATGTGCGGGGCCCAAGACCACAGACCCACTTAAAATCCAGCTCACAGATGCTGGACTGGTCCCAGGTGCCCGCAGACTTGCCTCCTGGTCAGGAGTGCGGGGCTCAGAGCGACCCGGAGCCACCGCCTGCGGGCAGGGGGGCCCTCAGCAAACCCATCCCCTTGGTGGAAAATGCCCGTACTGCTTGTTATTTCTATTTTTCGCTCTCCCCTGAAGCCGGGGCTCTTTGTGGAAACGCTCCCACAAGACACCGCCCGGGACAGTAGCTGCCCCATTTGGAGTGGCCGGGTCCCAGCTAACCATGGAAAAAAATGCCCCCCGCCTTCCTGCCGTGTGCTTCTGCGGCCAAAAATGTTTTTATAGTAATATTCATCTATTTACAACCTGAGATCTAAGAGGGTTTTGTTTTTTGTTTGGGGCTTTTTTTTTTTTTTCTTTTAAACCATCCCTGAAGGATGCTTTTTTAGGTACTTTGGCCTATTTCATGTGCCTGTCTCGACACAGACTTGTAAACACTCCAGAATCACTGGGTGAATAATATTTTTAAAGGTCCACGTCTGCTTGGCAGGGGCCCCTGAGGCCGGTGTTTGGGTGGACGGCTCCAGGCAGTTCCTGGGACAGAAGTGCCACCTCGGCTGCTTCTGGTTCCTTCCCCTAAAGGGGGTCCATGAGATCCTGAGAGGGTGGGTGACCCGCAGGACCCCACAGGGGCTCGGGGTCCTTGGCCCCCAGCAAGGAGAGGGGCTTGGGCACTCACGCCTGTCCTCATGGGTGGGTAGCCTGCCTCTGTCCCCAAACACCCGGCCCAGAGGGCCCTCTGTCCCCAACTCTATGGCTTCTGGGGGGTGGTGACAGGTGACCCCCACTGGGAGATGAGGGTGAAGCCCAGTGAGGCCTGATGGAGCTGCCCCATCCTGTCTCTCCCTCGGTCTGGAGAACACGGGAAAGCTCGTCATCCACCTCCAGCGTGTTCGGCTTAATGGAGGGAAGGAGCAAGGATGGGAGAAAAGGGGAGAGGGGAGGGGAGATGAAAAGGAGAGAAGGGAGGGGGGAGGGAAACAGGGGAGAGGAGAGGAGGCTGGCTAGGCCCTCTGCAGAAAGCCTTCAGCCCTGCAGCACCCCCACCGCCCCTGTCAGCAGCTTCCGGCCCCAAAGATCGGCTGGCCCCGCGCACCGAGACCCGCAGGCAATAGGAGCAGCGGGGAGTGCATGAGTCGGGGGCCCTGAAGGTGGCCTCTTACTCCCATCACGGGTGGGAGGCCAGTTCCAGACCTCCAGGGAGCTAAGGGCAGTTTGGGCAAAGCCATTCAAGTGAGCCTGAGGCCTAAGGGGATAAGGGACCTATTAGTGGAGAAGGACCAGCATTTCAGAGAACGGGTGGGTCCCCTCCAGGACCCTCCAAAGAGGGAGGTACTCCTGGAAGGAGTCCCAGCTGCCTGGGGGGAGGCAGGTGCAGCCGGGAGGCTGGAGAGCGCCCAGGTTTCCAGGAGTTCCGAGTCAGGAGAGTGCATGGAGGCTTCCTGGGTGCCTCTGGGTGCCAGGTCTGCGCACATTGCAAGACACTGTCCCCTCCATCCACCCGGCCCAGCAGGCCGAGACTCCCATTTCCCCATTTCACAGATGGAGCTACTGAGGCTGAGAGGGGCAGTGACTGGCTCTGGGCTATGCAGTGGCTTCAGCACCAGGGGCCCCAGACTCACGGGGGAGGCCTTGGGACAACCACCAGGCCTTGGACCCCACCTTGAGCAAACTCCCCCAGGGCCCTGCCCCTCACAGTGTTGGGGTGGGGGTCAGCTGGGCCCCGGGAGGGCCAGACAAGACCGGACTACAGATCGAAGGGTCAGGCAGCAAAACAGAGAAACTGGGTTCCAGGAGGGGAGGCCACCAGCCCTCCCGTGGCCCTTTCCGATCCGTGGTCTCTGATAAAGTGGAAGAGAAGAGCCACCAGCCACAGATACTTCCCAGCACCCGCGGGAAACCTGTGCACAGCAAAACCGATCACGGGAGCCACAAGAATCCGCCACGGGAGCTGAGGGACAGGGCTCAGAACCCCAGCCCGGCGCCAGGGCGGACCTGGGAGGGGCGGGCCTTGGCAGCCCCCGCCCTGGAGCCGGTACACCCCTCCCCGGCTCCGCCCCTCCCCGGCTCCGCCCCTCCGTGCCCTGTCCTGACGCCCAACCGTCTAGCAAGAAGGCAGTGTGCTTTGGGGGGGGGGGGGGTATTTATTATCGACAATTGCTCCATGAATCTCCCTCTATACACATACATATACATAAGAGGTAGATAAATATTCAGGGAAGAGCCACCATGCCCGATCTCACTGATGGAGTCAACTTGCCCCCATAAAGATAACGGGAAATGATTCATAATATTTATTTGACAGACATGATATGAACCGTAATAGCCTGTTGGGATTAAAAATATCCGTACGTCTCTGTCATCCACCAATGTGGTTTAAATATTATATATGTGGCCACTGCGGCAACTGGGAGCGGGAAGCCTTATTGATAGCGGCCATAAAAAGGAGTCGTTTTGCACTGAAGAATGGGAAAAGTACCCAAGGAGTTTGCCCCAATGCTCCTTGGGGCTCACGTCGAAAGAAACTGTGCTGAGAGCCGAGGGTCCCCGCACATGGGGGCGAAGACCAGCCCTCAGCTCGTGGCTCGTGGCCATCTGGGGCAGGAGGGGGCCCGGCCCGGCTCCAGGCGGAGGCTCAGGGTCCCCACGGAAGAGGCCACCCCAGGCCCAGTCCCCACCCTTTCTGGCTGGAGACTCCGAATGGTCAGCCTGTCCCCAACCTCCACCCCCCTTGCCCGTCGTCCCCGAAGTCGGTCACTCCCTGCTTCAAAACCCTTTCATGCTCCCCACCACAGGAGGGATAAAGTCCAAACTCCTAAGAAAACGGGCCAGGCTCTCCCCTCCTCCCAGCGACCAGCACCCAGCCCTTCCCACAAGCCACACCCCCCCCGGGCCAGAAGGGCGCAACTGCTACTTGAGACCATGACCCACTGCTGGCCAGTGCCTAGTGACTTGAAGACCCAACCCCGAGGACCCCTCTGGGCAGTTTGCCGACCACTCTTCGCCAGCACATCACCCCCCACACCCCCAAGTCTAGCTAGGGCTTCTCTGTGCCTCACAGCAACCTGTACCCTGTGTGCCTCCATGAGGTCTATTTCTTAGATATTCCCAAGGCCAGGGACCCAGGATCACCCATTTCTATCCCGCCCCCCCACTGTGGGAGCTGCAAATGGTCAAAGAGGGAGGGAGCTCCCCCTCCGAGCTCTGGGGGTGGGATCTCGGGATTCCTGTTTCTATCTCTAGGCTCGGTCCTTCTAGACTTAGAGAAGCATCCTTTCCTCCTGGGACCTCAGCTTATCTACCCCTGCAATGTGCCTTCAGCATGGTGGGGGGGGAGTGAGGGGGGTCAGGACCCCTCAGATACCCACAGGCATTTACACACAGGAAGCTCTTTAGGGTTTGCTTTGGGAAGTGCCCAAAAGAGTTGGCCCTGAGAAAATTACAGGGAGGGTTACCCCCTCCATCACCACCCTACCTCACCCCTCCCGACCTGGTCCCACCCGCCAGCCCCCAGCCCCCTCAGGGAGCCTCGTCCCCAGGCCCAGTGAATTACCATCTCATGGTGACAATTGGCCTTTGTTTGTCCCACTAATGAGGGTCCCAGCTCCCCAAAGGAGCAGCTTTGGAGCTGAGGGAGTGGGAGGGGCGGGGCTGTCCTGGAAATGAGGTCACCCAGGAGGAGGGCCCCAGCACTGCGCCCTGGTCTCAGCACCCCGCCACCACCCCGGGAGAGAAGGCCGGACCGGAGGAAAGGTGAGCACCAGGCCCGAGCATCGCTGATGGCCCAAGGGACCCGCAGCACGTGTTTCCCCTGCTGCAGGCACAGACCCCCTCTTTACCCGTTTTGGGGAGACCAGCTCCTGCTAAGGCCCCCCGATGTTCCCAGCCTCCCGCTGCGTAGGCGGCGCTGGTCGGTCACACGTGTGGCTCCCCCCTGCACCAATAAATCCCGGGCCAGGACAGGAGCTCCCGCTGTCCACGCGGAGGGTCCCCGGGGCCTCTCTCAAGCACTAGGCTTCTGTACTTCGGGCTCCTCCCACTCCCCCCACAGACCCTGCCCGAACCCCGCACAAGTGGGCACTCGTGAATGGGCCGCCTCCCCCCCCCGCCCCTCCCCACCTGCCATGGGACAGTGGAACCTCAGAAGGGGGAAATGGAGACCTGGTGGGGGGGTCATGGGTCCCATGCACAGCCTGGACAGCTGCCCTGGACGTCTGACTGTTTTTTCCCCTTAAACAAGATTTTCTTTACTGTCATAAAATATTTTCTAGGGTAAGTGAGCTAGCTAACACACACACACCCCGACGTGCCTCTGGACAGCCTGTCTCCTCGCCCTCCCCTCCCCTCCCTTCCCCTCCTCCCCTTCCCCTTCCCCCCCTGCTCTTGGGGATTGGAGAAATGGATGCAGCAGCCAGAACAGAGAGAAACCTGCAGAAAGACGGAGTCTCGCGTTTTGCTTGGTTCCGTTTCCTCAACGACCCTGGCGTGGGAGGGCAGGTGGAAGACGGGGGGAGGGACCACGCCCTGGGTGGGGCCGGCGGGGGGCCCCCTCCCCAGCCTGCCCACGACCCCCCGACTCCTGAGGGGCCGCCCAGTCACGGCCGAGGCACAGACACCCCGAATCAGGAGGGAACCCCAGTGATGGGGGGGCGATAGGACGGACCCTGTGAGGTTCAAGTGTGAATCAAAGGCGATAATGTCCGGAAAGCCGCCAGCCCCGGCCTGCCCCCAGCCAGCGCTGAGTAAACGGCTCGGGCTCGGCTAATAGGATTATGAGGCCGGGCTGGGGCACAGTGCCCCACACACCTTCCGTCAGGGCGCTTCTCAGCCGAGAACCCAGCAGTTGCCTGGAAAGGCAACGTGCCCAAGGCCAGGCTCCAGCATTGCCCAGTGGAAGCCTCGTGGCAGAAATTTCCAGATTGTGCCGGCCATTTATACGCTGCTCCCTGGTGTTCCAGGATCATTCGAGTGGAGTATGCCCACGGATGGGGCTCAGGCCCGTGGGGAGCTGAGCTGGGTTCAGGGTTCAGGGCTCTTCCCTGCCCGCTGTGCCTCGCTGGGTGGGCCCCCCCCCCGGGGTCTCAGCTCTTGAGAAGCCTGACTTCTGGGAAGGTGGGAGGGGAGGGACAGAGGGGCCTCCCAGCGGACTCTTGGGGCCATTCCGAGCTGGTTGGAGGGCACAGGGACAGCAGCAGAGAGGCGAGCTCTCGCCGAACGCACACCCCATCACCCGCGGGCAGAGACCGTGGCCGAGAGCTCCTGGGGGAGCCGGCTGTCCCTGCCCAACGTGGCCCACGCCCGGGACCGCGGGTCCCCAGTTGCTGGCTGGCACGCCACAGCCCAGCTGCTGGTCTTCTCAGCTCACTGATCGGAGAAACACTAGCCGACGGGAACTCTATCGCCCTGATAGTCTGACTGGTGTCACTTCCTGGGCCTCCGACTCAGGGAGGTGTCCCATCGTTCCGCTTCCCCAACCAAATAAGCCTGCCTCCCCGTGCCCCACCGGTGTGGGGTTCCAGAACGCTCTCCTGGGGATGCCCCAGTCATCAGCACCTGGGCGGGACCCGGAGAGCGCAGGGACCTTGCCTGCGTCCAAGCCCGGTGTCCCCCAGGCTGTGCTGGGTCCTAAGGACGCAGTCTCAGAGGAAAGCCCAGGGGCCGCGGGGAGGTGGCGCGCCGCCTCACAGCCTTGGGGTTGCCGTGCTAATTACACACGTGTGCTAACATAATGTATCGCCGAGTGAAAAATCAGCAGTTTAAAGTTACGTCCGGGAGGACGTGGTTATGAACGCAAACACGGGAGTCTGGAAAGAAGCACCCTCCCCCTCCGTTGGCTCCCAGTTCTGGGTTCTCACACCGGAGCTGGGGAGCGTTGTTCAGACCCTCCTTTGTACTTTTCCTCCTATCCTGTAATGAGCCTTCATTTCTGTACAATCAGGGAAAAGTAGGGTCAACAAAGGCCTGTCTGAAATGTGTCTGAAACCCCAGCACGGGTCCTGTGTCCCCTCTCTGAGCCCCCAGCCTGCGCCCCCGCCCAGCCCGGGCCGTGGTCCCCATGTGACAGCCTCCTGGCCTCATCTGTTTCGACTTTGTCCAGATAAGAGCGCGTTCGCCCGCCCCCGGATTGGCTGTGAGGACGTTTATCTGATCTACCCACCTGTCACTGGGCCAGGCAGGATTAATAATACACTTAATTTCACAAGCACTGAAGGTTGTGTCTAAATGGCCAAAATATTTGGACCACAGAATGGCAAGCGAGATCATTTCAGTGGTTTTAAAAGCTGACGCAGAAGCCACTTGGCTTTTGTTCCCAGCTGTCTTTTGCCAGCGCAGTGAATGGTCGGGCTCCGCCAAAAGGTCCTGAGCGGCGGGGACGGTGCCCTGGACCCCAGCACCCTGCAGATGTCACCGTCCCTCAGCAGGGCCCCCTGTGGGGGGGGGGCAATGAGGAGGGAGAGCACAGCCCCCGTCCCTCTTCCCTCCAGCTCCAGGTGGCACACGGGTGTGACACACGTCCCATGGACCAGATCCTGCGGTACCGCCCAGGGAGGGGGCAGGACACAAGACCTGGAGAAAGAGATGAGGGTCAGAGACACGCAGAAGGCGTTGTCGGAGCCTCATACCAGGCGTCCAGGCACGGTGCCCCAAGGGCCTGGAGGTGGGCCCCGTCTGGCCGGGGACGTGGGAGGGCAAAACCTCGGGGTGGGGAGGTCAGACCGCACTTGGGTGGGGGGGGCCAACGGCAGGGGGTGCTGGTACCAGGCGCTCCGTAGGGAGCAGTGGGGTGGCTCGGGCTTGGAAGGACTGTGTGCACCCAGCCGAGGTTCTGTGGGAAGGGGCCAGGGAGCCCGGTGGGTCTGAGCCCGCGGGGACCAGCCCTCAGGCGGCAGTGGCCTTCGGCTGCCACTCTCGCAGAGGTAAATGCCCTCGTAGGCCCCATCTTACGAGGAGGAGTCAGGCTTCGAGATGCCAGGGCCTTGCCTTAGACCACAGCTGGGCTAGGGCGCTCTCGGGAGCCTGGTACCCAGAGGCAGGGCTGGGCTGAGCTGGGGCAGGAGCCTGGGGGACTGCCGCACACCCCCACCCCCGACTCCACCCCAGGGAAGCTCAGACGCTGGGCCCCCACCGCCCTGAGCCCCAAGAAGAGCCTGTGGCCTCACCTTGCCTCCTTCCAGAGAACTGGCAGGCAAGATGGCCCTAGACCACCGAAAGTGGAACCCGAGGCCCAGAAGAAAGGAAGGGCTCGCCCAAGGCCAGAAGCTTCCAGCAGATGCGGGAGTGAGTGAGCTGCCCGCCCCGCCTTTGACTCCCCTTTCTTGGAGCTTGCAGAGGATTAGTGCCTCTCGGGGCACAAGCCGCCTGCCCGCCCTGAATGCCTGAGCTCTCCGTCACACGCTGCCCCGAGCAGCTTTGTCTAGGGACCCTCCACCTGGAGGAGCTGAGCAAAGGGCTAACGGGATTTCTCCGCGTCACTCCTGCAATTACCCCCTCGGCCCTTTGAAAAGGAATTAGTGCCGACTCTCCTCCCTCCGCCCGGACCACCGGCCCGAGAGCCGCCTCCCGGAACATCTGCACTGACGGCCAAAATCGCGGTTAAGCCGCCTTCCAGGCCTCTCTGACCCGGAGGCAGGCGAAGGCGCCCGGAGGGACCGCAGCCCTCCTGCGGCTCGGGTGGCCCTCCGCCCTGTTGCTGGGGGGCCCCCGCCGCGGGGCACGGAGAGAGCGGGGCCTTCCATGCAGGCCCGCTCGAGTTCCCTGCTCTGCCCAGCTCTCAGGCTGCTGGGGCTGGCGAGCCCCTGGGCCGCCCCGACCCTGTTTCCTCCCCCTGAAAGCAAGGGCCTCACCACCCTCTGGGAGGCAGTGGCAAGCTCAGAGCCGCCGTGCACGGTGTCAGGGGCGTGCGACCCGCGGAGGGTCACTGCCGTGACGGGATCGGTGGTGCTCACCAAGGGTGCACGCTCTGCGCCTCGTGTCTCGGTTGGGCACACCCTGCCACAGGCCCTGGGTGCTCTGGGTCCCGCGATGGAAGGTGCCGGAAAGTACTGTAACTGCCCCCCCCACACACACACAGGGGTGTTCCGGGTTCTCTGCCTGGGGCTGCCAAGAAGTCCTGGGCCAGCATCCATGTCGGCATCCCCGCGAGGCTGCAGCCGGCCTCTGCTGGCCCATGGCGACATCCTGAAGGTCCCTTTGGGCTTCTTCCCTCCAAATTGGAGCCCAAAGGGCATCACTGCCGGGAGTTAGTTACCCACGTCCTCCGGGGCACTCCAGGGCAGGCTGCAGGGGCTTGCGGCTCGGCCTGAGGGACCCGACAGGCCTGCCCGGGCACCCTGGCTCTGAGCCTCGGTCTCCTCGCCTGAGAAGGGGCTAGCGGCCCCCGCCAGGGCACTCGCAGGGCCCAAGATCGTGGCACGGCTACACACCGAGCAAACGCTTCGGACATCTGGCTTTAATAAGAAATAAAACTTGACTCTTGGAAGAGGACACGGGAACTCCCGGGGACCCCCCAGATCACCTGTGTGGGAGGCAGGAGGCGGCACTTCTCCTGTGAGCCGCGCGCCCACAATTCTCGGCCAGCTCAGCAGGTGGCTCGCAGCCTTTGTTGGGGACTTTCCAGGAGGAGGCATCCCCTCTGCTGCAGAGGGTCCACGCCGGCCCCCCGCCAGTGTCCCCAGCGGGAACCCGAGGCACACGCCGCTTCCATTCTGCCGACGGCACAGGTGGTCACCAAGGGCATGTGCAGCCCATGGGCGATGGCACGGGTTTTGGCCGCAGACAGGTCTGTGTTGGATTTCCCCGGGAGCCTGGACGAGACACCCCCTCCCCCCGCACATCTGAGCCCCCACTCCTCATCTGTGGAATGGGGCAATGGGGCCTCTGCAAGGCTGGCTCTAAAGAGAAGATGAGAATATTTTCCTGGTTATCAGGCTGCAGTAATGACCCACAGCCTAGGTGAGGAGGCAAGACGGACCTCTAAGGTCAAAGAAGGACAGACTGATGGCAACCGAGAAATTGCATTGACCCACAAGGAGACAGGTCCAGAGAGAGGAACGGACTCAGGCGCGAGGTGGTGTGACCAGTGGCCCAAAGCAGTGACATGAACAGAGTCATGTGGTCGGTGGTGACGGGACCCCAGAAGAGGAGGCAGGACGGCTCCTGAGGGGGAGGGTGGCGAGGTCTGAGATGGGTGGGGTGGGTGGAGAAAGGCACACGTGAGAGACACCTAGCAGATGACCCTGTCCTCTCCACGGTGGCCCAAGGAACTCACGGCATCACTGCTGACCTCTTTCCGAGCACCTAGAACTAGGATCACGGGGCTGGGGGAGAGGGGGTGGCTCCTGGGTCCAGCCTGTGCCCTCCCTAAATACAGACAATACATTTGCAATCTGAAAATGACCCCACGTATCCAAATTCATGGATGCAGCTAAAGCAGTACGGGAAGGGAAACTTATAGCCTTAAATGCTTATATTGAAAAAAAAAAGAAAGATCTAAAATTAGCCACCGAATGATACCTTAAGATGATTAAAAAAAAAAAAAAAAGCAAACTAAAGGCAAAGTAAAAGGAAGAAAATAAAGAGCAGAAGTCAATGACGTAGAAACAGACCACAGAAAATGAACAAAGCCAAAAACTGGGTCTTGGGGAATATCAAGGAAATTGGCGGACCCCTGGCTAGGAGGATCTGGAAAAAAAGAAAAAGCACAAAAATCGCCAGTATCAGGAATAAAGAGAGGATATCAGTGCAGACCCTTCAAATACTAATGAAAGAATGCTGTAAACAACATTATGCCAAGAAATAAGACAATGTGGGCAAAATTGACACATTTCTCAGAAGAGAGACCTTACGAAATTGACAAAAGAAGGAATAGAAAATCTGATCAGCCCTACAGCTATAAAAGAGATTGAATTTATTACAAAATATCTTCTCAAAACAACATTTCACTGACGAATTCCATCAGTCAGTCAAGTGTTTTTATCCAAGATATTATTAAAAATATTTTTTCGGGATGCCTGGGTGGCCCAGGGGGTTAAAGCCTCTGCCTTCGGCTCAGGTCATGATCTCAGGGTCCTGGGATCGAGCCCCACAACGGGCTCTCTACTCAGCGGGGAGCCTGCTTCCTCCTCTCTCTCTGCCTGCCTCTCTGCCTACTTGTGATCTCTCTCTGCCAAATAAATAAATAAAATCTTTGAAAAAAATATATTTTTTTCAAAGATTTTATGTAAGTCCTTATCAGATTTGTAACAAGTTAAATCCAACAATACAGAAAGGGATAC
Source organism: Nasua narica (assembly GCA_028533885.1). Lineage (NCBI taxonomy): Eukaryota > Metazoa > Chordata > Mammalia > Carnivora > Procyonidae > Nasua > Nasua narica. The sequence continues at coordinate 78,606,357 of CM052813.1, read as the reverse complement.
CCAATGATCAACTGAAATGTATCTCAGGGACACAATGTTGGCTTAACATTGGAGAAACAACGAACAGAATTCACCCTATTAACAGATGAAAGGAGAAAACTCACATAGAAATATGATTATTTCAAAAGATTCGGAAAAGCATTTGACAAAATTCATCATCCATTCGTGATAGAAACTCTCAGGAAACTAGGTAGGTAATTACAGAAGCGAAGTGTCTCAAATTGCAAAAGAGAATCTATAAAAAACAAGCAACATACGGGGCCCCTGACGGGCTTATGTGATGGAGCACACAGCTCTTGACCTCAGGGCCGTGAGTTCAGGTCCCACCTCGGGGGATAGAGCTTACTTTAAAAAAATACAGAAAAAATAAGCAATGTATAGCCAACATCACCCTTAACAGTGGAAACAGACTTGTTTCCTCCTGAGGTCAGGAACAAGGAGGAGGTCGTATGTGTCATAAAGTTGCCCCTCATCCCCAAATAGCAAGTCAGGGGCTCTGCTGGCCACCTAGCACTTGGCTGCGTTTTCTCCCCGAGCCCCCAAAGTAGAATACCGCTGCTGATGTGTGCGGGCCTGTCCGACCAGAGGGCTCTGACCTTCGCCTGAGGGGCAGGATTTGGTTACTCCCCCACTGTGGCCCAAACCCGGGGCTTCCACGGAAGAAAAGCTCAGAAGGGCTCCCATCACCCTTAAAGTGTAAACTCTTGGGACTTGTTGGAAGGTGGCCCCCGCAAGGCACAGGAGATGTGGGCTGGGAAGTCGGGCAGATCCAGCTCAAATCCTGGCCCAGGATTGTGACTTTGGTCTGGTCCCCGAAACTCTCATCTGTAATCAGGCGGGAAAGGAAGTCGCCTCCCCCAGGCCGCGTCTGAGGCTCTGTGAGGACGGAGCTGACAATGGTCTGCGCTCATGGGCTCCCTGGCCTGGTGTAGAGTCCTGTTCCCTCCTCTCTGCCCACTCCCCTTTTCCTCCCAGGCAGCAAAACCCAAGACCCGCCCCGCCGGGGGCCCCCCCTTTCGTAGGGCCCGGCAGGAGAACGTGCCAGGCTGTGGTCAGCGTGGGGACCGCCAGGAGCTGCTGGGGTGGGGGGACCCATCGGCATGTCCTGTCCTCTGGGGCTACCCTGCCCTTGAGCGGGTGTGCTTGGGGTCACTGGTGGTGTCCCCTGGGGCCTGGGGGCCGTTCCTACTCCACCCTGAGCTGAGATCTTTCCAGGCCAATGCGTGGCCTTCCTTCCGTGGCACTTACATCTCTGTGATGTAGCTTCAAAACATAGCCGTCTTCACCCACACTGAGAAGTCAGGGGGCTGCACTGCTCTTCGTCTGAAGGGGACCCCATATCAGGGCAAGGCCCGGGCAGGGGACCTAGGTCTGTGACACCTGTAAACACACGCCCCTCTGGGATGTGACTGATGCCAGAAGCTTCCAGAAACTTTGCTCCAGTTGGCTATTGCTGCGCGAGCCCCGAACGTAGTGTCTCGCCATCTCTCACAATGCCTGGGTCGGGTAGCCCGTCAGGGGTCCCACTCGGCAGCCCTTCTGCCCCAGGTGCCATCGGCTGTGTTCGCCTGGTGGCATTCAGCCGGCAGCCAGGCTGGTGCGGCGTCTCTAAGATGGTTTTACTCCCACGTGTGTTTCTTCGGTCGCAGAACTAAAACCCTGGGCTCAGCGGGACCGTCCCTCAGATTGCCTACAGGTGGACATTTACATCACAACTCGGGGTGCTCAGAACATCCTAAGAGGCCTGTGGGGCAGGAAGCCTGCAAGGCTTCCTCCGACCCGGCCTTGGAAGTCCCTTAGCGTCATTTCCACTAGGTCCCACTGGTCCTGGATTCCGAGGAGGCAGCCCAGATTCAAGGGGAGAGAAACCAGACGCCTCCTTCCAGCGGGGGAGGGATCACTTTGGAAGGGCTGTTCGGCGAGGTTGTTTCTTTGGTTGGCCATCCGGAGAGCCTACGAGAAAGATGTTCTATCATCTCCATCGACATCAACATCGTCGTCTTTACCGTCACGAGTACCAACATCACTGTCACCGTCACCAACATCACCGCGAGCACCTTCACGCTGTGCTGTGCGGCTCCGAGACCGAGGCTGTTAGAACCCTATGGAACAGATGAAGAAACTGAGGCACAGATGGGCTTGCCCACGCCGAGCCTGATGGAAGCATCAGGCCCCGGATGCGAGCAGGTCTACCCCACACCCTGCCCCTGTGCCCTCCGTTTAAGCACCTGCCCCCTCGTCTTCCCAGAACTCTCAGGGTAGCCCATAAATCTCCACCACGGACCCGCCCCCCCAACGAGAGTCAGGGAGACGAGGGCACAGAGAGGGACCATCGGGGCATAGCTGGAGCCCCAGGCTCTCGCTCCCAACATTCCTTCTCGTTCTGCCGCGGCTGTCCGAGATCGGGAGGCTGGCGGAAGGGACTGTGCAGAGCAGACGCCGGCGGTTCTGTCTACACTAATCAAGTTAATTGGATAATTGCCACTTCATGGTGCTTGGTGTCGACACAACCTTGAACTTGGTTTTCTACAGAAGCCTTCCTCCGAGCCTCCCAGGAGGCTCCCCTGGACGGCAGAGCGGGCCTCCTGCCCTCCCAGGACAGAGGCAGAGGGTTCCCTTTTCTAGAGTGGGCGCGCAGCGGAGCGGAACGGCTGAATGACTGTCCCAGGTCACCAGGCGCCCGACCGTGGACGAGGTGACAGGAGGAGCCGCGCATCTGCCCGCCGCCTCCAGCTCTGACAACTAAATCACCCCAAAGAGACGTGTGTGATTTCATTTCTATCCCGTCTGCAGGAGGGGGAAGAAAATCAATGTTTGCTAAATGAAAAGGAAAAAGATCGGCAGGAGGAAAATGTATTTTCAACTTTTAATAGGGCATTATCGACAGGACAAGTCAAAAGTGGAGCAGCAGGCCTGTCTGGCCGTGGGGCTGGGAGGAGGCCTCCCAAGGAAGGGAGTCTCCGAGGAAGCTTGTTTCACAGGAGTGGAACCCCGGTCTCGGTCCCTTCCCCCGACTCGGCTCCCGGTGACCCGTCAGCGTCGCTTTCCGTGACTTTCAGAGGCAGCAGCAAACTGTAGAGTGCGGCGCACAGGTGCGCGTTGTCCTCGGCTCATCGAGTCACCTGCCCGAGAGGTACCCTCTGACCCGACGTGGCGCGGGGTTTTAAGTTGCTTCCTTTTTAAACGACAACGACAAAAGAGGGATGCGTTTGAGAAAATCTGGAAGATGTACAAAGGTAAAGGATGAGAGACAGAATACAAGTACTAATAATCCCATCGTGAAAAAATAGTCATTAGTCATACTCTGGTTTTTCCACTAGTCTTTTTTTTCTGTAAATATACTTATTAGACGCTATTATATATTTTATATGATATTATATATTTTTTATCTAGAGATGGTACTCTATCTACCCTTTGTACCCTGTTTTTTTTCCTATTAAAATCACATCCCGCGTGTTTTCCCGTCTCATTAAATACTCAAACTATTATTCACAATGGTTACAGTGAGGTCCAGCAGGCAGATTTAGAGTAATTAACTCTTGCCTAGAAGTAAGTACCTCTGAGCATCCCCTGCGTCTCTGGGAGTCTTGGCTCATTACCCCCCAGCCCCGGACCAGTGGTCAGAGGCATGCCCCCCGCCAGGCTTGACGCCTGCTGCCAGATGACCAGGGGTCCAGCCTCTACAACCCGGTGAGGCCACTATAGTCTTGATAATTGTGTGTGTGTGTGTGTGTGTGTGTGTGTGTGTGTGTCAGATCTGGGGGTTTCGGCGTGCATTTCCTTTACGACCAGGGTATGGGACTATTTCTTCACGATCACGTTGTCCACAACCCCGATCAGAACCCAGCTTCCTTTCGCAGAGAGACAGAACTCGCCAGAGTGGGGGCACTTTGTCCACCGTCCTTTGCCCCTTCTCCCCCTGGGACGCGCATCGGCGGGGGCTCCCCCCGTCTGCAGCCCCAAGCGGGGTAACTTGAGGAGTGCTTGCCAGAGTGAATATTCGCAGGGCCCTATCCGGGCCTGGGGACAGGGATGGTCAGCACCCTAGGCTTGAAGGGGCACGGGGGAGAGGGCGCAGGATGGAGACCCGGCGACAGAGAGGGCTGGGGGAGGGGCGCGTGGCAGGTGCTGACCTCAGAGAGCCCTCAGCACCTTGACTGGGGCGGGGGACAGGGCTGTGGACAGCGTCTGCAGGGACAGCCTCCGAGGGCGCAGAGCGGCGCGGAGGGGAGGGCAGAGGGCCCCCGGGGGCCGGTGGGGGTCTGCGCTGGGCAGGGTCTTCTCATTGATCTGTGGGCGCTCTTTATGTTCATGGTGTTGGTCCTCCCTCGAAACCTAGCCTGGGGGGCACACGACGTCCTGCCACCCTCGCCGGCGGGCCTGAGCCGCTGTGCACGCTGTCGCAAGGGCATGGGGGCGTTTCTGCCGTAGATGCTCAGGAGGCCAGCCTTCCTCCCTGTTGGAGAGACCGCCAGGCAGCTTTAAAGACGTGGCCTCAGGCGGAGAGATGCTCCCTAGGCTCCGTGCCGTGGAGTCCTCCCAGGGGGTTAGTTGATTTGTGGGGACGAGGAGCGGCGATCCCAGAGGGCGGCACAGGCTGTCCTCACGCACTCCGGTGATTCAGGTTTTCAGCATAACCAGGAGTTCATTCTGGTGGCGGGCAGCCCCCCACATGGTGCCCGTGACCCTGCCTCCGGGTGAGTCCCCTTCCGTGGCCCTCCCACGCTGAATGCGGCCAGCCCAAAGGACCTGCGGGACGGACGGGAAATGGTGCTGTGGGACTCTTCCGCCTTGTCCTCTCCCTCGGCCACCGGCTCTGGGACAAGGGGCCGCCGTGTGGCAGGGCCACGGAGAGAGGAGTCCAGCGGGGAGGAAGTCAAGCCTCCCGCGAGCGGCCAGCGCCAACGTTCCCGGGACGCACGCCCCTTGAAAGTAGACCTCGCAGTCCCACTGAAGTCACATCTGCTCAGCCAACAACTTGGGAGCCGGCCCTCCCAGCCAAGCGTCCCCACGTTCCTGCCCCCCAGAAACCGGGGGAGAGCGGAAACAATCACCATTGCCTCTCACTTCTACGTGTTGGGCTAGCCCCCGCCACGATGGATGACCACCCCAGGGGTCCTGCCAACCCAGGGGCAGCTGGAAATCCAGCCTTGGCGGCACCCACACTCTGGGTCTCCAGGTGCCCCCGGTGGATAGAGGCACCCATCAACCCAGGGGCTGCCTGGGGAAAGAGCTCGGGGCCGAGGGCTGGCCATGGTGTCACCGTCTCTCTCTGAGCCTCAGTTTCCCTCGTCTGTAAGATGAAGGGGCTGGGCTAAGGGGCAGTGGCCAGTCACCGTGGGCAGACGCCATCCCCTTCCCCTCCCCAACCCCAATCCCCCTGCCTCCAGGTGACCCAGGCCTGCTCCTGCACCCGATGCCCGAAACCCCGGGGACAGGACCCGCTCTGCTCTCTGCTTGGCCCGAGAGGAGGGTGTGGCCCCGGCTGACCACAAGTCCCCCCCCAAGACTCTTTTTATCTTTTTTTTTTGGCATTTTAAAAATCGAAGTGTAATGAACGTGGCTTTTCATGCACTGACCAAGCCGTTCAGCGATCGCCACAATTTCAGGACATTCCCGTCACCCTAAAACGAAACCCAGCCCCACGCAAACACCATGTGCTTTTCATCTCGGGGCATTTGCCGGCTCTGGACTTGGCAGGTTCGCGGGCGGTGGCCCTCTGGGTCTGGCTTCTTCCGCTTAGAGGACGTCCCTGATGTCCAGCGCGCGGCAGCGCGGGCCGGTGCGTCCCTCCTTCTCGCGGCTGCGTACTGTTCCATCGCACGCAGGCCACCGGCTGCCAGCCGCTCATCGGCAAGTGGGCTTCGGTGGGGGTCCCCCACCTTCTGCTGTTGTGAACAGAGTGGCCCCTGGGAGGAGAAGCCAGCCAGAGCCGCTGAGGGGCTGAGGGACCATCCGCTCCTGAAGGGAAACGCCAAGCCCCGCGTTTACGTTTTAAGGCTAATTCGTGAACCCCGGGCGGGAGACCACGCCCTTCACTTTTCCGAAAGCACTTTCTGCACCTGAACCAAGGGGGAGCTGGCCTGCAGACTAAGCTTCCCGGACGGATGCTCGAAGGAGGGAGCTGGTCCTGCTGTGGCTCAGGGCCCCCGCCAGGGAGGGGGCAGCCCCGAGGGGCGGGGGGGGGGGCAGGGAGGGCCCTGGGACAAAGCTCCTGACCTTGCCGCTCCCCCAGCGGCCCAGTCTTCTCACCTGTGAAATGGGAGGATGACGTCCGCCTCCTTGGGCCCTTGGAAAGTCAGCGGGCCCATGCTGGGGGGACACGCACACCCAGCAGCCGGCGACTCCGGCCCGGAAGGAAGTGATGACTGGTGGGCTGCGGGGGGAAAGGAGGGGGTGATGAACGGGTGAATGAGCGCTCGGGTCAGCGAAAGACAGAGCAGAGGCTCAGCTGCGAATACCCCGACAACCGTTTGTCCTTATGGCCGGAGTGGGAGCCAGGGTGCGGGTCCCCTACCCCCCTCCCACACCAGGGTGGGGCCCCGTGGCCTCCTTGACGGAGGGAGAGGGGGAGAAGGCCGCAGACGCAGACTGCGGACCAGAACCCCCAGAACTCGGGCTGGGGCTGCCGCCGCCCTGCGCCCACAGCCCACATTGGGGGCGGGGCCAGCTGCTCTCGGCCCTTGGCCCAGCCCTCCACTGATGCCTCCTCCTGGCAGCCTGCAGGACAGGCCTGCCCCTCTCCTGGGGTGGGGGCCATCCGTCTTGGTCTGACCCTATTAAAATGCATGATAAAGGGAAGAAAAGAGTGGGCTGGGAGGTGAAGGGGGGAGGAAGCTTTTGTTTGCTCCCCCCTCCAGGACCTCAGCAGCCAAGATAAAAGGGGCCTGGGCCTTTGTTCTCCTGGACTGGGGAGGCCGAGCTCAATGGGCTGACTCTGTGGGAAGGAAGGAGTCACCCTCAGACCCCCAGCTGCCTGGGCACCCCTCACCCCTCGGCCTGCAGGCCTCCCTGATCCCGCAGAGGCGGTGCTGTGGAAATTTCCTGCCCCCGGGCTGGTTCCCAGCTCCCACTGGGGCCCTGAAGCGCCCAGGGGGGACAGCCGCTCATAGGCAGGGCCTCCCCCCAGACGGCACTCTTGGAGCTGACCCAAGAGTAGGGCCGAGTGGGCAGCCCAGCCTTCCTGGTGTGGGGCAGGGGCCGAGCCTCTCAGAAGCGGACGCCCCACACACGTGGGGCTGGGCACTCCCTCCATGAGGACGTAAAGCCACATGGCCCGCTGACCAGGGCCCAGACCTCACACTTGGGACTCTAATTCCCCTTGGGGGCCACCAACAGTGCGGCAGGCCCGGGGCGAGGCCTTTTCTGAGCATGAGAGCTTTGACCTTTACAATCATTTGTTAGGGGTTGAGTTCTATCCCTCCCCCCAAAAGATAACGTTGGTCCTCACGCCCCACTCCGCACACCTCAGCTCGTGGCCAGGTTTGGGAGTAAGGTCCTTCCTCGCAGACGTACTCAGCGGAGTCCTTACAAGATGATGGCTGCGAGGGGACACACGGGGAGAAGGGCACGTGCCCACGGAGGCAAAGACAGGGTGCGGCCATGGCCAAGGAGCACCCGGGCTCGCCGGCATCCCCAGGAGCCGGAAGAGACAGGAAGCATCCTCTCCTACAGGTTTTCCCCAGAAACACAAGCGCTGCAGCCCCTCGATGTTAGACGCGGGTCTCCAGAAGTGGGAGACACAGCAATTCCCGAGCTAGGACCCCGGCGCTTGGCGGGGCTGGTGCTTTCAGGCCCGAGAGTGTATGCGGACTGGGCGCCCTCACGGCCCAGCCTGCCCCCGGGCTCCGCACAGAGCACCATGTCCTGCAGAATGCGGCCCCTGGGGAGGCTCGGGCCGCCGGGGGGCAGCCCCTTCTTCTAGAGGAGGACATAGGATGCCCTCGGGTGTTTGCCCAGCGGGGAGAGCGGGGCGTGTGGCTCTTGGGAAAGCGGCAACCCCACCAATATCCAGGTGTGCATTCTGAAGGACGTGCACAAAGAGGGCTTTGCCCGGCCGTGAACTCAGCCGGCACACCTGTGTCGTCTGTGGAAAAGCCCAGAGGCCGGCTCCACAATTCCTGCGTCCTGTCCCTTCTTGGGTGCTCTGGAAACCCGCCATCTTCAGACCAAAGCTGAGGGTCTTGAACGTGTTAGACGAGCACGTGGGTTTTCTCTGAGGGCACTGGGGAGCCGAGGAAGGCTTTGGAGGTGACGAAGAGGAGTGAACTTCTAAAGCATGCTCTGGCTGCCAGGTGGAGATGTGGGGGCAGGCACGTGGGCAGGGAGCCCCGCGAGGACTCCAGGGCATAGTCATGGGGAGCCCCTGGGCCCAGGCAGTGGCGTGGCCATGCGGAAAAGTGGACTGGACTGCAGCTCGGGCTCTGTCTGCCTGGGCTGCTCTCCGGAAGGACTCCGCCCCAAACCAGGGGCCGGCCACCCCCACCCACCCCCGCCAGCAGGGGCTCCCACTGGCCCCCGTGGGGCATTGGCATTTCCGTCTACACACACCCAGGTAGTCATGAGCGCCTGTCCTCATGGGCACTGGGGCTGCGGGCCCACGGGGTGTCCACTGAGGCACTCACAGCAGGGTGGGCGGAGCCTCCCAAGGTCCCGAGCCGTCCTCATCAGAAAGTACTTTCCGCGGTTATACAAGGCGGCAGGGGAGGCGGGCAGGGGAGCCCTCCGTATGTGGTGGGGACTCAGCCCTGGGGAGAAAGGGCATAAGAAGAGGCCTTTGTCTCACCGGGGAAGGAAATGCAGGCAGAAACATTATGACGAATGTGATGGTTAATCTTACGTATTCCGTTGACTGAGCCGCGGGCTAGATAGCTGGTCAAACATTACTCTGGCTGTTTCTTCTAGAGCGTTTCTGGGTTAGCACTTCAATCTGTGGACTGAATAAAGCAGATGTCCCTCGAGGACGTGGGTGGGCCTCATCTAATCAGTTGAAGGCACGTTTTGTTGTTTGTTTGAGAGAGAGGGAGAGCCAGTAACCCTCCCCGAGTAAGAGTGAATTCTCCAGTGTCTGCCTTCACACTTTATTTGCACTATTGGTTCTTCCGGGTCTCCACCTACTGGCCCATGCTGCAGTCTCTATGACCTTGTGTGCTCATTTGCTACAAGAAATGTTTTTGTCTATGCACACCGTCCTAGTTCTGTATATCCAGAGAACCCCAAGTCACAGCACAAGGCTCCCCCCAGGCCTGGCTGTGACCACCCTACAGATACTGGCCTCCAGCAGCAAGGGAAGCAGGTGGGGGGGGGCGCAGGTGGGGGCAGGGCTCAGGTACCGTTATCAAGCCTCCAGCTCCTTCCTGGGAGGACAGACCGGCTCTTTGGTCCCAGTGGGTCTGGAGTCACCAGCTGAGTTTCAGCCATCATCACAAAGCCCCACTGAGGCAGACTGCACCCCAAGGGGGCACACGGCGAAGCCACATAGGAGAGGATGATGGGGGCGAGACCCGATTTGCTCAGGCAGTATACTGGAGACAGACCCAGTAAGAGGTGGCCTCTGGCGCCATATTGGAAGGGACCCTACTGAGGCCCTCACTGGTGGTCTTCGGAGAGAGGCACTTATTTGGCCCGTGGCTGATGGCCAAGCTGGGGCCAAGGGACTGCCAAGCTGGCCTTTATTCCTCCTCACCACGAGGGCCCAGGTGGGAGAGGCTCCTCCATCTTCCTCCCTGCCCACTTAGCCTCACGACGCTGATGCCTTTCCTGGAGAAAACCATCTCTAAGGTGGATTGGTTCAGACAGCTGAGTGCGAGCATCTGGCCAGCCTGGTCTCACCCAGCCCCCAACCTGGCACACAGCAGGCCCGTGGCCAGTGTGGGGCATGCGGGGCTCGGTGACCCACGGCCCCTCTGCCTGCCCCGGCCGCCAGCCTGATCCCCGGTGGCTGGGATTCACTGAGATGCCCCCACCTCCCACCTGGCCCAGCAAGGCAGCCAGCCGCTCCATTGGTCACACAGACTGGGCCTCAGTGCGAGGTTTCTTTGCAGATTCATACTTGCAGCTTAAACCACCCGGTCGGGGAGACTGAGGCTCAGGGCTCGGACACGTCTCCCTCGGGGTGACGGCCACTGCGTGAGGGACGGAAGCCAGGCTTCCACCCAGGGCACCCGCCTCCGTCTCGCGGGGTCAGGTCCTCGGGGATCGGGTGTCTGTGAAAACCATCCCCAGAGAATCACCCCGAAGCTCCGTTTCCAGCCAGGGCTAGGGTTCCAGAGGTCGCCCGAGCCTGATACGAACTCGACATATCGAATAAACTCCTTCCCCTCTCAGCACCTCTGGGAGACTAGGGGTGTTCCTCAGGCTTCGATGTCCACTGGGCCCATTTTGACGCTGGTTCCGTTTACTCGGGGCTGGGGGGATGGAGGGGAGACAGCCCCCGCCTTCGGGGAGTCTACCTTCTGGCACAAAGACGGCCTGAGGCTGCCCTTCACATCCGGGCGTTCTCCGTACCCTTCTCCTGCAGACCCGGGGCCTCGGACGTGAAGGCGGCCTGTGGTCACGCGTCGGTGTGAGTTTCCCGGTGCGCGAACAAACACCTCCGTCTCCACTTTGGATTTGGGGGGCGGCCCCACGCGACGGCTGCCGTCCAGGCCAGCAGGCTCCGAATGGAAGCAGGAGACCGAAACCCACCCGAGGTGGAAACGCGTGAGCCCCCAGGTGAGGGCTCTGAGGGGGCGCCCCACCAGCACCCCATGGCTCTGTCAGATTTGGGGTCCTGGTGGCTTCTGCTCTGCCCCCGGGACGGGCTCCATCTCTGCCCTGGCCTGCCCCGCACCGCCGCGCCCCCTCCCCTCGGGGCACCCTTGGCTGGGGTGGGGGCTAGAGGAATCCCCACCCCTTCTCAACCTGACCAGTCCCTCCCCTGCCTCCCACGCAGGTCTCCCGAATGGAACCGGGCACGTGTGCCTGCTCTTTTTAAGGTCCACCTGCTTCTGGACAAATGACTGAAGATTCTCGATGTCGGCACAAGATCCTCACCCCGCTGTGAGCCAACAGAGTCAGCCTCGGATGGCCTTGCAAACACGCCCGCTCACACACAGGCCAGCAGCTAAGTGAGCACCTACTGAGTGCAGGGCGCCGGGGGCTCGACCCAGGGCAGGTGCCCCGGCGGGGGGACGTGCACAGCCTAGGAGCCCTGCAGCTCGGGTCACCTCCCAGCCCCGCCCCTTGTTGGGCCGTGTGACCTCCCTGGGCTGGGCTCGCGGCAGGCACTTCTGGAGAGAGAGTGGACACGTGACAGAGGTGACAAGAGCCCTGTCCCCCCTAAAGGGACAAGGCCATCTCAGTGACGGTAGACAGGTCAGTCCAGGGCCTGGGGAACAATCTGGATCTGCCCCGGGTGCTCCGAGAAGCCAGGGGCCAGCACGGGCCGGGGCCTCCCCCCTGGAAGCTCCTGTGAAACTCACACCAGGCCCCCAGGCAGGAATGGGAAACTGAGGCACAGAAGAGGGAAGCGAATTGCCCAAAGCTGCCTGGCCCAGACTGAAACCTGGGCCTGTCTGATCGTGGCGCGTGGGGGCTCGGGAAGGCTGCGCGCTCACTGCTGCTGCTGCTGTGGCTACTTCTGCCTCTTACGGCTGGGATGGGGAGGCAGTGCCTCCGTGGGGCAGGGTTGGTTCAGGGGGCCGATTTCACCCCCACCACCGAGCAGGGTTGCCGGCTGGGACGCACTGCTGGGCACGGGCTCAGAGTGAGCGCTCTCGTGCGTCGGGAGCAAATTCAACACCGCGAGCTGGTGGGTAGATAGGTCACCGCCTTCCCAGGTGGGGCCTTGGTTCGCTCCGCAGCAAAGGGCCATGGTGGGTATTGGGGATTGCCGCGGGGTGCCAGCCCTCCTCGGGGGGCTGGGGATGTAGCTCCGGGTTCCTGGGCACCCATGATTCTATCATGTCTGTGCCCCCACTACGTGGATGGCGAGGGCGGAAAGGGAGGCTCCCGGGGCCTCCAGACCATTCTGAAGTCCCATCTGAGCCGGCATCCCCCACTCCAGCAGGTGGAGGCCCAGCAGGACGGCCATCAAGCTGGGGACCCCTGGCTCGGGTCTCGGAGACCACCCAGAGCTGGCCCGGTCCCCAGAGCCTTACCAGAGCCAAGCAGCAGGAACTACACCAATGACCAGAAGTCCCTAAAGTCGCGGCTTGGCTATGCCTGGGCACCGGGCGAACATGGGGAGCCCACGGGCACAGAAGTGTGCGCACACAGCTCCCAGAGAAGCACCCGTGGGCACGCTGACCCACCTGGGCACATTCAAGCGCAAACACTGGGCTCCCCCGGGAGAGCAGATGCGCTCCCACACGTCTACACACCCTCGTCCAACAAGCCTCATGGTGGGTCGTTTCCTGTGTCCACGTGACTGGGCCCCGGCGGGCCCGGATGTCTGGGTGTGTCTGGGAGCGTGCTTCTGGGTGAGAATCGCGTTGGGATCAGCGGATGGAGCAAAGGCGCCGGCTCACTCTCCCACCCGCCGAGGGGGCGCCGCAGGCTCTCGGGCCCTAGCGGGTGGACAGAAGTGGACAAGACCTCTCGGCCTCCGCAGTCGCAGGAGCCTCTTACTAAACCCCTCCCCACTCTGTGCACGCGCACACACACACACACACACACACACACATCGCCTCTGCTTCTCAGAGATCCCTAACACCCCATCCCCGACACACGCGCTCTGCGTGCAGCCGCGGATGATGGAGAGCGCTGGGGGCTCCGGGAATCTCCACGAAGCCAGCCAGGGACGCTAGCTCAGCCACCAGCACTGTCCTCGTGGGAGAGGGACGGGCCTCGGATCTGGCGGCCAGCAAATGGCAGAGCTGGGGTTCCCCGTCCAGCTCAGGGTCTGGCCTCCACGTCCCGAAGGTCTGTGCTCGGCCTGCAAACTCTCGAATGCACGCGCGGACCACGGCACGGCTCCCGGCCGGAACAGCGGGTTGGCGCGGGGGCCCCGGGGCGCCCCAGATCCAGCAGGGAACACAGGGCGTGCATCCCACGGGCCCGCGCATGCACCCAAGCATGCTCACGCCTGCAGCGCACGCCCACAGACGCACACGCCGCACACGCCGATCCCACGCACGCTCGCAAGGGAGCAGAGCTGCCTCCCCGGCCCCTCCCTCCCAGCCCCTGCCGGGAACTGGGTGGAAGACAGAGGCCCACCCCACCCTCTCCCCGTCCCCAAAGCAATGACATCTTTCCCAGCTCCTGCCATCAGCGGCCGGGCTGACGGATCGCCCTGGGCGGTGACTCAGCAGCCATCCGCTGCTGTGTCTACGAAACGCCGTTCCTCCCGCCAGGCCGCCAGCACGTCCGCCACAAGGCAGACTCCGGCGGCCCCCTCGGCAGCCTTTGGGTGAAGGTGAAGCATGGGCCCCACGCACACCCCAGAGCCAGGAGCCGCGAGGGACCGCGCTGAGACGGGCCCCCAGGCCTCCAGCCCGGGACCCTCGGCAGCCCCCCGGGGTGACGTCCCCAAGTCCCAGCTTCTCCAGTGGGCCCGAGTCATGCTGGGATGATCACCGTATGTGCTGGCCCGGCACGGGGACCATATTCTGGAGCCCAAATGCGCGCCCCCTCCAGCATTATCGCACAGACTAGACCTGCTGTCTGATTAATGACCCGTGGTCTTCTAAACGATGGCAAGACCCACAGCGTCTGCCGGTGGGCGGCACGTGCACTTAGCCACGCAGACGGAGAGCCTCCCTCGGGAGCACACATCGGGGCCCGACTCCCTGGCTCGAAGCCTGCCTTTGCCACTCGGTGGCTGTGCGGCCTCCGGTAGGTGACGTCGCCACTCTGGGTCTCAGTTTCCACACTTGTCCAGAGGGGCCCTGGATAACCGGACCCCCGCAGGGTCAAGCGGAGGAGTCTAAAATAACATCGTGAAGCACGGCTCCCCAGTCAGGCTGAGGGCCTCCCGGGGCTGGCGTGTAACTGAAAACATACATGTTCCCATGCAGCCTCGCGCCGGCCATGGGGGCTCATGCTCTTTACCCCGTGCTCCAGGCACAGGGACGGAGGTCCCGGAAGGCCCAGGACTTGCCCAGGGACCTGCCATTCACCCAGGACCCCAGGGTGAGCCCCTGTGGTTAACACGGTCCAGGATCTGAACTCACCCCGGGCTGGGAAAAGCCTGCCCCAGGGTCACAACCCAAACTTCGGCAAACTGGGATTTCACTGGTTCCCAGGACAATAGTTCCCAAATCAAAGCCATTCCAGAAAAATCCACAGGGCACACTTGTCCTCAGAAAGGCGACTATTCATAGGATTTCACTCTCTGAACAGGACTTGGCCACCATCGCCCTGGGCTCTGGGGGAGGCCCAGCTGCCACCCCAGCTCACAGGGCTGGCCGGCCCCCCATGTCCTGCCCCGCCCCACCCTAGGGTTCGCAGGAGCGGCGGAGTCCCTCTCCCCGCCTGGAAGGCCGACACTGACAGGCCGCCTTCTTGCCTCCCGCTGCCCTGGGAACAGGCCCCCATCCATCCCAGGGCTGCCCCGCGGTCAGCTGCCGAGAGATTGCGAGGGGTCAGGCCCCAGAGTCGGGCCGAGGTCAGTGTGCTCTCTGGGTTTGCTTGGGCACGGCAGGGCAGGGCCCCCTGGTCATCCCAAACCGCCCTGGCCCACCCTTCCCATCAAGGCCCTGGTGACTGGGGCTTCTCCCCGCAGAAGAAGCCCCCTTTGTCTCCCCTGCCCCACAGAGGGGGAGGGGCGGCGCTGGCTTCCTCGGAGTGGGGGAGGGCTCGGGTTCATTATTCCCCAAGGGCGGAGCCCCCGCCCCAGCCGGCCTCAGGCCCAGGTGCGGGACTGTCACCAAGATAAAAGAGACATAATTAAGTTCCAATCAGCAGAGTGATTTGTTATCATAATGTAATATTCCCCCGCAGCCCCTGGGCCCACAGATCTGTCTCCGTCAGGCCCGCCGGGTGGGGGTCTCTGCGCGCCAGGGGCTCCATGCCTTCCTGCCCCCCGGGGCCCCGGCTGCTGGAGGAGCCCCCGGAGGTGGCATCCGCGCCGCCTGCCCCCTCCGGGTCACACTCGTCCCTCCCCCAACTCCAAGCTGCCCAAGGTGATAATGAAGTCATTTTTCTAAGGAATGTTCACCTGAAAGACAGCCCGGGCCGCGTCCAGGAGCCAGCGGCTAATCGGGCTGCGAAGGCAGGCCCAGGGGAGCGGCGGGGGCGGAGGGCGGCGGGAAAGGTGGGGGCGAGGAGGGCCGCCGGGCAGGGGCGCCGCGGGCCTGCTGCCCTGGGTGATTTATGCCTAGATCCTGCCAGCCAAGCCGCGGCCTCTGTCTGCCTCTGCCCCGGCCGGATGCAGCCACGGAGAAACCCCAGGGCCAGACAGGCCCCCCTGGAAGCTGAGCCCTCCTGGCCTCCCGGGGGGAAGGCTCCAGCCTAGCGCCCAGGAAAAGGGGGCACCTAGTCTCTATCTCTGGCCACCCTCCAGCATGAAGCTCGGGGAGAACTGGGACAGTTCCCTTGCTCTCCTCTTTGTAAACATCACTCACACGTTTGCTCAGGCCTGGCGTGGCCAGGAGCCCCGGGCAGGGGTCAGACAGACCCTGGTTCACGCCTGGGGGCCTTGGCCCACCAGGTGCACCACCGCGCCCCACCCCCCACCCGCCGGTCCGTAGCACCTCCTGGTGCCTCAGTTTCCCCATCTGAGAAATGAGCGTCCACAAGACCAGGGCTGGAGGTAGAGACCCTGGGTGTGGGGCCGGCGCTTTCATGACGATCAGGAGCGGAATCGCTAGCAAGGAACGCGGGACAGGGGAGCTGGCTCCTGGAGGCCAGGGGTAGGGAGGGGGCCTCGGACACTTTGTTTACAACTTTCAGTTTTCCTGTGGCTTCCACGTCTGCTAAAATGGGTCTGTTGACTTTCAGCGGGGGAAGCATGGGCTGCGTGTGGCCCAGAGCCTGGCCGGTTGAGGCAGCGTGCGGGCAGCCACAGCGGGCGGGCGGGGGCCCCACCTGGGAGGCGGCCGGGGCAGCGGCTCCGGCACAGAGCCCGTCCTGGCGCCAAAACGCACAGGCTGCAGGCCCCAGGCCCTGTGCAGGAGGACGGAGGACGGGCTGCTGCAGGAGGTACTACCATTAACGGCAGCTCCCCCGCCCCGCGCAACCCCCCACCGGCCTGACCCGGCACACGGCGGCTCGGGAGGCCTCGAACCCGGGCTCCAGGGAGAGCTGTCTCCACGCCCCCGGCACGGGATCCTCATAAAGGGTCCGTTCTGGGCCGGATTTCCTGGGTTCCACGTGATTCTCCCGATGCCCTAGGCAGGTGCATGACGGTGCATTTCACAGGGGGAGGAAAAGAGGCCCAGAGAGGCTGAGTAATCGCCCAAAGTCACACAGCTCCAAGGGGCAGAACCAGGTTTCAGACCCGATTAGAGCCAGTCACTGAACCTCCCAAGGGCTTGCCGAGGGCTCGGTGAACCAAGCAGGAGTTCTATCTGGGCCTCGGCCCAGCACCCAGCGCACCCTTCACCGACAGAGCTGTTTGGGGACAGGTGAAAGACATGGGCCCCGAGCTGGGCTGACAAGGCCCAGTGACCGAGGGCTCGGGGGGACCACCCGACCAAGGGGGCCCTGCAGCTCGGTCAGAGCGGGAGCAGCGTGGACAAGGGGAGGGAGGGTCTAGAGAGGACCAGCCCGGCCCCACCCAGCGAGGGCCAGTGTGGCCATCCACAGGAACGAAACGTGAGACCGCCCCCTCACCCGGAGAGCCCTGGAGAAACACCGCGGGGCTGTGACTGTTACGGGTGGGGTGCCCTAACCCGGGCGGGCCCTGCTCTTGGGGAAGATATCTCCCATGGAGGGGGTCGGTGGGTGGGGGTCAGCCCCCAGCTGGCCCACGGGCCTGGCCAGCCAGGTCGTGCTCTCCCCAGAGTCACACACCTGCTTGTGAAAAATGTGAAAAACGCAGGTTTCCAGCCCTGGTCCTGTTGATACTTTTTTCTCAGAGAGGGAAAGTGAGGCGCCAGGAGCCTTTGAGGGGCAGCACGGAGCTCCTTGGGGCCAGCCAGCTCCGAGGGTCCTGTGAGTGAAGCAGGCTGGCCGGTGGGAGGGGCAGGCAGGGGAGGAGTCCGAGCCGTACCTCTCCAGGTACTCTGTTGGTACCGGTGGGGCTGACGAATTCGGGTTTCAGTAAGGACTCCGGTAAGAAGCCCGCCGGGATGGCCAGGCCGGCCTCCGTGCCAGCGGCAATCTGCTGGTCTCAGCTGGGGAAGGAGGGCTGGGCCCCAGCTGAAGGAACGGTGTTTGATTAGTCATGCCTGCCACGGGTGCAGGACAGGGGCCTGAGGTTGCCGTGCCCTTCCCAGGAGTGAGCTGTCACAGGGAGGCCCCCAGCTGCCCTCTCCCCTTGGCCGTGGCTCACGTGTCTGCCTCCCAGAGGCTTCTGTGACGTGTCCTCCTTCACACCCACCCCCCCACCTGTCCAACTGACCAACTATGCATCTGTCCACCTGTCCAGCTAGCTCCCGCCAAGGCCCACGGGGACAAAGGTGCTGGAGGGACAGCTGGGTCCTGGCCGTAGGGGATCAGCCTGGAGCTGGCAAAGATGCCCGAGGCGGCCCAGGCAGGCTCCTCCTCGCCTCGCAAGGACCCGGGAGCCCCGTGAGGCGTACGGGAGATGGGACAGCAGGTGGGAAAGGAGCTGCACACACCCTTGCCAGGACACGGGAGCAAAGAAACCGGAGTGGATGCCTGGGGATGGACACAGGACACCATGGGTCCAGAAGGGGGCCTGAGGATGGGGTCTTGGTAACTAGCCCTGTAGGGAGGCCGACCTTCTCAGCCTCGACATCTGAGTCTGTGAAACGGGGACGCAGGTCCCCGCCCTGCGGAAGTCTCGTGCGGAGCCGGGGCCGGGCACAGAGCTGGACACGCGTGCTGGAAGGGAAGGGAGAGGCCCGTGGCTCCCAGGGCGGTCTCGTCTGCAGCAGGAGGCCCGGGCTCAGCAGCCTGGGTGGCCGCCAGCTTCGGGGGGGCATCCCGCCAGCTCCTGGGTGCACAAGAGAACGTGTTCGGGAAAGCACCCAAACCCTCGCAGGAGGGAAATAACGTGATCGGGAGGGAAAGAGGCGGCGTGTGCCAAGATGGTTATAGCAACTCTGTTCCTACTGCAAAGAGCTGGAGCCGCCCCACGTGCCCAACAACGGGGCTCAGGGAAGCCAGCGCCCGGGAGGCAGCTGTGCAGACCCCGTGGGTGCACGGCGCCTGGCCCAGCTAGCAGCCGAGGCGGGGGGTGGGCAAGACCGGGCTGGTGGGCACACTGGGGGCAGGCAGAGGAAGCCCCCACCGCGGGGAGCGTGATGGGGGTCGCCCTGGGGCCCCGCCCTGCAGGAAGCCCCCCTCAGAGCAGGGAAGGGGCTCTGGAGTCACATTTGGGACTAGGGCCAGCCGGTCATGAACAGGGGTGCCCATGTCCGTGTGTCGGTCTTCCTGACCTCCCCAAGGGGTGGTGACAGCTCCAGTAAGCCAGAGGACGGGGCCCGGCCCTTGTGCGGCTGGTGGGCATCCAGGAAGGGGCAGCGGCTGCCTCATTGGACGGTGAGGGTGTTGTGAAGGGTGCTTCTCATGGACCCCAGTTATGCAGACTCTTCTGGAATCTGGGGCCCCCACACCTTTCCCCTGGAGCCACCTCCTCCTACGGGCACCAACACCTGAGTGTGTTGGGTAAGAGTTGCCCGCAGCCCTTTGGCACACTCGGGCAGGCTGGTGCCCACAGAGTGGAGGGAGCGGGAGAGAGGAGGAACCCGGGACTCCCCACCCCCAGCCCAGGCCAAAGCCACCAGGGCAGTGGGGGGCAGGGGGGAGCAGAGACCCTTCCGGAAGGGCATGGGCCAGTGGGGGGACCCGGGAGCCGGCCAGGTGGACAGGACACGCCTGCCTGCAGGGCTCTCCCTGGACCTGCGCAGGGGGTGGGGAGCGGGGCTCAGGGAGACCGCAAGGGACCCGGCTGTGCACACTGTAAGCCCCACAAGCCCGCCTCACCGAGCCGGGAGGACACGGAGGAGCCCAGCATAGACCCGGCCCTCCGGGGGACAGAGAGCCGCCCCTGGAAACATCCCGGCGCGTTGTGGCCACAGACCTCCAGGACCTGACACTTGGGAAGCCCTCTCTTGGTCATTGATTTTGTTCACACTCGGCACCAGCTTTTTTGCCAATCTTACAAATGAGGAAGCTGAGTCTAGGCGAGTTCCAGCAGAGAACGGGGAAGGATCAGAATTCGAACCCAGGTCTCCAGTAGGCGCTCGTTCCTTCTGTACCGAAACTTGCCGCCACCACCCGTGGCTCCCGGGGCCTGCCCCCCCATGCCCCGGCGCCCAGCACGCCGCGGGCCCTGGACGAGGACGCCAGCCTACCCACGCTCGTCCTCGAGTTCCCCGGGCCCTCGCCAGCCACAGCAGCCCTTCCCTCCCTCCTCTGGCCTGGGCGCCTCTGGGCACCGGCTCTGCTGGACCCCGGGCGGCTCCTCTGAAACCCGATGGAAGGGCTGAGCACGTACAACCATTTTCTCAGATGAGTTATAATTTTCCTTCATTTCCCCTTCAAAACACACTAATTAAACAGACATTGTTAAGACAGTCAATTGAAATTCCAAAAAGCATCCTCTTTCTAAAGAACATGTCCGTTTCTTTAGAGGCAATCGCGTGCATTGTGGAAACCGCACATGGACGCACACACGTGCATGCGTAGACCTGTGTGCGCGCGCGTGCGTGCACACACACACACACACACACACACACACACACACACACACACGGGCCGGGCGGAGGCGCCCAGCTCACCTGAACACAGGCCTCCCCCAGGCCAGCGAGACCCTGAGCCCAGCCTCTGCGGTGACAGGCCGAAGGCTCCCAACAGATAAAAATCTCAACTTTCAAAACTCAGAGCGAGCTGGGCCTTTGGGTAACTGTGGGGTGGTGGGGGCTCACCTGGGGCACCCCCTTTAAATATAACTCCTCTTTTTTTCTTTTTTTTTAATCAAAGTGCAGCCAATGTACAGGAAGGTGACTTGGGACAAGGAGCAGCCCGCACAGCGGCTACTTGCACAAACCAGAACTCCACCAGCCCCGGAAATGGCCCCAGAGCCCCCGGCGCCCCTCCCACCCCACCCCCCGGCCCCGCCCTAACCCCTAACACCTGGGACCACTCTTGCCTGTTGGAACTTCAGACCCAGGGCTGTCACCAGTCCCTGCCGGAGAGCCCCGCGCAGCGAGCAGGTGCAGTCACGCGGGATTTCTTCGCCCGTGCCGCTGTTCAGGGATGCTGGGTCCTCCACAGTTTGCAGCCATCGCGGTCAAGGCTGCGGTGCACCCCCCGCCCTGTGCCCGCTGGGGCCCTGGACGCTCACCTCCATGGGGCACGCGCGGGGCAGTGGACTTGCTGGGTCCCTGGCACTGGGGACAGCAACCTCCCAGTCTCCTTGATGAAAGGCTCGGCTTCTCGGGCTGGTCTCTCCTGCCTGCTGAGTCCTGTCCCCTCCCTCCTGGACTTTTTGCCCCTCCTGGCCTGGGGTCTCCCTTCTCCGGGCTCACAGCGGAGCTATGCTCTCTAAAAGCGGGTGGGGGGCAATGTCCCGTTCCGCAGGCATTCGGGGAAGGCTCCGATTCGCAGAACACGTAACCCCCCCGAGCCCCCGGGGGGCTTGGCTGCCCGGCACCAGGGCCCAGACGTCGTCCTGTCCCGAGTTACTGCTCCAGCCCTCCGGCTGGTGTCGCAGGCGGGGCCGACCTGAGGGATCCCCACAGACTCCCCAGCTGGGACGGTGCCGGCCCCCAAGCACGGAGTCCCGACAGGGGAGTCGAGGCTCAGCCAAGATTCGGAGACTGGTGACGCAGGCTTTGGGGAAACTCAGCCCACCCAGCCCGCGGGCTCTCCTCGCCCCTCCCCGGCACCCTCTCCCTGAAGACCTGAGCCCTGCTCACCCCACCCACCCGAGGGCCAGGCACCTTGACACAGGAGGTGATTCATGCCCGTGGGGAGGGGAGGAGTCTGGGTTCCTAGCAGCCCCTTCCTCGCCGGACCCCTTCCTCGCCAGACCCCTCGGTGCGGTGCCAAGACGGACAGGCCTCGGCAGCGTCCCTGGGGAGGAGGGGTCAGGAGCACCGGCCTGCGCCCTCCTCCAGGTGCCCAGAGTCTGACTGCCCCTGGGACGGGGAGCACTTGGAAGACAGCCGCATACGTCCCTGTGACCCCAGACCAGGCCCTGGGAGGCTGAGGGGCTAACGTGGGCAGCGGGGTGGCCGGGGCTCGGCTCCCAGCTCCATCCGCTGCCTGGTTCTGGATCTCGGGAGGGACTCCCCAGATGGTGTACCTGGGGAGGGGGGAGGGGGTGCAGGGGGTGGGGCCCTCAGCCCCTGAGGACAAGCCCCCCACAGTCATAGCGGGGGGCCTGGCCGCAGCTGCTGCCTCCTTGGGACGGGAAGCTCAGAGGGCCCCGGGGGCCGGGCCGGGGGTCCCCTGGGTCTGTGAGGGCCCGAGCCACCCTTCCAGCACCCTCCGCGGCAGTGATCCAGTCAGCACAGAGTGAGTGTCTGCTGTATACCGGCCATCACACCTGCTGCCAATGACAGGCTGGGACATGCACAACAGGAGAAGCACAGGCAGCTGGGGAGCCAGGGACGGAAGCCTTCCTGGAGGAGGCAGTGTAGCCATGCCGAAGTGACGGAGGGGGTCCAGGCAGGGTATCCCCACAGAGGAAGCGCTTCGACAAGAGCCGGGAGGCTGCAGCCGGAGGCTGAGTGTGTGAGAATGTGCGTGTACATGAGTGCGTGTGTGTGTGTGAGTAGAAGGGAGTGTGAGTGTATCTGAGGGCATGTGCATGTGTACATATGAGAGTGTGTGTGCACAATTGAGTGGTGGGTGTGAGTGTGCGTGTGAACACAAGTGTGTGTCTGTGTGCATGTGGGAGTACAAGTCTGAGCGAGTGTGGGTGAGTGTGTGAGTGTATGTGAACACAGGTGAGCCTGAGTGTGCAGCAATGTGCGTGTGGGTGAGTGCGTGTGTTTGTGAGTGTGAACACAAGTATGAGTGTGAGTGAGTGTGAGCGACCCCCTCTGGGGGTCCGTCTGGCCTCCAGCCCCTCCGGCCTTCACCTTCGCAGGGACACGTGCCCTTGAACACAGACAGCCTCGGGGGGGAGGGTGCCGTCCCTCACCACCTCTGGGGCTGCCCCACAACGAGTCACCAGGCTCTCCCCCGCCCCCACAGGTGCCCCAGACCCTCAGGGCACCCTAACCCCCGGAGCGGGGGGCCGCCCAGGAAGCAGCCACAGAAACGGGCACAGAAACGCCGGACCGACTGGTCAACCCGTCTGCCCCGTGGACAAGGAGGAAGGCGGGAGGAAGGCAGCCCCAAGGCCGCACAGGGGCCGGGGGTCCCGTCTGAGGCTCTGCCTCAGCCTCACTGTGATGAAGAAGGCTCCCCTCCTGCCTCCCTGCCGGAGGCCACCTGGGTTCCCTGACATGCCCCTGGGGACGGGGGCCTCACTCCTGCCTGAGGTGGTGGTTAGAAACGGCTTCCTCCTTTGACCGAGCTGTGCCCTGGGGTCCCACCTCCACAGGGCAGACCCCCAGTGTGTGTACAGAGGCCGGTGCCCACAGACAAGGGAGAAGGGAGAGGAGAGAGCAGGTGGGGGAGAGGGGAGGGCGACTGAGGGGGGGAGGGACAGAGAGGAAAGGTGGGGGGTGAAAAAGGGAGGGAGGAGAGAAGGCAGGGAGGGAGAGGGGAAGAGAAGGAAGGGGAGGAAGTGAGGGAGAGGGAAGGGGAGAAGGAAGGGGTGAGAAAGGGAGGGGAGAAGGAGGGAGGAGGAAGGGGAGGGAGGGGGAGACAGAGAAGGGAATGAGAGAGGGAGGGGAGGAAGGATAGAGGAAGGGAGGGAGCAGGGAGGGGGGAGGGAGGGAGAGAGAGTGCGAGCAGCTGCCTCTGCCTGTGTCCTTCTTGGCATCACTCAGCTCCGGAGGGATCAGGCCCAGGGGAAGCCATAAATCTCATTGACCCCCCCAGGTTTTCTCCCCTCCTGGAAAAACAGATATCATTTCGTTGGTTGCGGCCCAGACTCCCAGAGGGCTTTCTGATAAAAAGCCACTTCTTCAAAGCATCAAACCCAAGTCCTTTCAGGCAGCCACAGGGTCAGCCTTCCCTCTGGGGGTGGAGACGGGAGGCGGCCGGGTGTCTCACCAGGCCTGCCCGCCCATCCGCCCTGCGGAGGGTCCACACCGAGGCCGCAGGGTCCGTGACTGTGTCCTGGCCTCCTCCCATCTGCCAGGACACCACTGAGGGATGGCCGGCGGATCTCAGCTTGGTTACCACTAGTGGTGAGGGGCTCACTCCCCATCTGTGCAGGTTGATCCTGGGAGGACCCTTCCAAAGGGGACACCTCCCATCCCCCCACGGCCCAGGGGGCAGTGCCTGTGTCCCCCTCCCAGGGAGGAGCCTGGGGCTCTGGGGCCTCCCAGGAAGCGGCGGGGTCGGGGCAGGACCCAAAGGAGATCTCTCAGTCTGTCCCCAGTCCCGCTGAGGCACCTGCTGGGTCCTTCCTCCCGGGCACAAGCCCTCTGCCTCACAATGGGGGGCAGCTTCTGCTGAGCCCACTCTACAGAGAGGGAGACCGAGGCCAGTAGGGACTCCTCGGGGAGGCCTTCCCCACCTGCCCTGCAAGCGCGAGGTGAGGCGACACCTCCCAACTCGGGGCCCCAATCTGGGGGGGAGCCCAGCACCCAGAGTCCTCCACAGCGGGCTCCTGGATGTGCAAACTCCCTGTCCCCTCGAAGGCCCGGGATGCCTCTGGGCCATGCGTCTGAGCTCACTGTGCGTGGGGTTGTCTTACGTTCAAGAGGCGAGCACTGGCTCCCCAGAGCGCAGTGCTGGGTCCAGGCCCTGGGCGGCCCCTCCAATCTGTGCTCTGCAGGAAGGAGCGGCATCAAGGGCCGGCTCGAGCACCCGATCTCCCTGCTCCCCAGGGGGGCCTCTCCCTCCTCCCCATCTGGGGGCCCCCGGATGTGGTCTGAGGAGGCCTGCAGGGAAGGGAGCCCACGGCCCCAAGCGAGCTGCTCTCTGAACTGGACACCTCAGGGTGCTTGTGCTCCTCCCCCTCCCCCCACACAACCCTCGCCTCGGGCCCCGTCAGGGGACAGACTCCGAGAGGCTCAGCCCCTGGCCCAGGGTTACTTAGCAAGGACACAGCGGGGGCAGGATTTGAACTCAGCTCGGCCTGGGTCCTGAGCCCAGGTTTGTGGGTCCGCACGGGAGAACCTTCCTTTAGGGACGTGGAGTGGAGGGATCCTTGGAGGCGCCCCTGTGCGGAAGGGGACACCGAGGCCCAAGGTCACACAGTGAGCCAGGGCAGGTGGGGACCCGCACTCCAGTCTCATGGTGAAGCCCACAGCCCTCCCCCTCACCAGGGCACATGTCGGGAGGCCCCTGGGAGGCCGGCTGAGGGATGCCTGGCCTCAGGAACCACCACCTCCACCCCCGTCCCCGTGCTGGGCACCAGGGGCAGCCATCCGCCAGCCTCGCGCCTGACTGTGCAGAAGCCCGGGGCGCCAGCCGGTCAGGCGGGAGCACCCGTGCTCCTTCATGGGGCCTGGGAGGGGCCGAGTCCTTCCCCAGGCCAGCCGGCGTCTGCACCAAGTAGCCCTGCTCCCCGCGCGCACGGGCCTCATGGGCATGCCGGGAGCCCCTCCAACCGGGGCACATCGGCGGCTCCCTGCAGAAAGCCCTGTGGCCGCCGCCCGGTCCCACCAGTCAGTCGAGAAAATTTGACTCCTGGATAGCCCCAAGCCTTGCCGGGACATTTTGTTTGCTACCTCATTCCCTCGTTTACTCCTTGAGCATCTGACGCAGTCCCGGGCTGGGCTCGGACAGGCCATGGCAACCATGAGTGCCTTCTGGCTCCTTAGGCCTCCGGGCCTTGATGGACAACTTTGATACCAGGTGGTAGGGCTTTGGTTGTGCCGAACTCCCGAGTGCGCAGGTTGGGGGGATCAGGGAGGACTGCCTGGAAGAAGTCTCATCCAAGCTGAGACAGCAAGGACGGGAGGAACTATCCAGACGGGGAGGGAACACCCGGCACCAGGAGGAAGAGTGGGTCCTGCCCTGGGGCGGACGGAAGCTGGTGTGGCCAGAGTGCAGAGCAGTGGAGGGGTGTGCAGGGCAAGGAGTCTGGACTCTGTCCTAAGGGCCGTGGGGATCTCCCCAAGCCAGGCTTAGTGCTGCACGCCCTAGCCTGCGGGGAGCAGGGGTTTGCGTCCAGGGCTGCGTGGCCCAGAGACAGGATATGAGCGAGCGAACGGAGGGCTGGGGAGCAAATAAGGAAAGGAGATCCAGCGTCAGGGCGGGACTCGCTCCAGACCCCCGGGAGAGCAGGGCGCCGGCGCGCACCGGCGAAGATGCAGGCGTCTGGAGCCCGTGCCGACCAGTCTGCAGCAGCCCAGGGCGCAGAGACTTTCAGGCCCGGCAGGCACGGCCCGGCAGGGCCGTGGGGATTCTCGGCGAGTCAGGGCCAGGATGCCCCTGGCTGGAGACGGGCTGGCCACACCAAAGCCACAGCGACCTGGGGCCCACAGCCCCCGGGGGGGAGGCAATGGTGCCAAGCACGGCTCCTCGGCTGCTCCCTGAGTGCCTGCTGTCTCCCCTTCCACGGACCCGCACAAACCGTGGCTCGCTCGGAGCCCCGCAAACGTGGGACGGGGCTTTGGAACTTTCGGTGGCAAATGTATTGGAAGAAAATAGAGCTATTCGTAGGTAGCATGGGGCCCAAGCCCAGATCCAGCCCCAAACCAGGAAAGCGGGAAGCAGGAGTGACAGTTCCAGGGGCAGGGGGCCTGCATCCTGCCGCTGTCCTTTGCCCTATGAGTGTGGTCCCGTCTAGAGAGACTTCCGAGGACCCCCACCCTCCTCCTTGTGGGTGACATCTGGAGTGGCCGAGGAAGTACACGGAAATAACCTGCTGGTCGAGCCAGACCGTCTAAAGCACCCTCCCCCGACACCTTCAGGGGACCCGACCTCGGCCCTCTCTTCTGCTCCCGCCCCTACAGCCCTCCCCCGATGTGGCCACTGCCTTGGCTCGCAGCCAGGCCTCTCCTCCCCCCTCCCCCGCCGTCCCCTCCCCTGGCTGACAGGGGGCCCCCCACTCCCCCCATCCACTTGCTGGGCACCTGTCCCCCTACAGTGTAAGACCGCACACTTCCTTTTCCTCCTTGTCCCACATCCATCCCCCCTTCCCTGCAAGGCCGGAACCCCCCTCCACACATCCCTGCGTGCACTGCTCACTTGGACACAGGAGCGCGTGTGCACACACACACGCACGCACGCGTGCACTCTTAAATCCTGGCCTCCAGGTCTGTTCTGGGCACCATTCCTCGTGGCCCGGCGGCACCCGCATTGTGCGTTGGCCCTTCACTCAGGACGCGAGTACAGAGATGCCGGCAAGGGGTCCAGGGCCGCATGGCTAACACACAGTAAAGCTGGGATTCGAATCGGCGCGACTTCCTCACCATCAGGCCCACAGCCTGGGGCCCAAGCGAATAGGGCTCCCGTGGCCACTGGGCCCTCGCTGGAGCTTCTCCCAGGGTGAAGAGGAAGCCTTGGCAGACCTCCGGCCAACCCCCCACCCCCCGCCCCCGCCCGTCAGCACAACATAAAAGCTAATCGAGAAGTAAACAAATTCACAAAGAGGAACAGAACCTTTAAAAAAGGAAAATCGAGACTCCCAGAGGGGGTGTCTAGTTTGGGTCCCATTTCACAAGTGAATTGTAAATCTGTCTTGGAGTGGCTCCCGGCCACCGAGCTGAGACAGGTTCAGAGGAAGCCCCGGGGGCTACAGCCAGACCTTCTCGGCGTTCTCGTCCAGCCCCTCCAGACTGCAGACCTACGCAGGCGGCCCCACCACCCTGGCGAGGTCCCGAGAGGTCCCCGCGAGGACATGGAGGCCTCGGGCCAACGCTGCCGGGGCTCTGCACGGGTGCGTCCGCGTGGGGCGGCCGAGCCCTAGGCTCCAGAGGGCACAGCTGGGGACTGGGGGTCCCGCACGTCCCCACAACCTCAGGTGGCGCAGAACCGAGTGGCAGGAAGCCAGTGATGTTAAACATTGCGGGGACGTTTCCATAGGTCTGTGCACAGTCCCGCCGGCCTCTTCCACAGCCCCCCACGCTGCTGTTTCGGCCGCACCCCACACGCACTGTCACCCTTGGCACCTCTGCTGCTTGCCGAAGGCGGCTTCACCACCCTGGCGAGGTCCCGAGGGGTCCCCGTGGGGACATGGAGGCCGGGGCGGGGACAGGAGGCAAACAGGGGCCCGTCTGACAGGAACAGTGGGGCTCCTCCTCCTGGACCCCCTCGTGCCAGGCCCAGAGAGCATCCATCCCATTACTCAGACCCGCATGACGAGCCGGTAGCCGAGGTCACGGTCAGCGGGCTGCCCTTGGCCCTCGTCTGGCAGGGCCCATGCCCGCGACTGGGAAGGTCAGGCTCCAGGCTGAGCCCATCCCGACCGCACCGTGGCAGAGCCAGGATTCAGACCCAGGTCTGACGCCAAAGCCTCTGCTCTCAAGCCCGCATCGACTCCCCTCCCCACACACTCAGGTTGCGGTCACCTCTGCACCATCAGACGTCAGAGGGGGAGGCCCCAGCTAGCAAACTGCCTGTCTGTTCTTCCAGAAGGATCCCGTCCACCTTGCTGGCCTCTCAGTGGCCCCAGGCCTCTCCCGCCAATCCCAGCATTTGTCCAGTGATCCCAACTCGTGTGTGAGAGAGCAGGACCAGAGAAGCCCGGGGGACAGCAGCCTGGACCAAGCAGTGATCCCCAAGGTCCAGGGCCTTCTACGCAGACAGACTACGACAGTTCGCACCTGGAAGGGGCACCTGGACGAGCGGCCCCAGGCCGCCCCCACAGCCGCTGATACCTCTACAGGTTCTCCTCCCACCGGGGGTCCACTCTGGTTTCTCTGCTCCCTGAAGGCTGCCCCTTTTCTAACATTCGAGAGGGTTCTTGGGACAAGAGCGTGAATGACTGAGTACAAATGGACAGGCACCCTAGGGAACCCCCCAACCCTTGGGTCCCAAACCTGAGGGATCACAGACCCATTCTCCAAGCTTCGGGTCAGACCATGGTGAGGGCAGATGAGGTTAGAGGGTTCTCCCTTCATCGAAATATCAGTGACAAAGTATTGCCATTCCTGGGAACACCCCCCCATCGACCTGATCTCAGGGATTACATCTACCTTCCACAGCGAGAATCCCCTCCACGGTAGCTGGAGCCTAGGGTCCTGGAGAGCATCACTGAGGGCGAGAGGGTGTTTGCTAATAGACGGGCCAGCCCTCTCCACCCCCACAGGTGGCTCCAAAGGTAGGTTTTTAGGATTCTTTGTGAAAGTGTGTAATATCTTACTCGAATTAAAATGATAAATGAAGCCTCCATCCATCCATCTGCCTTGTCGCCCAACTCTCCATCCATTCATCTGCCCACTCACTCACCCAACCATGCGCCCATCCATCCATCCATCTTACTGTCCGCTCATCCATTATTTATCCATCCACCCATCCACCCACCCCACTGCCCATCCATCCATCCATCCATCCAGCCAACCTACTGTCCACTCATCCATCCATCCAGCCAGCCAGCCAACCTACTGTCCACTCATCCATCCATCCATCCATCCTACTGTCCGCTCATCCATCTATCTATCCAAACACCCAACCACCCACCCTACTGTCCACTCATCCATCCATCCATCCATCCAACCTACTGTCCACTCATCCATCCATCCATCCATCCATCCATCCAACCTACTGTCCGCTCATCCATTATCTATCCATCCACCCATCCACCCACCCCACTGCCCATCCATCCATCCATCCAACCAACCTACTGTCTACTCATCCATCCATCCATCCATCCAACCAACCTACTGTCCACTCATCCATCCATCCTACTGTCCACTCATCCATCTATCTATCCAAACACCCAACCACCCACCCTCCTGTCCACTCATCCATCCATCCATCCATCCAACCTACTGTCCACTCATCCATCCATCCA
>CM052813.1:78559032-78576771 GCA_028533885.1 Nasua narica | reverse complement strand
CCATCCATTCACCCCACTGTCCATTCATCTGTCCATCTGGGGCCCATCAGAGATCCCCAGAGATAAGGCTCCAGGGTGATGACCTCTCAGGGAGGTCCACTTAGAAAGCCAGCCTGTCAGAGAACCCTAAAGCCAAGACCAAGGGTCATGGCCTTGACCATCAACCCTGGGCACGAGACACTGTGTTTCCTAGCACACACACACACTGTTTAATGTTTAACTTCCTGAGAGATTTTTCGACGGTTATTGACATTAACTTTGCACACATAAGAATGTTCAGAGGAGCCCACCTCTGGAAATCCATTAGGCACCAGCCCAGATGCCACACCCTCTCTGGCCTCGAGGGGCTCATCTTGCCCTGCCCGGGGGCTGGTGGTAAAGGGCAGTGCTGGGTTAGGGGGTGCAGGGATCTCAGGGCACAGAGCCCCATTCTGACTTCCCCTCTGCCAGTTGTTCCTGGACTCTGCTCGAAGTGCATGTCCCCTCCCGGCCCCCACAAGGATCAGCACTTGCCGATGGTCCCCTATCTGTCCCCTTCGCTCTCCTGCGGGTCTGGGTGATCAACCCCACTTTCTTAGCCAGGCCCCCCTTAAAGCAGACCTTACCAGGAGCACAGCGGGGAGTGCAGAGGTGAGGCGAGAAAGGCGAGAAGACAAGACAGGTGCTCTCGCGAGAGGGGTGGTGCAGCAGGTGTCCGGGGCTCTGGGAGACGGCAGAGCGCACCCCAGAACTGCCCCCTCCCAGGGGCCCCCTACCCTGACCCACCAACACCCTGGCTGAGGGTCACTCGCAGCATGAACTCCTCGGCACCTCCAGCAGGCCTCACCCACAGCCAAGGAAAGGGGACAGCCCCCACCTCCATTCGCGGTGGACCCCCCGGCAGACCGGGCGCTGTGAGTTCTCCCGCCCCTCCCTCCCGGGTCCGCCCTGCTAACTCAGACGCGACCACCCCCGTTCAGGAGATTAGGACGCGGAGGCCCAGACTGGTCGTGGGGCCTTGCCTGGAGCTGGGTCTGCCAGGCCACGGGCTGCGCCGTGTGCCCTGAACTGGTGGGCCACACTCCCTGCCTCTCGGGCCACACGAGCGCGGCTGTACGCAGGCCTCGGGCCCCGAGTTGGGAAGAAACCCAGGGTGGCGCCTTCTCCCGAGCCATGTCCAACGAGGCCACCCGTGGAGGGGGAGTCCTGGGATGGCCAGCTCTGCCTCCGCGTCAGTGGGACCTCGGCCAGTGTGGAAACTCTCCGTCTTTCCGTCGGCAAATGGAGAGAAGGGGCTCAGGGCTGATGAATGCAGGCACAAACCCACATGGAAACTCTGAGAATATTCCCGAGGATGGCTAGGCAGACCAGGTTCTCTGGAGAGCCTGGACAGAAGGTCCGGTGCTTTTCCTCATGGAAAACTCCACTGGTGATGAGGCCGAAGGCACGCTCGGAATAACCGGTAAGGAGACAGGGAGCCCGGGACCCTGCCTGAGGACCAGCCTCCTGGAGAGGCGACGCCCCCCAGTGGTGTTCCCGCGGCTCACCCCCTTGCCGCACTGCCCTGGGGGCCCAGGGCGCAGAGGGAAAACCAGCCCTCCCGTGCTCTCCGGGCTCTCAGAGTCATTTCTGGAGTGACGCCCGCCTCCCCAAGCCTCCGTGTGGCTTGGCCCGGAGCTTCTAAAAGCCCCTGGAGGTGCGGATGCTGGGGTGCAGCGGTGTAGACCCCGCCCTCCTGTTCAGAGTCGCGCTGGGCTGGGCTGGGCTGGGCTGCTGGGGATGGGTGCATTTTGTGCAGAAACCCTGACGTCAGCCCATCGAGCTTTCCTAAGCACCTGCAGCATCGGCCAGACCAGAGGACACCCGCCGAGCGGAGGCCGCCACCGGGCCGAGCGGCTGGGCAGGCGCTTGTGGTCTGGGACCCAGCCATTCAGGCACAGACCCCGCCCCAGTTCCCACAGGGGTCTCCGAGATGCTCTGTCTGGGGTGGGGAGCATGGCCTGAGCCCGTGAGCAAGCCAGCGGGGCCGCCCTGTTCCCGTCCAGGCCCCGTGCCCGGTGAGAAGGGAAGGCGGACAGCCAATGTCAGACCCGCACAAGCCGAGCGTCCCCGGCCAGCTTCCTCGGCGGGGAAGGAGACGCAGCTTCTTCTAGACTCTGCTTTAGGCTCATCTCGGCCCAGGGGACTCTCGCCGGCCCCCACTCAGCTCTGGCCAAGGGCGGTTTTCACGATGCGCACTTCAGCCCGGCCTTCTCGACCGCCGTGGCTTCTGTGCAGAGCCCACCCCTGCTCGGCCTCCACCCCTGATTCGGCCTCGGCCTGCAGCCTCACGGCTTCCTGCCCACCTGCCAGGGCCCGCCGGCCGCCAGCCGCGATGCCTTCTAGACTCAGAGACAACAAACACCACGCTCTCTGAAAGACGCTGGATCCCAGAATCAGGCCGATGTGAATTACAATCCCGGCCCTGGTGATTCACTAGCGGTGCCCCGGGACCCGCAGCTTAGTCTCCCAGGCTCTCGTCTGTGAAACGGACGTACTAAGTCTACCTCGCCGCGGGACCCGCCAAGGGGAGGCAAGCCCGTGCCCGGCGCGTGTGCAAAGTCACCGTTGGTCGCGTTGTTCTTATTTTGTGTGTTTCACTGTGCATCTCTCCAGCAGCCCAGTGGAGCACTCGAGATTGCTGGAGCCCGTGGTCTTGGCCTCTGCGTCCCACGGCAGGACAGACTGAAGTCCAGGGGCATTAACTGAACTTCTGGGAGGTGCGTGAGGCAGTGCTTTTGCTTTTGATCCGCGGGCCGAGCCGCATCGCGTTGCCGCGCAGCCTACAGCCTGACCTCGGTCTGTCTGCCTGAGTCACGGGGATGGAGAGCCGAGCAGGTGCCCACCCCCCACCCGGGGGCGGCGGGGCAGCCTCGTGAGAGCCGGGGCCAGGTGGAGGCCTGAGGGGGGCAGGGCCAGCGGCAGCCAGGGCCCAGGTGGAACGGAGGCTCCCCACTCTTGAGGGCCTCCCTAGGGCTGTCCCCCGGGGACCGTACCCCCAGCCCCCATTCCACAGATGGGAATATTGGGGCCGGGAAGTGGGGAACTAGTACCCCTCACTGCCCATCAGAAGCAGGGCCAGGGACAGATGCCAGGTCTGCCTCGTCAGCAGGCAGGGAACCCCGACGTTGGGGGCCTGAAGGTGGGCTGCCTCCTCCCTCTGCACCCTGACCTGGGCCCACTCCCCCGGTAACTCAAGGTCTCAGCTGTTGCACAAACAACTCAGGAGGGAAACCTGGTTCAGTACCATAGTGGTTTTGCCAGGAACATCCTCTCTGCTAGGCCCCGTGCTAGACCCTCCAGAAATTTCTGAGCGAACCAAGACCCAGGCCAGCCCATCCGGCCACCACGGTCCGGGGGGTAGGTGGGTGGGGCGGGGGGATGCACACAGATTCACAAATGGTTCTAATTCCAGAAGAATCGATGTGGTTTGCGGCAGAGGGACAAACCCAGTGCCACCGAGAAAAGACCCTCTCCCACCCCCACCGAGCCGGGAGAGGCTGGCCCACCCCTCCCGCGCTGCCCACCAAAGATGACTATGGAACCGGAATGAGCTTGGGCCCCAGTCTGCCGGCACAGGGGAGGTGAAGGCCTGGCCCACCAGCTGGCCCAAACCCACCCCGTCCACGCTCCCAGGCTCCCAGACCAACACGAGCCCATCCTCTCGCCTTGACCGGCAGAGCCAGGAGCAGGCCTGCCTGGAGCCCCGCAGCCCCTCCACCCTCCGAGGGACTACGGGTACAGCCGCTCCCCTACCCGGCCATCGCTAACCCACCGAGCTTGGCCCCCGAGAATGCAGCAGGGAGCAAGGTGGGCGCGAGTCCTGTCCCCGGAGGCCATTCTGTCTGAGTCCGCATAGGATCCCATAGCCGGAGTCAAGACACCTGCTCAGCTGCACCCACGGCCCTCAGAAAAGCCTCAGCTTCTACTGTGGACCCACGGGAGGAAAAAAACACCGCCTTCCTCTTTCCCAAGGAAACACCCGACAAAGTGATGCTGGGCTCTGCTCCAGGAAAGCCGGTCCTCCGGGTGCGAGCTGTCTCACGTAGTCACGACGGCAAACTCACCATGCTTTCTTTCCTTGCCCGGGCTGCTAGGAAGCTCAGGCTCACATTAAGTGTCCAACAACACATTCTTGGGTCCCTGAGGTGATTCTCTTTCCCCTATCCTTCTAGATTATTCCTGAACTTTTTCTTTGATTCCTGGGTTTATGTTCTGTTTCAGTATGTATTTTTTTTTTTTAAGAAGATTCCCAACTTCGGGGGCCCCTGGGTGGCGCAGTTGGTTGAGCGACTGCCTTCGGCTCAGGTCATGATCCTGGAGTCCCGGGATTGAGTCCCACATCGGGCTCCTAGCTCCATGGGGAGTCCGCTTCTCGCTCTGACCTTCTCCCTTCTCATGCTCTCTCTCTCTCTCTTTCCTAATAAATAAATAAATAAATCTTAAAAAAAAAAAAAAAAAAAGAAGATTCCCAACTTCAACATAGAAAATGTCGAATTGTGTGATAGCCCCAGCCACCTAACATTGTATAATAAATACCTTTCGGCTGTGCCCTCAGAGCAGTGGTAAACACAGACACGCACACACGCAAACAATCCTCAAAGCCTCAGCCCTCTCTCCTGGATCCATCACACCCTAAAGGTACAAGTGGGTGCACGCTGGTGTGCAAACGATCGTGTATTGTTTGTGTGCTGGACCGAACGAGGCAGAATCGCGAAGCAGAGGAGGGAAGAACAGAGGCCCTGCCGAGTGGCCTCTCTAGAACTGGATGGCGCCGGGGGTCGGGGGAGAGGAGAGAGGGAAGCCTGGGCTGTCCTCAGATTCTATTTTGGATCAAGAAAGGGAAGACGGAGCACACCGCCCTCTGTTGTAACTACAGTCATAGCCCTCCCCGCGCCCACGGGGCCAGGCAGCCGTGTGCGGACTCAAGCGGGTGGGGGACCCTCATGGCCACCCTGGAAAGTGGGTGCTGACCTTGTTCCGCTTACAGAGGGAGAAACTGAGGCCCAGGACCTCCCATAATGACAGACTGGAGGACCCAAGAGGCTCCCACCCTACTCTGTGCTCCCCTTCCAGTATATCTTATAAATACTTACGCCTGTCCCCCAAACTGCACGAGGCCCGCCACTCTGCAGCCCAAGCACACCACAGCCCCTGTGCACGCTGCCAGGGGTGGGAATGGGATGGGGCCCAGGGCCTGCTTTGCCCCTATGAATGTGTAGCCTCAGGGGTCTCCTCCTGGCCCCCAACTGTGCACCTGGAAGATGGGAGTTCGTGACTGTTCCTCTTTGAGGGGAGAGAGGAGTCGCCACTTGTGGCACATAGGATCACTTTCTTGACTCTGGGCTCCCAATCTATAGGCTCTGGCCCCAGAGAGGACCCCACAAAGAGCAGGCCTGAGCCCAATGCCCCACTCTGGGATGTGTGAGGGAGCCGCACGGGCCATTCCCCTCCTTTTCGTCTCCATACTCGGGGCCCAGTGAAAGCTGGGGTCTGCCCTTCACGGCACAGGCAAACCCAGCCCTGGGCGATAGCGGCCTGGGGACCGGCCCCACCCCCGGCCCCTTCACAGCACCCCATCCCAAGGTCACCAGCTCCCCCGTGCGAGCCTGTGCACGCGATGAACCCACGTGTGCGGGGACCGTGACAAGTTTCACCCAGGATAGAGGGGCCGCGGGCGTCCAGCCACACAGCCCCCCCTCCCAGGCCCAGCATGCATCCTAGGACCCCCAGGAAAGCAGCCTGGGGCTGCACTGTGGAGCGCCCTCAGCCAACCCCTAAAAACCATTCATCCCCACTGCAAAGGGCAATAAAGAAAGGATAATCAGTGTTAATATTACTTATGGTTATTGATTTCAGCTTTAAAGAATTGATTTCCAGTCTAGGCCCCTTTTATGAGGTTCTTTGCAGAAGACACATGGATACGACCCACCACCACTGTGGACGCTGCCCGCTCCCTGGGCTGTAAAACTCCCCCAAGGGGGAGGGAGGCATGGT
Source organism: Nasua narica (assembly GCA_028533885.1). Lineage (NCBI taxonomy): Eukaryota > Metazoa > Chordata > Mammalia > Carnivora > Procyonidae > Nasua > Nasua narica. The sequence goes on along the minus strand of CM052813.1, from coordinate 78,570,756 downwards.
GCCCGGGAGGCACCCGGGTGGGGGGGCGCTGCAAGGCGACCCTTCCCTGCCCTGTCCACCAGCAGGCGCAAACTTCCGGGGCCGGGAAGACCCTCATTTGTCCAGGGACGACCTGCTGTTTCTCTGCGCTCACCACCACCGACGGCCCAGCATGTGGGGAGCTCTCCCCAACCAGAGGCCCTCCCCTGCCCACCCAGGCCCTCTCGTCCCGCACCCTCTTTTCTCCTGGAACCCTCGGGGTCCGTGGGGGCCCTGCTGCCGGCTTCCACGGCCCCTGGGCTCCCACCCACCGCAGCCCCGCCGAGCGCCCACTGAAGCTGGTCCCACGGGCATTTCGGAGAACCTGCTGTGCGCCCAGTTATAGAATCCTAGAGTGTCAGATTTAGAGGACAGCGTGACAATTTAGAGACACGTTAGAGAGGAGGCTGGGGAAGGAAAGGGAACGGAATTTCTCAGGTTACTTGTCCCCTCGGGGCACACAGACCACACTATTCGGCCAATGTCAGGGGCGGGGGAGCCGGACGGGGCCACTGCCTTTGCCTGGGATCCTCTCCCGCACTAGCCCCGCCCCAGCCCCGCCCCAGCGCCCGCCCACTCACGCACTAGCCCCGCCCCAGCCCCGTGCCTGCTGTCGCACCCGGCGGCCTCCTGGGAGGGCGGAGGCCCTCGCTCTCACTCTCTCTCTCTCTCTCCAGCATCAAGTGCTTCAGGTTCAAGAAAAGCCAAGAACTCAGATTTCTAGTTGTCTCCAAAGAACCATTTCTGGCAAATGGTGTGAGGCCAGGACTCACTTGCTGCTTCCCTTAAGAATCCCGGTCCCCGTTGCAGGATTTACCGAGCGCCGGGAATACCAAACGGGCCACGGCGTGACCCGAGACACGTGCGGGCATCTTACAATGATCTTAAAGGGATGACAACCACGGCCGTCGGGAGCCTCTGCCCCTCACTTGCTGCCCCCTGCCCGTGTGTCCGCCCTGGGGGTGCAGATTCCAGGGGTGGCTTTGGGGGTGGCCCTGAACTCCTGGGGGGGCTGACAGGCTCCCAGCCCAGCCCAGGTCAGCCCTCCGCACTGGCCACGCCCTCCTTTCTGTGCTTGACATCGGCCCCGGGAAGATACAGAGGCCCAGTGGCCGTCACCGGCCCTCCCGAGGTGGGACAGTTTGGTGCTACGGTGCCCGGGTCTCAGATGACAGGGACCATTCTCTTCCCACCAGGGCTGAGTCACAAACATCGAAGAACCTCCCCAGGCAGAGGGCTCGCCCTCCATGCCCACCCCCTGCAACCCGCCGAACGCACCAGCCTTGGGAGGGGCCCAGCCTCCTGAGGGACCAAGAAACTCTGCCTCCACTCAGTTCCCGGGAATCAGCAGGTGGGCTTCCGTCCCCCACAGACGCCCACCCTGACTGGGGCCCCAAGGAGCTCCAGCCAAGTTCGGCTGGCGAGGAACAGGGGGCCGGGCGGGGCTGGGGCGTGGAGAGCGGGGCTGGCCGTTCGTGAGGGGGGGGGGGCTGGCGGGAGAGGCCGATGATAAAATGGGCCTTGAGATAATTATTATCTCAGACCCTCCTTCCAAGCTACGTAGGGCAAAATGACTTTAAATACTGTTTTAGCCTATTACCAGCCTATAAATTAATCGCTCAAGGCACACAGAGGCATTGCGAGGGGGTGGCTGGGAGTAATTACGCACAAGGCGGGAAAGTCCCCTGAAGAGGCATATTTTACACTTAAATTATAATTAAATTCCGAGAAGTCTCCTCCACCCAGTGCACAGATAGAGTCGGCGTCAGCCTCCCCGAGAGCTGCGACTCTAACCAATTTGTTTATTTGCTGTTGGAAGATACAGAGCCCGTGACCCATTGGGGTCTCGGCTTCACTTGCAGGCTTGGAAGAAGCCCGGATCACGGCCTCTGCAGCAGGTCCCCGGAGCCCGGAACCGAAGTTATGAACCCCAAAGATCCAGAACCCAGCCAGCAGCCGGCAGGGGAGAGAAGCACAGTGATCCTCCCGGCCCCGGGCCAGGGAGCCAACGTCGGGGAGGGTGGCGGTACCCCCAGGACAGGCAGGACCCCACCCAGGAAGGTCTGCAGACATGCCCCACTGAGCTGAGAGCCTGGATATCCCACCAGGGTGGCATCAAGAGGCAGGCTCTTGGGGGACAGTTTTTGCCCTCTCCGCCCCTTGGAATGTGCCTGTGACCCATTTAAGGGCGGGGGGCTGGAGGACGGTGTACCAGTATTTCCCCTTTAAGGCCCCAGTCCCCGCGGCTGGCATCCAGGCAAGATGGGGACACTCTCCATCTAGATTCCTTCATCTGCTGGTCTGGGAGGCTCACCTGGTGGGCTGATCCAGCCCCTCCCCGTGCCAGGTTCGGAGCCCCCGGTGGCTGTGCCCTTCCCCGGCTGTGGCTGTGCCCTTCCCTGGCTGTGGCCGCTCACTGGTCTGCTCCCTGAAACAATGGGGCACAGAAACACCACGAAATGCCTCCAGGGGATGAGCAGGTGGCGAAAGCATCCTTCCCTGGGCTAGCATCAGCCCGCTGTCTCCGATGCTCCGGGAGTTACCCCTGCAGGGCGGGCTCTGGGCAGCGGGACCAGCGGACAAGCATGAGTTCACATTTAGAGGGGTTCGAATGGTGTCCCCTGGTGGAAGCGGCCCCTTCTGGGAGGCAGGACCTCTAGACCACAGAGCCCAGGGTCATGGGATGAAGAACGCAAGTTTCCCCAGTGCGTCACTGGGCATGATGGTCAGTGGGACCATTCCTACCATGACGCCTGGCTCCCAAATCCAGGACTCTGACTACTGAGGGCACAGCAACCTCCATCCGAGGGGATGGCACCCCGAGTCACAGGTGGTATCTCCAAGCCAGGTGTTCCCAGGGCTGCTCAACCCTCCCTCAGACCTGCAGCTACCATACCCGCCGTGATCACAGCCAGATGCCTGCTGCCCTACCTCCCTGGTGTCGTGTTTACTCTCCGGTTTCTAGGATTTTTTTTTCTTTTTTTTTTTTAAGGTGGAGAAGGGGCAGAGGGGGAGAGAAAATCCCAAGCAGGCTCCACCCCCAGCACAGAGCCCGACGAGGGGCTTGATCTCACACCACTGAGATCATGACCGGAGCTGAAATCAAGAGTCTCAAGCTTAACCAACTGAGCCACCAGGTGCCCCTGTTTCGTTTCTTCAGGTGGCCCGCGAAGCTACGGATTGGAGGTTCCTTTTCTGAGGTGGGTAGGCTGACGGCGGTAAGTCCCGTTCCTTGTGCTTTCATCCTCCTCAAAGGGCTACCTGGTTCCCCTTGTCATTGTTTTGACCCTTTGGTTCCACAGGCGTGCAGTGTTTAGTTCCCATATTTGTGTATTTCCAAACTCCCTTCCAAATTAGAGTGAATTTCCAATTTCATTCCATTGTGGTCAGAGAACATATTTTGTACGATTTCCATCTTCTTAAATGTGCTGAGATTTGTTTTATGCTGTAACATGCAGTCTGACCTGGAGAAGGTTCCACGAGCACCAGAGAAGGAGGCGTGTTCTGCTCCATTGGATGGAACGCTGCAGATACCCGTTAGGTCGCATTGGTAGTTTCGTTTGAAGTTTTCAGTTTCTGTGCTGATTTTCTAATTGTCATATCCGTTACTGGAAGTGGTGTACCAACGTTTCCAACTATTAGAGTTGAATTGTCTAGATCTTCTCTTGATTCTGTCCTTCTTTTGCTTCGTGTATTTTCGGGCTCTGTTGTTAGGTGCATATATGTTTATAATTGTTAGATCTTGAGGGATTGGCCCTTTTACCACTATGATCGCCTTCTTTGTCTCTAAGAATTTTTGTACTAAAGTCTATTTTGTCTGATGTTAGTAGAGCCACGCTAGCTCTCATTTGCATGCTATCTGCATGCAATATCATTTTCCATTCTTTTACTTTCAAATTACGGTGTCTTTGGTTCTAACGTGAGTATTTTAGGGGCACCTGGCTGGCTCAGTCTGTAGAGCATACTACTCTTGATCTCAGGGTTATGAGTTCGAGCCCCACACTGGTTTTGAAGATTACTTAAAAATAAAATCTTAGGGGTGTCTGGATGGCCCAGATGGTGAAGCATCTGCCTTTGGCTCAGGTCGTGATCACCAGGACCTGAGATCAAGCCCCACACTGGGCTCCCAGCTCAGCGGGGAGTCTGCTTCTCCCTCTGCCTCTCCCCTCTGCTCATGCTCTCACTCTGTCTCTCTGTGTCTCTCAAATGAATAAATAAAATCTTCTTAAAAATCTTTAAAAAATAAAATAAAATAAACTGAGTCTATTGTAGACAGCATATCATTAGGTCAAATTATTTTATCCAGGGGCGCCTGGGTGGCTGAGTGGGTTAAGCCTCTGCCTTCGGCTCAGGTCATGATCTCAGGGTCCTGGGATCGAGCCCCGAATCAGGCTCTCTGCTCAGCAGGGAGACTGCTTCCTCTCTCCCTCTGCCCGCCTCTCTGCCTACTTGTGATCTCTTTCTTTCTGTCAAATAAATAAATAAAATCTTTAAAAAAATTATTTTATCCAATCTGCTCATTTCTTCTATTAAATTGAAGAGTTTAATTGATTTACACATAAATTTTTAAAATTTTTATTGTGTTATGTTAATCACCGTAAATTACATCATTAGTTTTTGATGCAGTGTTCCAAGATTCATTGTTTATGTACAACACCCATTTATAAGAAAGACTTTTGTCATTTTGCTATTTATTTTCTTTTTTTTTTTTAAAGATTTTTTATTTATTTATTAGAGAGAGAGTGAGAATGAGAGGGGAGAAGGTCAGAGGGAGAAGCAGACTTCCCGCAGAGCCGGGAGTCCGATATGGGACTCGATCCCGGGACTCCGGGATCATGACCTGAGCCGAAGGCAGCCGCTCAACCAACTGAGCCACCCAGGCGCCCTGCTATTTATTTTCTATATGTCTTTTTTCCTCCTGGGTTCCTCCATTACCACTGGTATCAAATAGACAATTTCTAGTGCACCATTTTAATCCCAGTGTAATTTCCTTTACTATATATATTTTTAGTTATTTTCTTGTAGTTGCCTAAGGATTGAAATTAACAACAATCGAGTTCGGATTAATATCAATTTAGTTTCAATAGTATATAAAAACTTTGCCCCTGTATATCTCCATCTCCTATCATCATGCTATTATTGTCATCCAAACTACATCTTTATACATGGAGTGCCCATCAACCTAGGTTTATAATGCTTACTTTGTGTAGTTATCTTTTTACTCCTGAAGTATAATTAACATACAATGTTATATTGATTTCGGCCGTACAGCACATTGATGTAGCAATTCTATACATTATTCAGTGCTTGCTACCGCAAGTGTAGCCACCATCTGTCCCCATAGCCCCTATGCCGTGGCTTTCATTTCCATGACTTATTTATTTTGTAATTGGCAGTTTGTACCTTTCAATCCCCTTCATTTGTTTCAATGCAGTTATCTTTTAAAGCAGATATTTTTAAAAAGAAGTTACAAACTAAAAACACAAAATCTGCTCACGTGACATGTCACTTCTCTCTTGTTTCGAGATTCGCATTTGTCTTCAGTGTTTGACGGTTTGATTGTGACATCTCTGGGCGTGACTCTCTAGTTCTCTGAGCTTCCTCATGTGTAAATTAGTGCTTCTTATCAAACTTGGGAAGTTTTTGGCCACTGTTTCCTCAAATATGCTATCTTTCCTTTCTCTTCTCTCCTTCTGGAACTCCCATTATGCATATTTTGATATGTCTGATGGTATCCCATGGGTCTCTAAGGCTCTGTTCATTTTTCTTCTATTTTTCAGGCTGGATAACCTTAACTGACCTATCTTTTTGCTGACTCTTTCTATTTCCTCAAATCTGCTGTTGAACTGCTTTAGTGACTTTTTTTTTCCATTTCAGTTATTGTGCCTTTCCATTCTAAAATTTCTGTTTCTTTGTTATATTTTCTGTCTCTCTCTTATATGCTCAGTTTGATGAGATATTTAGCTCTTTCTAAAGAACTAAAACTATGAGACATAATTTCCTTTAACTTATTGAACATATTTAAAATAGTTGATTTACAGCTTTTCCTAGAAAGTCTAGAGTCTAGAGTTCTGGGGACAGTTTCTACCGATTTCTCTTTTTCTTGTGTAGGAGCCATACTTTGTTTCTTTGCATGCCTGGTAATTTTTCACTGGAAACTGGATGTTTTGAATATTATAATGTGGCAACCCTGGAGACCAGATTCTCTCCCCCATCCCCAGGATTTGTTGTTGCTGCTAGTTATTGGAGTCGTTGGGTTCTTTGTTGTTGTTTTTATTGTTAGTGATTCTTCTGATCTAATTCTACAAAGTCTGTATTTGTTGTCATGTGTGGCCCCAAAGCCTCTGTTTTATCAGTTTATGGTCAGCAACTGATTAGACGGAGATATCTTTAAAGGCTTCCGGCCGAAAAGAAATCCTCTAGTCTTTGCCAAGAGGCTCTGTGTGTGTTTGCAGTGACCTTCAACATTCAGCCACATGGTCTCCAACTCTGCCTTAGCCTTTACTTCCCACTCCTCTCAAGCCTGGAGGTCAGCAGGAGGGGAGAGCTAAGGACCCTCTCAGTCTTTCCTGAGGATGCGCTCTTGAATGTGCACTTGGTCTAGGGATAATTCAGAGCTCTCCAAAGCCCTTAAGGACATCCCAGTCCCCAGCTTTCCCTCCCAAACATTGATCGGTCTACCGTTTGCCCCCACTGTTCTCTGTCACCACTAGTGGCAGTCAGTAAACAGTTTTCACAAATGTCCCTGGGTGTGCGTCGTTAGCACTAGGCCAGTTCTGGGCTAGGTGGGCTATCCCCCAAGCTGGTCTTCCAGAGAATGCAAGACAAGTCTGAACGAATGATTGATTACGACTCTCTGTGAGGTCTGTTCTGCCTTCTCTAGTATTGGGAATGTGGCCTCTTACTTTCACAGCTACTGCTGAGCTCCAAGAGCAGGGGATGGGACTGGGGTGAGTCAAAATGCCAGAAAGGCCACTGTTCTCACTGAGAATCAGCCACGTTTCATAAATAAGTACTCCCTGGGTGGCTGCAAGGCTTGGGGTTAGTTTCCAGTGGGTATGGTAGCAGGGGAAGGAAAGTAGATACTAACAGATTTTGCCCATTTTTCTCATTGTTTTATAGAAGGGTAGAATTTCGAGTCCACTGTTGTCGCTGACATCACCCCACGCTTTCGTTGTGTTTTCTGCAGCCACTGGGGACAGCCGGCAATAGCCACCCAAGGCCATCCATAGTCTTTATAGTGGCGACTTCTCCCCACCAACCTCACACACTTGACTCATCCCAGTCCCCCCTGCTGGTCTCTGCCAGACCGGCCCGCCGCTGGGCAGAGCTGGGACACTCGCGCTGCTCTCACGTGCCAGGCTCTGTCACTACTTCAGCTACACCCAGCCGCTCGGCTCCAGATCCCATTCTAGAATTGGCTTCCTGGGGCCACTTCCTAGACCAGCCGCCTTCAGCGAGGCTGTCTAGGAACCAGGCTCTGGGGTGGAGATTTGGGCAGTGTGTCACCGCGACCACCTCTGTGGCTCAGCCCCTGCCCGCCACAGAAAAACCCTCGGCCCCCAGAGGTGCTCATCTCCGGGTGCCTCGCCCTCCTAGCTGGCCTCTTCGACAGTCCCCCGTGCTGAGTTCTGTCTGTCGAGCCTCCTGACATGGGCTCTAGAGTCCTCGCCGACCCCTGGCGGATGGCTGGGTGACTGCTAAGGGCCCTTCCACACGGATATTCTCACCCAGGGAGTTCACGGCAGGGTGGAGAGGAAAAGCCAGGCCTCCCACTTCCCAGCCTGCGTGCTCTCTCCTCTGGTCCCGGTGGGACCCACACCCGCTCGGCCCCTAAGTGGGGTCCCTGACCCTGACCTCCACGGGCCACTGGGACATCTGATGGCCGGGGAGACGCAAAACTTGAAAGCACTCGGGATGGTTAAGAGCAGCGTCCAGATCGAGACAAGCCGACTCCTGAGGACGTTGCTTTACCCCTCCTAGATGGGAATGCGGGCATCCCACCCCTTCTGCCCTCGTGCTCCGGAGAGCCTGCTGAGGCAGCAAGCCTGGAGGGACCAAGATACTCTGGTTGGATACCATCTTTCCCCAAGGGACGGGAATTCTAGGGCAGGCTTCTGAAACCTTCCTCCTGCAGGAGGAGATGGGAAGAGGGCGTGTCAGAGAGTGAGGGGGCCCCCAGGGGCTTTCTCTGTCCTGTCCTCAAAGGACCAGCTCTGCTGATGATAAAGGAAATACATGCTCACTGTGAAAACATAAATAATACACTTGAGCAGGACGTGATGTGTGAATTACCGAGGATAAGGGCCCCACTGGCGCCCCGCCCTGGAGAGGACCCGGGCAACGCTGGCCGGTGACCCCGTGTTTTCACGGCGCCTGCACGCATGCCGTTTCTGCAGCTGTCCCTGCTCGCCGACAGGGCCCTGGGGCGCTGGCTAAAGGCTGGGCTTTCAATGGAGAGATCTGGCTGGGACTCCCAGTCCTGCCACGGTACCGTGACTTCGCACCCCTGTGGGATGGAGGCAACGACGCTTGCCCCACCGGGATGCGCACACGCGACATGAGAACGCAGGTGGTCACGAATAGCGAGCCAGGCGCTTGCCAGGGTCTCTGCTGACATTCCAGCTCCAAAAGGGAGCCCAGGACAGCAGAGTGTGGTGGGACAGCCCCTGTAGGGTCACCCCTCCTTGGCGTCCTGGTTCCCCTCCAGGGCGCCGTCTCAGAATGGTGCGCTCAGGAAATGCCGGCCAAGCCCGCCTTGCGCGCAGCGGGTGCCGAAGGGGCCATCTCTGCACCGAACGGAGCATGGAAATCAAACCCACGGGGCGGCCTCATTAGGGGCCGAGCTTCCTCTTGACTGAAATCCCTCTGGTCTGTGGTCTAATCAAGCTCACCGCTGCCTCGGGCCTCGCTCTTCGGCACAGTTCACACCCCACCAGACCCCCCCACTCCCAGCCTCTGTCCCCCAGGAGGAGTGTGTCCCCAGACAGGGAGGCATTTCACACACACACACACACACACACACACACACACAGCCCACTGCGAACCACCACATAGACATCAAAACCACACCGGCCCAGAAAGTCCCACAGGACCAACAAAGGGGGGCCGTGGCTGCCCCGCCTCTTTCGGCGACACTGGGCATTTCAGAGAACTTTCTCTGCATTCTTGGCCCTTCTCAACAGTGGACTGGGGCCCCCTGCCTCCCTCGGAGCGGGAAGGGAGTTGCTAGAGTCTGGTTCCCTTGGAGGCCCAAGAAGGAGGCATCGGGGCGCCGTGGAACCCTGAGAGGAAGTCAAGGATGTGGCCTTGAGGCCAGCGGGCGGCTGAAGGTGGGGTGGGGGTCCCCTGGGTGGGAAGGGCTGGGAGAAGCGTGAGGTCGGGGTCACCAGAGAAGACGACAGCCGCTGTACACCAGACTCTGCCTCCCTGCTCCCAGGGGGGCTCTCCTCGGTTCAGGGGGAGGAACGGGGGCAGGGCTGAGCGAGCCCCCGGCCCCCTCCCACAGCTCTGATCGGCTTCGGCTGTCCTGGGTGTGGCCTCCACCAAAGCCACAATCAGCCGGTGAGCCCACGCTGAGCCCCAACCCGGCCAGGACAAGCCCCAACATGGCCCCCACTCTGTCGGGTAAACTGAGGTTCAGAGGGAGGAAGTGCCCTGTGTCTGATGGGGAGGCGGGATCCAGACCCCAGCCCCGCCCCAAAGCGCTGAGCAGGACACCTCTCCTTTCCGGGCCTCAGCAGAAATCAGGATGCATTCCAGATGGAAAGGAAAACCCAGCCCGTCGGGCCCCAGGGAGCCGGGCCGCCCAGCCTGCGGCAGGTCCGAGGCAGGGGTGGGTGGACTAGGCAGAGGAGCAGAGGCAGGGGTCCAGGGAAGGCTCTTTTCCAGAGGTAGTTTGGGCAGAAGCTGCCGCCCCTCCACTCTTCCAGGCTGCGAGGCGCCCAGCACTGGGGTCTTCCTGAACTCTGCCTCTTATTTCCATGGGTTGGGGGTCCCCCAGCCAGCCTCATCCAGGGCAGGGCCAAAGGGGGGATGCTGACGGACACCCTCGTGTCACTCCCTGCCCTCCCCCTCCTGTGGCCCCCCATCACCCCCGCGGGCAAGCCCAGATTGTTTACCTGGCCCCCGCCATTCCGTGTTGTGCCTTCTGTGGGCACACCCCCAAGGCCCGAGCCCTAGTGACTGCCTCGGGGAACCCCAAACTGCACCCCTTGACCATGCTCATTGCAGTTTTTTAAAGTAAGCTCCTCCAAAACGGGGAGCTTGTGGACGGCTGTCTGTGTGGCATCAGCGGGCTGGACGCCCCCCCAACCCTGAGGCAGGTGCTTACTGGCCAGGGGCGTGGCCTCGGCCTCGGGCAGGACTGAAGGTCAAGCATCAGAGTGAGGGGGCCTCTCCCCGGGGGTCTGTTTCCCCAGTCGGGGCTCCGAACTTCCAAGAAGGTTCTACCGGCCTATCCTCCCCTCCACTGGAAGGGGGTTACAGAAGGGAAACTGAGGCACAGAAAGTAAGTTGTCCCCTTTGAGCCAAGCTCCTAGTGAGCACTGGGCTCTCCTGCCTCCCAGCACGAGGACGCGGTCCCTGAGGCACGGAGGGGTGCGGGAGACGGGGGCTCCAGCCCCGCCTGTGGCCCGAGACATGGGCCTGACCCCATGTCTCTGTGCGGTCAGCCTGGGAGGGGTGGAGCTGGGCAGGGACCGAGCAGGGGGCAGGCACCGGGGAGAACCTGGGCTGCCCAATCAGGTGGGGGGGGAAGAGGCGCCTCTGGGATGGGAGAGGCCAGGTCAGCCCCCTTGACCTGCAGCCCACCCCGCACGGCTACCCCCACCCTGGCCGCTGTCTGTCCAGGAGCCTGGGCGGGAGCCAGGGAGCAGGAGCACCGGCAGGCAGGGCGAGCTGCAGGCGCCCTGGGCTGGCCCTCGACGTCACTGACCCCACGTCCTTCCTAGGAGGGCGGCCAGGCCTCCAATGGGGACAGGGAAACAGTGGCTGGATTGGAATCCAGCCCCTGGGATCCCACCCCTGGGGCCAGAACAACCCTACAGCATCGAAGTGGGGGGGAGAAGAGAAAGGACGGGACCTGGGACTCAGCCCCTCCTCGCTGGAACCCATGCAGAGGGCGCACCTCAAAGCCCCTCCCACCGCAGGGAAGTTCTGGGTCACGGTTACCCGCGTTTGTTTCACACGCCCTGCCCGCTGCCCGAGACCCGCACACCCCCAGCCTCCCTGGAGGTCCGGCTCCAGCTGTCCTCAGCGGAAGGACACACACGACTCGCAGGGGTCCGGGCCGGCAGGCGGACGCAACACCCTGCCCAGGCCCCGGGGACCCCCGTTCCCAGCCTCGGGGAGGAAGCTGCAGCCCGGGAGTGGCCCCCGGGCTCTGCTGGGGCATCCCGCCAGAGACAGGGAGCGGGAGCAGACATCCACGCGGGATGCCTCCGACGCGCTGGGACTGATGCCCCGGGAGGAGGCCGCCCACCGGCACGAGAGTGACCACCGCTGCCACCGAGGGTCCCACAACCGTCGGGCGGGGGGGTCCTCAGCCGGTCTCAGACCCGGGGTGGGAAGGAAAGCTGGAGGCTTCGGTGGGCCATCCTGCGGCTCAGGTCCCCACAGTGGTCCCTAGTCATTGCTGGGGTTGGGGCACACAAGAAGTTTCCAAGGTCACGGGGCAAGCCAGTGGCCCCTGGGGACGGGTCAGGG
>CM052813.1:78544796-78558932 GCA_028533885.1 Nasua narica | reverse complement strand
AGATCCACGTCACAGGGCTGCCGTGAGGAAACGGAGGCACAGGGAGGCAGTCACTTGCTCTGGCTCACAGTCCCCTCTGACTCGGGCCAGTGGGCTTACATCGAGCTGTGCTGCCGCGGGGGGGGGGGGGGGGGGGGGGGGGGGGGGCAGCCTCGTGGAGCAGCCGGACAGTTAGGTCGGGGTCCCAACAGACCGAAAGAGCTTTGGTTCTCTCGGCCCCTTGTGCAGACGTCCTGCCCTTGGCACCGGCCCTGAAGTCCACGTGATCGGGGCCCCCGGAGCTGAGCAGGGCAGCCCCCTGCTCCCAGAGCAGGCCGGGAGCCAGAGTTGGGCACTCCAGGAGGTGGGGCCCCTGAAGACCCAGGCCCAACAACAGGAAGACTGTCCAGGCTGTGTCCCCGACATGGGCTGGGTCCGCGAGGGAACACAGCAGACCCCTTCCTCTGTCCCGGGCCTTCTGTGCCCCAAGATCAGGCCCATTGCTGGGAAACCCCGGGCTCGGCCCAGACCTGCAGGCAAAGGGAGGGGTGGGAGCATCCTGGGATCGGCCCACCCCTGCCTTGTACACAGGGAGCTGCCTCCTTTCTCAAGGTGAAGGGCATGGGGCAGTTTCAAAGAGAAAATGCAACGCACTCAGGGTCTGGAGGAGGAGGGCACCGGAAGGGATGGAGGCCTCAGGCAGGCAGTAGGCCTGGGGGCGGGGGTTGGGCGGAAGTGCAGGGAGGAGTAGGAGGAGGAAGAAGCCCCGTCTGGGGTCTGGGCCTCGCGTCCTTGGACTCAGGCGCCCCAAGTACCATCGGCCTCAGACGTGCCCTGTCCCCCAAGTCTCCACTCAGCCTGGAGCCCCACCATTGCCCTCACTCCTCGGGCTCCTCCTGCCAGAGTGCAAATTCTCACACCATGAGCTCTCAGCAGGTGGCCCCTCTTAGAGCAAGAGCCCCAGGAGGAATGTGGCTGCCTCTTCCTCAGACCACGTGCCCTTCCACGCCTGGATTAAGGATCCTCCAATTAACATCATAAAGGGCATCTCTCCTGAACAGGAAGAGCCTCTCTTTGGTCATAGGTCCTTTTTCTCCCTGGCTGCCAGGAAGCTCAGCACCGCACTCAGGACATCCTCTGCCTCCGGTCTTCTCTGAAACGCGCGTATCACCGGCAAACCTCCTCAGACCTTGCAGGAGAGAGGCGGGCTCGGCCCACATCTGCTTGAAGCCCCATGCAGTGCGGCGAGGCTCATGTCCAAAAGGGGCTCGAGCTCAGGAGGCGAGAGGGCCTGGATCCAGGCCCGGGAGGGAGAAGGGGTGAAGAGGAAGGTTCTGTGGGGTCACTCAGGAGTCTTGCTGGATATCAAGGGGCTGTCGCTGTGGAGGTTAGGACCCAGTGGGGCTGGCACGGGACGCTGGGCAGGGGAAGGGGCTCCAGGAAGAGGCCATTCGGAAAAACCCAGACCAGGGTCCTTCTCCAAACCAGCAGCAGCCGGGGGGTTGGGTGGTGGGGGACTGGACCCCTGCACCTCCCCTCTGCAGCCCTCTGCGTCCTGACCCACGCGCCCTGCTCTGGGCTGCACCCAGCTGTCCCTTTAAGGCGCGGGGGGCTGCTGCTGGCACAGCGTACCCTCGGCCAGCACAGAGACGGGCACGTTCCTGATCCTTCTGGAAGGCTGGCTTGCAGAGGAGACAAAATGTTCTTGCTCAGCTCAGTAAACAAGCCTGAAGGGCTTTGAAAGCGTCTGCCGATACAAAGGACTGAAATAAAGGCTCACGTTGCAAAAGGAGGCCCAGCTGCAGGGAGGAGTGCGCGCGGGAGGGCATCCCGGCTGCTCGCCACCCCAGCTCCCGGTGGGTCGCCTCGAAGGGTCACCGTGTGCGTGCCTGGGCTCCTGGCCATGGCCTGAGCGTGCAGATGTGGTTCTGTATGCGAGCCAGCCAGGACGCCCCGGGACCCGCATCCCCCGGTTAGGAGCCCAGGAGCCCGTCCTCCCCCGCGGGGTGCCCCGTGTCTGCACGTGTGGCCGGGGCGGGTGTGCTTGCACACACATGGAGTGCATGCACGTGGGCACACGCAGCTCCCCGGCTCCCCCCAACATTTCCCAGGAAGCCAGCTGGAGGAGACGCAGGTTAGCACCACCCCTGGAAGGAGCAGCGAGCCCCACTCCCCAGGGAGCTCATTAAGGGCGGGGGAGCAAGGAGGCCTGGCGTCGGCAGGGCCAGGCGAGCCAGGTGAGGAGACGAGCTTGGGGCCCGGCCAGGAGTGTTTCACACCACAGTTGCGGCGCTGAGGGCAGAGGTGCTCCTACGGGGCTCCCCCCGGCGCTCCCCCCCGCCCGCACGGCACAGACGCCAAAGCCTGGCCTTCCTCTAGTACCAGACAGCCACGCCCAGCTCAGCTGACCCGGGCCAAGCGGTTAAGGACTCAGGCTCACTTGCCTCATCTGTAAAATGGGCAGAACCCTTCCGCTTCCCAGGGCCATCGTGAGGTTTGGAAGAAAGGCGCTTCGACCGGACGACAGAGAAAGACGGCCCCCAGCGCCCACCTCGGCATCACAGCCGGGCAGAGGGCAGCCAGGCCCCGGTCCTGCGGCACGACCGTGTTAGGACGCGGAGGGGGCAGAGGGTGTCTCCCCCACCCCTGTAATCGGCGCTTCCCCACCATCGCTCCCCAACACTCAGAAGCCACCAGACCTGGCAGCCTGCCCCCTCGGGGCTGGGCAGCAGAGGCGACACGCTCCCCAGGCCAGCTCATTCTGCTGGTGGCACAGGCACAAGCCAGAGCCCGGGCAGTGGGAGGGGCCGAGCCGTGGGAGAGACACACGTGTGGCCTTGGGACCGCAGCGCAGCAGCCGCCTGGCCTGGGGGCGGGCGGGGGGGGGGGAGGGCGACAAAAAGCTTCAGGGAGGAGATAATGCATGAAGCCTGCAGGAAGGGGGAGCCGGGTGAGGGCGCACAGACCAGGAGAACTGGCCGGACCGCACCGGGCACACAGTAGATGCTCAGTTAATGCGTGATGAGTCAGCCTCAGAGCCCTGGGAAGCTGGAGAAAACCGAAACCCAGGGGGGTATCCCTCTAAGGTCACGGCGTCCCCAGTTTGCCTGGCCCCAGGGCTGTGCCCCTCCCGAGGCGCAGGGCTCCTACCCCGGAGCCCACTCTATCCTCTGTTTTGTTTGCAAGCCAAGGCCCTGAATTCATGCCCAACCCCTGCGGGGCGGCCCCTGGCAGACAGAGGGGCGTCCTCCTCTCCTGGCTGCAGCGGGAGACGTCCCAGCCAGGAGGCCCATTTAGGAAATGGGTGGCGGGCAGCTGCGCGGGTGGGAGGGGCCCCCGTCGCCAGCCAATGCCGGGGCTGCCAGGCCGTCCACCCCTTGGGCTCCCGGGGGCTGCTGGGGGGGAGCTCCCCGGCAGGGCCCAGCCTCCGGGTACCTGCGAGCCAAAACCGCTCCGAAACCACAGGCCAAATGAATCCACTTTCTCAAGTGCCCAGAGAGTGAGGGAGACACGCGGTTTCGGGGCCAGCGCCCCGGCCCAAGAAATCAGGAGACGGCGCTGCCGTTGGGGGGGATCACATGCCCTGAGCTGCCCCCACCTCCAGCGGCCTCAGGCCCCCCCCCCGACTGTGGGTGCGGGGACGTGTGTTCAGGACACCCTCCTGTCTGCCCGGTGCTAGTTCTGTCCCCGAGAGCCCTTCCAGTGCCTGCGTGCCCTCCCCAATGCCTGGAGAGTGACGAGGGCACCCAGCATGTCCCCGGCCGGGAGGAGCGGGGCGAGGATGGGGCGACGGGGCCAAGCCGTCCAGACAGTCTCCCGGGGGCCCGATCTCTCGGCCGCGGCAACGTTCCTCCCATCGTCTGGGGCTCCCTCCCAGGGGCCGGGCTGGCTCTCCCCTCCCTGGGCCCCGGTGTCCGCAGAGCACCTGCTGTCCCTGTGCCCCAGGCAGCGGACCCCAGGCCGCCCTGGGGCAGCCTGGGGGCAGCCTCGGGGCCCGGCCAGGCTCGCACTGCCTCACGTGGCGTCACCTGGGAATGGGGTGCCAGGGCCACACCCGCTGAAGCTATGGAAGTCCCGCTGACATGACCAGGGCACACGGCAGGTGGAGGGGTGGCCTTGAGCCCAGGGTCTGCCTCCGTCCCCAAGAGCCCAATGGCTAGGTCACAAATGCTTGGCTGCTAAACCCCACCTTGGAAGGGAAGAGGGGAGGAGGGGAAAAACAGCCCCCCCCCCAGCACCGAGAAGCCGGGAGGGGGCGGGGGGAGGGGTGAGGCCAGAGAGCAAGTAAGGGACAGCACAGAGTCCCAGCCCGTCCGGGGGCGAGGCAGGGTGGGGGCAGCTGCCGCCCACAGAGGGTGGTGGCTGGGCGGGAGGGCAGAGCCTCCCCTCCGTGTCTGCGTGCAGGAGGAAGCGAGGTGGGAAAATTCGGGGGAGGGTGCAGGGGGAGGACTCCTGGAAGAGCACTCGGGGTGGGGGAGGGTGCCGGCTACAGCAGCCTTAGCCCAGCACCACCGGCTGGGGGACCTGAGCCCCTCAGCCCCTCCAGGACGTCCTTCCCCGTCACCAAAGGAGAAGGCCTGCTGGACCAGGGTCCTTCTCACTGGGGTCAGGGCGGGGCAAGTTCAGCAGGCCCCCCTCCCCGAGCTCGTCAGTCCCTCGGGCAGCGGGGAGGCGGCCCAGGCCCTGTGCCAGGCTCCGGCATCCGGTGTTGTTGTCCCCGGCAAACACCAGTCCTGCCTCAGGAGGCCCCTCGGGTGACCTCGCCCCAGGCACCGCACCAGACACAGGGAGGACTTTCTCTGGTGCCCGGCGTCCTCGGCCTCCCACCCAGACCGCAGTGGTCCTCCGGAGGAAGGGAGAAGAAGGCTGGGGCTGAGGGGTCCCCTTGGAACTGGCACCCAGAACACGGCACTCCCGCACACCTTGCCGTCCCCCACAAAGTCCTTGCCTGACGGGGAACGGAGCTGGCCGCGGCTGCACCCGTGGGGGCCGGGTGGGGGCTCCGAGGCCAGAGCCTATGAAACCTCACGGGGGCACTTGGATCCCTGAGCAAATTCTCTAAGCAAAGCCCCAGGGAGCTGCTGCGGGGAGAGAGGGAAATGAGCTGAGCAGGGACGGGGAGAAGGGAGGGGCACAGAACAGCCCTCTGGGGACCCAGGGGCATCTCCGTGTCGGAGCGGCCCGCGGAGAGGGGGCACCCAGGCCAGAAAGGAAAGCAGAAAGAAAGCTGACATTCTGAGGGGGCAGAAATAGGCTTCTCTAGCTCCTCTCCCGCCACAGGCCTTCAGGGAGGGCCGATAGGAGGGGGCCGTGGTCCCCTGGAGCAGGAGGGGCCGGGGGCGGGCAGGGGCGGGCGGGGGCGGGCGGGGGCGGGCGGGGGCGGCCGGGAGCGGGGGCCACACTGCTTAGAGATTCTGCCTCTATCTCTGCTAGGACCGAGATGCCGGTTCACCTGCCCCCGGGCCCCCGGGCCCTCTGTACCCCCAGAGCCCTTTTCCCGGGGACACTGCTGACATGTCACAGACGTAGTGTGCGAGGAGCAGCCCAGTGCCTTCCCGCTCCCCCCAGCGCAGCACAGAGCTTCGTCCTCAGGGAGGCAGGGGCCTTGAAATTTGGGGGGCCCCATGTGACGGAGCCACCAAGTCAGGCTGCCCCCGCCGCTCAAGGCTGCGAGCTCTTCAACAGCCCGTGCATTCTCCACAGCTGGGCGTGTCTCAACAGGTTTAGTGGACGCTTAGGAGCTTGCAGCCCGGCCTCCGCATCCCCCATCTGCCGTCTGCCGCACACAAGCTGGCAGCCGCCACTTCCCCAAGTATGGGTGCTAGCCCATCCCACGCTTGCTAAACCTCCCTCCTTGGCCGCCCATCACCCCAGCATGAATGTTCTCACCGTTCACGAGCTTCTTCTCCCTTTCCCTGCGCAGCCCCCCCGCCCGACGTCACGCCGCCTCCTCCCGGGCCCTCTTCCCGGGGACCCTAAGGATGGGCAGCTCCAGGACTCACTTCCGGGTCTGCCCCACTCCCCTGGCCACAGGGGGACTGCACTCCGTCCCCTCCCTCCACACCCTGTGCACAAGCTGGCAGAAGAGCTAACTCGTACTAGAGTGGAAAGGGCTGAAAAGTGGGTTGCTGAGTGATTTTTCTCTGGAAATACATCACTGTTAACAAAGAATTCACCCTTTAGCCAAAGGCATGCAGATTCCAAGTAGAGAAGGACCCCGGGCCCCAAGGTGGGGGCGCTGTCTAGTCCACCATGCCCCCTCACAGCTCTGTCGGCTCCCCAACTTCGAGGCCCACAGGGGATGACGACTTGACCGGCCTCTACTCGAGTGGGCGGCGGGGCTGGCCCAGGATCCCGGGGTGTGGCCTGCACCAGCCCCAGCTGAGAGCAGGAGGCTGAGAGCCCTCTGACCCCCAGAAGGGTCCCCTGGTCGTGGGACTCCAGCAATCAGAGCAGGGGTCCCACGGGAGCGGTCTGGTGGGGGTAGATCCCCAGCCCCAATCACCGGCCAGGCAGGGAGGCCACAGGCCTCCAGATTCCAGGCTAATTGGAGTCTGGTAGAGCTCCCTCCCCCACCCGGCCTGGCTTTCCCACTCGGCGCTCTGATCCCACCCCCGGAACACCCCCAAACTCCAAACTGACCCAGCCCTGCCCTGCCTGGGCCACCCCAGGAAGCCTGACCCCGGCCCTCTCCGAGCCCAGAGGCACCACGGCGGCGGGGGCTGCAGGCCTGGAAGGAATGTCTCCCTGACCCGGGGGCCTGAGCATCACAGGGAACCGAGCCCGAGACAGACACAGGCTCCAGAGGTCCCGGAGATTAGAACCGGCCACATAAACAGTGATAGGGAACCGCGTCCGCATGGATCCAGACGCCGGGATGAGGAAACCGAGCTCTCGGCCGAGCACGGCCCCGCAGGAATTGCCCAACGGGTCTGTCGCAATGGGCTTGGATCCCGGGGCCAGACCTCCCAGCCCCCCTGCCTCCCGGCTGCTCTGAGCGCCTGAGGTCTGGGGACAATGGCTGCCATGCAGGGTGGAAAGGTCAGGTGTCCCTGGGCCCCCACCCCGGTCGTCTATGGAGTAGACATGACGGGGCAGGAACGGGGCCTTGGGGCCAACGGTGGCTCAGAGCTGACCCTTCCCCTCCTGGCACAGTCCTGGGATGTCCCCTGGGAAGCAGGGAAGAGAGTGAGGCCCGGCGTCGCCCCCATGGGTCCTGCCCCCTCGGGGCTCCCCGACCTTGCCCGTGGAGCGCCAGCCCTGGGGAGCAGACCACTCGCCCGTGGGGGCCTTCCACCTGCCCCACCGATGTAGCTCAGGGCTTCTTCCCGTCCCGCACAGGCTGCCAGGCCGCCGTGGACCTGCCGACGCTTTCCCCTCCCGGCCGAGGGCAAGGCCAGCCCTGCAGGCCCCACGTCTCCCCTTTCCTCTGCAGACACTGCTTTCTTTTCAGTCCACGGACACTGGCACAAGCGGACGGGGGTGACACACCTCGCTCCTGCCCCCGCCCGTGCCACCACCCCCTCCACGGGTGAGGACGCCGAGCCTCGGGCGGTGAAGGGATGCGGCCAGGACCGCACGCAGAGCCGTGGGGTTTCCTCCTTGTTTCTGGGCGGACGGCAGACCCGGCAGCGGCAGGCATCCCCCGGTGCACCCCGGGGAGCAGGTCAACCCCCTGCGGCCTGTGCCTCCGGCGGCCTCTGTCCGCCTCCGAAGTGAGGGTCCTGGGCGGAATCAGGAGCACTGTTTATAGACCGATGGCTGCCTTCCCATGGTCTTCGGGGTCAGGGACGCCCCACCCCGTTCTGCATTCATTCCCCTGGTGAGATGCCCACCATCCTGGGGCTCAGCGTCCCTCCCAGGGACACACCGGGCCCGGCACCCCGGGCTCAAGCACGTGGCCCACCCGTCAGGTGCCCCGGAAACCCTTCCAGAGGCTCAGGCTTGTCTGCACAGCGGGAGGGGAGCCATGCCCGCCTCAGGGGGCCAGCCCGGAAGACACATGCTTGGCCCGTGCAGGCCGGCCCCCTCCTCCTCATCCCCCCCTCCTGCGTCCTGGGACAACCAGCCCCGCATTTGACACTCACTGGCCCCCCGCAGGCTGCCTCACACCGAGGGGCTGCCCCGGGCTCCCTCCCGCCTGCCTGACGGGCACCGCTGTGACACGCCGGTCTCTGGGTGCCCACGTCCCGACCCAGTCCTCCCCGCCATCACAGAACCGCAGGCAGGAAGCAGAACGTTCAGGAAGGCTCAGCCGATCCGCCGTGGCCGAGAGCCCCGCGTCCAGCGACGGCCGTGCTCGGGGCGCGTCCAGGCGCGTCCAGCCGGCCCGTCCACCGCACGACCCCTGTCGTCTGCCCAAAGCAACGTGGCTAGTTAAAAGTTTTATTGATTGAACACAATTGAGTGTAAGTAGTGAAAGTTCTCCCGATGTAACCCACTTTTTCTTAATGGGTAATCTCAGACACTCGAGTTTATATGTTAAAGGAGCTTTAGGACAATTTAATAGCTCATAAAATTTTATAGTCCCAGTTGAAATCAGAGTGATAACTCTGGCCTGCACAGCTATAGTTTGCTAAACGTCCCTCATCTATTTTTTTCCCCTCTGTTTATTGGAAAGTTAACATCTGCTCTGCTATGGGGGGGGGGGGGTGGAAGATGGGAAAACAATGATCTATTCTTCCCGATGAGAGGTAAGACATTCGGGCTCTCCTGGCAACACCCTATTCTCCAAACACGCGGTTTTCCTTTAAGTCAGAAGGTCTGACAAACTGGCTGACCCACAGGAGGCCCGACAGCCAGCAAGCGCCAGGGCCCCTGCGGGGACCGCTGATCAGGGTGACCCAGGCCACGGCCACGGCCTGGGGTTGGCGGGAACCTGGAGGTGCCCGTTGGCAGGCACAACCTGGTCCTTTATAAAGCGCCCACTGTGTGCACGGCCCGGGATGGGGGGCACGAAGAACAAGGACACGCATGCCGCACCAGTGCTGGCCCGACATGGTGGGGGCCGCCCGCACGGCCACAGAGTGACGTCGCGACGCACGTCCCAGCGTGGGGAGCCCCAGACCCGTCACGGGGTGCAAAAGGAGGCAGGCGTGATGTCCAATTCCTTTTATAGGAAATGTCTGGAACTGGCAAATCGTTGGAGGAAGCGCTTCGGGGGTCGCTGGGGCTGGAGGAGCGGGAAGGGACCCCCCTTGGGGCAGGGCACGCGCTTCGGGACTAGACACGAAGAGGTGGGGGACGCACAGCCTCGCAAATGCGCTCGATGCTCTCAGACGGCTCCTTTTAGAGTACGCAAATTTCATCTCAGTGAAACAAAGTTTTTTGGAAAGAAGGAGATTCAGCCTGACAACGTGACACACGGGATGTCCACCGGGGACAGACCCCCGACGCCGTGGCTCCTCCACCCCTCCAGCCTGGGCAGAGGTCGGACCCCGGAAGCTCAGCGGCCAGTCAGAGGGGCCAGGATGGGGCGGGTGGGATCTGGGGGCTCGGGGAGGCCACGCCGCCACCCACGCCCCACGTCTGCCTGGGACCGGGCGGGGGCGGCCGCCCAGGACTCGAAACCTCGCTCAACGGGCAAGAAACATGTCCGGCGGCGAAGGAATCGGCCACTCTTCAAATTCATAAATGCCCTCCGGGCCGTAGGGACCCCGTGAGCTGCCGGCGGGTCTCAGGGGAGCAGGCACGGGACCGCCCTGCTACTCAGAATAATCCCACAGGGACACGAGGGTCCTGTTCTGAGCACATGGCTTTTCTTGGGGCGGGCTTGCTGTTTTCTCCGAGGGGCCAGTTCCCGTCCCCCAGGCTGCCCACGCCCCTGAGGAGGGTCCGCAGCTCGAGCGGAGGGCAGGGTCCACGTCACAAGCCCGCGTGGAGCCCTTGCATGGGGCTGTAAGAGCACAGGGCTCTGCCCGCCACCCCGGCCGGCCCCCCAGCCCCCTAGCCTCTGCCGCCTCGTCTGCCCAGAGTGGACGCCTGCCGCTCTCCAGCCCCCATCTCCGCCTCCTCCGCGAGGCCTCCCCACGCCCCGTCACGGAGGCGGCCTTCCCTCGCAGCCCGTGGCCGTGTGTAAGTCATTCTGCTCCACGATCCCGTCTGTGTCGCTTTCCTGCCTCGGCCTCCGCGGGGCCTGACGCGGCCCCCGCCCGATGGCCCGAGTGTCGAGCCCCAGAGACCGGTAAATATTCACTGAGTGATGCCCGAGTGTTGAAACCGAGAACGCTCTGCGGGGGACACCTGAGCTGGAGAGTCAACGCTGCTGGTGACCGCGGGGTGACCGTGGGCCGCTGACCCGGTCTTTGTCGTCGCGCAACAGAGAGCGCGTCCCAGGGACCGCAGGCCGGCCTCTCCCCGCCGCTCCGCCGGCCCGCGGATCTTAAGCACGAAAGGGGGTCCCCAGAGGTGTGGATGGCACCCCGCCCCCGAAGAGCGAGGCCGCCGTGCGCGCTGCCCGGTCGGCTCCCGCGCTCTCGGAGAGGCTCCGACGTGTGGGCACGAGAGCGCCAAAATAATCGGACTGCGGGCGGAGGGCGAGAGGGGAGGGGAGGATGATTGAATACCCGGGGGGAAGCCAACGTCCAGCCGGCCATATCGCTGCTCCCCCCACGTTCTTGCTCGCTAAGCGGGCCCCCAATACGGCAGTTCTATTAATTCCGGAAAATAAACGCCAAAGTCACAGCACGTCAGAGCCATAATCGTGACCGCACTTACTGAACACCTACTACGCGCTGGAAAATTCTCCAGGTGAGTCTGACTCTCCGGCTCCGCAGCCGGGGAGCCGGCGTCGGCTCGCGGCCACGGGGCCTCGCTGGTCTGGGCCCCAGGCCGTCGCGTGGGAGGGGCCGGCTTCCAGCCCTTCCCAGGCTCGCCGGCCCCCCGGGCACAGCCCTCCACCACCGTGGAGCCGCATCACACGACTGCTCATCTCCAAGTCTGGTTACCGCAGACGCAAGATGAAAAACGAGCCAATAACACAGTAAATCCGAGGCGCCCGGTGCGAAAGGCAATAACAGAGGGAAGACGGGCAGCCAGATAGATTGAGCAGGCGTCGCCACCAAGAGGCTGCCCTCTGGGGCCCCGGGTGACATTGAAAGGGCGCAGAGAGGTCTCAGCCCGCCAGAGGGAGAGGGTCACAGCCTGGGCGGGGGCAGGTGCCTGGGACCCCGCTCCAGCCCGGACTCACGGGCACAACCCTCGGGGGGCTCCAGGCCGCAGACTCTGCTCCTGGTGCCCTAGCTCCCAGGTCTGCAAGCTGGGGCGGCCAGCCGGGGCTGCCATGGGACCCGGAGAGCGCGCGCGGCTGGAAAGTTCTAGAACAGGGTGAGGGCCCCAAGAAGGCGCGCATCCCCGTCGGTGTCCCCATCGGCATGATCTCGCTCATCTGGAACGACTACTTCCCGGGGGAGGAGGGTATTGAGGCATTTCAAAGGCTTCTGAGCTTGTCTAACAACCACCGGCTTTCCCGGGAAAGCACGCACCTGTGCACGCCTTGCTCTGTTCGGAGCTTTCCCATTTGGGGAAGGCGCGTCACAGACACAGCCCACCGCGACGGCGGCCGCCCGCACCGGTCCCCGGCGCCACTCGGAATACGGGAACTGGGGCAGGCGACCCGCAGACCCCCTCCTGGGGACAGGGCGGGGCACTCCCAGATCGAAATACACATTATTTTATTATCCGTCATTTTCTTTTAATGCATCCTTTATGTTGCAGTTAGAACGCTATTGATTTTTTCCTACGTGAAATGAGTTCTATTTCCCGTGATTTTCCTCTCAGACTGTCAGTTCGGGGGTCCAGACTTCCCCCACCAAAGCCCCCGGGAACGTTAGCGCTCGCTGGAGCCCAGGCCAGGAGGCTGGCACACCGGGTCTGGGCAGGGGGGGGCGGGCAGGGGGGCAGAAGGGTTGCTCCCTTGCGCGGCCACCATCGGGACCCTCGGGCACCAACCCCAAGCAGGGCAGGTGCCCCCGGTTCTGCTGGCCTCTGGTTCCTCATCTGTACAAGAGAACGTCCCGGATGCCCCTGGAGCCGGGTCCACGACACTGAGAACCAGCTGCTCTCACTCCGCATTGCGGCCTCCGGACCCCCAGAGAGCATCTGTCCAGTGGCCTTGGCCCTTACACGGCCTAGTCGCTGAGCCGTACCCAGTAGGCGCTCTTCCAATGTGTGCGGCCGTAATGTGAACCTTCCCAGGGCCCACGGGGAGGGGAGAGGCTCCCATTGCTCAAGGGGGGCTGTGGGGACTCCCCCTTTCCTTCGGGGGAAGCAGCCCAGGGACAGGTGGTCAAGGGCGAGGGGAAGGTCTGTCTTGCAGACGAGCCCCCCTCCATGTGAGCAGCCGTGTGCTCCGAGGGTCCTGGCAAAGGCTCGGGGTTCCCGCGGAGGGAGGGAGACCCATCCCCCAGGGGGCTGTCGGTGGTGAGGGGGCTGCCGGAGAGACCATTGGTCCTGCCTGGGGGGGGGCAGGCAGGGGTGGCGGGCTGGCAGGAAATGAGGGACGGACCCATCGCTGACCCCTAGAAGCCCAATTACTATTATGGAGGAGCAAATGGGAGGCCCCCCACCTCGGGAGAGAGCCCCCAACGCTTCATTAGCGCAGTATCTCCCGGCCATCCGACTGGAATGGGAAAACCCGCCGAGGCGCCGAGCGGCTTCGGGATTCCAGCTCCCCCCCCCGAGCAGCGTCCTGTCTTTCGGGGGCTGGTTTGCTTGGGTGTCTGGGGAAAGTCCCGGGCAGGCCGGGGAGGGCGGGAAGCGGGGCCCGGGGGAGGACTCCCCCCACGGGGCAGACCACCAGCCGAGAGCCCAGAGACCGGCAGGGGGACAGGAGGCCGGGTCTTTTCCTTGGTGTCACTGCTTTCCGAGCGGTGTGTCCGGCCCGGACCCGTCCCAGGCTGCCCGCTGTGTCTGCTGCAGAGGAGAAGACTCCTTCTCTGCACTTCCCTTTGAGATCACGTCCGCGCCATGAAGCCCACCCTTTCTCGTGCTCAGCTCTGAGGGTCCTATGCACGCAGGTAGTCTCGGAACCCACCGCCGGCCCCTGCGCCCCCACCCCGGCCTCGGGCGGCGTCCACGGCACCTTCTGGGCCGACGGCTCGGCCCTGGCTGTGGACCCAGGCGGCCTGGGGCCTTCGGAGCCTGCTCGCCCGTGGAGCTGCCGCCTTCCCACGGCTGAGCCGTATCCCACGCAGGCACGGCCGGTCTGTCCGCCTCCCCGCCGAGGGACATCTGGGCTGCTTCCGGTTTTCCGCTCAGCCAAGTTCTAGAAAAACCGTTTCTCTGCCCAGAACTGGCTGCACAGCCACCAGCTCTGAAACAGAGGCCCTTCCACACGGGCGGCTGGGCGCGGACACCTGGGCCACCGTGCCGGGGGCTGTGAGGCTTGGGGACCCCGGCATCCGACGCCCTCCCCAGGACATCCCTGCACGCGGCAGGTCGGGGACGCCGCCGACCACTGCCGACCACCTAGAGTCACGGGCCTTTTCTGAACCTGGGGCCCGGGGGGCCCGAGAGGGCACCGGCACATCCGCACCCTGGCCCCAGGCCTGCCCTCCCCCCGCCCTTCCAGATGCCACCAGGGTTAAACTGAGCACGGGTGAGGGGGATGCGGTGACACCGTGCTGCCATTTCCCAGCCCTGTCAGCCACGCGGTGCTGTCCCTTTGTTCCCGAGGGAGGGCCGCTGGGTGGCCGAGCTCGCTGCCCCTTTCGTCCCTGCTTCCCGCCAGCAAGGAGATCACTCAGGCGCTGATATGATCGCCGCGGGACAGGCGGAAATTGGAGTGTCCCCGGTGCTTGATCGCGCCCGCACCAGCCGCGGCCGCAGGGACATTAGAGGCCCGCGTAATGGCCCACAGTCAGCTCCCCTCGCAGCCCCACCGTGACCTTGGGCGGCTCGGAGCCCGCTGCTGTTTTAATGAAAAATCAGGAGTTGGGGAATGGCTATGGCTTCGAGGGGGCAGGGAGGGGGAGGGCTCTGTGCGGCTGCCCTCGGTCCATCTGTCCACGCCGGCTGCAGGCCATTGGCCACGCTGGGCCCTCAGGGGGGCTGGGGACCCTGAAGAGACAAAGAGAGCCCCACCCCTTGGAACGCTGGGACTAACCTGTGACCTGGGAAAGGCTGGGGAGGGTTCCGGGGGCAGCAGTTGGGGGGCAG
>CM052813.1:78518100-78544696 GCA_028533885.1 Nasua narica | reverse complement strand
CCCCCCCCCCCCCCCCCGCCGAGCGCTCCAGTGAGAACTGACAGCTGTGACGGAGCACCTACGGTGTGTCCCCGCTGTCCCCACAGCACCGTGTGGCCCTGGGCTGCCGTTCACCCTATTTCCAGACGAGGAAACAATTGACTGCCCAAGGTCACGCAGCAAAGGGAGGGCAAGCTGCTGGGGTACAGAGCCCTCCGCCCAGGAGGGCGTCCAGGGCGCTGCCCCCTTCTCCTCCCATCCCCCAGCCCCTGCCAGCTCCCCTGGGCCGGCGGCAGACCGAACAGGTGGGCACGTACCCTGGCTCTCCGCAGCCACCTCCAGGCCCACGGGAATTCAAAGTGAGGGGCGGGGCTGAAGCGTCTCTCCCAAGGGGGCTCCCAGCCCTCCTTTCCCTCGGGGGGCCCGACAGGAAGGCCCACCGGGCGGCCACCCCCCTTACAAACACACAACGGCAAGTGACCCCAGGCCAACCCTGGAACGGCCAGCAGCGCTGATGGAGCTGGGGGCCAGGGGAGGGTCCGTGGTCAGGGGCCCCTCTCTCTGGCTGGGCTGGGGGTGGGCGGAGCCTTCCTGCACCTCCCGCCCATCCCCAGAGGGGCAGACATCACCCTGGGACAGAGCAGGGACAGGAGGCCCTGGGCCTGGGTCGGGGAGGGATTTCAGATCGGATGTCCCCACCAGATCCAGGAGGCCGGCGTCCCGGGGCAGGGTGCCCCACCCCCAGACAGAACCTCCTCCGTTGGGGCCCCTCCTTCCGTGGCAGTCCAGGGCTCGCCCACTGGGAACCAGACTACCTGCCTACAGGAAGTTTACTGGAAACCTTGGCCTTGGCCCCCTCTTGCCGCCTCTTCCTTCTCTTGTCTCCCCTCCTTCGCCTCCCCTGGGATTCGGGAAGGTGGGTGCCTTATTAGCTTCAGTCACTCCAAGCAGGGTGAGAAGGGCCCCTCTCCTGGGGGCTCACGGCCCCCTCAAAACCCCAGGCCGGCCCCCCGCTCTGAGAGGGGCTACATCTGAGTGGCTTCCTCGGGCACATCAGCCCTGCTCTGAGGTCAGAGAAGAAAACCAACTCTCAGTGAGGACGGCTGGCAAGTTCAGGGCCCTCCCCAGGGGCTGGCACAGGGCTGAATGTCTGCTCACGCTCGAAAACCCACAGCAGTGGCGCCTGGGGGCTCAGTCAGTGAAGCGTCTGCCTTTGGCTCAGGTCATGATCCCAGTGTCCTGGGATTGAGCCCTGCATCGGGCTCCTTGCTAAGTGGGGGACCCGCTTCTCCCTCCCCCTCTGCCTACCACTACCCTGCTGTGCTCATTCTCTCTCTCTCTGACAAATAAATAAAATCTTTAAAAAATAAAGCCCACAGCAACCCCAGAAGGCAGGGGCGAGCCTGATCCCTGTTTTTCCAATCAGAGCACAGAGGGACAGAATGACTTTCCCAAGCCCACACAGCTCCCGAGTGGCGGGGCCAGGATGGAAACCCAGATGCTGAGGTCCCAAGCCCATGCCCTCGACTGTCACTCGGACTGAATACCAGCCCCCCCCCCAACTGTCTTGTCTTTCTACACATCCCTCGTCTTTTCAGAAAGCCACGGAGCTCTAGTTCCATCTTCCTAACGGGACCTCGAGGGAGCCTTGCTGGCTTAGAGCCACTCACATCCCCACCCCACCCGGCCTCGGGGCCCCGCCCCCAACACCACGCGCACCGTCACTTCCACAGGAAGCCTTGGAGGGTTCAACCGCCACCCCAGGACGGCGCCCCTGGGACCGCTGCCTCCGTTTTTCTTCCTTGCTCCTGGCACGCGGTGCCACAGACTGCATGCAGTAGGCGCTCAGAAGTGCTGCCTCACTCCAGAACTCTGGAGTCACGGGGAGACTACAGCCAACAGTAGAGCCGGAGACCAGGAGCCCACGCACAAGGCCCCCGGGGGCCGGGGTGGGGGGGGACGGCCCTCTCCGAGGGCTCCCGCGGCCCAGCTGAGCCGTCCGCTCCGTCTGCATCTCCCCCACGTGGCCCGTAAGAGCGCCGTGGCCCCACTGAGTTACATGGTCCCCGCTCACGGGTGAGGAAGACAAGGCCACGGCGGTCGGAGTTTGAACCCAGCCCCTGGCACCTCCTGACACCAACGCCGCGACCCCCGGCCCGCGGTAGGCGGCAACGGCCGGGAGACCACAGAAAGCCCCCTGCCGACGGCCCCTCCCATAAACGCAGCCGCGCTCCCCAGCGGCCAAGCCCAAGGCCCGGCTGCAAGGGCTCCGACCATCCTGGCCCTAGCACGGCAGCAGTTCGAAGCCCTGCGGGGTTTTTAATCAGGCCCCACACGGAGCGCAGACGTGACTTACGAAGTGGGCCTGGGTCACGGCCGAGCCACGGCCAGCCCTGCTCAGCTCATGAGCCCAAGGCTTTGGCGGCACCCACCCGCTGCATGTTTGGTTCAGAGGGAATCGGCCCGGAAGATCCCCAGCACGTGCCAGCAGCAACCAGTAGTCTTGGCACCCCTTCCCACGGTGCGGGGACCACAGAACCTCCTCTGTTGGGGCCCCTCCTCCCGCTGCAGGGAGGGGAGGGAGAGCTGGCGCCTGCCCCGGAGGGGAGGGAGAGCTGGTGGTCGCTGCTGACCCTCCTCTGCACGGGCCACTTGCCCTCCCCGCCCCCGGCCAGGTGGAGTCGGGGTCTAAAGCCGGCGAGGGCGGGAGGGCTGGGCGGGAGTGAGCCCCCCACCCCCGTGGAGGAGGGAACCAGGGAGGGACTGTCCTTACCGGAGCCTTCTTCCCACACCAGGGCCCCAAGAACAGCAGCCCACGTTCTGGCCCCAAGTCGCCTGCACCCCACGAGGATCCCTCCAGGCACCTGGGAGGTCACCTCTGATGCAGCCCACCCCCCACCCACCTAGAGTTGGACCCCGGAACCCACCCTCTGCGAACAGCCAGCACCAAGAGGCAACACCTTCCTGAGCCTCAGTCTTGTCATCTGTAAAATGGGCACTTACGCCACAAGGTCCTGCTATGCTTTCCGTGTGGTGAGAGGGGTCACGTGGTAGGTCCGGAGCCTGGCTCCGGAAGCCATAAGCCGTGACCAGAAGCCGTGATCGTTAGTGTCCTCACTGGGGCCCGGCGCCCTATGGCCCTGCCCAGAGCCACCCACGTTCTCTTCCTGAAGCCGAGCGGCGCTCACCCTGTTTCCCCACACAAAACCTCCCAGACGTCTCTGTCCTTCGCCAAGCCGGCTCCAAGCCTCCCCAGCCTTCTAGGCCCGCCGAGAGCTGGCTTCCTCTGGCAGCGGCTGGTCCCTGGGGACCCTGTCCTTGCCCATCTGCCCACGCAGCTCCCGGCACCGGAGGCCCCTCGGAGCCACGGCCCACTTGGCCACATGTTTGCCCACGTGGTCGGGCTGGTTTGTGGTGGAAAGGACGCGGGGCCAGAGCCCAGGGAGGGACTGACACCTCCTGGGAGCAGGACATCTTGGCCCGGCGACCGTGAGAGCCCACAAAGGCCCGGGAGGGGGAGCTGGCCATGCCGGGGGCCACGGCGAGTGCGCCAGAGGCCCAGGGCCCACCGACAGGCGCCCCAAGGATCTCTGCTCTGCTTGGACATCAGCTACGCCAACTCTATTCTTGCTACACCGTCAACCAAACCGGTTCCGGGGAGAGAGTTGGTGGGGACGGTCCAGCTGCAGCGCGTAAAGAAGACAAAAGAAAGCGGAGAGTCAGTGTTTGCCTGGCGCGTTTTTGTCCCTAGAGAGCGTTTCGGGGCCGGAACGACAGTCACGACGTGCTCCTGGGCCACAAGATGACGCAACGGGAGGGGCTCCGGGCTTGGGCTCCGCTCCCTCGGGAAGCTCGTTCTGGCTGCCGGAGGCCTGGCACCTTCACGGGCACAGCTGTGGGAAGCCGCGGGGCCCGTGGCACGCACGGCCCCGACCCCCGGCGCCTCTCGGAGACTGAGTCCAACCAGGGCCGCCCGGGTCCGGCCCCCAGACGGGCCGTCGGGAACAAACAAGACCAGGAGGGGTGACGGAGCACTCCGGGCGCCGAGTTCACGTGGCCCCCACGCAGGGGGACTGGGAGGCCCTTTGTTTTCATCACGGTGATAGTGGGCCATTGTGGGGTTTTGTGTTGTTTGTTTGAGTGTCTTCGCTCAGTAAAGGAAGACCCCCAGATGGCTCTTGGGCCCTGTCTGGTCTGGGAGCCGAGGGACTCCAGTCCTCACGGGCGGTACGTTCTGGGCCATCCCGGGACTGTCACCTGTCACCAAAAACACCAGCTGCTACCTTTCTTATGAATTCAACAAGTCCATGTGGAACCTAGTCATGAACAAGGCAGAAAAACCCACCGCTTTAATGGGATTTCCATTCTAGGGAGAGAGATGGACAGCTCGCCAGTGAATAAGGAACGTCGTTCCCGCCAAGGGCCCCAGATATCGCAGAGCAAACAAGGAGGGTCAGGGATGGAAAGGGCACAGAGGGAGCAGGGCAGCCCCCCGAGGATGGGACCCTTGAACTGACAGCTCATGAAGCGAGGGAGTGAGCCATAAGAACATCTGGGGAGGCACTCTGGGGGGGGACAACAGGTGCAAAGGCCCTGGGGTGGGAATGAACCACGCGGCTGGCCGGCGGGCATGCAGAGGACGACGTGTCCAGGAGAGTCACAAGGTCAGCAGGGCTGGATGGAGAAGGAGGGCACCATCCAAGGGAGAGGCAGATACCGCTGGTTTAGACATGTGAGGGGCATAGAGGGGACCGAACCCTGGCACGTCCAGGACGAGGACAGGAGGACACGGAGCAGGCGCTCCTGAGGGGCAGCTCTGCCTCCACGGACCGTGAGAAGGAGTCTGCAATGAGAGCGGCCGAGGGGTGCGCGGGGTCGTGGGGTCGGCTCAGTTGGAGGTGGCCGGGAATGAGCCACGTGGAAGGAAGTCCGCGGCCTGGCCCCCACTCCAGAGACCAGGTGCGTTCTGATTCCTACCCCGATCAGGCCGCGGCCAGAGGAAGCGGATTTGGGGGGAACATGAAGCCACAGGCTTCCTCTGCTGCTGCCGGCAGGCTCCCCAGCGCGCTCAGGGCGGAGGCCGGGCCTCCTACGGCCCAGGAGGACGAGCTCTGGCCTTGTCCCTCTAAAGCCCCTCCAGGCAGCCTCCCCTGTCACTGGGGTCCCTTGACCTTGAGCCCCCGGAGGCCCCAGCCGTGTGGCCAGCCTGGCTCAGAGGGGACACCGAGTCATGGCCACAGAAGCACAGAACGTGACAGCTGGGAGGGACTGCGGCAATCAGCGAGCTAACCACTCCCCCTTCCACCTCTCGCCCCTCTCTTGCCTCTCTGCTATAGTCATCCGGCTTCCCCTTGAATGCCCCCTATGACGAGGGGCTCAGCACCATTAGGACAGCCGTGTCCTCGCTCAGGGTCAGTTCTGGGCTAGAGCCAGGGGGCTGGCCTGTCACGGCCGTGAGTGGGGGTGTGCACTCCCAAGCTCGGAGGCTTGCCTCTCGGAGCCCTGGACACTGGGCAGCTGCCCTTCACCGGCAGGAAGACCGCACCTGCACCGACCAGGCTCCCGGACGGGTCCGGGACACGCACCTCCTCCCCGGGCCCCGGAGTCACCCAGTGGAAACAAGGCCTCTGTCAGCTGAGAAGGAGTCGCCCAGGTGCTCCCAGTCTTTCTCGGAGGCCGGCCCCCCGCTCAGACCCATCGCCCAGGAGAAAACCACGTCCTGTCACGCGCGCCCTCTCCACGGAGGCGCTATAAATACGGAGAGATGACATCGCCGGCAGCGCGGGCCTGTGAGTGATGTCATCGTGGGGTTGCCTGGCAACGCCGACAACGTTTGGGAGGCTCTAATTCCCGAGTAGGGTGAAGTCCCATTTCTGCAGCTCCGTTAATCGGCTTCCTGGCAACTCCGCCAAGATGATCTCATTTTATTCATGATTATTTTATGTGAAATGCACTTTTAGCTCGAAGAGAACACAAAGATTTAATTCAAAACCCGCTATTGCTTTATGTTTCCAGGGTGCCGTTAACACGGCCTCCATGCAAATAACCATGGTAACACACGGGTAATTAGTCTATACAGCACGGGGCATGAGCACGGAGCCGCGGCCAGCCCCCCATCCGCGCAGATTACCGCGCGTTATTACTGGAGTAATTACCTGCAGTAACACACAAATTGAACTAAATGGTCAATTGAAGCAAAGTGAATGGCTTTTTATTCTAGTCCCTAAATAATGTGTCGGCTTGGCTGAGTCGTTCAAGGTAAATAAAAGTCTCCGAGTGATGGCCTCCCCCCAGCCCCGCCCCGCCCTGGGTGGGGGGCGGGGGTGGGGCCAGACAGGTGTGGGGCGTCCCCCCCCCACCGTGGGCTCCCCGCGTGGAGCTCGGGCCCTTCTGTAACACAGCCCCGGACCAGGACACGCGCGCTGTCGCCCCGTGCCTCCCCCCCGCCAGGGAAGAGGGCACAGAACTTTCCAGAGAGATGATGGGGTGAAAAGGCAACAGGCTTTCCTCCCGGGGATGTTGTTCTTGCCCCTCTGGTAGGTGGGGCTTCCTGTCGCAGGATGTGAGGGGGAGGGGAGGTCAAAGGTCACCTCTGCCTTATTAACACAGCCTTTCTCAAATTCCATAAACTCAGAAGATCTTCAAACAGGAAGTGGCGCGGGCTCCTCCAGGATTCAGAGCGGAGCCACCGGGCCTTCCCCGGAGAGCGGGAGGGAGGCAGAGGCCCCGCAGCGGGTGGAAGGGGCTGGTGGTCCCAGTCCCGTGCCCTGCTGTTCTTCCCCCGTAGCGGAGGTGTGCCCACGAGGGCGAAGGGGCCTGGGGACTTCGGGTGGGAGATGCCCCGTCTTCCCTGCGTCCTCTGGATGGATGGATGCAGAGCGGCTTCTCTGCAGGCCTGGCCCGGGGGGCTGGCCCTCAGCACGACAGCCACTGCCCTGCAGGCCACCTGTCCAGGCCAGACGTGGAGCCGTGAGGGCACCCGGTGGCACTCAAAAGACGGTGGGGGGCACCAGGGGCTCCCCAGAAGGAGTGAGGCTGACTGGGCAGCTGCAAAGGGGAGGTGGGGAGGAGGGAGGCCCAGCCCCGGAGCGCGGGCAAGACTCTGAGTCAGAGAAACCAAAAGAGGGCCTCCGATCATCTTATCACCGCCCTGATGTGCCCCGGACACAGAAATACCGAGGGAGACGGAGATGCAGAGGGAGGGAAAACGTGACTTAAGAACCCACAGCCGCATCTGCACTCCGCTGCGGTGGGGCAGACTCCTCGCGGGGAAAGCTGCTGTTTTTCAGGAAACATTCTGAAAGGCTTTGGTTTTCAAGGTGAAGGCGCCTCATCTACCCTGGATTGGAGAGACAAGACAGGCAAAGGCAGAAGAGTGCACCCCAGATCAAAGGAGACATCCAGCCAAACTAGCTCGTGGGTGCAACTCTCTCCCGTCCCGCTGCTGGGGGCCGAGTGAGAAATGCAGCGTAACAAAGGCGACCCCAAGCTTACAGCAGGGGCTGCAAACACAGTAACCTCTCCAGAGGTGAGGAACAGGCAGAGGGTGGTGCGCAGTGTGGCCTGCTGAGTCCAGTCCTGCAGCCACGGGGTGGGGTGAGGGGGCAGGGGGAGTTCTCGGCACCCCCTGCAGGCAAGGGGGACCTAAGCCCAGGTGGGACCAGGACACAGGCCTGTGGAAGGAGACAAGAAAGAGCAGGGCAGCCCCCACACCAAGGTTGAATGCAGACATCGCTTGCAGACATGGACACAAAAATATAAAACAACCAGCAAACTGAATTCAGCCATAAAAGGAATAGTGCATAAAGAAGGGATTGTATATATGTCAGAAATGCAGATTTGGTGATCATCAGGAAACTGGTCAATGTAATTCACCACGCCGACATACAAGGAAGGAGAATTAGACAGCGTCTTACTACATGTAGCAAAGACACTTGCAGAAATTCAACATCCATTTGTGATTAAAAGCAAAACAGCTCTTACAAACCAGGAACAAAAGGGAACTTCCTTAAGCCATTTAACAGTATCTGCAAAGTCAGCATACTTAGTGGCAAAATAGTGAAAGCTTTCCTCCTGAAATTAGAAGCAAGGCAAGAATCTCTCCCCTCACCCCTTCTGTTCAACATTGAAATAGCAATCCTCACCAGTGCAATAAGGCAAGAAAAATAAATGAAAGGTGAAAAGACTGGAAAAGGAGAAACGAAACTCATTTTTTCATAAGTACGTGATTGTGTACAAAGAGGATCCAAAATGACCCAAAGCTCAGTAATTAGAACCACTAAGAGTTTAACAAGGTTGCTGGATATAAAATCAACACAGAAAATCTGACTTATGTCTATATGATGGGAGTAAATAGAGAAAATGAGAATTTTTAAATGATACCACCTGCCACAACATTTTTCCTTTTTTTAGTGGACAGTTCTCGAACTCCCCCCAACCTTAAATAATTGTGTTAACTGTCACTGGAACCGACATACAGAACACGTCCATCACCTCCCAAACTCCACGCCAGTGCCTAGCAACCTCTGCTCTACTGTTCATCCCTACACTTTTGCCTTTTCTAGAATGTAGTTTAAATGAAATCATACAGTAGGCAACATTTGAGGCTGACTTCTTTCACTTAGCATAACTCATTTGAAATTCATCCCTGTTCTTGCACGTATCCATAGCTCATTCGTTTCTATCGCTGAAAAGTATTTCATTAGATGGACGTACCACAGTTTGAAAAATATCTGAATTGCTTCCAGCTTGGAACAATTATAAATTGAGCTGCTATAAACATTCACGCACAGATTTTTGTGTGATTTTTCTCGGGTAAATATGCAGGAGTGGAATCAACTGGGACGTACTGTCAGCATATGTTTAACTTTGTAAGAAACCACCAGGCTGTCCCCAGAGTGGCTGGGCCACATTGTATTCCCACCAGTGACATATGAGAGTTACAGGGGGTTCATATCCTCATTCGCTATTCTCAGTTTTTTAAAAGCCGTGATTACAGGTTATAGTGGTACATCAATCCGCAATGACATGACTAATTACACGGAGCATCTTTTTATGTGCTTATTCGGCAATCATATATATTCTTTCGATGATGTGTATCATAATGTCTTTGTCAGGTTTTGGTATCAGAGTAATGCTGACCTCATAAAAAGAGTCGATTCTTCCCTCCTCTTCCATTTCCTGGAAGAGGCTGGGCATGATTGGTATTCTTTATTTTAAAGATTTTTTTTTTTTATTTAAGAGAGAGGGAGCATGAGCGGGGGGGGGGAGGGGTGGAGAGGGACAAGCAGACTCCCCAACTCAGCGGGGAGCCCTACTCTGAGATCAGGACCTAAGCCAAAGTCAGATGCTTAACCAACTGAGCCACCCAGCTGCCTGGTATTATTTCTTTCTTAAGTGTTTGGTAGAATTTGCCAGAAAACTCACCTAAGTCTGGAATTTATTGTTTCTGGAAGGTTTTAAACAACAAATTCCAATATATGGGAGTTTAATACGTATGGGACTGTCATCTGGTTGGTTTTTTGTGGGTTTTTTTTGAGTGAGCTTTGGTAGCTTACATCTTTGAAGGAATTTGTCTATTCATCTCTAAACTGTAGCATTTGTAGGCGCAAAACTGTAATAATATTTATTAACATTTTAATATCTACACGATCTGTAGTGATGTCTCCTTTTTATCCTGATATCGGTGATCTGTGTCTTCTGTCTTGTTCTCTGTCAGTCTGACTGGAGATTCGTCGATTATGTACAGTCTTTCCACAGAGGCAAGTCAGACTTCTTCGATTATATTTTCCTGTAGCCTTTTTCTTTCCTATATCATTGATATAGGAAATGCTCATTACTCATTACTGTTTCCTTCCTTCTGTTTGAATTTAATTTTGCTTTCTTTTTCTAGTTCCTTAAGGTGGAGCTTAGATCATTGATTTTCTTTTGCTTGTCTTTTCTTTTTTTCCTTTTCCTGAGTGTAGTGGATGCACCGTGTTACGTTAGTGTCCTGTGTACAACTTAGTGATTGGACAAGTCTACATATTACACTAACTTACTGCAAGTGTAGCAACTGTCTGCCTGTCCCATTACATCACTATTACAATCATTGACTGTACTCCTTATGCTCTGATGTTCATTCCTATGACTTACTCGTTCCATAACCAGAAGCCTGTCTCTCCCTCTCCCCTTCCCCCATTTTGCCCATTCCCCCACCCCTGTTCCCCTCTGGCAACCATCAGTTCATGCTTGGTATTTTTACATCTGATTCTGCTTTTTATATATATACCACTTCTTCTTTATCCATTCATCTACGGATGGACACTCAAGTTGCTTCCATGTCTTGGCTATTGTAAATAATGCTGCAATAAACACAGGGGTGTATGTCTCTTTTCAAGTTAGTGTTTTCCCTGTGTAATTACTGGATCATAGGGTAGCTCTATTTTTTAATTTTTTTTTCTATTTTTAAATTTTTGAGGAACCCCCATACTACCTTCCCCAGTGGCTGCACCAGTTTGGGTTCCCACCAACAGTGCACGAGGGTTCCTTTTTTCCCACATCCTCACCAACACTTGTTATTTCTTGTGTTTTTTATTTTAATCATTCCGACAAGTGTGAGGTAGTATCTCGTTGTGGTTTTGATTTGCATTTCCCTGATGATCAGCGGTGTCGGGCAATCTGTACGTCTTTTTCAGAAAAATGTCTCTCCAGGTCCTCTGCCCGCTTTTTTATCAATTTTTTTTTTTTTTTGGTGTTGTGATTTTCTTTTTCAGTGTATTTAACTAAAAACTTTTCTTTACAAATTTCCTATATATATGTATTTTCCACAAATAAGTTTAAGCTATGGTTTTCCCCTAAACTTGTGTTAGCCGCATAACACGAAGTTAATATGCTGTGTTTTGATTTTCGGTCAGTTCGAAATATTTTGTCATTTGCCATGCTCTCCCCTCTCCCCTACACTCGCTGCACAGCCCTGGGCAGCTGCGGTAGTCAGGGTTTGGGGACAGATGGCATAGGGGAGCTCCGGTGGGGACTCGGGGACTCTGGGACTCCACGTCCGGCGTCCTGGCAGAGACGACACTCGGCCCCAGGCCCAGCCCAAAGGAGCTACTCAAGGGAGAGAGTGAGTCAGGCTTACCGGCCACCCCAGGTGTCCCAGCACCAGGGCCTCAGTCTTCCTGACGCCCCAGCAGCCGTGACCCCCCCCCCGCCATGACCCCCCACTTATCCCATGATCCAAGATGAGGGAACTTCGCTTCTGTGCTTCCATGCACCAGTCCAAGCACAATGATGACAGCCATCGAGAAGCCCTCACCAGGCGCTGGGGGGACCGCGGGCAGCGCCGCCTTGAAGACCCCCCAAGTCTGCAACATTCCTCTCAAGTGGAGAGTATTATGGCTCCTTTCCCGTGTTCCCTGTGGTCACTGGGCCCATGGGGTCCTGTGTCGGAGCAGAAGCTGCAGGACAGGGGACTAGCGGAGGTCCCCCAGTGCTCGGGGAGTATTGTCGCAGGAGGGGACAAAGCAGGGACCCGGGGTATCGCCCTGCCCCCCGGTCCCCTGTTTCTTTCCTTCCAGTCTGGAAGCCAGGTTGGTGCTCGTGTTTCTGAACCAAGAACACGGATGTCCGTGAGAAGAAACGCCCAGTCCTGAGCCGGGAGCTTCTCTGCACAGCCGTCTGGGACACCCACCCCGGGGGGGGGCGGGGGCGGCTCCTCCCAGGCCGGGCACGGGGGTGCTCCCCATGTTCCTCGGGGTCCCTGCCAGGCTGGTAACACTATGCTCGCCCCAGGCCCTCCTCTCTGTCCCCGCAGAAGGAGGGTGAGCAAGACATGGAGACGGGCAGGCAGGACCCACCACGGCGAGTTCAGGGGGGCCCAGGGGCACCCCACAGGGCCTCGGGCAGGCACGGGGCTCGCCTCTCCCTTCCCCCCGACCAGTGAAGGAAGAGCATCCTTTCCCACCGGCTCTCGGTGTCCCCCCCCACCCGGCGCCCTGGCAGGGGAAACGGCTGGAGGGACTTTGTCGCCCCAACACCAGCCTCTTGAGCAGCATCCCCCCCCCCAGCCTCATCTTCCTGCTGCATCTAGAACAGGCCTCATACTGTCCCTGTTTCCTCCAAGATGCAGAAATTGCCAGTGGCGTCCGTGTTCTTATACCAAATTAGCCACACTTCACTCAAGTGCCCGCCGCCCGCCGGCGCACATGCCCGCGCCCACCGCGGGCCTGACTCACTCACTTGATGCCACTCGAAGTTCCCAGCCAGGCAGGGAGCCGTCGGCTCCCCCTCCCCGTGATAACCGGGCTGTGATGACGGGGCCTCAGGCCCGGCTCGGCCGCGCTGCTGTGTGACTTCGGACAGTGTGCATCCCCCCTCTGGGCCTCCCTGAAACAGGGCTGGGGTAAGCCGGGCCTCTGTGCTCCCACTGAACTCACCCGCCCAGGGGAGACAGAACGCAGGCGAGATCCGGCAGCCAGAGCCCTGCAGAAGCGTCCACACAGCCCGCCCCGCACAGAGGCCCGTGCCCACCCCGCAGAAGCATCCACACAGCCCGCCCCGCACGGAGGCCCGTGCCCACCCCGCAGAAGCGTCCACACAGCCCGCCCCGCACGGAGGCCCGTGCCCACCCGGCGTGCCGCGCCCGGTGCTCCTGTTGGGGACCTCTCTTCAGAGCGGCTGCCCCCTCCTGGAGAACCACTGACAGCACTGAGAGGAGTCGCAAAAGGCTTTCTGGTCGGGGCCAACACACTGAGGGGTGGAAGTCAAAGAAAATGGGTCTGGAGGCTTTTGCATGAGATTTGCCAGCGTTTCCCCCACTGCACCACACTCTGACTTTGTGACTTCGAGCAAGCGTCTCCCCCTCTCCGGGACCCGGGACCCCACAAGGTGGGGACATGCATTCCCGTACCAGTGGGCACGGCATCTAAAGGCCGTGGCACGCAGCCTGGCACACATCGCAGGCTCTGGGCATCTGCGGGATGGCCGGACAGAAGCACAGGCGTGCGTGTGCAAGCTGACGGCCCTCATATGCTCCAGCGCCGGGGGCTGGTGGCCTCGGTCCTTGGGGTGCTCCTCAGGGAAGGGCCCTGAGACAGTGCGCGGCTGCACAGAGCCCGGAGACCCGAATCTGCGCCCGCAGCTTGGTGCCCCGCACCTGCATATCGGCCTCCCCGAGCCTGTTCGCTCACCCGCAGGCCCCAGAGAGTAACTCGGGGTGAGGACGCTGGAAGGCGGTAAGAGCCAGCTCCCAGCCAAGGAGGCAGGGCTGGGGCGCCATCTCCTTCCCCCCGCCGCACAGCAGACGTGATTCCGAGAGGCTCTCCTAATGCCCGTGATTTGTTACATAGAAAAAATCATACACGAAAAGTACATAAAATCTCATGGGCCTGTATACTCAAACCATGTATGCGCTTGACTATATATAAGTTAACGTTAATTTTAAAAAAGGAGTTTTTTGATAAAAACACGAATTCAGCTCATCAGACCCGAAGCCATCACTACAGAAATGACTGCTTGTCTCAGCGCCCCCTGATTCCCGTCCCCCAGGGGTGGCCGGGCTCGGAGAGAGTCAGGGAGGGAGGCCCAGACCAGGGCTGTCCGGGGAGGAGGCTCGGGGCCTCCAGGAAGGAGGAAGGCCCAGCGACGCCCGTGGGTGGGCAGGGCGGAAAGGAGGCCGGTGGAGTTTGGAAGGGAGAGACGGACCAGTGGGGACCAGACCGCGGCACGGGAGCTTGGCTTCCCCCTCCGCAGCCTCTTAGGGTCAGAACGTGTCCTTGCGCATCAAGGGGCAGTGCTGGGCACCCCGTAGGTCCCAGAGCCCTTGGCCCCCCACGGCCCTGCTGCTGAGAGCACAGTGCATTTGCCGCGGGTCCTGGGGTCTCCACCTGGACCCTCAAGAACCAATCGACCTTGGGCTGTAATAGAAAACGGGGCAGCAGAGGATGCCAAGGCCTTCAGGAAAGGGTAGCTGAGGGCTCGAATGTTCCCAATCCCCGGCCCTCTTCTTCAGTCAGGAGCAATGAATCAGGACCGGGGAGATGGGGACACTCTGGCCTTGCTGGCCTGCCTTCCCTGGAAGTTTCTGGTGCGGTGCCACGGCCAGAAATGAGGGAAATTCTCCAACGGAGAGAAGAGGCACCAGCCTCCTTGACTTGGTCCCCCACCGTCCAGCCCTTTGCTCCGAGCGTCCCCCCACCCCGTCTCGGCCCCCCTGCCTCGGGCACCCACCCGCCCACAGCCAGCCGGCAGCTCCCGCCCCCATGCCTGTCACCCGGGAGCTTCTGTGCCTGCTCTCCTCCCCCAGGTGACGTCCACTCAACCCTCAGGAGCTCCCAACGGAGGGTCCAGTCGGGGCATCCCAGTGCCACGCTCGGCAAGCCCGCGGGAGCGCTTGCCAAAACAATAGGCGGCCAGGGGACAGTCCGAAGGGGACAGCAGACGTAGGCCTTGTGAAGGAAGAAGGCGCAGCCTTGGCAGAGGTCCAGAGGTGAGGCGGGGCTGGGTGTCGCCCTTCGGGGTCTGAAGGCACCGGGGAGCTACAGACGGCTCGCAGCAGGGGAGGGCTAGGTCAGAGCCAACGGCCCAGGTGGCTGCTGCTGCCGCAAACCCCCCGCCCCATCCTTCCATCCCCCACCCCCAGGGCGGAGGGCAGGCTGGAACTCCAGGCTTTGCCTTGGAGCAGGGAGTCCGCAGTCAGGCTGCTTCAGGGCCGGTTCCGGACCCCACACCCTCCCACTGCAAGGACAGGAGCCGGCCAGGCTCACAGCCCCCCACACTGAGCCCCCACAGCTAGATGCCAACGGGGAGGGTGACCGCACCATAATGAACACCGGCGGCAATCGCAATCCCGGCAGCAGGCCGCTGCCCCTGCTCCCAGCCCCTGAGATGCCCTGAAGCCCCCCTGCAGGTGGGAGGTGACAGAGCTGGGACTGTGGCCCCCAGCATGCGGCCCTCTCGTCACCCCAGCCTCCTCCCGTCCCTCCGCAGCAGCGCCGGGCCCTCGCCTGTCAGGGCAGGACCCCCAGCTCCCAGGACTGAACAGGCGCCCGCACTCGGAAGGCCAAAGCCAAGGCCAAGGCGAGTCCGCAGCCCCCATCCAGCACGGCCTCCTTGCCACACCGGCCACGGAGCACCTGCGTCGTGGCCCCAACCGAGCGCGCGTATGAAACACACTCCCGATCGCAAGGATGAGCCCGAACACAAAACCGCACGAATCCTTGTGTTTTCACGGCACGCTGAGATGACCGTATGGCGAGTATGTTTGGTTCCCTAAAACATATTCCTGAGACTAACCTCACCGGTTTCTTTTTTTTTTTTTTTTTTAAGCGGCTGCTAGAAAATGTTTAGCTGTGTTTCTGGCTCTCACACTCGGGGGCTGCGTGGCGCCTCGTTGGCAAGGGAGCGGAGACCCGCAGTCACCTTGGGGCGCTGAGTGCACTCCTGCGGGACAGAGGGCCCGGGCTGGGGAGGGGGGCGACCAGCGCGTGGGGACGTGCCCACGAGGCCACCAAACGCAGGGTCGTGGATCCGGCCAAGGGCTGTGACCATAGGCAGCAGAAGCATCAGCTTCCCAGCTCCCCGCTCCGGGCTCCGGCCCTCCTGGCCTCACTTTGCAGGGGCTGGAAGGAGGGAAGGGCCAGGCCAGCGTCCTGGCTGCTGCTACAAGGCCCACAGCCCCCCTCCCCGGGCCTGTCATCCTCCCCCCGCACCCCACCCCCGACTGCCAGAGAGAAAAAGAACCAATTAGCACCTCCCTCCCTGAGCCCCTGCGACCCCACCATCTCCTTCCATCCCTCTGGTTTTCTCCTCTCCCTGACCTCCTCTGCCTGCCCGCCCGCCCACCCACCCCTGCCCACCCTCTCCCTCCAGCCGAGTGGGAAACAACAGCTCCCGTACGCGGCCACAAATCTTCCGCGTTATGCCCCCCTTTATTTACACCGGGCACACAGTAGCAATTCAATCTGAAAAAGTGCCGTGTTTTCGGAGGCGTGCAGCCCGCGAAATTGATGTTTGTGTTAATCAATCTTGTAGGAGCCTGCGGGGCTCAGAGAGGTACCACACGAGAGATTTCTTCTATTGATTAATTGGATTCCGAGCCGGGAGGGGTGGGGAGGGACTCAAAGGCTCCAAGCGTCTGGAAGCCTCAGAGACGGGCCGGGGTCCTGTCCCCCACCCTGCACAGCCCCACCTGTGTCTGGGAACCCCATAACTTCGCCCTCACTCAGCATCCGGCGCCGGCTGGGGGTCAGGACTCCTGGCTCCAGGGTCAGCTCTGCCTGACCCTCTCCTGTCTGGGAACACTCCTGCTCTCACCATCACCCTCGCGCTGCTGCCCGCCTGGGCGATTCCCTCGCCCCCCAAAAGTGCCAGGCCCTCCATCCATGGGCAGGAGCCCATGTGGCCCCAATGGCCAGCACGGGAGGGTGGGGGGCGAGCCCCCCCACACAGGGGACCCAGTCCATGCTCTCCGAAGTGGGCCAGCGGTCCATCCAGAGGGCACGCCCCCTTGCTCCAGGAATCCGAGGCCCAGGCTCTGCAGCCACTTTCAGGAGCCTCGGCTGACCCGTCCCAGGGCCTGGGGGGGCCAGGAAGTGGCAGCCAGGCAGTGTGGGAAAAGAGTGTGATCCTCTGCCTTCATGGGAGGCTTATAGGGCTAACGCGGACTGACCCCGCCCGGTCGTTCTCACCAGCGGTGTGGGACCAACAGACCCATTCTGCAGACACGGACCCAGAGGCTCCAGCTAGAGAAAGACTAGGCCAGGGCTCTGCTCCGTGGCCCCTGGTCCCCAGGAGTCCAGCGACCCAGGGCCCGGACGCCGGCCTCGCCCCCCAGGTCGGTGGTGGGGACGTATGGGCGGGCCCACTCCGGGGCCCCCTGCGAGGCTGGCCGTCTGACCGCCCCCTCAACCCTTACACCTCTGGGGGGCAGGGGCACCAACCAGGAGGGCCCATCAAGAGAGCCACGAGACTGTCCCTTCCTCTCCAGGCCAATAGCCTCATCAGCGGTCGCGAGACAATGCCGACCCAACCCTCTCTCGTGATTGAGCACCTACTGTATGCCACACTCATCATCTGGTTCGATCCCTGCAATCACGACCCTTTGCTGTCAGCCTCTTCCTCATCTTGCGACCGCGAGACCCGAAGTCGTGGAATGGACGGTGCCCGAGTGGCACGCGGGGGTCTCTGCCTTCCCAGCAGTTGGGGAAGGCGGGGCGAGACCCGGAGCAGGACTCGTGCTGGGAAGCCTGTGGGCCAAGCAGGCCTCATCCGAAGCAGACGTGACCTCTGACCAACGAGATGGAATGCCCTGAAAACAGCCCAAGGACCCCATCCTCGCTGGCCTCGGGGGAAGCCCCGAGTGCAGGGCAGGGGAGCATTGACCCAGACACCCTGAGATCCCGTCTCCCCTGGACTGCCCAGCGCCCTCGTGCTTGCTGCGTTCCATCCAGAGGGCCCCCCACCGACCCCATGACCCGGGGGGAGCCGAGAGCTCGGGTCAGGGCCCCCCCACCCCACACTGTTCTGGACTGGAAAGGAAACAGATTTGTAAGGATAGCCAAAGCTTTTTTTTTTTTTTTTTTTTTTACTGCTAATTGGGTGAGTCTTGCCCCATTTCCTACACATGCTCGCACACACACACTCACATACCTTTCATTTCCCAACAAACAAACAAAGCGTCATCTCTGGCACTACACAGAATGTCCTCTCTGGGTTGACAAGAGCCGAAAGGGATGACCCCAAGCTGTCCCACCACGAAACGCATTTCCAGGAAGAGGTCGATGGCCGGAGCGCTTGACCCCCCCAACCGGAGGAAGCCCCCAGGAGGCCGAGTCGGCCCCAGAGCCGCCCTGCAGCCCACCGAGGGCTGCCCTCCCCACCCTCCGGGCTCGCCCTGAAACACCCATCGCACGCCGAGACCACCGTGCCCAAGGAGAGCGAGCGGACTGAAGAGAGAAAAAAATTAATGTCCCGTGAGGAAAACAAATCACAGACAAAGCTAAAGGACAAAGGACATATTTGGGAAAATATGTACAACATATATGGCTGGAAAAGGCTTTATGTTATTCATATAGACAGGGTTCCTTTCAAAACGTTTGATGTCACAAAACTCGAAAGTTAAAGGAACACAGACATCCCTTTGCCTGTACCAAACTGGCAGTGATTTTTTTTTGTTAACACCTAAAATTAATAAGACGGAGGGAAAAGGCACTCAGGGACCCCCACCTACTGTCCCGGAGGGGAAAAGGGCAATTTCCACACACACAGAGTGACACACGGCGTGCCCATCACCTGTCCCTTCACATTGTGCGTTCTCCATCGGAGACGTGGATGTCGGCGTCAGCCACGGCAAAGTAGTCAAAACGGTTCACGGCGGGGAGGGGTAAGTAAACGGTGACATCTCCTGGACATTTAAAGTCATGTGGTCGGGGCCCCTGGGGGGCTCAGTCGGCTAAGCGTCTGCCTTCGACTCAAGTCGTGATCCCGGGGTCCTGGGATCGAGCCCCGCCTCGGGCTCCCTGCTCAGGGGGAGCCTGCTTCTCTCTCTCTCTCTGCCACTCCCCCTGCTTGTGCTCTCTCTCTGTCAAATAAATAAATGGAATCTTTAAAAAAATAAAAAATATAAAAAATAAAGTCCTGTGGTGGAAGGACCTCACGTCAGGACCTCACAGAAAAGGTTAGAGAGAGGCAGCAATAAGCCACTATGCTGGTTATGCCTACGTGCACATGGGCACACGCACCCGCACACGCACACACACTGCATGCCCACACATACCCAAATGTGCACAAACCTGTACACATGTCCATGCACACACGTGTGCACACATGCATACACCCCCACAGGCATGCACACATTCACACATGCATGCACGTCACATGCCTGCACACGCCATGCATATGCACGTGTGCACATGCAACTCCGCGTGTGCCCTATACATGCACTATGCACCTGCACACAAGCCTTGCATATACACACGCAGGCGCACACACCTGCACACATGCCCGCACATATACGCGTGCACAAGTACACACATGCACGCACACGTGAATATACCCACCATGGGCATGTACACACTTGCACACGTGCATGCACACACACCT
Organism: Nasua narica; assembly: GCA_028533885.1. Classification (NCBI taxonomy): domain Eukaryota; kingdom Metazoa; phylum Chordata; class Mammalia; order Carnivora; family Procyonidae; genus Nasua; species Nasua narica. The sequence goes on along the minus strand of CM052813.1, from coordinate 78,525,637 downwards.
ACACGCACTCCACACGGCCCCACACACACATTCATGCACATGTATACACATGCATGCACACATGAATACACCCACCCATAGGCAAGCACACACACACATTTATGCTTGCACATACAGGAAAACGGTGCAAAGATGTGCACCCAAAGGCCGACCCGGCCGGTCGCCGGGCATAAGACTGATCTCTGCCCTGTCACGTCCCGACCCCTTCTGCTCCGTGTATGTGGAGTCTGTTGGACTTTCTCCTGACACGAGATACTAGAACTCAGCGCCTTTCCTGAGCTCTGCGTGGGGCCCAGAGCGGGCCCTGCCAAGGCACAGGCCCGTGTGTCCATAAAGCAGCTGCACTTCCCTCCGGGGCCACCTACCTGGGGGGGGGGGGCGGTGACACCTGACCCACCCGCCCTGGGGTCTCTGAGGGTCCCTCCAGAGCATTACTGGGACCACAGTGGCCTCTGAGACCACCTTCTGCCCCCTCCCACCAGGGAAACTAAGACTCAACTTTCAGGACCCCGTGCTGGGACCTCGTCCCCACCCCGCGGGAGCACCTGTCTGGGAGCACCGCCAGAGAGGAGCCCACTCCCAGGGGCCCCAAAGCCGCAGAGGCCTCGCCGGAGAGCTGCTCGCAGAAATGGAAGCCACGTCCGCTCCCCTCACTTTCCTGGCCTGCTCAGCTCCCCCCACTCCCACCCCCGCCGTCCCTCCCATCGGTCTGAGGTGAGGCAGGACAGTGCGGGGAAGACTGGTGCTGCGAGGGCGGTGACGTGGGGTCCTCGGTCCCTAGAAGGAACTAGAAGCCCAGCAGTGCGGACAGCTGGAGAAGAGCCTGGGGTCCGCCAGTACTCTCTCCGCGGGGGCTGAGGAGGGCTCCCCGGGGCCACGGGGAGGAGGGACGGGTGAGAGGAGCAGGGGTGATGGTGTGTGAGGTTGTGATGTCGTCAGAGGCCCGGGGCGACCTTAGGCGGGGGAGCCCAGCTCGAGTGGAGGGGTTCGTGGGCGAGCAGGCGGGGGAGCGGGCAGGGCCTGGCCCCCCCAGTAGCTCCAGCCTCGCACCTGCTCTGCGTGGACAGGTCCCTTGGGCCCACCCCGGACGCGGGCCTGGGAGGCAGGGGGAGCTGGCCGTGCACGGAGCCTTGCTGGCCTCCACATCTCGCTCTGGGCCTGATGAGAGGTCGATGTGTGTCTACGAGCCCTCGAAATCGGCACACACACGGATGCATTTCCGGGGAGGGGAGCAGGACTCCCGTGACCTCCTCCCCAGGAAAAACCTTCCCATCTCCCAGATACAAGAGCAACGTCTCCAAGGTGGAGAAGGGGCTGGTGACCCAGCGGGGGGCCAAAACCCAGTCCTGACCCCGGGGACGGGCCTGCTTCCCCTGGGAGGGGCAGACCCCTCTGCAAGGAGAGGATGAGGAGAGCTGGTGGGCCTAGGAAAAACAGCGACGCGCATTCTGCCCAGGCCCAACCGGTCTTCAGGACAGCCCCATTGTACAGAGGCAGGAACTGAGGCCCGGACAGGGTGGGGGGTGAATGGGGGCCCCACAGGCTGCACCTCCTGCAGCCTGTGAACGTGACCTTATTGGGAACGGGTCTTTGCCGATGTAATCACAATGAGATCACGAGATGAGGTCATCCTGGACTGGGGGGGCCCTAAACCCAAGGACAGGAGCCTTACAAGAGACAGAAAAGGAGAGGCCGTATGAAGATGGAACGGACTAGAGGGGTGACCACGGCCAGGGAGCCGGGGCTACTAGGCTGGGAGAAGCAGGAAGGACTCTCCTCCAGCGCCCCCAGGGGAAACGTGGCCCTGGGACACCTGGGCTTGGGACTTGTGGCCTCCGGAATGGGGAAGGAATACGTTTCTGTTTTCAGCCTCCCAGTCTGCGGTCCTCTGTGACAGCAGCCACAGGAACCCCGTCCGGAGACCAAGCAGGGGATCAGCCACATGGGAGGGACCCCGGAGTCCCAGCCCCACACAGCCCTGTGCCACCCCGGACCCAGAGCTCCGGAAGAGTAGAAGCGGGCTCCTTCAAGCCTCGATCCCAGGTTCCCAGCACACCCCAGCCCACGCCCGGCTAGCGGGAGGTCCCGGGACCCACGCTGCCGGCAGCGTGCGCGGGCATCCAGCACAGTCCTCGCCCCCTGTGCGGACAGCAGGCCGGGCATGGAGCCTGCAGGGAGCTGGGGACAGGATCGGGCCCGGGCCCCACGGGCCGGGAAATAGCAGAGGCTACTGGGGCCACAGGCAACACCAGGGGGAAGGGGTCAGGGGCAGGATGCTTGGGGAGCCAAGAATGGGCCACGCCAGGTTCACAGCCCTCTGTCCTGTCCCCCGTGGGACCTTCCCAGTCAGGCGTGCCTCTGGGGCTGCGTTCTCCGCATCCACAAAAAGTCCGGATTGGGGCCTGGGCACAGGACCCGAAAGAGGCCCCCGCTCCCGTTCACTGTGATCCCGTCCTGCGCGTGCTGCCTCGCCCACAAAGGGGAGCACGCCTCCTACCCTATGGCTCCAGGGAGGCCCAAGCTGGCCTGCGGCCAGCCCTGGGGGTGCAGGTTGATGTCCCTTGGGCAGAAGCCCACCCCCTTCTCCCCGCCAAGGACACCCAGGCCAGGCGCCTCCCGCCGGTCGTCCCCCTGGACGGGAGCCTGGCAGGCATGGTCCTGCCTAGGCCAGAGGCAGCCGGGGTGCACACCCAGAGCTACCTCCCCAAACCCTTTCTTGCCCCCTCCCAACAGCACTACCTGCATCCAGGGGAAAAGCTTCGCGGGCCACCTCCCCAAGGAGAAGCATGCACACAGCCCACTCCGGCCCCCGCGGTGCAGCACCCAACGGCCCTGGACAAGATGGACGGGCAGGGCAGGGGCTGCCGGATGCCTGGAGAGGCATCGGGGCGGCAAGCCAGCCAGCCCCATATCCCACTTAGGCAGCCGTAATGACTCACTGGGCTGCCTCCTCCACGCTGCCCACCTTTGCCCTGAGGCATCTGATCCTGTCATCTGCCCCCTACCCCTGCTCACCCGCGCAGCCTCCCGGAGCCCCACCAGCCCCCTGGCCTCTGGGCCTTCCTGTGCTTCTCTCCTCCTCCCAGTCTGGGGGTCGGCCCTGCTTTTCCCCACCCCAGGGCCTTTGCACAGGCTGGGTCTTCTTCCCAGAGCCCTTCCCACTTTCCCGGGACAAAAGCAGGGTGTCCTTGCCGGCCCTCCCCTAGACAAGTCCCCTCGGCCCCTGGAACTCAAAATGCAAGTCAGAATTCGTCCACTCGCAGCTTTCCTCCAAGAGGGTAGGCCATGCACCTTTAGGGGACGGTCTTCTCGCCCCAGCAGGTGCACGGCAAGACACACAGTAGGTCTTCAACAAGCACAGGTTCCCCGGAGGAAGAGCGTCGGCGACTAGCACTTGGCAAGGTTTCCTCCATGCCCCCCAACAGCCCTGCAGGATGGGCCTCGTTTCTCGCTACTCCCCTCCTTTCACAGTTGAGAAGACAGAGCAGAGAGAAAGGGATTCGCCCCAGGGCTCCAAGGCTCATCCAAAGGGAGACATTTGGGACTGCCTGGCCACAGAAGCAGCCTGTGTGCCATCAGGTCCGCCCCACCCTGCCCCCGCCCCCGGGGATGGGCCACACTGCCGCTTGGAAAGCACTCAGTGAGCAGAGGGGAGCAGACTTCTTGCACACGGGACTTCTCAGAGCCTTTGCCCCTCTGCACACTGTCCCTCCAGAAGAACCGCAAGCAGAACTTCCCAAACGTGTTTGGCCATGGGCACCACTGTGTGGGGCAGGGGGCTGTAGCTTCTGACGGAAGTCTCGTCCCTAAGCCGGGGGTGGGGGGCGGGTAGCCTGGGCTTTGCAGTTACCCAGAGCTGCCCTCAAATCCCACTCTGTTCCCTTCTAGCTGGGGGTCCTCTCTGAACCTCAGCTTTCTCCTCTGTCACATGCAGAGAGGAGAGCCCAGGTCGCAGGGTCAGAAGGACTCTTGAAGCCCCTGGCTCCTGCAGCCCCCCGGGGCCGGTGGGGGTGGAGGCAGCTCTGAGTGGCCCGACTAGGAAGGAGCCAGTAGCCGGGGCCTCCCCCTTCCTCCTGGGTCAGCCAGGCTGCGCCCGGCAGCATTCTTCTACAGTGAGCCCTTTCCAGCACACGTTTAAGGATGTTTTGCTACCCCGTGTGAACGATTTGCCAACGCTTCGTCCTGACTCCCCCACCATCGCTGCCAAGCTGGGGCTGCAGGGACCAAGAACTAGGAGGGGCTGTGCCATTCGTCTCCCCCTCCTGGAACCCCAAGCACCGAGGCCCCAGAGGGGCGCCCACCGGTGTAGAGAAGACTGGACCGTTTTCGTGTCCCCCTGCCTCTCCTGCCTCTCCAGCCCCTCCTCTGGGGGCCCGCACACGGAGCCGGACAGCGGGCTGGCCCCGGCTGGCTCCCGGAGGGCCGTGACCTGGGTCTCAGGCCCTCAGGGTCACGGGCCTGGGGCTCCTCCTTCCGTGGCCGGCCCTCTTGGGAGGCCACAGGGGGCCGGTGCTGGGATATTTATATCCCAGAGGAAGGGCAGCCCCCGCACTTGGTCCACGCAGAGCTTCCGGGCCAGGGGGCCATGGGGCCAGGGCAGGACGAGAGTGCTCTGGTGGCCTCCCAGTCACGCAAGGAAGGCTTCCGGCCAAACGCCCACCCTGGGAACACTCCGTCCCCTCCTCCCTCCCCACGTCCGGGGGTCAGCGGTCACTTTATTAATAGCAGCCCCTCAGGAGAGGCCTCACCCCTGGACGGTCATCGCTCTCCCTGCAGGGATGGCCGAGTGGCCTGGGGGCATCCCCGGGCGGGAGCCAGGGAGCCCCTGGGAACGACGGCCGGTGGGGTGGGGGGGGAGGGGGGACATCGCCACCCAGCCTGGACCCCTCACAGACGTGCCAAGAAAGAAAAGAAAAGTCGCTTTCAAAGATCGCGTGTTCCCTCTGCCGCCGACAGCGAGACAGACCACCGGCCCCACGACAGCTCTCGGGGCCAAAGAGAAAGAGTGCGGACCTTGTACGCGGACAGAGCTGCGGGCCCACGCGCCCCGACCGCGGGATGACAGGGGAACCGCGTCTGCACCGCAAGCAACAGCCTATTTTAAAACTGTCGGGGCCCATTAACGCCCAGAGAAAAATCTGGAAAATCCGGACCCCTCCACACGCACCCAAGCGTCCTGACGGGCGGCCTGCCCGGGATAGCCCCCCGCCAACAGCAGCGCAAACGCTCACAACTCTGCCATTTACAGGAAATAGGAAACTGATAAAATCATTCTTGTCTGCAGAAATGCAGACATCTATGCCCCCCGAACGGGCCGTGGGGTGAGATCGGGGCTATTTTGCACAGCGTGGTCTTAAGCGCACGCGCAGTGACTCAGTGTTCCTGTGCAGCAGCGGGAACACGGGCTTCTGGAAGGACTGAGGCCCAGAAGTGCCCCTTCCCGGAATCCCCCAAACCCACCAGCCCGCGGCACCTCTCCAGCATCTCCTGGTGCCTCTGGGGGCTCCGGAGCCTGGACTGCAGACCCCACTGCCTGCCCTCTGGGTACCAGCTTCACACACCATAAACGCCCAGAGCCTCAGTTTCTCTCTCTGCGAAATGGGGCAGGAAGAGCCAGCGCCCACTGAGCCTTCCCTGGAGCCAGGCCCCAAGCCCGGGTCCTGTAGGGGAAGGAAACCGAGGCACCCGGCGGGTTAGGGGACCTTCCCAGGGCCGCAGCGAGAGCCAGCCGGTGAGCTGAGGAAGCCGGCTGTGCTCCCCCCCCTCCCCCGGGGGCTGAGGCTTAGGGAAGGTTGGCGGCGGCCAGGCTGGTTCGCCCACACCCGCAGTCGGGTCGCTGAGAGGTGCAGGCCCGCCCCCTGGTGGACGGCCCTGGAATCGCCCAGCGAGGCATCTCCCAGATAGCCCGGTGCAGGGAGGGCAGGAACCCACCGCCCTGGGGACAGCCCACCGGCCACTCCTAGGCCTGCAGGATAGGAACCAGAGGATGGGGGCATCCACAGGCCACGGCCTACCCGATTCCAAAGGGCCCTGGTCTGTTTGGTGGCCGTGAGCAGTGGCCTCGAAACTGACCCTCTGGATCATAGCAGTCATGCCAAAAGGCTCAGGAAGGCCCCAGCTGGGTCCTGGGTCACCAAGGCCTTCCGTTCCAAAAGGCAATGAGTCCTCAGGGCCTGTCGCTCTTCCTGGGAATGTCACTGCCCTCCCCTCCCAGTAGAGAGCCTCCCAGGAACCCGGAGAGGCCTTTGAGGCCGGCTGGACAGTGGGCGGAGGAGGGAGGGGTCAGGGGGCTGAGCTCCCCCAGCGCCACCCGCGCAGGTCCCAGGCGCTGCCAGCAAGATGTGTGTCCAGGAGGAAGTCCCTGAACCCTGCTGTAGCCGTAATCCCACCACTGATTCCCAGATCCTGCAGGACTGTGCGGGGTCGTAGGTGTTTCCTCTCTGCTCCGGTCTCCAGCCCCACCCGAGCTCGGGGGCCAGGAACCCTGAGCTGGGAGAGCCAGCAGACCTGGGCCGTTGCACGGTTGGGTTCCCTGGGAAGGAAAAGCCCCCACGGGGAGACCCCAACAGCTGCAGACTTGCCACCCGAGTCCAGGCTTCTCCAGATCTGACGCAGAGGCTTGGTCGAGGTTGGGAAAGTTCAAGGTCTCCAAAGCCTAGACATGAGTACTGGAGGCAGGGCCAACAGGGTTCCTGCTCTGAATAACGGGGACCATGGCCTGAAGGTTGCTGAGCGCGCGCTCCGGAGGCCAGCTGACCCACCAGACCCCGGACCCTGGCTGGTCTGCAGAGTGGAGCTCTCAAAGTGCCCAGCCTGCAAACCTGGTCTTTCCCGCCAGGAGACACTAGGGTGAGCCCTAGCTGGCTGGGATCACTCCTCCTGCCCTCCGTCCATCCGTCCCTCCGTCCGTGCACGTGGCCTTGCTCCTCCTCTTGATGTTTCCCCCCTTCCCTGCTCTCTTCTCTCTGCACAGACCCCATCTCACAGCCCATCAGCCGAGACGCTGCTCGCCGGCCTCACTCTCCCATTCTCACGAGCTCCAAGGCCCACCAACGGGGGGCGATGTCAAGCAATTTTGTTTCACGCAGAATTTCCCAAACAAGCTTCTTCTCCACCAGGGCTGCTAGTGGAGCACCCTGTGGGAACAGCCTCGTGGGCAAGTGACTGAAGTCCCCTCCCCTGTTACCAGGGTCGCAGGACCCAGCAAATAAAGCTTCTTCGGGACCCGCAGCGGAGTTTGAATTTCAGAAGAGCAATGGATAACTTTTAGCATAAGTATATCCCATAAAATATTCGGGACATCCGTACATGGAAACATTGCTGTTTGATAAAATCCTGTATTTTTATCCAGCAACCCCACAGGACACTCGGAGAAGGTTCTACACAGGCCCAGGGCTTCACCAGGGCTGGAAGGGAACCCACACCCCCACCTGCTTCCGCCATCTGGGGGGTCTGCGACCAGGTCCTCCCCCAAACACTAGCAACAACCCGCTGGGTGCCCTCGGGCAAGTGCCTCCCCTCTCTCCATTTAGACTTA
>CM052813.1:78490835-78517600 GCA_028533885.1 Nasua narica | reverse complement strand
AGGGGAGACGAGCCACCAGCGGCGGGCCCGGGGGCGCGGGCGCAGGGCCGTCTGACCTTCTTAAAAGGAGCACATCTCCCTTCCATGGGAGACAAAAACCTGACAAACCCCACAGCTGCTCGGGCTGAGAGGCCCGCCCGCAGCCCCCGCCCGACCCCCCGACTCGCAGCCCTGCGCCTCCGGGTCTTCCCTCGGCTCGCTTCCTGGGTCCCTCCCACAGTCGCTGCCGCGCTCTCCTGGGACCGCGAGTCCACGGCGGAGGGCAGAGCGCCGGCGGGGCCGGCCCGTCTCCACAGCACACCGCCTTCCTCGGAGCCCCAGCGCTGGCAGGGACTCTGGGCGGCGAGGGCCCCTCGAGGCCGCCGCCACCGCCGTGCGGTACGTGTCCTCTATGCATCAGGCTCTGCAAATGGTCTCGGCTGGGCAAAAAAGCCCTGCCAAGGCTGAAAATGCTTAAAATCACTCACCTACACGATTTCAGAAAGTGAAAAGGACCATCTGCTCAGTAAAAATAAGCACACTGTTTACATGATTCCTTCCCCTTTCCAAAAAAAGGCAAACTTGGCTCAGAAACAAGCCTAGGCTCTCTGCTGACAAAGAAAGGAGTCTCCTGGCCACTTTTAAGCAGAGAGGTTTGTGATCCGACGGATACTTTAACCACGCACACTCGCCGTGCACGCTGCCGGCGTGCGCACACAGAGGGCACTCGGGGGCTCCGCCCTCCACTGGCTCTCGCCCTCGGCTAGGTCATCCCGAGCTCCTCCACCGCCCCAGGATGGAAGCCAGCTCCACTCCCGACTCACTTCCCTGGGGCCACACTTCCCAATGAGTGGCCCTCTTCCAGGCCTGGCTGTCCTACCTGTCCTGTAGGATTCAGTTCGGGGACGCCCACCCGCCCCTTTCACAGGCCCGGGACAGGGAGACCTCTCTCAGGGTCCCCAGTGCCCCCTCTCTGGCCACCACCCTGTCCTGCTGCGCGGCGTCCAGAGTTCGGTGGGACTTACGGCTGAGACGGGGTCCGAGTGGGCAGGCAGAGTCTTGAGGCATTTCCCTGTTTTCACGTCCCATATCCTCACACTTTCGTCAAACTGAAGACAAAGGAAGAGGTTAAGGCCGTTCCCTAGGGAGGGGGGAGATCACTGGTCCTCTGGAACCCAAGACTGGCTACCACGCCCCCTTCGTCCCCCAGCACAGCAGAGAACACTCAAGGCTCAGCTCCCAAGCCCTCGGCTACCAAGTACCCCCCCCCCCCCCCCCCCGCCGGAGGCATCGCACTTACAGAGCCCGAGACGATGAGGTTGGACTGGGGGTTGAAGTTACAGCAAAAGACGTAGTTACTGTGCCCCTTCAAGGTTTTCAGACACTTTCCCTTAAAACAAGGATTGTCCGACTAAGTTACTCCCAGTGGTTATTTCAACACAAAGCCCACAGCGGCCCCAAGGCACATCTCCCGCCAAGCGGGGCCGCCGGTGAGCAGCTGGTCCCCAGACTGCCCTCGGACCCCCACGCTGTGCCCCTTGTCCGTGCACGGGCTCGGCCCGGAGGGGGACCCGGAGCGGCTTACCGAGCTCACGTCCCAGATCTTTAGAGTTTTATCATCTGAGGCGGAAACAAGGAGGTTGGAATCTGACGACCAGGCCACATCCGATATCCCCTGGGGAGCAAAAGCACAGCGTCACCGCCTTGACGGGACAAACACAGTGAAGCAGCAGAGGTCACCACATCCGTCCAAAGATAAGTAAGCACGCTGCTCCCCTAGCCGAACCCTCCAGCTACCCCGGACCACACAGACGGAACACTACACAGTCCCCAAAGGAGAAGCGTGTTCTCTTGCAATCGGGCAGAAACTTGCCTGGGAAGGTCAAAAGTACTTGCTTAAAAAAACACGAAGCAAACAACTATCAAAAAACTCGGGGTTGGGAGGGTCGGGGTGGGAGGATGCGGAGGTCAGAGCTTCACCTGACGAGCCTGGGGACGGGCCCCACCCCCTGGACCTACGGCGGCCCGTGGTCATCTCAGCGTGCAGGGCTCACACCTACCAGCTTATGACCCGATATGGTTTTCTCAAATTTTCCGTCATACGCTCCCCAAATTTTAATGAGTTTATCAGCAGCTGAAAGAAAGGAAGACAAAGGAACTGGGGTGCTTCCATCATCCTGAGTGCAAAATCTCCTCAAGAGCCCAGGGAACAGTGTGAATCCCTCAGGAACCCACGTGAACAGGCTCCGTGCACGGGGGACAGCCGGCACTCGGGCACCTGCCGTCCACCCCTCCCCCTCTCCCCCAGGCCCGTCAGTCCAGGACGACAAAGGGCCCCAGTTCGGGCGAGGAGCACACGGCCGGCTGGCTGCAACGCCCCAGCAGCAGCGTTAGGAAGCAAGCCCTCCCACTGTCCCCGGCTTCCGGGGGCAGCTCAGACGGCCTCTGACAAGAGCTCAGACCCTGGAGATACGTACACGAACTCGCCAGCCACTCCCCGTTCGGGCTGAATTTCACGGAGGACACAGCTTTCGTGTGGCCAGCCAGGGTGAACTTGAGAGCATAGTTGGGCTTAACAGGGGTAGGCTGTCGAGGGGACAGTACCCGTTATCAGACGGTAACCACGGTGCTGGTTTCCAGCTCAGACCCGCCTCCTGAGCCCCAAACCCGTACCCCACGTGCCTACTAGTCGCCTTTCAAACTGGATGGGCTTAAATCGGGGCTATTTCCCCCCCACAGCCCTGCTTCTCCTGCACCCCCTCCTCAGTGCCCCCGCTCCTCCAGGCCAGCTCAGCACGGACGCCCCTCGAGGTCTCACCCCACCCCCAACACGACCAGAAGCACCGTCTGCGGCACAACGTCCAGCAAGCACAGCCCGAAGGTCACAGCCTTGCTCAGAGGCCCGTGTGTGGGGCCTGGTGTCCCACCAGGCAGACCTGCCTGGGCACCAGGACTGTGGGGCCGGGGAGGAGGGCTTCTCGGGAGGCTTTCTGGGTCCCGCAGAGAATCTCACGACCAGGACCAAGGATCTATGTTGGAAATAAAGCCCCCTCCCGGGGGACAGGTCTGGGCCTGTTCGGCACCTTGAACAAGCACTGATCAGGTGTGTGGCCGAGGAATACGAACGCAGGGTCTGAGGAAGAAGGCTCTCCGAGGACCGTTCGGCTAGGCAGCCCCCGGCAGCTCCCCCAGCGCCCTCAGGGACGTGCCTTGCTCTGCGTGGCCGAGGAGGAAGGGGTGGGCTGTGCTCTGGCGGCCTCCGTCTCTGGCTTCTTCTCCTCCGTTGCCATGGCTCTGAAGCCCACCGGGCAGAGAGACGCAGGGAGACGCGCGGGAAGGGTTCACAGCTGCACGAGAAGACGCCCAAGTACAAAGAGCTGCCTGCTAATCGAAACCTAGAGTGGGGGCTGTGGCCAATAAATAAACCATAGTTTACAAGTTACTTCCCAGAAAGAAGGATGAGGAGCCTCTGCCCACCTTGCTGGCCCTGCGGCAGACACGCCATTCCAAATGAGGAACCCACCCTATCTGTGGGCCTAACCCCGCACTAACACTCTGCAGAGGCTAAGACAGCCTGCCCAGGCCCCTTCTGTCACCGGAATCCAAGCCCCACCTTTGAGGGTGCTCCCCAGTTATCCTTGTCAGTGGGAATGCAGCACCGTCTAGGCAAACAAAACGCAATTTTCTTCAAAGAACCCTTGAAATGTCAAAAAAAAAAAAAAAAAAAGAAAAAAAAAAAAGCCAAACCAACCCAAATTACAGGAGACGGAGCTTCGGGGTGTAGAAATTTGGGAACTCGTCCAAATCCTCACAAGTGAAGCAACAGTGCTTAACTGCCATGTTTGAGGACAAGAGCAGACCCCCCCCCCACAGTGGTCCGTGCCTCCCGGGGGGCCTTCCCTGCCGCCAGGTGCAGATGCAAGGCTGCCTCCAGGACCCCAGCAGCTCAAAAGGCGCACCATCCCCGGTCAGGCAACTGCAAGACACAGCCGGGAAGCGTGAACCGGGCCAGCCCTGCCTGCTGCTGAAGCCCGAAGTGTACACAGATCTGTACACAGATCGGAGGGCGGCAGGCGGGCTCGCGCTGCAGGAGGGGAAAGACTGCAGCTCAATTAGGTTTAGGCGTGACAATGGGAGCTGCGCCTCATTTGCTGTAGCACAAGATTCCAGAACCTGGATGCGTCTCCTAGAAGCACACCTGGTCACTCTGAGACGGGGAGAGGGGGGGGCCACCACGGCATCCTCGCAGACGTCACTGGCCATGCAATTCCCGGAAGCGTGCACCACCATTAAGCTAATGGGTTCAGAGTGTAAATTCTAGCTTGGCGCTTAAAACTGAAAGCTTGCACGACCCCCGTCACACCAAGGCAAAATGGAAGCCATCAAAAAAGAACATGTCTCGAAGTCTTTATCCGAGAGGAGGGGAGAGAAATGACAACGCAACACAGCCGCGCAGAACACAGATGTGGCCCCTGCCGGCTACCTGTAGCAAGGACTCCCACCCCAGCACGGATGGCGCTGCAGCCAAAGCCCAAGTACTAGGGCGGGGGAGGGGCAGGTCGCAAAACTGCACCCAGGGACCAAAGTGCTGGCACAAAGCTGGTGCTCAGTAAATGCTAGCTGCCTGGTGATTAAATTTAGTGCAGGCTGGCCTTGACAGTTAACCCAAGTGCCGCCTCCTTCCCCTAGGTGGGATAGACAAATCGGGGGAGCTAAAGAAGACAGCTGGATACTGGGGCGCCTGGGTGGCTCAGTAGGTTAAAGCCTCTGCCTTCGGCTTGGGTCATGATCTCGGGGTCCTGGGATCGAGCCCCACGTCGGGCTCTCTGCTCAGCAGGGAGCCTACTTCCTCCTCTCTCTCTCTGCCTGCCTCTCTGCCTACTTGTGATCTCTGTCAAATAAATAAAATCTTAAAAAAAAAAAAAAAGACAGCTGGAAAGAATTTCACATAACCTAGCATCTGAAGAAGGTATCCGTGGGGGAGAAACAGCGGTGGGAACAGAAGAGGCTCCCTCTGGGGTAAACGGGGCAGCTTCGGGCTGCTCCTTTTAACATAAAAATGGAAACCCACCAGGAGGTGGGCTGTGCCTCCCAGCCAGCGACCTGCCCTCAGGTGAGGACCAGGGGTACAGCAGAGAAATCTCATGGACAAGGTGTGGAACCCCTCCCAGCTCAAACCCAAACCAATCCCTTGGGCTAGCAAAACATTAACATGCAAAAAATCAGGGGGACCGCAAAGAAGAGAGTTTCTTGACCCAACCCCCCCTGCCCCGTTTCCACTTAAGAGGGGGAAAAGGCTTGCATTTTCCATCAATGCCAGGTGACTCTGGGGAAGCAACTGGGCAGCACGTTACTAGCTCCTCAAGGAGTCCAAGAAGGTGAAGGCAACTGTATTGCGGGGAACATATGTGTGGCCTCCCGACCACATGCTACCTGCCTCCCCTCAACACTCAGGGGTCTTTCACCCAGGTGAGCCTGACCACCCACGGCTGAGCCTTCCAAACCTGAGTGCTCGCAGGCACTGCTTGTAAAGTGTAGATTCCTGGACTCCATCCCGGAGACTGGGCCCACAGGTCAGGGAACCCGACTCGCAGGTGGCCAGATCCAGAGTGGGGGGAATGCCGCTCTCCCCACCTGCTCTGCAACCGGCTTCTATCCTATCTTACCTATCTGGCTTCTGGGGGGCGGGCCAACCTCAGAGGCAGCGTCCGGCACAGCCTCTGCCAGGGTCTCTGAAGGGCTTGGTAAACAGGCCTGGGCGGGTAGAAACCAGTATGAGAAAGGCTAACAGGGAGCCTCTCTGCCATCACCCAAAATGGCTCTGGCACACCAGACAGGAGGTGGTGCGAGGCGCTATAGAAGGAGCGGGGGTCTCTCGCTGCGCGAGGGCGCACCGCACCTGGGGAGCCCGGCTTCTCAGGGGAGAGACGGGGCCTGGCGGCCTGGGCCAAGGGCGAGCAGCAGATCGGGGTAGGGGGCGTTTCTGCAGTAGAGGAGAGCAGACGGGTCGGCGAGCCACGGCCAGGCACCAGTCGGTGGGTCTGGGGTCTTTCTTTGGAGGAAACAGCAGAGAGCAAGGGGAGATGCGCGCTGGCTGCTGCAGTAAGTCACAGTCCCCGGGCTGAGGGCTTGTCACCTGGCCAATGGGGGAGGGGAAACTGGGGAGTGGCCGCACAGGTGGGTGCTGGGGGGTCCCCGGGACCCGCAGGACGGTCGTGGGGGTACGTTTGGGGAGGGGGGCCAGGTCTCGAGTACGGGGAGGGGGCCGCCGCCGGGGGCCGGGCGCGTACGAGGGGCGCAGAGCGGGCGCCCGCAAAGCAGGCGGTGGGGGCGCGGGGCGCCTGCACGGGGAGGGCCCTGGCGGGGCTGGGCTGGGTCCTGGGCCTGGCCCGCCGGAACACGTGCGGCGGCGGGGCTGCCCGGAGCGGCAGCCGGCGTCGGCCCCTGCCCGCACCCCGAGTGCGGCCCCCGGGCTGGCGGCCCCGCTTACCTGCCGGCCGCGGCGGCGGGGCGGGCGCTCGGGGCGTCGCGTCGCCGCCGCCTGGGCGGGAGCCGGGCCGAGCTGGACGAGGCGGCGCGGGGGGGCGCCGGCAGTGCGCGTGCGCGTGCGCGAGGGGCGGGGCGGCGGCGGGGCGGGGCGAGCGCACAAAGCCGGCCTCTCGGAGGGGCACTACGGGGAGCGACGAGGGGCAGAATGCCTCGGGCGGGCCCAACGCCTTAAAGGGACGGCTTACGGAGCGCGCTCTCTGCAAAGCGGTGACCTCAGAGTTGGCGGGTGTAGGTCCCTCTCGTGCACTTTCTAAAAACGGAAGTACGGTGATACCTCCAGGAAAGTGCCAGTGTGCCCCTCGAAAGTTCACCTCCTGAACTCGGCCTGCAGCGGCGCCCCCAGGAAGCAGCAGGGCTCGCCCCTGGAAGTCGAGCGGCAGGTGCCACGTTTCTTGTGGGACCCTCACTCCGGGACCTCGGCTCTCCTTCCCCGTGGCGCACGCAGCTGACGGCGGCAGCCAACACGTGCACAGCAGCCAGCGCGGACTCGTCTCTCCACGCGTGCCTGGCACCTCGGCCGATAGGGACCCATGCCGATCCCCTCCCGGAAGGGGGGACCCTGGGCCGCGGGGTTGGGGGTGCCGGCCCCCCGCACTCCGCTTCCCGGCCCCCCAGCCCTCCGGCCTGGCCGGCTGTCCCCCCGCAGAGAGCCCTGGTCTGGGACAGTCCGTACTTGCAGTCACCGCGTGCGGGCGCTCTGTGGCCTGCAAGGTGGGGTCCCAGACGGAACGTCACCGCCAGTTACAGATGAGGAAGGGGAACCCCAGCGGGGAGGGCTCGGGCAAAGAGAGAAGCTGGAGTCCTGTGCATTCCCGCGCGCTGCCCCGACTCCTGCTACCCATGTGGGTCTTACAGTCTTGGAGGTGGTCTTGGTCTCCCCAGCTCCGAGGCCCCAACCAAAAGAGCATGACCTCCGGTCTCATTTCCCAATTAAAGATGGAAACGCTGAGTATGTCCCAGGAACCCGTGCCAACAAAAGGACAGCATTTGAAATGGCAATGGCCAGAGAACAAGGTGTGTGGTTGTCACGGACACGGGAGCGGAGATGGGCACTCCCAAGGAGGGGGCAGGGGCCCAAAGGCTCTGGCGCTGGCACAGCTCTGTGTGGATCTCTGTGCCCGGGAGCCTGGTCACCTTGCGCCACCTTTGTTACAGAAGTTAACAAACCCAGTAGGGGATGAAGAAGGACATCTCCCTCCACCTGGGCCAGAATCTGAGCCCATCATGGACACCCCTCCATGGCCTTTGGCTGTCTCAGCCATCTACTTTTCTCCATCCTTGCTCCAGGTTTTGTCTTCCAAAGGGCCTTTTCCAAAACTTCCTGAGGCTTTGTCAGAACTCAACCCCCCAGTGCTGTGATCTGCCACCCCCTGATCTAAGACTCAGAGCCAGCTTCCCATTGCTCTCATGTCCAAATCCAACATCTGCTGTTGGAGTTTCCCAGACTCCCCCCTCTAGCCTAGCAACACCCCCAATCTGTGCACCCCAGACCCCAGCCCCAAATCAAAAATGCCTCCAACCCTCCAGGCAGAGCTGGATAAGGTTCTATACCCCAGAACTCAGACCTCAAACCGGGTTCCCAAGTAAATTGGTCTTGCTCCCCTCCACCCCCCAGGAGACAGAGCCTTCCCGTGAAAATGAGGAAATCCTGTTAAGTGCTCTCGCAAAGCATCCCTGCAGTCATAGCTAAATTACCACAACCAAATAACACAGCAGGTAAAGCATTCTAGCAAAAGTAGGTGATTTGCTTTATTGGCAGAGTTTTAAATCCTTTTATATCCCTTCCGAGACGTGTTGGGCTCAGAAAAATCACAGATAGAAATGGAAGCGAGGATGAAAACTACAGAGAAGGGGAGAACATTTTGGAGATTTGTTTTTTCCAGAACATTAGCTGTGCTTTGGCCAACGGGAGCCAATTGGTAAATGAACCTGTTTCCATGAACAGTTTTTATAAAGACAACGTTTCTCAAAGCCATCTCATCAAGCAGAGAGTTTAGACCTGTCTCGGTGCCTTCCCTACTCGCCAAGGTCCCTCCCCCAGGCATCCCACAGCGCTCCTGGTAGGTGGCACTGAGAGGAGAAGGGGGCGCACCTGTGGGCTCCATTCTCCGCTGAGTCTGTTACGTGTGTTATCTCTTGAAGCTTCACAAGCCTGTGAAGGGGGTGCCCTTACTCCTTTTCCCAGCGAGGGAACTGAGTCTGCCAAACTCTGGAGGGCTCCGAGGGGGAGGCGGCTGGAACGCTGTGTGCTCCCTGGTGTGCTCCCTGGTGTGGGGGGTGTGGAAGCACTAGTCCTTTAATGGCCAAGCCCAGAGCTTGGGATTCTGATAGCAGTTGATGAGGGAGGGTTCTGGAAGGCGAGGGACAAGGGGATGCCCTGGACCCAGGATTTCCTGGAGCTCTTCACCAGCTTTCCAGACTAGACGGCCCACCTCTGCTGGGTCACCATTCCAGGGTGCTGCTGACGCTATGCAGAGACCCCAAGGCTCCCATCAGCCCAGGTCAGTGGGGTTCATGTTCATTCCTCTCCCCTGGTAACTGTCCCAGGGTGGCCGGTTTGGGAGACTTCGGTCCCCATTTCCCCTCCTCGGGCTCTGCTCTCCCTGCCCCTGGCCGCGGTCCAGACGGACAGATGTTTTGGCCAGCATCCCCTGGGGCCCAGTGGGTCTTCAGCTACCCTGAGTCCTAATGGCCACCCCCAAACCCAGTATCCAGAAAAACGTTTCGCCTCCTGGCTGTGCTACCATCCTCTCCCTCCCCAGTCTGTTTCCCCAGGTACAGAAAGAGCAGGTCAGACTGGGTCCTAATGTCAAAAATTCCCTCCTTCCTCGGCCTTTGCCCTGCATGCACCTCCCCCATGTCCGGTACCTTCACGCCATCCCTCTTCCCTCCCTCCTCCCTCCCTCCTTCCCTCCCTTTTAGGGTTAGGCTAAGCACCTCAGCCTCATTACTCTGTCACCTCCCCTCCTGGTGTCACCCTCCCAAGGGGGACAGAGAGCCCAGTTTGCCTGGCTTCCCCTTTTAGAAACGAAAGCCCCCATTCCCGGCAGGCCCCCAGTCCTAGGGAAGCCGGGACAGTCGCTGGCACTGTCCCCTTTCTCAAGGACACCAGGCTCAGCCTGAGGCTGCCCCGGTATTCTGTCGCTTCTGGTCCGTGGCCCTGGGCCCTCGTCCATGTCTCCCACCATCACTGAGGGAGCGGGGACAACCTGTGAGGGCCGCAGTGCATGCTGGGAGGGGCACACAGCAGGCACCCAATAAAGACCCTCCGAAGGAATGAATCCTGGAATGTTCGCTTTCACTTCCTGTTGGATTTAAGTCTTACCTACCTTTGCTTCGAAGTCCCCACAACTCAATCTGTCTGCCCTCAGCTTCCACCCTACTCCAGGCTGGAGGTCTCCGGGGAGGCCCCCTCCAGGTGGTGCTGGGTGCAGAGGACCCGTCTGGCCCCCAGGCCAGGCTGGGCGGGTCGCCTAGCAGGAATCCCTGGAATGCGGCTCGGACTTCCAAAGCCAGGCCCCACCTGTTCCGGTCTTCAAATCCCCTCCCCACCTCGCCTGGGCTAATCCTCCGGTTAGAGAGGGGTTGGACCAGCGAGCGGGGAGGAGTCAGCTCCGGTGACCGCCCGCTGGAAATCAGGGGTCTGAAAGGCGGGCTGTTTCTCGAGGCTGTAGAAGGGGGTGGGGGGTGGTATCAGGCACCAGTGGTTTACCGGGTCCTTTCTCCGGAATGTCGGTGTGGCTGCCAGCATTCCACCTGTGTGTCCCTGTCACGTCCAACTGTTTCCATTTGTCCAAGTTATTCACCCCTCCCCCCCCCGCAGCTGTTCTTCCTGAGCGCCTACTGTGTACGTTCCCTCGCCAGAGGGCTTCAAATGCGGTGTTGTGCGTTCCCAAGCTCGTAAGCTATTCTGATCTTTAGGGTGGAGGAAATGAAGGTTCCGAGGGCCTCCTGTCTTGGCCGAGGCCGCCCTGCAAGGAAATGACGGAGCTGGGGCTCGACCCTGCTCTTCTGGCCCGAGCCCATCCCTGCACCCCCCACCCCCCACCAGACCCACAGAGCCCTTTCCCTGGGCGGCTTCTGCTTCCACAGAGTGCCCGTAAATCCCGCAGCTTTCAGGCTGGGGCTCCGTCTCACGCTGACAGCTACGGCTGGTCGCCCCAACGAGCACTTTCCAGTCCGTTCCCCTGGCCGCAGAGAGCCCTGACGCCACGTTTGGGCTGTCTGGGGCTTCAGGACTGTGCACGTTTCTGTGGGATAAGATGTAGGGGTCCCGACTGGGTCACGAGGAGGGAACTTTGGGGTACGGCCCTCACCTGGGCCTGGAAGCCCACAGGGTGAGGAAGGGCGCCGAGGGCCCCAGCGCCCGCTTTTCTGGGTTCCCGGGCTAGGGCTAGCTGTGAATCCCCTAAGGGAGAAGCCAGCGGCCTGAAATAGAAAAGCTGACACCGGGAAACACCAGGGGCCAAAGTCCAAGGGCTGTGCCCAGCTGCTCTCCCTGCCAGCTGCCGCAGGCTCCCGTCCCTGGCTCCCCCAAGGAGCCTCGGCAGTGGCCTTTCTGCCCACCCCTTCTCTCGAGGGTCTTTAAATAGACACCCCCTCCTCCCCCAAGCTCAGGGCTGAGTGTTTGCAGGGAATGAAGACCAGGGTTCTCCGGGCTAACGCAGCTGTCTTCCTGTGGGAGCCCCACCTTGGGGGACGGAATTGGAGGCCTGGCCCCATTGTCAGAGCCCAGAGCTCTCGGGCCCAAGCCAGCTGGGGCGGGCACTGCCCTTTGAGCTTCTACTTTGGGAAGTGCGGGCAGGCTTGACATTGGGGCTGTTTGGTTGTCTGGGCCAGAGAATGTGGGCTGTGGATGGTTCTGGATAGTTTCAGGCCCAGACTTAGATATCCTAATCATCGCAGGGTCTCCCGTTAAAGCTGGCAGGGACCCACGGCTGAGGGACTACGAGGGGGGAGGAGGGCATTTGAAGAATAGAAACAGTGGTCCCTAAAACGGAAATGAGAGACCTGCCTCAGGGTCCCTTTCCAACACACAGCCCCTGTGGCCATTCCCCCCCTGCCCCAACGGGAATCTTTCCCTCCAAATGGCTGCGGGAGGCGGCTCAAGGCCGCGGAGGGTGTTCACGACATTATTTATAAGGACGAAGTCATTGGAGACACGGTGAAGGTCTGTCCCCGGGGCAAGAGGCAAGTTGGCCATGCTCCCTCTGATGCTGGAACATTCCGTAGCCACCAAATGGATGAGGTGGCCGGGGAGGTCGTGCCCTGGAGGAGCAGTGTGGCATTTTGAGAGCAAGGAAGCAAGTGACGGAAGCTTCTGCGAAACTGCTCTGTGTGGACAAAGAGAGAAAGAATCTGCAGAGGACGCATCAACCGTCCCAGGAAGCCCGGGGGAAGGGACTGCGGGGAGCCTGGTTCGACTTTGCTTGTATGTCATCGATACCCATCCAGCCCAGGTCCTGCTTTTGTGACTAGAGAAAAGGAGTCTGGGTCTCATCCGTGGGAGAAGGATGCTGGGTTCCGCTCAGCCGCTGCAAATAGCCTTGTCTCCTGTCACCCCCATTACCCGGCCACACACACAGGACCTCTGTGCCCGGGACTGCCCGGGGCTGTGGACCTGAAGCTGGCCCCACGTGGCCCCCGCCCTCGGGGAGCTCTCTGCCTGGGGGAGTCACACCCAAGCGCCGCTGGCCTCGGAGCACGGTGCCAGGTTCTAGATTGGGCTTCCAGCGCGGGCAGGTGGGCTGATGGAAAGTCAAGGAGGCCTTCCCAGATGGCGTTGGACCAGAGGCAGGGGCTGCGCCCCCAAAGCAGGATGCGGGGATTTTGGGGGGAAGAACAGGCCACATAAACAAAGGCCAATGGTGTGGGGGAAGCGAGGGGTGGGGAGCTGGAGGAACAGGAGGCTGGGCCTGGAGATGCGAGTGGAGCCCAACCAGCGATTGGATTCGTGGGAGAGCGAGATCTTCAGAGCCAGACCTGGCAGACGGGGGAGTACTCAGAGCCGCCTGCACCCTGAGGCCTGGAGACAGCCCAGCAGCAGGAAGCCGGGACGTGCAGAGGAGGGCCTCAGGAAGCAGCCCCCGGAGGCCCTTGGCTGCTAAGCTCCTCACTGGGCGAAGGGCATCTCAGACATCGGGGCGCAGTAGAACCCCAGGGGCCTCTGGGCTGCAATCTAACTGGCCCCCTAGAGGGTCCTATGTCCAGTCCTGATGTGCTGGGACACTTGGAGAGTCCGTCCTGCTGTCTCACCCATTGGCAGAGGCCTCGGCCAGGCCTGGGGTCTCCCCTGCACCCCTAGCTTCTGCTCCTTCTAATGCTGGCCAGCCTGGCTCTCCCTTGCCACCCCATTCAACCTCCGTCTCTCCAGCGGCTCCCCGATCCCCTGCCCAATGGCAAGCCTGGGGGAGGCCCCCTTTGGACAGCTCTCCCCTCCTCTATGCCCTGGGAGCGGGGCCTGTGGTGCCGGGCCAGCGTCTAGAGCTCCCGCTGTCCTGGACGCGCATCCCTCCTTCCTCCTGCGTTTCTGGTCCGGCCCCCGGATGGTTGACCAGGCATCACAGTCCACACCTGCACCTGGTGAGGCCACAGACATCTTCCCAGTGAGTCCTGCTCGCCACAACCTGCTCTGAACAGCAGCCGAGGCGCGAGCGTGGTGGTGGATTTTCACGAGGCTCTGAGCTGTGCAGTGGCTAAAAGCCTGAGTTCTGGAGTCAGACACACCCAGGCGCCTCCCTACATCTCAGTTTTCTCATCTGTAAAATGGGAAATGGTCACACCGCCCCATCTGGTGTTTTAAGGATGCTTGTACCAATATCATGAGACCCTCGGTGCAGGGCCTAGAACCCAGTAAGCACTCAGATGGTACAGTCACTCAGAAATCTTTCTTTTCTCTTGTTCCTTTTGAAGTATGTCATAAAATTGAAGGGGGAGGTCTACACAGTTGTGCGAGTCGTGCACACGAATGAATAGACCGGGGTCACCAGCGCCAACTTCAGGACTATCGACTTCCAAACCCCCAGATCCCCTCCCACTGCCCCTTGGCAGTCAGATCCTCGCCCTTCCCTGGCTGTCACCAGTGTGTTCCAGGTCCCTGTGGTTTTGTCTTTTATAGAATGCCTGAGAAGTGAAAGTACACAATGGGCGACCTTCAAGACTGGCTTCCTTTGAGCAGCATCGCGCCTCTGAGGGTCGCCCGGGTGGTTCTGCGTCGAGTCTGTCCTTTCTCACTGCTGAGGGGTGACCCCTTGCACGCACGGACCACCTTTGACCCTTTCCTTGCTCAAGGACACGTGAGTCACTTCCAGGTTGAAGCGACGCTGGACAGAACTGCTATCCACATTTGCGTAGACATTTCTGTGTGAACGTAAACTTTCATTTCTCTCGAGGCCATGCCCAGGAGAGGATTGCTGGATCTTTTGGCAAAACTGATTTTCAGCTAGGGCGGGTTTTCTCACCTTTTCCTCCCCTCCCCCATCCCTTCTAGTAGGTCTGTAGTGGTTTCTCACCGTGGGTTTGCTGACAACACTTTCTTATTGTGGGGAAAGTACATATCACATAAAGTTGACCATTTTGGCCATTCTTCAAGCATGTAATTTAGCGTAGCATCAAATATAGTCAGCACATCGTGCAGCTGTGAGTTCTGTCCTTCTCCATGACTTTTGCATCATCTTGAACTTCACCAGTGAAACAGAAACTTCCTATTCCCACCTTCCCCACACCCCAGCCCCTGGTAACCTTGCTCCTACTTTCCATCTCTATAAATTTACCCATTCTAGGTACTTCACATAAATACAGCCCTACGGCATTTGTGTCCTTTAGTGTCTGGTTGATGCCCACGGTGTCTTCAAGTTTCATCCATGTGGAAGCAGATGTCAGGACGTCATACCTCTTTATGGCTGAATAACAGTCCGTGGCGTGTATAGACCACATTTTGTGGTCAGTCGGTCAATCTATCTATTGACCGACAACTGAGTTACTCCCACCTTTTGGCTATTGTGAAAAACTCCGATGCAGACTTGGGTATGCAAATATCTGTTTGGGGTCCCCGCTTCCCATACTCTTGGGTAGCTCACTGTGGTTGTTTGTTTGTTTTTTGTAATTTCTTATTTATTTATTTGAGAGAGAGAGAGGGAGGGAGGGAGGGAGTGCGAGCACAGGGGAGAGGAACAGAGGGAGAGGGAGAAGCAGACTCCCCGCTGAGCAGGGAGCCGGCTATGGGGCTCGATCCTGGGACTCCAGGATCATGACCTAAGCCAAAGACAGTCGTCCAACCAACTGAGCCACCCAGGCGGTCACTGTGGTTTTTATTTGCAATTCTCTGTGGCTAACAATGTGCTTGACTGTGATCTCTGTATCTCCTTTGGCGAAATATCTCTTGAAATATTTCGTTTTTCATACGGATTGTTTGTTTTCTTATGGTTGACTAGTGAAAGTTATTTCTAGAGTAGGGACACCATCCTTTGTAGGACGTACAATTTACAAATGTTTTCTGCCAGTGTGTATCTCACCTTTATTTGCTTAGCTGAGTCTTTCTTGAAGCAAAGGTTTTTTTTAATTTGATGAAGTCCCCTCTGTGATTTTTTCTCTTATTAATTGCGTGTTTGACATCATAGCTAACATTCTGCCTAATCTGTGGTCACAGAGATTTTCTTCCAGAAGAGTCATTGCTTTACATCATATATTTCAGTCTATGATCCAGACTGAGTTAGCCTTTGTATCAAAGGTGAAGCATGGGCTCAGGCCCCCCAATTTTTTTAAAGATTTTATTTATTTATTTGACAGAGAGAGAGAGAGAGAGATCACAAGTAGGCAGAGAGGCAGGCAGAGAGAGAGGGGGAAGCAGGCTCCCCACTGAGCAGAGAGCCCAATGTGGGGCTCGATCCCAGGACCCTGAGATCATGACCTGAGCCAAAGGCAGAGGCTTTAACCCACGGAGCCACCCAGGCGCCCCTTCTACCCATTTCTTGACTGGATTGTTTTTGGGGTGTCAAGTAAAAACACGGGACACGTCACAAGTTTGCATGTCATTCTTAATAAGGGGCCATGCTAATCTTCTCTTCGTCATTCTGATTTTAGTATACATGCTGCTGAAACAAGCACTATATGTAATGTAATTATTAGCGTGTCTGGATTTTGGTCTACCATTATATTATCATTTTCTATTTGTCTTTTTTTCTTAACCTACATTTGTCTTTTCCTGCCCTTAAAAAATTATCTGAAAACTTCTCGGTGTTCCATTGTAATTTATCAGTTGGGTTTTTTGACTATGTGTTTTGTGTGTGCACTTTTTTAGTGGATTGTGTAGGGGCTAACGAGCATATCTCTAAGTTTATTTCATAGTCTATGTCGTGTCAATATTTTGCCACTTCGAGTAGAACATAGATCCTCAGCGGCATGTCCATCCCTAGCCCCAAAG
This sequence comes from Nasua narica, assembly GCA_028533885.1. Taxonomy (NCBI): domain Eukaryota; kingdom Metazoa; phylum Chordata; class Mammalia; order Carnivora; family Procyonidae; genus Nasua; species Nasua narica. Next base: position 78,501,651 of record CM052813.1, on the reverse strand, counting down.
CCTTTATGTTATAGTTGTCACATGTATCAGACCCAAATACATTGAAAATCCCACTAGACAATGCAATAGTTTTGTTGTTGTTGTTGTTGTTGAAGATTTTATTTATTTTTTTCGACAGAGAGAGAGAGAGAGACATCAAGAGAGGGAACACAAGCAGGGGGAGTGGGAGAGGGAGAAGCAGGCTTCCCACCAAGCAGGGAGCCCAACGTGGGGCTCAATCCCAGGACCCCGGGACCATGACCCGAGCCTAAGGCAGATGCCCAACGACTGAGCCACCCAGGTGCCCCAATGCAATGGTTTTTTTCTTTCAACTATCATGCATATTTCTTAAAAACGAAAAGGAAAATAATGGTCTATTTGCCTAGATATTTACAATTTGTGTTGCTCTTCCATCATTCCCAACATTCTGAATTTCCCTCTTGTTTCATGTCCCTCTTGCCTAATAACTTCTCTTAAGCAGTTCTCACCACAGACTCTTTCTTTTTCTTCACCTGAGAAAGTCTTTCTCCTTCTTGAAGGATATTTTTGCAGAAGTGACAGCTTTTTCTTTCAATGCATTAAAAATGTTATTCCACTCCCTGCTGGCCTCCATGGTTTCCACTGAGAAATCTGCTGTCATTCTTTTTTTCCTTCTGTATTTTTTGATAAGGGATGTTACTTTCTCACTGCTCTCAAGATTGCTCTCTTTCTGGTTAGTAGTTGGCACTTGGACTATGATATGTCTTGTGAGAATTTCTTCAAGTTTAAGCTGTTTGAGGTTCACTCAGCTTCTGGAATCCATAGGCAGATTTATGTCTTTTGCCAGATTTGGGGAATTTTCAGTCATTTTTCCTTTGACTACTTTTTATGCGCTGCCCCTCTGGCTTCTCCTTCTGGGAATCCAACCAGTGTCACAAAGATTAGATCTTCCTTTAGAATCTCATGGTCCCCTGACACTCTGTCCCTTGTTTGTGTGTGTGTGTGTGTGTTTTTTCTTCAGTCTACTTTTTCTCCGTTGTTCAGGATGGGTGATTTCATATATTCTATCTTCCAATTCATCATTCTTTCATCTCCATATTCTGCTCTTGAGTCCAAGCCTATCCACTTAGTTTTTAACTTCAGTTATTGTATTTTTCAGTTCTGAAATCTCCACTTATTTCTTTTTTATATCCTCTCTTTCTTTGCTGAGATTTATATTTCTTCACTTGTTTTGAGTGTGTTCACAACTGCTCACTAAAGCCTTTTTCTGGTGACGCCTTTAAAATCTTCATCATATCATTGGACGACCTCTGTCATTTCAATGTTGACATCTATTAATTGTCTTTTTTTCATTCTGGCTAAGAGCTGCCTGGCTCTAGGTATGACTGCTGTTTTGTTGTTTTGTTTGTTTGTTTGTTCTTAATTGAAACCTAGTCATTTGGGGTATTATGTTACAAGGCTCTGGGTCTTATTTGAGCTGGATTCCTCTGGCTTTGCTCCAGAAGGGGATAGGATGAAGGGTACCATTTCATTTTGCTGCCAAGTGAAGAAACAGTCCAGACCCCACCTGAGGGGGCTGCCCCTTGTTAGTGCCAGGGGTCAGACCTCCAGCACCCCAGTGGACTTCCATCAATGCCTCCCTGGCTGGAAGAGGTGGGAGTGCCTTGGTCCTGCTCCCCACATGGCATCTGCACACACTGCAGCAGTGAGGGGAGGGAGTCTCCAGCCAGCAGGAATGAAATTTCTGGCCCCCTAATTGTCCTCCTCTGATATAACCCAGCTAAGTGTGTGGAGGTGAGGTGCCACAGTACAGCCTGGTGAAGGGAGACGTTTGCTCCCTAATTGGCCTTTTGCTGGCCAGGGCAGGGTGGTGCCACCATGGTTTTGGCGGTATTGGGTTATGGAAGAGTTGTTACTGTCCAAAAGTTTTTTGTCTTGCTAAGCTGTCCCTTTTCTGGTCCTTTGGCTCAAGACAGCAGGTTTTTGTCGGGCTTTTGTGTCCATGCCCACCGTTCATTTCCAGGTTGCTGGCTTTTCAACTACAATATAGGAGGCCAGTGGAAAACCTGGGGAATTCACCACCAGGGCATTCTTTGGGTCCTGAGATCCCCAGCGGCCTTCTTCTCTCTGCCTTTTGGAGACTTCTTATGTTTTATGTAAAATGCTCAGGGTTCTTAGTTGTACTTAGCTGGAGGAATATGGAGAACGATGTCTCCACTCCATCTTCCCAGAAACAGAAGTTATTTAAATTTGATAAATATCAACATCGGTCCTCCAAAAATGTTGCTGGTTGAGCTTGAACTGGGAAATGGTATAACCTGAGTCTTCTTTAGACAGATACATGTAGATATGGCCTTAGGACTTAACCAACATCCCAATGCTTACCTGTTCTAGTTAATCAGTAGTGGATGGATGGGTGGATGGATGCATGGATGGATGAATGGAATACAGGAAAGGCCATCAGGAGGCCAGTACACAGTCCAGGCAAGACATCACAGCAGCAGCGATGGCCATAATACAAATAGCAATTACTGAGTTCTTCTACTTCGCAAGGTAAACATTTCTGCCACATGAGCTCATTCAATCCACAACTGAGATATGTCCATTTGAGAGAGGAGGAAAACATGGGCAGAGAGACATGGTACTGAGCTGAGATTCAAGCCCCAGAGACCCCTGGTTCATGGACCCAGGATGCCCCCACTGTTCTCTCCCACTCAGTTGTCCAACTGTGAGAAGGAATCCCAACAACAAAGAGATGACCAAGCCAGATTATCAGCAGGCTGATAATCAAGAGGTTTTCCTGCCTGGGGAAATGTTGGTTGAGCACGTTTCAGAATCTTTTCCTTGAGATGGAAACCCAGGCTGTGCCGTATTCGTGTATTCAACAAATATTGATCAAAAGCTCGCTCTATGCTAAGCTCTATGCCAGGGGCTGAGGGTACGCTGTAAGCAGTAGGACCAATGTGATCTCCACTCCAGGGACATCAGAGGGTCTGAAATCACCCTCCCCCACCCCGAGCCCCCCTGTTGTAAGCAGAAGGGGCAGAACCACTCTCTGGTGCCCTGCCCCACGCTCAGCCCTCCAGTCCTGAAGATTCTATGAGTAGCAACAAATATCAGTGGTGGGCATCCAGACCACAGGAAGAGGAGCAAGCTGGAGGAAATGACTCCAGGGTTTGAGGGATGCTCAGCACTGGCTGTAGCTTAGAGTCAGAAGAGAGAAAGCCCACGCTCCCAACTCAGTACACCCAGTCTGTGCATTTTTGTGGTACATTCATAGCATCTGTAGAAACTCAGTGGCCAACCAAGCCAGGCATCCGGGTTTCCTGGGGGTCCTCAGGCCTGCCTTCAGCCGTCCTCTGACACAGTTTCCCCAACAATTAATAAATAAGTGCATACATTCCTCCTTCTTTTTCTTTCCTCCATTCTCCTCAGTTCAGTGAAGATGGGAGGCAGTACTTCCTCTAATATCTGGGGTTCGGGAATCTTCATTTCATCTCCAGGGAGTGAGGATTATCCCGTGCTAATCCCAGACTCACCATGTGTGCTGACATCCGGGTGCTGAGGCCCGGCCCCCACAGTAGCGCACGTCACCAGCCGGCCTGGTATGTGGCACTGCTAGCCAGTGCTGGGTCCTCATTCTGGCACTGGAGACCAGAGCGGGTCCGCCAAGTGCCGCCGGGATGGGAGGCTGGTTGCCGTGGTGATGCCGCTCTACCAGCACTGCCGTCCCACACTGGGGCCGCTTGGACAGACCTGCCCACAAGTCCTCTCCGCTGTCCTACAACAGCATGGAGAAGGGTTCTGGGAAGGATCTCTGCACACGGTCCCGTGCCACATGGTCACCAAGAGGATTGTGATGGTGGCTTGCTCCAAAAAGCCCCTGTAGAGCCAAGATTCACTGTCCCCATCTACCATGAGGGGCTCCAAACTGTCCCGACTTCCTTCTGCATAGACCTCATCAGCGTTCTAACTACATAGGTGTTGCTACGGTTACGGTTTTGGGTCTCTTCACCCCTCCGGAAGGTATGTTCTGTAAGGGCAAAGCTGTCCTCTCATCACGTTCTCCAGAATCCCCCCAGCTGGGTACGACCCTGGAGACAGAGCTTGGGTTGGCCAACTGCCCTTTGCTGAACATAAGGATGAACACATATTTTATGAACACTGACTTTACTCCTGGTGCCATGACAGCATTGGGTATGCAGGAGGTGTTTAATAATGACTCACCAAGAGATTAAGTTAATCAGCCAGAGAGTTGGGGTGACAGCTTTTGAGGATGTTGTCATGCCAGAAAGTAAGGAAGTCGCTTGAAAAGTAAAATGGTAGGTTGTATCGTGTGTGGATACATGGGAGAGGACAGAGAGCTGTTCCTCAGAGGGGAGCCCCTGCTTCCAGGGCAGCCACTGCCCCTGTGTCCCCAAGGTGGCACGTGCTGTGACTGCCTGGGAAGACACACTGACACCTTGGAGACTGCGGGGCCCCAAGGAGAGGGTGGGATGGAGTGAGGAGGGCTCGTCACCTCTGTAGCCTTCTTTCCAAAAGCCATAACCCCAGACTCACCATGAGAAAACACTGGGCAATACCAGACTGTGGAACATTCTGGAAGGTACCTCCCCAGTGCTTCTCCAGCTGCCCCGGGCCCCAAGGGACAGGAACAGGTGGACTCACTGTCACCGATGAGAGGAGATAACCGCAGAACGCACGTGGCCTCTGGGTCCGATCCTCAGTGAAACCCACATACAGTCTGTGCCAAGGGTGACTTCCAGCTGTCCCCGCACCGTGGCAATCTGAGGCTGTAAGGATGGGGATCTGGGAGAAGGGTCTACAGGGCAACTCCTTGTGTTACCTGCAGCTTTTCTGTGAATCTAAAAGCAATGCAAACTAAGGAGTCTATTTAAAAAAGAATGGGGCATGACCCTCATGGCTCCCAGAGAGCGCATTCGGGGGCTTTGGCTCACTCGGTGAGCCAGCACTCCACCCCAGAGGCAGGTCTCCATCCTTCTCTGAATCTGAATCTTCGTTTGCTGCAGGTGGCACTGCAGCCCTGGATGGCCCTGGGCACGGGTGCAGCCTGAGAAAAGCCGGGCCCCTGGGTGACCCGCAGGGCTGCAGCTCCCTCTGCAGTGCTGCCCCAGCCCTGCAAACTCTGGAGGAGGGGGCAACTTGGTTATGCACGGCGTCCACTCCTTGCTCCGCTTACTGACCCATATCTTTTTTTTTAATATTTTATTTATTTATTTATTTGGCAGAGGGAGAGAGGTCACAAGTAGGCGGAGAGGCAGGCAGAGAGAGAGCGGGGGGGGGAAGCAGGCTCCCTGCTGAACAGAGAGCCCGATGCGGGGCTCGATCCCAGGACCCTGAGATCATGACCTGAGCCGAAGGCAGAGGCTTTAAACCACTGAGCCACCCAGGTGCCCCCTGACCCATATCTTGACTGGGGTCCCCGCACCCCCGGCTTCTGTGGACCCCCGGGTGTTGTGTGCAGAACTTTGGGAGCATGGAAACGAGTCAGGGGAGCCTCGTGGTTAAGCCCATGGATGTTGGCTGATCCTGGCTCCGACACTCCTAACATATACATCCCGTCTTCTTGTCTGTGTGTAAGGTGGGTCAGTAAGGATGCGGCGGTCCGAGGGGGTTGGATATGGGGGTCCAGGGCCAGTGCAGGCCAGGATGTGATCGGCTGGAGCATGTGGGAGTTGTAGGCCAGCCTCAACAGGCATGTTCCCTCCCTCTCCGTGGAAGCCCGAGGCTGCCGTGGTCTTACAGGGAAAAGGGAGGGAGTGGACATACTGAGGGATATTTAGGAAGCAGAACCCAAAGGAGTTGGTGGCCAGCTGCATGTGGGGAGTGAGGTGGTGGGGTCCAAGGTATGACACCAGTTCCTAATTGGGCCATTTGGGAGATGGGGGTGCCTGTGCCCAGAGCGGGGACCCCCAGGGGTCTGCCCTTCATCTACCACTTCTCAGGACCCCCTTCCTCACTGTCAGGCCCACATCATCAGCTCCTAACCCGCAGCTGTGACCAGAGCCCTTCTGCTTCATCTGGCTATGCAAACACCATCTTGATGGTCCCCCAGAACCCCGACATGTAGGTTCCCTATCATTTCCCCTTCACAGCAGAGGAAACCAAAGCTCAGAGGTGTTTAGCAACTAGCTGGAGGCCACACAACAAGGGGGACAGTTAGGTGTGATGCTGAAACGCATAGCCTCCGATCGTTGGTGCTGCTTCTCGACGGCCCACGTCCACGAGCCTCTGCTCTGAATCCTCTCTGACCTCCTCCCCGAGCGGCGTGGCGCATGCACGTGCGTGTGACAGAGAATAACTTACTTTCTGGTATCCTGTTAATGGCTTGTAAGTTAGCTAAGCCACTGCTATCCTCTCCATGGGTACCTTTCCAATTCTCCATCCCACTGAGTCCTACCCTCTCCCCTCCCCTCCCATCTCTCCCGTTAGATCAATTGGGGTCAATATCAGCTTTGAGAGCCAGAAGGCCAAAGTTACACACGGTGAACAAAGTCTGAGGGAGGGAGCCAGGGCTGGGCGGGTGGGGGCCCCTTCTCTCATGCAGATGGAGAGCGAAGGCCACGCGTGGCTTCTACCCAGGTCCAACGCGACGCATCAACCCCCAAAGAAACCCGGTACCCACGAAGCAGTCACTCCCCATGCTCCCTCCCCCCTGCCCCTCGGAACCACTCATCTGTTTTCTGTGTCTGTGGATTTGCCCCCTGTAGGGATTTTGTATCAGTGAAACAGTACAGCATCCGATGTTCTGCCTGGTCTCTTTGATTCAACACGGAAGCATCTACACCCATTCATGTTGTAACAAGTGTCAGTCCTTCCTTTTCGTGGCCAAATCATATCCCACGTGTGGATACGCCACCTTTTATGGATCGTGAATCGCTTGGTGGACATTGGGGTTGAGTCTCCTTCTTGGCTGTTAGGAATAATGCTTCTCTAAGCATTTGCGTATGATTCTTTGAACACCTGTGTTCGGCTCTCTTGGGTGCATAACCGAGAGTGTAACTGCTGTGGGTCATGGGGTAATGCTACGCTGAACTTTTTCGGGAACCACCGAACTGTTTTTCCACAGGGGCTGCTCCATTTCACATCCCAGCTAGCAATGTACGAGATGCTCCAATTTCTCCACGTCCTTCCCAACACTGGTTATTTTCCTTTTTTTTTTTTTTCCTAAATAGCCTCCCTCCTGGGTACGAAGTGATAGTCTCATTGCAGCTTTTATATTCTTGATGGCTAAGGGCGTTGAGCCTCTTTTTGTGTGCTTCTTGGCCATTTCCTTACGGTGTTTGGAGATACAAAGGTCTATTGTGTCTTATTAAGGTCTTAAGCATGAAGGTCTGTTCAAGTCTTTTGCCTTTTTTTAATTTAGGTTGCTTGTCTTTGGGTTGCTAAGTTACAAGAGTTCTTCATATACTTTGGATACAAAACTCTTATCAAATAGATGATTTGCAAATGTTTTCTCCCATTCTTTTGGGCTGTCTTTTCACTTTCTTGATGTTGTCCTTTGATGCTCAAAGGTTTTTAATTTTGATGAAGTCAAATTTACCTATTTTTTGTTGTCGTTGCTTATGTTTTACCTTAATATCTAAGAATTCATGGCCAAATCCAAGGTCATGCAGATTTATTCCCATGTTTTCTGCTATGAGTTTTATAGTGTTACCTTTTACCTTTAGGTCTTTGATCCGCTTGGAGTTCATTTTTGTATACGGTGTGAGGAAGGGATCCGATTTTGTTCTTTTGCTCATAGCTATCCAGTTATCCCAGCACCACTTGCTGAAAAGATAGCTCTTTCTGTACACGTCGGTGTCCACATTTTTCCTTCTTATAAGGGCATCTGTCATCTTTGATTAGGGCCCACCCCGAAGACCTCTTAACTTAATTACCTCTTTAAAGGCCCTATCTTCAAATACGGTCACATTCTGAACTTAATGAGGGTTACGACTTATGACCTTACGATTTGGGAGGGGGACAGAATCCACCCCATAACATGATCCTCATTTTTTCCCCTAATTCTTTTAACATGGTGGTATGACCTTCACCGATCTTTATACGTTGAACTGATCTTCCGTCCCTGGAATAAATCCCATTTGTTGTGTAATCCTCTTCATCTACTGCTTGCTAGGTTTTGGTGGAGGATTTTGGTGCCTGCGTCCACAGAGGGTGTTGGTCCGGCTGTGGCACGAGGGTCATGATGGTCTCCTACGTAACAGGGAAGTGTCCCCCCTTCTCTATGTTTGGAAGGGGCTGAGAAGCACTGGTGTTCCTTCTTCCGTAAGCATTTGATGGAATCCGCCAATGAGGCCATGTGGCCCTGGGCTTTCCTCTGTTGGAAGTTTTTGAACACCTGTTCCATCTGTTTACCTACTTTACGTTTATTCAGGTTTTGTGTTTCTTCTCAGTTCTGGCAGCGTGCGAATTCCCAAGGGTCCGTCTGCTTACTCGAAGTTACTGAGTTCGTCGGCACACCATGGCTCCGAGGGCAATCCTAGAGCCCCGTTTACTTCTGTAAGGGCAGCAGGAACCTGCCAGTACGAGCTTCTCTCTTGTTTTCCAGGCCAATCTACCTAAAGGCTGGTTGGTTTTGTGGACTTTTTTTTTTTTTTTAAGATTTTATTTCATTTGAGAGAGACACACAGAGAGAGACAGAGGGACAGAGAGAGAAGGAGCGTGGCAGGGAGAAGGAGAGGGAGAAGGAGACTCCCCACTGAGCAGGGAGCCTAACAGACACAGGGCTTGATACCAGAACTCTGAGATCACGACCTGAACTGAAGGCAGACACTTGACTGACTGAGCCACCCAGGTGTCCCTGGAAGTTTTGTTTTGTTTTTTAAACATCTTTTAGTTTAGTTGGTCCTCTCTATTGCTTTGCTACTCTTTACTTCATTCATCTCCACTCTGATCTATATCCTTTCCCTCCTTCTGCTTGCTTTGAGTTTAGCCTGTTCCTTTTCTAGTTCTTTCAGGTGGGAGTTCAGGTGATCGATCTGAGATGTTTCCTCTTTCTTTTTTTTTTTTTTAATATTTTATTTATTTATTTGCAAGAGAAAATGAGAGAGAGAACATGAGGGGGGGGGGGCAGAGGGAGAGGGAGAAGTAGATTCCCTGATGAGCAGGGACCCTGATGTGGGCACAATCCCAGGATCCTGGGATCATGACCAGAGCAAAAGGCAGACAATTAACCAACTGAGCCACCCAGGCACTCCCCCCCTTTTTGAGATTTTATTCATTCATTTATTTATTTATTAGACAGAGAGGGCACGAGCAGGGGGAGGGGCAGAGGGACAAGCCATCTCCCAGTGAGTAGGAAGCCTGACATGGGTCTCAATCCCAGGACCCCGAGATCATGACCTGAGCTGAAGGCAGAGGCTTAACCGACTGAGCCACCCAGGTGTCCCATCTTTTACTGTTTTAAAAAACAGATTTTATTTATTTATATATTTGTTTATTTATGGGAGGGGGAGGGGCAGAGGTATGGAGGATCCCAAACAGACTCTGTGCTCAGCAGGGAGCCCTGACAAATCACTTGATCTCACGACCCTGAGATCATGACCTCACCCAAAATCAAGAGTCAGATGCTTAACTGACCGAGTCCCCCAGGCACCCTGCCCCTCTACTCTTTTACTTTCGACTTGTTTCTTGGGTTCTAAAGTGAGTCTCTTCTTATAGATAGCATATGATTGGATTATGCTTTTTTTTTTCTTTCAGTTGCTGCCTTTAAATTGGATAATTCAATATATTTACACTTAAAGATTTATTTATTTGAGATCGGGATAGAGCGTGTGTACCTGAGTGGAATGGGCAGAGGGAGACAGAGAAAGAGTCTCTTAAGCCAAATCCTTGCTCGGCATGGAGCCCGGCAGGGGGCTTGATCTCATGACGCTGAGATCACGACCCTCAGCTAAAACCAAGAATTAGACGTTTAAACCCACTGCATCACCCAGGCACCCCATTTGTGTTTAATATAATTATCTATATAAAGCACTTCTGCTCTTTTGCCATATGGTTTCTCTAAGTCTTATACCTTTTTTGTGCCAATTCTTCCATCACTGTCTTCTTTTGTGTTAGGTGTTTGCTACTGTACCATTTTCTTCTCTAAATTAAATACTTTTTAGTTTTTTTTTTTCTTATTGGTTGCAACCAACATATTAACTTATAATAAGCTATTTGGGATTGGTTTCAATAGCATACAAAAATGTTGTTTCTATATACCTCCCTCATGTTGTTACTGTTACAAATTGTACCTTTATACATTGTTTGACCAGAGATATAATTACAGTTTTATGTAGTTGCCTTTTAAATCACATAGGTGGAGGGGCGCCTGGGTGGCTTAGTCAGCTGGAGAAAGAGGCTTACTAGCCAAAATATACTACTGCTGACTTTTGGTTCTACTGAAGCTGTTCCCTTTCCTATTGTGTCTTTCTTTGTATGAATTTAGGTTACTCTTTGCTGTCCACTTCCAAGGACAGGTTTGCTAGCCACCAACCCTCTCAGTTTTTGTTTATCTTGGAATATCTTGATTTCTCGTTTTTTCGCAAGGCAGTTTTCCCGGAAACAGAATTCCTGGTTGATGGGATTTTTAGTTTTCTTTTAGCCCTTGGCATAGGTCACCATGCTGCTTCCTGGCCTCTGTGGTTTCTGATGGCAGGTAAGCTCTTGATCTTACTGAGGACCCCCAGGACACGAGGAGTCCCTTCTCTCTTTCTGCTTCCAGGATTCTCTGTCTTCGCCTTTCAACATCTTGATTACAGCATACAGATCTCTGAGTTTATCCTACCTTGGATACACTTCTTGTGGTTCTTGGCTATGCAAACTGTTATCTTTCATCAAATCTGGGAAGTTT
>CM052813.1:78442330-78490735 GCA_028533885.1 Nasua narica | reverse complement strand
TCCGATTTCCCCCAATTCACCCTTTCCTTCTCCCAATGTCCTCCATGTTTTTCCTTATGTTTCACACGTAAGTGAAACCATATAATAATGGACTCTCTCTGCTTGACTTATTTCACTCAGCATAATCTCCTCCAGTCCCGTCCATGTTGATACAAAAGCTGGGTATTCATCCTTTCTGATGGAGGCATAATATTCCATTGATATATGGACCATATCTTCTTTATCCATTCATCTGTTGAAGGGCATCTTGGCTCTATCCACAGTTTGGCGATTGTGGTCATTGCTGCTAAGAACATTAGGGTACATGTGGCCCTTCTTTTCATTACATCTGTGTCTTTGGGGTAAATACCTCTGGGGTATTTCATTCTTTCATTCTAAATACCCAGAGCAAATGCAGGGTCATAGGGTAGCTCTATTTTTAATTTCTACAGGAATCTCCACACTGTTTTCCAAAGTGGTTGTACCAACTTGCATTCCCACCAACAGTGGAAGAGGGTTCCCCTTTCTCCACATCCTCTCCACCATTTATTGTTTACTGTCTTGTCAATTTTGGCCATTCTAACTGGTATCAGGTGGTATCTCAATGTGGTTTTGATTTGAATCTCCCTGATGGCTAATGATGATGAACATTTTTTATGTACCTGTTATTGGCTAGTATTTCTTAAAAGAGCCGTTCTTCCCCATGCTTCTGTAACTCCCATGGTGCATATATTAACATGCCGAAGGCAACCTGTGGGTCTCTTCGGTTCTGTTCGTTTTTCTTTCTTCTCCTCAGTTTGGATCACTTCAACTGGCTTATCTCAAGTTCTTCGATAGCTCCTTCTGCTTCTGGAGTTTGCTGCACACCCTGTGGTGACTCTGTTTCAGTTACTGTTCTTTTCGATTCTCCAGAATTTCTATTTGGTTCCTTTTAGTAATTTCTATCTACCGCTGTTACCTATTTGGTGAAATGTCATGCTTGTGGTTCCCTTGTCCTTTGTGCTTGGTTTCCCATAGCTGTCGATCATATTAACAGGGCTGATTTAAAGTTTCCATCCAGCAAGTCCAACATTTGGGCTCGATTCCTATGGGACTGTTTCTTTTCATTCCCCCGCCCCGTGTGCAGGCCGTACTATCTTGTTTCTCTGCATGCCTCATGATTTGTTGTTGTTGTTGTTGAAAATTGGACATTTTGAATATTATAATGTGGCAACCCTGGAAAGCAGATTTTGTCCCCTCCCTGGGTTTGCTGATTTGGGTGCTGCTGTCACTCGATGTTTCTGAGCATATTTTGTAAATCCAGCATTCTGTGTTGTGTGTGGCCAGTAAAGTATCCTTTTGATTGGCTTAATAGTCAGCTAGTTGTTCAATAGAAATTACTTTAAATGGGGGCACCTGGGTGGCCCAGGGGGTTAAAGCCTCTGCCTTCGGCTCAGGTCATGATCTCACAGTCCTGGGATCGAGCCCCGCATCAGGCTCTCTGCCTGGGGGGGGAGCCTGCTTCCGCCTCTCCCTCTGCCTGCGCCTCTGCCTACTTGTGATCTCTCTCCTCTCTGTCAAATAAATAAATTAAATATTTTTTAAAAATTTCCTTAAATGCTGAGATGAAGCTGCCCTCTTCTTGATTGTTTTCCCAGTTTATACAAACCTTTGACTCATTTCCAGAGCTCAGACAAAGTTTATTCTCACATCTTTTGCCAGTTGTGTTTGATGTTTCTGTGCAGTTATGGGCCCTTTCTGTGCTCTGCCATTTTTGCTGACATAATCTCAGCCCGTTGCTGGTCAGATCTCTTTGTCTTTAATGCGTTTTATTCCTCTTTGATACGTTTAGGGGTGCATTTACTCTTGTTTATTCTACTTGTGACTTGTGTTTGAATCCAAGGATTCATTTCTTCCATTTATTTTGTTAAGTTTCATTTCTTATCTGTACAAAGATTTCTTCTCCCCTTTCATTCTTAATTTGGTCTGTCTGGAGTTCCTATTAGAAAGATGACATAATGGGGCGCCTGGGTGGCTCATTTGTTAAGTGTCTGCCTTCAGCTCAGGCCATGATCCTGGAGTCCTGGGATCGAGCCCTGCATCGGGTTCCCTGCTCTACAGGGAGTCTGCTTCTCCCCCGAACCTCCCCCTTCTCGTGTTCTCTCTCTCTCTCTCTCTCTCTCTCTCTCAAATAAATAAAATCTTAAAAAAAAAAAAAAAGATGACATATAACACCATTTTCCTGTTTCTTAACCGGTTTTTCCAATTTTTAAATTTTCCTAAACTCCATTCTGGTTGATTTCCTCAGATGTATCTTTTAGGAACAAATTCTCTCTTGAACATTGTCTAAGCCATGAGGTATCTCTTCCTCTGAATTTCAAATTTCCCTATAGCCTCTATCTCTGATTTCTAGAACTTCTTTTTGTTAAGATTTTATTTATTTATTTGACAGAGAGAGAGAGAGATCACAAGTAGGCAGAGAGGCAGGCAGAGAGAGAGGGGTCCCTGCAAAACGCCGCCCGTTTTGCAGATGAGCTGACTGAGACTCTGGGGTCCCTGCCCTGCCTCCTGCTGGCCGCCTGACGGCACTTCTGTCCCCCCGGGCTCCCAGATCACACCCAAGACCTCTGCCCTCGGTGCTGTTAAGGATATTACTACTGCTTTTATGCAAATGATCTCCCACTTGGGGCCAGGGAAAACGGGGAAGTGAGAAAGCTCACCTCCAAGCTCCATCCCCTGATGGGGCCCCCCCCACTTCTCTAAGAGAACCCCCGGTTAGGGACCATGGGCATCTGTGTCCTCAAATAGGCACCTTATCTCTCCTAGCAAAACACAGGCTCCTGCAAGACACCTTGCAGGACCCAACTTCATCTGGGTTCAAACCGTGGCTCCGGCTAGGAACGCAGCCTCACTCTGCCGCCACTTTCATCTGTAACGTGGACCGAACCCCCCGTACCTCATGGGATTGTTTGGGGATTCAGTGGAATCGTGTACGTAAGCTCCTGACACCGTGTGGGGCACGCAATCACTGGCCAATAAATGACTGTGTAATTAGAAACCTTTGCTTTTCACACCCGGAGCTCTCTGCAATCCAGCCTTTGTTGCAGAGACAGAAACTCCTTTTTTTTTTTTTTTTTTTAAGTTGTTCTGAGGGCTGATCAGTCTCCTGGGAAGGGCTCACAATAACGGAACTTTAAGAGACCTGTGTATGAACTATAAATGCGGTAATACAGACCACTGGGTGCCTCCAGGGGCATGGTGGGTAAAGACTGTGTGCAAGGGGTTGAGGCATTGGAGACCCCGGGCCCTGCTCTGGCCTGAACATGGGTTTAAGGCCAAGGGCAAGCTTTAAGGCCACGGCTTGAAGGCCTCCCGCCAGGCAGCTGCCTTAGCCTCGGAAGGTCTGGCTGCACTGAAGTTTGCAGATGGAGGCTGGAGGACAAGACAGGGGTGTGGCAGAAAAAATTCTCGCTCATTCCCACTAGACCCCTGTGGGGCCTGGGGATGGAGACTTGCACTCACGGGGCTGCTACCGTGGAGTGGGCCGGCCAGTCAACACACCCTGTAAGTAGGAGACGGAGGTGGAGAGGGGAGCCCTGATCAAGGGAGGGGGCCACAGGCCGGGTCTCTGGCACACAACCCTTCCCCCGCCCCCAACAGGAGACTCGGACCTATTTTTGCACTCCTTTGACAGAGGAGGAAACCAGCCTTGGGGAGATTAAGGGACTCCATTCCGGGCCCTCAGCAGTCCCCAGAGGCCCAACCTCAGCGGTGTTGAAACTGCAGGAGCCCGGGGTGGTGGGGGAAGGGCAGCAGGGCCAACCCGAGTTTCTTCTCAAGGCAGCCCTGGGAAGAACCCTCCTCCCTCTCAGGAGGCCCCAGGCAGGAGCCCTCGCACTAGGCCTGACAGGGAGTTAGCACGCGGGGCAGGGTGGGGGGGTGGGTGGGTAGGGGGTGGGGGGGGCGCTGAGACACCCAGAGACCAGTCTCTGGCACATTCTTCTGGCAGGTTCTGCTTCCTAGAGACTCCCAGCCTCACAGAAGGCCACCCCACTGAGCTACCCGGGCAACACGCGTGGCAAGCATGACCAGTGGCACGAGGAAGGGAAAGGTGGGGACCTAGGTCCTTCCATCCAAGCCAAGGTCCTCAGGGAGGGTCCAGGTCCCTCTGCATTCGTCATGGGGATACTCATGGGGTCAGCAAAGCCTACAGAGAATCATCAGGTCCCTGGGCATTCCATCGGCGGCCCTGACAGCCTGGCCGGTTAGGGGCAGCCTCTGTGGACTCCAGCCAGACTCTGGAAGGCTAGAGAGGCTCTGCTTTGGCCCAAGGAGTGCGGTGGGGTTATCCTGATGGCGAGTGCCTAGGATGTCCCAGAGGATGAGACCCAGATGGCAGGAAAGGAATGTAGCCTTGGAAGTGACTAACACAGGAGTCTGTAAACCCGGGGTACCAACTCAGGGCACTGGGAGGGGTGACACCAGGACCCTGGGTCTGAGGTGTCGGCCTGCAGATTTTCACCATCCACTCCCAACCTTCTCCCACTTGGTAAACTAGAAAGGCAGGGCCCTCCCTTCTCCACCTGTATCTCCTGGGGTGTGTGAGGGGTCCTGGGCTCCCAGCAAAGGGGCAGCTTGGAGGGCCGGGGAACGTTTCAGCCTCTCCTGCAAACTGTTTCCGAGGCCTGGGGGGCTTATGGCATCTCAGCTCTCTCCCACTCACTGACTCTGTGACACTGGGCACGAGGACACTGCTCGTCCCAGAGGCTCAGTTCCCTGCCCCGTGAGCCCGGGACCACAGAGGGGCTCATGGGCCCCGTGGAGCCCAGACTCACTGTAGCATTACTAAAATGTGTGCATTTCCGGCAGCAGAACTCCTGCTCACCCTGAAAGTAAACCGTGACCCCAGCGGCTTGGGATGGGTCCAGACCACACAGGGAAACTCGACCTTCCAGTTGGCAGGTTCAGCCAGCACAGGGGAAGACTTGTTTTGTTTTAGACGTTTTTATAGGGGCCTAACCTACACAACACGCGTCCACCTTACATTACCCAAAACAAGATCCGAAACGTGCGCACGAGCTGAGCCTTTCAAAATACAGAGAGCCAAGGCTCCTTGTTTTTACCTTTGTGGCCCATTCCTGGAATCTCAGGATGGAGGGCCTTCACCTCCATTCTAGCCCTCAGTGGGCAGACGGGGAAACTGAGGCTGGCGGGCGAGGTCTTTGGGCAGGGCTGGGCACATCCCCTGCTCCTCGCCAGCTCCGGCGGCTTGGCGTCCTCCCCACCACCGCGGAACTGGGCTCTCGGCCCCGGGGACGCAAGCCGGGTGGCGGGCGCAAGCGGAGGTGGGTAGATAGAGGGGGGCGCGGCCGAGCGCGGCTCCTCCCCGGGCGGGGCCGCCCCCGCGCGCGCGCCGACGCCCCGCCCCCGCCCCCCGCGCGCGCCCCCGCCGGGCTAATTAGGCGCGCGGTTTGTTTACAAACACGGGGCTCCGCAGGTGCGCGCCGCCCCAACGGTGCACGGCCGGGGCTCGAGGGTGCCCCCAACCCGCGGGCTCCGGGGTCCCGAGGCGGGAGTAACGGCGGGCGGGCCGGTGCTGGCCGCGCTCCTGCCTTTCCACGCCTCTCGCGGGCACCAGGAAATTCGCCCGTAGGCGCAAGGCCCCCTGCGCGGGAGGGCGGGCGGCAGGGATGGAGGGCGGGCCGCGCGGGCCCAGGCTGGGGGCGGCCGCCGGGGGTCCCCGCCCCGCCCCGCCCCGCGCGCCCCCCGGGCCGGGCCCGCTCGCGGCCGGGTCGGCGGGGCGGGCAGCGGGCGGGGGCGCGCGGGGCGGGGCGCGGCGCCGGCGGGGCCGGGACATGTAGTCCGCGCGCCGCGGCCTCCCCTGGGCGGCCCCGGCGCGGGCCCGGCCGCGGACTACGACTCCCGCCAGGCGCCGCGGCGCAGCGCATGAGCCCTGCTCGGCTCCGGCGCGTCTATTATGCTGCCGGGGCCGGCGAGCCAAAGAGGAGCCGGCCGCGCGGGCCGGGAGGGACGGCCGCTGGAGCCGCAGAGGCCAAGTACGCCTTTCTCTTGCTTCCTTGCGCGCGCGGGGCGGCGGGCAGCGCGGGCGGCGGCGGGCCCGGCAGGCCGGGGAGCGCGGCCCGGTGCGCCCCGCGCGGGCCGCCGGCGCGTCCCGGGAGCCGGGCGCCCGGGCCGCCGCCGCCTTTGTGCGCGGCCACGATGCAACAAAGCGCGGCGGCCGCCCGGGGTCGCGGCGGCGGCGGCGGCGGCGGCGCGGGCTCCCTCCCCTTCGCCCTGGCCCGCGCCCTCCCGGCCGCCCGCGCCCCGGGCTGGGGGCGTCGCCGCTGCTGGGGCGCACAGCCCAGAGTTGGCACGGCCCGCGCGCCCCGCGCCAACCCGGCCTCCCGCGCCCTCCCTCGCGGAAGGGATTTTTTTTTCCCCCTTTCCTCTGCCCGCCATCTTTCGGAGGGGGGAACGAGGGAGGACGCGGAGGGGAAGGTGCGCGGCAGCGTCCTGGGCCCGCCGTGCGCCCCGGCAACACTTTCCCGGAGCCCGCCCGCCCTGGCTGCGGGCCCCTCGAGGCTCGCGCTGGGGGCCCGGCGCCGCCGCCGCCGGGGCGGGGGGCGAGACCAGGCCTGGGCCCAAGTCAGAGTGGCGCGGGGGCAGCCTCCTTCCAGAGTTAGGGGCCCGGCGCTGACTTTGAGCCTCTTCGAGTTGCTGGGTGGTTGCAGCCAGGCCAGGAGGAGACCCAGTTCCCGTTTTGAAATCAGCCTGAAAAGCGCTTAATCCAGGCGAGGGCGACTTGGAGTGGGAAGAGTGGGGTGCTTCCCCTCCTTTCCCCTCGGGTGGGCACCGGGGTGACCATGGCACAAGCCTGTGGGGGAGGCATGCCCGCCACACAAACCTCGAACGTCTCCATGGCCCTAGTGGGCTCCCCTTGAATAAAGCTGGGGGCCCCAAGGGGAGTTCTCTCTCCACCGGTTGCTCCTATGGGGGCAGGGCTGGCGTGGAGGCCTTCGCGGCCTCCTTTCCCTCGGGGTCCAGAGACAATTTTGGAAAGGTGAAAGCTGGGACACGGAATGGGATTGGGGCGGGTTCCTCCTGTGAGTTCCCCCTGTTGGGCCCATTCCCCGAGTGTCCCCCGACCCTTCATTTTGACTGAAAGCTTTCTGCCCAGACGGGGGGGAACTGGCGCCCCTCCCTCCTTGGTTAACTTGGTTATGGGCTAAGTCAGCCGGCTGAGTATTGTGTATCTGTAGGCAAACTAACCGGCTGGAGGGACAGAAGGAAAGTGAGGGAAAGAATCACCCTGGCTGGTCTTCATGCTCCCCAACCCCACTAAGGAACCAGAAGGGAGTTTTGTTGGCTGTCTCCCCTTACTCTTTCATTTAAGATGGGGCTTCTTTTCCTGGGCCCGTGGAGTGGCCCTGGGAGGTCCTCAAGTCTACAGAAAGTGGCCTGGCCTGGTGTTTTTTGGGTTTAAAGTGTTCAAGAAAAGATCTAAATCTGTGCAAAGGGGGTCAGTCCTCTGGAGTTAAGGACCTTTTCCTCTCCTTCCAGGGGCCCTTTGCAGCGGCCCCTGAGTTGGCCTCTCATTTGCAAATAAAGCTCTGTGTTTGCCCTTTTCTGTCTTGAGGCCTTGATGTGTGCTGGTGGTTACAGATCAGGAAAGATAGGGCACACGCCGTTGTGGGGAGGGAGGGACAGGAGGTGACGCCTGGAGGTGAGGGGCACATCTCTCTGGCCTGTCTGGAAGCCTGGTGGGAGGGGGCATGCCTCCGCCCCCTGGGCTTCTGAAAGCTGCCTCCCAGCGGCTCAGCAGGGGCTCGGCAGGGGCCTCCATCCAGTCCCAGATCCAGTCCCAGCCCTGCCGTAGGAGCATCCAGGGAGGAGGGATTTACGGTGCTTTCTCAGGGTGGGCATTCGGCACCGTCTGGATTTTTTGTTTTGTTTTTAGGAAGTAGAGTAATTGATTTTCTCCAGCAGCAGCTCAACGCGCGTGCTTTGGAGTGAGCTTTGCATAAAGGACGGGATTCGTAAACACTCTGCTCCCGCCTTTGACTCACT
Source organism: Nasua narica (assembly GCA_028533885.1). Classification (NCBI taxonomy): domain Eukaryota; kingdom Metazoa; phylum Chordata; class Mammalia; order Carnivora; family Procyonidae; genus Nasua; species Nasua narica. The sequence continues at coordinate 78,482,710 of CM052813.1, read as the reverse complement.
GGCAGTCCCGGGCAGAAAGTGAAAGCGGGGGGGGGGGGGGGGGGGGTTGGGGGGGGACGGGACACGCGTGCGCCTCCCAGCCAGGCGCGCTGCTGCAGCCAGCAGCTCCTTCCTGTGCCCTCTTCCTGCAGGCTGGCGAGTTGCCAGACACCAGAGCCCTGTGCCCAGCAAGTGGTGAGGTGCATGGCCACTTCCTGGTTCTGGGTGGCGGGAGCTTCCCTTGGGGCGCACTGGCCCCCGGAGTGGAGTGGGTGGCACAGGACTAACAGGACCCTGCCTCCGTGCCCGGCCACGGTGTCTGTCCGGCTTTCTGTCCCCCCTGGTGGCCCTGTTCTCCTTGGGAGAGCAGCATTCCCTCTGTGGATCCATGGGAGGTGGGGTCAGGCCAGGCCTGGGGGCCCACCCAGTCCCAGAGCCCACCAGGCGTCTGCTGCTGGAAACGAGCCTGAGGTCGTTGATTTGGGGGCCAGTTCAGGCCCAGTAGTGTGGATGGGCAGGTAGCCCGGTCCTCCTTTTTTTCCTCCCCGGCTGACCTTTGAACTATACCCAATGGGACCGCAAAGGCGGGCCCTGTATCCCTTGCATCAGCAGGCCGGTAGCCAGTGGAAGTGTTCCTTGTTTCGCAGGAAATGTTGGCGCATCACGGCAGAGAGCAGCACCCTGCTCGCTGCAGACTTGCGTTCGGGAACGTAGGGGGGCCCCGACAACTTATGTCTTCTTGGGAGTGCTCCTTTCCTCCCATCCGAGGCTTTGCCCTTTGGTTTGGGCTAGGGAGACCGACAGGTGGCCAAGCTGCCCCGGGCTGCCTGGTGTGTTTGGGTCAGGGGACGCGGGTCAGTGCCCAGGTGGTAGCCGGTGTGGCCAGGAAGCACCATGGCGCTCGCGACCCCGCCCTGGCTACCTGTAGCTCCTGCCACCCCAGAAACTCGGGGGCTCTTAAAGGCAAAGGGTCACGGTTCGGGATCATTCACACGTCGGTGGTTACGGCAAAAGTCTGGCTCCTGGATGCATGTTTACAGTGGAGATAATGGGGACCTGCGTGTGGCCAGAAGCTTTCAGCTCTGCTGGCTCAGGGCTGTGGATGAGTGTTTATTTTTTTCGCCAGCTTTTAACTATTCTGGAGTTAGAATTGACCTCCTTTTTTGGGCCTTTATGACCTCCAGTGAGAGCCAGCTGAGAGACGCAGTTTGGGGGAAGCCCCCTCCCTCCCTAGCCACAGGCCCCGGAAGTTCTGGGGGGCCTCGTCTGAAGCTAATGAGGTGTTTGGAAGTACTTTTCCGACTCTTTGAAAAATGTCACTGCAGTGCGGTGACAGTTCGGGTGTCTCTTATCCATTATCGCTTCATGTGATTAAAGTCAGGCTTGGTGACGGGAGTGGGGGCACCATGTCCCAAGAGCTGGGACTCCCGGGGCCCCCATCGAGGGAACTTGGAGGTGGGAGTGACCTTCCCTGCTGGCCGTTGTCATAGTGGCCACTACCCACGGGCAGGAACGTGTTGGCAGTTCTGTATGTCTGGACCCTCGTAAAGGTTACCGGGAGGAGGAGGACCATTTCAGGTCTGACTAAGAGCTGAGGGGACGCCTTCTCTGTGCAGTGACTGACCGGAGAGTGTCACGGGGTGCAGTGTGGACGCGAGGGGCAGAAAGAGCGGTATGGGCCTCAGGAAGGGGGCGTCCCCCCAGCTTTAGCCGTCTGCTTGCATTGCCAGCCCTCAAGTGGACTGGGTGCTTGCGGTGCCAGCCCTGTGCCAGGGGCCCGGCGTTGAGAGCTTGGGCCCCGCTGGCTGTGGACTCACAGATAAGGCGCGCACCCCTCGGTGTGGCCCCGTCCTAGCTGCCTCCAGGCAGCCCTGGCCCGGCCGATTGTGGGGCTGGGGTTCCAGACACAGATGGCCATGTGACTGTCCTTGGGGGTGACAGAAGGCCCCCGCCCTTCCAGGCCTGTCAGGAGGGGCTGAAGCAGCAAGGGGGAGGAAAGCCTGCAGAGGAGCTTGGGACACCTACTGCCCTGGGGCTTGGTGACACCAGCACCGCGGGTGGTGACGTCGGGGAGCACTGGGCTGCGGGTCCTTCACCCCTCGGGCTGTGTTTCCTGGGTGTCTGGGCTGTGGTCACACCTACTTCATGATGCGGGGAGGTGGACACTCCGGAGGCCCCTGCCCCGTGCCCTCTGTGTTTCTGATGGACACGTCTGGGGGGCAGAGGCCAGGCTGTAGTGGGCCGGGGTCTAGTTTGCTTGGGGCGAGTCGCGTTCAGGACCCACCAGGTCCTGCGTCCGTGGAGCGCTGCCCCGGGAGCCCTGGACAGTGGTGGCTCGTGCAGTGGCTCCCGTCTGAGCGTGGCCTAGACCCCGTCAGCCCATCCAATAGCAGAGATGTTCCCCTCTCCTTGGGAACGATCCTGCCAGGGCCCGAGGCCCGCACCCCGCGGCCCATGGCTGACCCACCGGTCTTGCTTGCGAACGTTGCCGGGGTGGGTGGAGCCGCGGGCCAGAACTCAGTGTTTCCGGGCGTGTGTAGCTCCCCAGACCCCCTCGGCCTTCACACCCCTTGAGAGGCATCCCTGGTGCCATGTCTGTGTTCTTTCCGGGGCAGGCGGGGAGCGGTCATGGTCAAAAGACCTACGGGGACAGAGCCTCGCAGAGGTGAGGGGGCACGGCTGGCCTGGCCCCCCACGCGGGAGCCAGAAGCCCCGCTTGGCGGGGATGGAGGCGTCTCCTGCAGTGGGGTCTCAGGTCCGAGCTGCGGCTGACGTTCGAGCAAGAAGGGCGCCCTTGGCGTTCGGCTTCCCCACGGAGGGCCGGCGGGCTGGGAGAGGAGCCCGACGTTAGCCAGCATGGGTGGAGGAGGCGTGAGGTGGGCTGGGGTTTGGGCCCCGCAGGTGCTGTGGGTGCAGAGCCCAGAGCACACAGCAGGCCGGACCTGGGGCCCCTGACAGTCTTCCAGGGACCCGGTGGAGGGCTCCCACGTCGGATGGGACTGGGCCAGCTGGGGGCGGGTCCCTTGCGACTGGGCGGCACGTGTGACCTAGACCTTTCAGGCTCGGGGCCCCAGCCGGGGCGCTCTGCTCCCTGCCTGGGCGGGGTGTGACGGGCCACGCGGGCGGTGGGCCCAGCCTGCCGTCTGCTCCCCTGGGGTCCCCTCCCCTGGCCCCACAGGAGGAGGCAGTTGGCTCCGTCTGTCACCGAAGCCGACCCTGGCCTCATGGATCCTGTTTCCTGAGACCTGGGCGGCCAGCCCCAGGGCGGCCGCTGGTCAGCCTGAGCCCCGTGGGGGCTCGTCCGGCTGCCTGGGGGCAGCTCGCGGCCTGCTGGGTGGATAGGACAGTTCTGGGAGCAGTGGCGGGGAGTCTGGTGTGGGGTGCCCGGCCTCGTTCAAGGCCCGCCCCTGCCTCTTTCTGGCTGGGTGACTTTGTGCCCCTTCGCCTCTGAGCCTCTGTCCCCGCCTGGAAGATGGAGCTCACGTGACCCCCACCGATGCCGTGCTGGGGGGGACTGGAGTGTGGCAGTGGGGGGCACGGAGACCCCAGGGGCACAGAGAGAGAGAGCCCACCGGCATCCACCTCAGGAGGCTGTGTTTGAAGACCCTCTGCGGTGGAGGGGAGGGGCGTGGGTCTGAGCAGGAAGGGCCGGCCTAGGCAGACGCAGGCCCTGCCCTGCGTCCCCTTGCCCGGCCCAGACTGGGGACTCGCTCCAACCTCCCACCACCAGTGACATCAGTGGCAGTGTCCTCAGGGGCCTCCTCCCCTCCCACGACATGCCACGGTCTCCCTCCACATGCCCCCGAGGGGCCCCCCACGCTGGGAGCCCCCCGAGGACCTCCCCCAACCCCTGCCCTTCTGCGGTCCAGGCCCCCACAGAGTTGTGCAGCCTTGCCCCATCCTGTCGCTTCCCCACGGCCTCTCGACGCTCCCTTTGAAAGCAGGGGCTCTCCCGCCCCAGGCCCAAGTAAGGGCTCCTCACTCTGGGCCAGGCCAGCTTGGAGATGCCCTTCGCCATGATGTCAGCCCTGCGCCCTCCCCGCTTCACCGCTTCCCCCCCCCCCCCCCCCCGAGGCTGAAGGTGCGTCTGGCCATCAGCCTATGAAGGTCTGGCCCCCGCCGGCCTCAGTACCGGCTGGCCGGGGGTATCCAGGTCTGCCTGCCTTGGGTGCCGCCTGTGGGTGCCGCCTGTGGCTCGGGGTCAGGTCCCCCCTCCCCACTGGGGAGGGCTGCTGCCCTGTCCTGGGGGTGATTCCCGCAGGGGCGACTGGACAGAGGCCTGCACTCCTCATTTGCCCAGGGACCCTGAATAAGGTCTTTCCTGATGTTCCCCGTGGGCCGAGTGAGCCTCTGGGTGGATGTTTGTATTTTCTGCAGGTTTCTAGTTCCCCGTGGAGGAGAGAGCCCCAGAGGCCGAGTCCAGGCTCTCGGGAAGGGGTGGGGAGATGGCCCACAGCCTGCAGCACTGAGGGGCCCCCTCCCGCCCCCCAGGGTCCAGCACACAGCCCCTCAGCGTGGGGGGGCACGTGCGGCCCCGGAGGCGGGGGTGGCCAGGCAGCGTCCCCTGCCCTCTCCTGCCGGCTGCCCACGTCTGAGACCCTCCTTGGGGTCTCACCAGGCCTTGGGATCTCTGGCTTTCACTTGTGTTTGAGGGTTTCTGTGGTTTGTCTGAGTTTCCGCTCTGGGCAGTTTCAGATCCTCTTGTGTCAAAGGCGGCTTGTCTGCACTTTGACCTTCACCCGGTTTGCACGTGCTGCCTTCCTGCCTTGGCGGGTGTCCCCCTGGGAAGTGGGACAGGTTGTCTGAGCCTCTGTCTTCCGCCTAGAAACCGGGCTCCGTCCCTGCCCGGCGGTGCTTCGCCCAGAGTGGGCGCTCGGCAAAGGCTTCCTGGCCGTCCCTGGAAGGAGAGCCGCCTCCCTGCCGGCCGTGGCCGCAGTGGGAGTCCCAGCACCGTGACCATGACCGGGAGGACTGCCTGCCGCAGGGGGTGTTGTCTGCCGTAAATAGCTTTCTGGAGTGAAGTTGCGGCCCGCGGGTGCGTGGGAAGTGCCGTGCTCCGACAGCCCCGTGGGCACAGGCTGGAGGCTCCCTGGCCACAGAGAGGCTCCCCGGTCACATTAATTGCTGCTGCATTATGTGTGTTTCCAGACCTTTAGGCCCACATTCTAGAAGAATGGTTTCCAGCCAGCTAGCGTTAGGCGGGCCTGTGGGCTCTGACGTCAGTGAGTTGGAGCTGTACGTTTTCGCTCCCGTGCGTTGACCCCAGAAGACGGGACCCATACACCCCCTCCCCTGGGGGCCGCCGGGGGTGCAGGGCAGTCCCTGCAGCTCACAGATCTCACAGTCTGTGTCTAGTCTCCAGGTGCTGGGGTCTCTTTGGTCCCTGCACTTGCCCGGCCCATGCATGGGGGGCCTCTTCCCACCCCGGTGAGTGGGGAGCAAGGTCGTGTTCCTCAGATCTCACAGCTGCTGCGAAGGCATGGGGGATGTAGGGCCCCAGACACCCGAGGGAAAGCAGGGTTCACCCTCTTCCTTCCGATGCTGTGGGAGCTTTCAGTGCAGACGGAAGCGGAGGGGCCGGGTGCGGCCCCCGGTGTGCTCAGGCTCTGCTGTGTCCCGTCTCCCCGAGACCCCTGCTCGTTTTCAGGCCCCACCCCCATCATCGGGACGCGAGCTCTGGACGTGTCTCCTTCAGGAGACACCGAGTCCGCCTCTAAAGGATGACGGCCCTCGAGAACTTACAGCCGCACCACAACTGTCGCCCAGAGCGCTGACGTCGAATCTGAAAGATCCTCAAATGCTGTTGGGGCAGGTGCCCCTCCGTTCCCTTTTCCAGTGGGCGTCTCTAGCACAGCGGCTCAGGCGCCAGGGTCCGGGAGGGTTGCCATTGCCACCACCCAGCGGCCCTCGCCCTCCCGTCGTGGCCGGACCATGAAATGGAGCAGCCCGGGCCTGTCCCCTCCGTGTGGCTTGCTGAGGTCCCGGGCCGGGTGTGGAGGCCGACTCCAGGGACGGGCCCTCTCGGGCCGCCGTCCTCGGCTCCCCCTCGGACTCCGGGAACTCCGGGAACGGAGCTTTCCCCCTAATTCTTCTGCAGCAGAACCTGACCCTTGGTGGCAGAGAAAAGGCCATCTGTGATCTTTATTTATCCTTAGGAGGAAGACTCATGTTTCCTTGCGGAATAGCACGTTCGATTTGGGACATTATTCCAGGCTCTGGGGGTGGGGGTGTGTGTGAGAGACTCCCCCCGCCCCGGAACGGTGGGCTCCCTGGGCTTGGAAGTCCAACACACTCGATCCGGACACGCCTGGCTCCTGGGGGAGGCGGCTATGAGAGTGTCAGACTCCGGCCCGGCCTGCGAGGCCTCAGCCATAGCAGGCGTGGTGACAGCAGACGTCCCGCTCGTGGCCTGAGTGGGGCGGGGGTCCCTGGGGCTCTCAGGCTGTCTGCAGCGGTGGGGGTGTCCATGGGGGCCTTGGTTGCCCAAGAGGCCATGCTGTGGTGTGAATGCTGTGAGCTGGCCATGCCCCCCATTAGCTCTGAGCGCCCTGGGCCTCAGTTTCCCCTTCTGTGACCAGCACCCAGTACGTGTTGCCATAAGCTGATGGGGAATCCCAAAAATGGTGTCCCAGCTGGGCCTTTTCTCTTCCTTCTGTGACCCCCCTGCTTGGTGACCCCCATCCAGCCCCAACGGGGTTGGGCCACAAGATGGGGCCAGACCCTTTCAGGGCCCCAGTTTGCCTTTGTTTCCCTCAAGATTTGGGGGCCTTGGGGTGTCCCACTAGGGACTCCCTGGAGGAGCAGGCCAAGCTGGCCCCCGTGGCCGTTTTCTGTCTGTCCTGCTCTCTGTCCCCGGCCGGTGCGCCCGGGCCGGCTATGGGGCCAGGCGTGGCCAAGGGGCGTGGTGGGGGCCCCGTGTTCCTGCACAGGGCCCAAGCCTGGTGGGCTGAAGGGGGCCAGCGCCTACCTGGAGACGCCGGCCCTGGGGAGAGCCGTGGGTGCAGCAGGGGCCTTCCTGCTTCTCTGACGGGACGCTCCCCCGCGTGGCTGGCCTTCCCGTGCAGTCGGGAGGACATTGAGGGGCTGGTCCTCCTCTGCTGGGACGCGGAGGCCCCTGGAAGGCCGAGTTTATCTGAGGTAGACCTGTGCTAGTTACCTGTCCCACGTATGACCTCACTGTGCCTGCAGAGGGCCTGCGGACGGGCATGCGGAGACCCTCAGGCTCTGGTCCCGGGCCCAGCCTGACCCCGGAGGGCGCCTGACCTTGGACGGCAGCAGTGAGGGCCGGGCCTGAGGGTGCTGGAGGTCGGTGCTGGACACGCTGCGGGGAGAGCCTCTTCCTGAGGACACTGAAAGGTCATGGGCGCTCTGGGCGTCTCGGGGGGACAAGTGGACCCCCGAGATCTGGTGTCGCCTGACTCCACGCAGCTGTCTGTACCTCACACCATTTCGAACCCCGTGTCACTTTGCACTCTGTCCCTTACTGACTTTCAGTTCCTAGCTGACCCTGTGGGAGGGCTGGCTAGTGGTCTCTTTAAGTTTTAATTTCTTCCTGGAAGCAGCGTTTGCTTCTGGTCTCGGCACGCAGCCCCGAGCCCACCTGGACAGGGGAGGCTGAGGGGCAGCGGCGTGGCTCTGGGTGCCGCCGGGCTGGCTGACGGGAGCCGCGGGTGGCCGGCCTGGCTTCCCGTCTTGTCTCCGTGCTTTGCGCTGACAGGTGGGCTGTGCCCAGGCCATCCGGGGGCAAGCGGCGCTGCTGAGCGCAAGCCCCTACTTTGGGCTGGTGGTGCTGCTAGGAGTCCCCCTTCAGGGAGCACGCTGGGCTGCTCAGCCCTCCCCGACCCTCCGGCGGCGTCCCCGGACCTTGGAGGAAGAGAAACGAAGCCCTCGGTCCACTGCAGGTTTGGGTGGGTTTGATTCGTGCTTGAGCGGCTTTTCAAAATAGGAAAAACTCTGCTCTTTTCCTTTTACGAAAGAAACCTGCTCTGAGGCCACCTGCCTGGTGAGAAATGCAGGCAGAGGGCAGAGCCCTGTCCTCGCGGGCTGGCCTGCGTGGCGGCGGCGGGTTCGGTGCCTGCGGGCCGCGGGCCCCCACGAGGCCCTTTTCTGTCCTCTGCGTCCCCCCGGGGGCTTGCCATGGTGGCCTGTGGCTCTCCTGCGTGCTTGGCAGTGTCGGTGACGCCATCGTCCGTCCTGGAGAAATGTCCAGGGGGAAAGGCAAGGCCAGGCTCCCCCATTGCTCTGCCCGTCCGGACCCGCACTCCTGCTGGTCTTGGGGCAGAAGGGACCGACCTCTGGGCCTGGCCTCCGTCTGAAGGGCTATGGTGTGCGGGCTCCTGCCGGGACACGGCCACTCACTGTGCCTGCCACCCCCGAGGGGACGGCGCTGGGTGGCCTGCCCAGTTTTATGCCCAGGGAGCCTCTCTGAGTCCTCCTCCCTCGCCGGGGTCAGGCTCTGGGGGCGTCCGGCCCCCTTGCTGGTCTCCGCCCGAGAGGTGGGTCCCGGCACCGGGGTGGCAGGGCTTGTGGGGGCCCCCAGCCTCTTACGCTCTGGCCGCCCTTTCTCCCTCTGCCGATGGAGCTGGTGCCTGGGTTGCCGGGCGCTGCGCGGGGCAGAGGAGGGGACACCCGGAGCCGGGCGGCCGTCGTCAGGTGGTTGCAGGGGGCTGGGGGCGGGGGGTGGGGTCCTGCCCTGTTTCAGCGGAGCGATTGCAGGAAGGGGGCGGGCTCCTCGCCGTGCACAGTCCTGCAGAGCGTGGGCACGCGTGTGCTGGAGGGGGCCCGGCCCGTTCTGCACGTGTCCCCTCTGGGCCTCACGGACTCGGCCAGCGTTGGCGATGTCAGGCCGGAGGCAGGCTTCGCTTCCGGCCACTGCGGAAGGACTCCTGTGGCCTGTAGTGACCGCTGGCCCCCAGGGAGCATGTGCCAGCGCTGGACACTCTGCTCGGAGCCCTGGGCGGTGGGGCGGGAGGTGCGGGAGGCCCCTCTAGGCGCCTGGCTCAGGCTCGAGCAGCTGCTGTGCGCCCCTGGGCACTTACCTCAAGACGGGGTTGGGGGAGGCGCGCCCCTGTCTATGGCCGAGGCTGGAGGAGGGAGGCCCTGGGGCAGGCCGCCTGCAGAGCTTGTGGCCGCCCGAGCCCAGGCCTGCACTTTGGCCCACGTCCCCCTACCCCCCCCCCCCCGCCGCGGGTCATAGTTTAGGCCCCGGCTGTACCCTAAGTGTTACCTGGCTTTCTGGGGAGGCCCCACGGGAGGCCCCACAGGTGGTGGTGGTGCTCAGGCCAAGTTTGCACTTGCTGGCCCGCTGGGGGCTGGGCGGCGGGGCGTGAGGGATGACCCGGGTTTGCTCCAGGCTCCCAGGGCTTCCTGGTAGTGGAGACCCCCCTTGTGTTGCCATTAGCACGAGCTGGCACCGTGCTGTCTCCACCACCGAGCCGCTGGTGGGGCCTGTGGGGGCCGTGCTGACTGTGCCATGGCCCCGGCTGGGCGAGAGGGAGGAGCAGGAGAGGGTGTGGGGGAGAGGCGCCCCCCCCTCCCCCGTCATGGGCGTGGCACCTCCCGGGGGCTCCAGGGTGTCCTTTGAATGCAGAGCAGGTCTCGTTGGTGGGCGAGACGCACCTGCTATGCTCGTGAACCCTCTTCCCTCCGGTTGGAGTGGTTTGTAGTGAGTGCCAATTACTTGGGTGTGCACACGCCCACGTGGCGGGTGGCACGCTCCCAACAGGAGGTCAGCCGGCTCACGAGAACGAGCCGCTTTTGCAGGTCGTCGGTAGGGTGCCGCTGTCTGTCCCCCGCTCCCCTCGGGCTCAGACCCAGCCCGTCTGGATTGCGTGACACGGACACGTGGAAACCCAGAGTGGGGCAGGGCACACCGACGTGGCCTGGTGCTCCCCCCCCACGTGCGGCCCCCAGTCTGCTCTGGGCCTCACAACTAAGATGTGGCAGCCAGCAGCTCCCATCCGGGAAACGGCGGGGCTGCTGATGTCGGGACTGGCCGGCTGGTTCCGGGGTGCCGTCGGCCATCTTCCTTCCCAGCCACGAGCCGGGCCACCGTTCCTGAAAGCGGGGGGCGGGGGGAGCAGCGGCCCACTCGCGGAGAGCGCAGGGGGCTCCCGGGGCCAGGGCCGGGCGTGTCACCCTGCGGCCTGCCATCACAAACCAGCTGTGGTTCTCGTGGTTACGTCGGAACCTCGGCCCGAAGGGGCCCGGCTCTGCACGCCGCGTGCGGTTCTGTGAATGCTCTGCCTGCCTGGCTCAGCTCTGTGGGGTCGATGCCGGAGCGCTCTCTCCGCGTGATCATTCCCCCAAAATTGCCGCGCTCAGGAACAGTCCGAGTCAGCCCCCAGCAGGCAGATCGTCGGTGGGCGGGGAGCCAGGAGAGGCCACATCCTGGGCCGCTGCCTCCCACTGCTGGCTGTGTGCCTGGACCGCCCCCTTCCCACCCTTGCGCTGCCCCCCCACCGCCTGGGCAGCCCGTGTGCGCGTCACGGCCCTGCCCCAGCCTGAGAGTGGTCGTCGGAGCGTGGGTCTGTGACAGGTGAGGGCCGGGCCGAGCAGGGCGAGCGGCACGGGCGGTGAGAGTGCTCGGGAGCCCGCGAGGCTGCGCGAGGCTGTGGGGCCCGGGTGACCGGCCCGCCTCTGCCGTCCCTCCTCCTGGTAGGTGCTGCCTGCTTGGGCCCAGAAATGGGATGTCAGGCCTCCGAAAGGAGCACAGTGGAAGCGAGGGCCTCCCCGAGCCGCTGCTCTGACGGCCAGTGAGCGAGCCGCGGAGGATGTCCACCACGACGACGGTCGCCCCTGCGGGGATCCCGGCGGCCCCGGGCCCGGTCAACCCGCCCCCGCCGGAGGTCTCCAACCCTGCCAAGCCCGGCCGCAAGACCAACCAGCTGCAGTACATGCAGAACGTGGTGGTGAAGACGCTCTGGAAGCACCAGTTCGCCTGGCCCTTCTACCAGCCCGTGGACGCCATCAAGCTGAACCTGCCCGTGAGTGGCTGCCCCTCCCCGCCCACCGGCGCCCGGACCAGGGCCTGTGGTGACCCTGGAGCAGAGGGGCTCCTCAGGGGTGTGGAGGGCAGAGTTCCCAGTGTAGGGAGCAGGGGAGAGAGAGCCCGAGCCTCCCAGTTGTCCCCGTGCACCCTCCTGTAGAACCGCGCCTCTGCCCCCCGCCCGCCGATGCCCAGCGCAGGTTGTGGCCCCCTTTTCAGGGGGGAGCCCGGGTCATCTGATAGGTTTCTTATTTGGCCCCAAATAGAGAAGCCCTGAGTGATGCCTGGGGAAGCCCCGGGCCACTAGTTGATGGCCTGGGTGCTGGGCCCAGCTTGGCACTGGTCACCAGCAGGCCCTGGATTTGGAGTCTGGGAGGGGGCTCGGCCCCTGCTCCACAGCCGATCAGCCCTTGCCCCGGCTGCCCGGTTCTGTGCGTCTCAGAACCGCCTGTCCAGGTGAATCCGCCGGGCGAGCGGTGCGGCAGGGGTTGGGACGGGGCTGGGCGCTCGCCCCAGACGCTGCGCCTGCCCTCAGCAGACCAGATGCTGCCCGTGGCCAGACCCCAGTGCCCCTGAGAAGACGCCCTCCGTGCGGACGGCGGGGACGGCGGGCACAACGCCGCGGAGTCTGCTGACGATGCCTCTGAAAATCTCTTTCTCAGGATTATCATAAAATCATAAAAAACCCAATGGATATGGGGACTATTAAGAAGAGACTAGAGAATAATTATTACTGGAGCGCGAGCGAATGTATGCAGGATTTCAACACCATGTTTACAAATTGTTACATTTATAACAAGGTAAGAAAGCGGCGGGGCCTGGGCTGTGTAGCGGCTCTCAGGCGGGTTGGGGGGGGTGGGCATGCCACCCCCAGGCCGCCGTCCCCACTGGGGGGTCCCACGTGCTGCCCACGCTGCCCCCTCCCCCGGCGGGGGAGTGAAGCCCGGAGCAGCCTCTTTTGGGGGCAGCTTACGTAGCAAACACTTGGAACTGTGTTCGCCAGGCCCTTGGACCTGGAAACCCCGGCCGTCGGGGACGCTGACGGGGCACCGTGGCACCCGCGTGTAGCCACCCCGCGTGGCCGGGCCCCCACACGACCAGGGAGCATGTGGCCGTGGTGGTTTTCAGGGAGAAGAGTGGAGGAGGGAAGGTGCACACGGTCCCGACTTGGTGGGGTTTGCGCTGTTCTCGATGCGACATGACACAGCAAAGAGGGATGGAGTTGAACCGCGCGGAAGTTTCTGTTTTCCGCACGGGACAGGCCGAAGGGTGGCTCTTGTTCTTCCTGGTTTTCTGGATTCTTTCCCGAGTCCCCACAGTGAAATGCGCGCCTGTCGCCTCCCCTGCTGTTCGCCCCACCAAATCTCTGGGAGGGTCTTGGAAGAGATGTTTCTTGAGCCACAACCAGTGGTGTCTGTGCAAGCACATGGCCCCTTGCCCCACAAGTGACCTTGGTTCTCCCTGTGTCTTCAGCCCACAGATGACATAGTCCTAATGGCCCAAGCCTTAGAGAAAATTTTTCTGCAGAAAGTGGCCCAGATGCCCCAGGAGGAAGTGGAATTATTACCCCCCGCTCCGAAGGGCAAAGGCCGGAAACCGGCTGCAGGAACCCAGAGTGCAGGTAACCGTGTGGACGGTGCCTCCTTCTTTCCTGACGCCAGCCCCCCACCCCGGGCGGGACAGCAGTGTTCCTCGTGTGGGGCCCTCGGCCCCTGAGCTCCGTGTCCCCGTCTGTGAAGTTGGGGCCGTACGGCTGGCCCTTGCTGGCGTTGTTACCATCTGCCTTCGAGCCTGCTCTGGTGGGGACACTGGTGGGTGGTCTTGCCGTGCCCCCGGGCTGACCTCTTCCCGAAGTCTGGACAGAAGTTCCCTTCGTCCGTCCCCCCCTCCCCCCCAGGACGTTGCCTCTCTAGCAGGTGTTGTATGCTCTGGGACAAGTGAGGGGCTGTGGCACCTGTCGGGAAGGGCGGAGGGGGGATGAGAATTAGCACTAGGAGCCCCGGGGGTCTTACCTGGTCCGGGAGCGGGGAACAGAGGTGGGCCCCAATGGAGAGACTGGCCAGGCACCCCAGCCCTCAAAGGAAGCCACGGCGGTTCCCCACCAGTGCCAGCCATCCTGCTTTGCAGACGGGACCGTGGGTGGTTCAGTGGCTCTGCCCGGCTCATTCCGCTGGTTATTGGTGGAGTCTGAGTCCGTCCCCGCCCCCCGGTTTCTCGGGCCAGGCCTGGGTCTTCCTCCTGGTCTGCGCCTGCTCCAGGCTTCCTCATTCGGGCTGTGGTCTCTGGCCAGAGGGAGTGCCTTTCGTTTGTTGGGTGTGGAGGCTGGTGCCGTGGGGGCAGCCACGGTGCAGGGCCCGGGGGCTCAGGACGAGGGGCTCCCTGGCACTGCTGTGCTCTGGCTGGAGGGGCTGGTCCAGGAAGCTTCTGGAAGCTAGCTGGCAGCTAGAACCTGGTATGTTCAACGTCCTTTCCCTGTCTTCAAGGTACGCAGCAAGTGGCGGCCGTGTCCTCTGTCTCCCCAGCAACCCCCTTCCAGAGCGTCCCCCCCACTGTCTCCCAGACGCCTGTCATTGCTGCCACCCCAGTGCCAACCATCACTGCAAACATCACGTCGGTCCCCGTTCCCCCGGCCGCCGCCCCGCCTCCTCCCTCCACGCCCATCATCCCCGTGGTCCCTCCCACACCGCCTGTAGTCAAGGTGAGTGTCCCTGGGGACAAGGTCAGCTGGCTGTCCGATTGCCAGGCCGGGGTTCCTGGATTCGGGCAGGTGTGGGGCGGGCGGGCGGGGGGGACACCTGCCACCTGTCCCTGGGCACCCACTCCTCACTGGGTGTTTGGTACATGTGGCCCTGGAGCGGTTCTCTCTGTGCCCCTGAGGTCGGGCCGTCGCCCCTGCGCGGACGGGGGACCAAGGCTCAGGGGCTGCAGGTCACACAGCTGGTGAGGGCGGGCTGCGCTGAACCCCAGCTTCTCTGGCCCCGAAGCCCCAGCCTTTGCAGTGGGTGGGTCACCGTGGGAAGGCGTGGGAGAGGAGGGGGAGGGGTCCCGGAGCCCCCCGGCTCACACGTGGACTTGGGGCAGCAGCCCTGGTAGCGTGAGCTCCAGCCCGCCGGCCTCCCCAGTTTGCCCGGGAACTTCCGTGGCGGGGACCGCCCTGGCCGGGTCTGGGCTCGGAGCCCGTGCTCCTGGTGAGATCCGGGCGCTGACGTGTGTCGTCTTCGTTTGCCCCTCGCAGCGCCCTGTGGGGCAGGCAGTATTTCCCCCATCTTACAGATGAGGAAGCAGGCGCTCGGGGGGGTTAAGTGGCCCCCCCCCAGGTAACACGCCCCCGCCGCTGCTTTCCCTCCCCCGCGGCCTTCACTGCCTGCACCGCGGGCGGCGCCTGGCCAGGCCGCCTTACACCGCGCCCGGCTGGTTTTGGAGCATGTCCTGTTGCCGTGGCCGGTGAGCTCCCCTGCCCGGGCCTCTGGGGCACACGCTTGGTGTCCTGTGGGGGCCCACACGTGTTTGTGGAGAGCCCTTTGGTGCCCCTGCCAGCCTGGGGGCGGCGGCTTGGCTGGGGCAGAGACCGTGGTGGCGCCCCAGAGAGCAGGGCGCTGTGAGGCCGTCGGCTGGGTGCGCGGCTCCGAGGGGCCCCTCTGCCGGTCGGAGAGGCAGGGCGCTGGCTGAGGGGGTCCCGGGGCCTCCTTGAGCCCTGGCTGGGAGGCGCACCGTGATGCCCGCGGGCCCCCGGGTACGGTGCCTGAAGGGACCCTCACGCTCGGGGCACAGCCCATGTGAGTGGCGGCCCTGCGCACACACACACAAGGCTCTGGACCTTTTAACGTCCCCTCCCCTTGTGGACAACAGCTCTCTGTGGCTCCTGCTGCCTTTGGGGTTCAAGACCAGACCTGCCCAGTCAGCCGCCGGGAGTCCTTGGTCCCGAACCCTCGCTGCTGCCCGGCCCCAGCCCTGCCCCGCATGCTGGCCTGCTCCCGGCCTCGGCCCTGCGGCACGGCGGCTGTCCTTGGCGCTCCAGCTTGGAGGCCCTCGTCTGGGCCCTTTCCCACTGGCCTTTCTGAGCAGGGATTTCCGTTTGTCCCCGCTGTCCCTTAGCCTGAGTCCTGCTTGGGGACGATCCCAGCGCCAGGTTGTCTCTGGAGCCCCCCACACGGCCCGGGGTTTGGGCAGGTGACTTGCATGCCACGCGGCACGCTGCTCAGGCGTGCCCTCGGGGCCCTGGGGGCGAGCGGAGGGGACCCTCGAGGGACGGCTCTGGGGGCAGGGGGTGGGTTCTGAGTCCAGCCTTCCCACCACCAGCTGTGTGACCTCGGGCCTGAGACGTGGCCCCTCTGAGCATCCGCGTCCTGCGGAGCGCGGGGGCCGCCGGGGGGGCCGGGGAGGCCGTGCATGCCGTCGCTTTGCTCGGGGTCTGGCGGCTCGCGCCCTGGGGCGTGGCTGCGAGCGTTGGCGCGCCTGGGCTGTGCTCCGTCCTGGGGCTCACGGGTCGTCTCGCCGTCGCAGAAAAAGGGTGTGAAGCGGAAAGCAGACACCACGACGCCCACGACGTCCGCCATCACCGCCAGCCGGAGCGAGTCACCGCCGCCGCTGTCGGACCCCAAGCAGGCCAAGGTGGTGGCGCGGCGGGAGAGCGGCGGCCGCCCCATCAAGCCACCCAAGAAGGACCTGGAGGACGGCGAGGTGCCGCAGCACGCGGGCAAGAGGGGCAAGCTGTCGGAGCACTTGCGGCACTGCGACAGCATCCTCAAGGAGATGTTGTCCAAGAAGCACGCAGCCTACGCCTGGCCCTTCTACAAGCCGGTGGACGCCGAGGCGCTGGAGCTGCACGACTACCACGACATCATCAAGCACCCCATGGACCTCAGCACCGTTAAGGTACCTCGCAGCGCCGGGCACACGGGTCCAGCTGGGTCCAGGACGGAGGTGCGTCCTGCCGGCCTTCGCGGAACCTGGGCCTTCGCCGCCCCCCGTCCCGTGGAAGCCCGTCTCCTGTCTTGGTGGGCGGGTTCCGAACGCCCGCAAGGTCGCGCTTTCTGGTCGACCCCCACCCCCACCCCCCACTGCCGCCCCAGCCAGAGCGGGGCCCTGGGGCGGGGGTGGTAGCAGCCGTGAGACCCAGAGCCCGGCCCCCCGTGCCTGGGGCTCCTCCCTGGGCTGCGTCGTGGGTTTTGTTCCGGGCCCGGCCCTGTTGTGTACCTGCAGAGAGCGGGCTCTCTGGGCCGTGAGGGACAGAGTGCCCGGGCTGGGCACACGTAGGTGGGGTTCCTGACCCCCCAACCGGCTGGGGTCCCGATCCACCTCCCCTCCTTCAGGGAGCGCTCCGAGCCAGGCTGGCGTTGGTCTCTGGCCAGTGGGGACTGTAGCGCACCTCCCCCAGGAGCTGCCCGTGTGGCCCCAGGAGGTCCTCCCACAAAGGGGAGGGGTGGCTTCTTTCCATGGAGAGCGTCTGCGTCCTGAAGGGCTGGTCTCTGGCATTCTGCCTGGTTTCCCAGCGATGCCAGCCCACAGCCGAATCTCCTTTCTGGAGCCTTCCCCTGGGGCGCCGGGGGTTTCGGGCAGGGCAGACCTGGCTGCGCGGGGCGCTGGTGCCGGGTGACCCGCGTGGGGGACCGGGCTTCTTCCTCCGATACTTTCCGTCCTGTCCCTGCTGGGAGCCCGGTAACGTCCTTTCTTTCGGACAGCCCCTTATCCCTGTGAGTCAGCCCCAACAGGGGGCAAGGGGAAAGATTGCAGCGAAGCCGGACGGGGGGAGGGCAGAGCGCGCTGCCGCCCCTCTCTCCGAGGGGGATTCCTAACCGTGGTTTGGATTTGCTCTCGGCCAGGCCTGCTCTCCTAGCCGGTCTTGACTCCAGGGCAGCAGGAATGGGGCTCCCACGTGCTTCAGCCCGAGGCCAAGCTCCCCCTGCTCAGGGTCTGTGGGGTCCTGGCTCTGGGTCGGCACAGGGGGCCGGCCCCCTCAGCCCCGGACGGGGGCTCCCCACAGTGTCCTGGCCGGGACTTGGGGTGGGAGTTTGAGGGGCTGGGCCTGTCGTCTGCACACACCCCTGCTGTTTAGAGACGGGGAAGCTGAGGCTGGAGGGCCCACCCACTCCCCGGGACTGCTGGTGGAGCCAGTCCCAGAATCCATTCTCCGACCCCAGACGGCAGAGCTCCCGTCACCCAGATGAGGGCGTTGTCAACGATGGTGACCCCGGTGCCCTTCTTAGCCCCCAGAACTCTCGGGAGGCCAGTGACTTGTCCACGCCACATAGCCAGGGAGCGGCGGAGTGAGGGGGCTGCCCGGCCTTGGTGTGCCGCTGCCCTGCAGGCTGAGGCAGTGTCCTGCTGGGGGACCCTGCGGGGGCGCTGCCTGCGTGCGAGCGGTGTGCTCTGACGCTCCCCTTTAGAAACACCCGGCGTCCGGGAAACAGTGAGGAACGACACACAGCCGCCTGCCTGTCCTTGGGCCCCTCAAGTGCACTTTAGCCCGTGTGTTCCCAGCGCCTGTGCCCCTGCCCCCCGGGAGAGCGGCCAGCGTTGGGGCCAGAGCCTGAGCATCTGGCAGTGGTTGAGAGGGTCTCGGGTGCCTGTTTGCCCTCCCTAGCCGGGTCCCCCAGAGTACAGAGGCTGTGCTGAGGGCCAGAGCCACGCAGCCCGGGAGCTGTCCGAAGCTCAGCGACTGGCAGGGGTGTATACCCAAGGCACGAGAGAGGCTGTCGGCCCTGGAGTCAGGCCGCACCCCACCCGCCAGAGTCCACGATAGCGTCCGTGTAGATGCGAGCAAGACAGGCGGCCAGGCTCCCACCTGCACTGTGGTGCCCATTGGCGCACGGCCCCCAGGAGAGCGGGGCGCCCCTCGCCCACAGGAGGCCCCTGACTGACGGCTTCTGCTCGAACTCGTGCTGACGCAGGGAGCTCGCTGCCTCCCTGAGCGGCTCCCCTTCACTCGCCCTGACCGGCAGCCCGTTCCAAGTGCTACCCCGCAGGGACCGTGCGTGGCCGCGCCTCTGTGCTCCCTGTGAGCCCTCTTGTCGTCTCACCCCCACCAAGCCCACCTCGTCCTGCTGGGCTGCGAGGGGCGGGCTGGCCGGTGACGCCTGGATCTCGCAGAGATGATGAAGTCGGTGTCTCGACCCGTGACCTGAGAGACCAGACCCCTCATCCCCGCTGCCCCGAGTTGGCAGCGGAAGCTCCTCGTCCTCCCTGGAGCTCCTGCTGTCGGAGACCTCGCTGTGTGTAAACTTCCATGGCGTGTAGCGCTGGAAGAGTGAGGACAGGTTACGTGGCCACTGCAGGAGGCGGGATTCAGGCCGCCTCCCTGGGGGTCCCGGACCTCCCTTCCCAGCCCTCAAGTCCCGCTCCCACTCTGTCCGGGCTGCGGGGACAAGGTGTGGGGCTGGACGTGCATGGTGGCCGTGTGCTGGGTCTCGGATGCGTGCACGCGGGGTCCTCCTGGGATACTGGGCACGCCCCTCACCCCCTTGCCGTTTGCATGTTGCAGAAGAAGATGGACAGCCGCGAGTACTCAGACGCACAGGGTTTTGCCGCTGACATCCGGTTAATGTTCTCCAACTGTTACAAATACAACCCCCCAGACCACGAGGTGGTGGCCATGGCCAGGAAGCTCCAGGTAACCCGAGGCACTGTCAGCACAGGGGCCTTCTGGGCAGGGCACGGGGGGCGGTGACCAGCATCCCGGGGCAGGCGCCCAGTTAAGACGCAGGCCTTCCAGAGAACGTGCGGCCCGGAAGGCCGTGGGAGAGCCTCTGCCACACAACAGCCTTGTCCCTGAGCAGCGCCCGGCGCTGGCCCAGCCCCAGGCCTGCTTCCCGAGCACACGGTGGCCAGCCTCTACCCTCTGAGAGCTGCAGGCACACGTTCCTGCAGGGAGGGGGAGGACGAGAAGCCAGGTGTCCCTCCTCCGGCAGCTTCAGTCTGTGCGAGCAGGGCTTTGTCACGGGCCTCCCAGTGAGGCTGCTGGAGGCCGGGTCCTATGTCCTTGTGCCAAAGTCTGGGTGCTGCCCACCTATCTCCGTGTGGGTCTGGGTGCTCTCTTTATGACGGGTGGTGTTAGTTGCCTTTATGAGAACAGCACCAGAATATTAGATTTTTTGGGTCAGTTTTAGAGGGAGAATGAGCACAGATTGGGGGAGGGGAAGGGAGACGGGGAGAGAATCCCAAGCAGACGCCCTGCTGGCCATGGAGCACGACATGGGGCTCGATCCCACCACCCCGAGATCACGACCTGAGCCGAAGTCAGGCGTCGGGCGCTCCATCGACTCAGCCACCCGGGTCCCCCAACACCACCAAAATTTGGAACACTACATAATTGGAAGACATTTTTTTTTTTGGAGGAAAGAGTGAAAATTGTGTGTCTCTACGCTCTTCCAGCAGTTTTTTGCCCCCCAGAATACAGGCTATTTGTTGTGTGAGATGTTCCTAGTGTTTTGCTCGGAACCCTTTCAAAAACCTTGTGAAACCGCTCCTGGGGTCACCGAGGACCCAGAGGAGGGAGGAGGGAGAAGCTGTCTTTCGTGCCGCTGGGTCCTCCCGTGTTCGGTGGGCGTTCCCAGGCTCCGCTGACGTAGGCTGTGCCCTCTGCAGACCGGTGCCCCTGGGGAGTCTGGGGCGGCAGGCCCGGCGGCCCCAGTAAGCCCAGAAGCCAGCAGGATCTGTGGCTTTGTGCTGAGACCACTCCTGTGGCCGCTCCCCCAGCCCAAGTGCCGGGGCAGGCTGGGCCTCCACACGCGTCTGTGCCTCTGGGGGTGTCCTCACCCCAGGAGGAGGGGCTGGGACCGCTGGGGTGGCCTCTGGCCAGCGAGAGCCGGTAGATTTGGGAGTAGGAGCTTAGCAGGGGGAGCTCCTGCGTGGCTGTGCGCCCCCCTCTGGAATGAACCTGGGGCGCCAGGAGGGGGGCCCTTGGCTGGGACGCGCCCCCGAGGGCCTGGGTCCTGCCCTGTCCGAGCTGGCGAGGGGCTTTCCAAAGCCAGCTTCGACGGGACAAGACTTCTGCCTTTGGAGCCAACCTCCAGGCCTGGTTTGGACTGAGCGGTGATGCTGTGGTGAAGCTCTAGGGCGAGGAGCGGGGGGGGGACGTCTGCCGGCCTCCAGACCCGGCAGCTGGGGGCCCCATGGAGGTCAGACAGCAGCAGGCTGTTCCAGCGGCTTTGCAGCGGGCGGCAGCGTTGTAGGGCCTCAGAGCCCGAGGCCCAAAGGACATGCAGCTCTCCCGCGGAAGGCTCGCGTGCTATCACTAACGGGGGCTTGCGGGCCAGTTCCCCCATGGCCCCTGCCCCTGGACCGGCACTCGGTGCCTGGACGGGGAAGGAGGGAGGGAGAGCAGGAGAGCAAGCTGGGGCGGGCCTCGGCCAGGTGGGCCTGGCCTTCGAAGTGGCCGCAGGTGCTGCTCCGAGAGCAGCTCACCGCCACGCAGGCCTGGGTCCCCCACCTCCAGGGGCTGCCCCACGGGCGTCCGGGACCTCAGGCGGCCCCTGCTTTCCCCCAGGATGTGTTTGAGATGCGGTTTGCCAAGATGCCGGACGAGCCAGTGGAGGCTCCGGCGCTGCCCACC
This sequence comes from Nasua narica, assembly GCA_028533885.1. Classification (NCBI taxonomy): domain Eukaryota; kingdom Metazoa; phylum Chordata; class Mammalia; order Carnivora; family Procyonidae; genus Nasua; species Nasua narica. Next base: position 78,462,194 of record CM052813.1, on the reverse strand, counting down.
CCTGCGGCCCCTGTGCTGAGCAAGGGCGCCGAGAGCAGCCGCAGCAGTGAGGAGAGCTCCTCGGACTCGGGCAGCTCGGACTCGGAGGAGGAGCGGGCCACCCGGCTGGCGGAGCTGCAGGAGCAGGTGTGCCACCAGGCCGGGGACCTGTGGGAGGCGTGCGCTGCAGGGGAGGGGGTCGGGCCAGGCTGCGCGGTGGGGGGGGGGGCCCAGCCGCCGTGGCCATGGCCGTGTCTAGCAGGCGCTGGCTCCGTGGCTGCCGTAGGGGGCAGGCGGCCCCACTCCGGCCTCCGATGGGGAGCAGAGACCAGAGACGGCCCGCGGTCCCCGGTGGGGGGCTGGTGTTCGGCTCGGGGCTGAGCCTCGGTAGAAGTGACGCCGCAGGGAAGGTGGCCCTGGGCGTAGCTGCCCGGCGGCCCGGGACCTGGGACACCGTTTCCTCCCCTGTGAGGCGCAGCTCACGAAAGTCCCTCACGGCCCGGGGCGGGGGCCGCTGAGATGGGAGCAACGTGCAGCGCTTAGCACACGACCAGGCAGGCATCGGCTCGGGGTGCACGTTAGCTGCCGGGCCTGGATCGTTCTAACCCGGTACGTCGGCCGCGTGACCAGCTGCGGCTTCTAAAGGACGCCTGCTTCGTACAGACGTATGAACCCTGGTGTGAGTTGTCTTTGTTGGAAGGACCCTAAGTGGTGAGAAAGAGTGACCGTGCCACGTGCGCTGGCCTGAGTGCGTCACCAGGGTCATGGGGAGGCCCTGCGGCTCTCCGGCACTCGCGGGGTGGTGAGGGCAGAGGGGGCCTTTGACGCCCTCTGCTCCTGGACCCGTGTGGCTTTCAACAGCGCGGTGCGGCCCCGGGGCTCCCGGCCCACCTCCGCGTGGGTTCGAGGTCGCTCCGAGGGCACCCCGAGGCCCCCTTGGCCAGCCCCGGGAGCCCTGCTCAGCCACGTGCTGTTTTCCAGCTGAAGGCTGTGCACGAGCAGCTAGCCGCCCTGTCGCAGGCCCCGGTGAACAAGCCAAAGAGGAAGAAGGAGAAGAAGGAGAAAGAGAAGAAGAAGAAGGACAAGGACAAGGACAAGGATAAGGAGAGGCACAAGGCAAAGTCCGAGGACGAGAAGAAGGCCAAGGTGGCCCCACCTGCCAAGCAGGCCCAGCCGAAGAAGGCTCCCGCCAAGAAGGCCAGCAGCACGGCCGCGGCCAGCAGGTGGGCTGTGGCGCCCTTCAGGCCCCTGCGAGCCTGGTGTTTCGTGCCCTGGGTACTTGCGTGGCGGGAAGGGTCCTGGATTTGGGCCGTCGCTCCTTGGCTGCACATCCTGGTGACACGGAGACTGGGCTGGTACCTGGAAAACGGGATGGGGACTGGGGGGTCCTTGTCTCTCCCATCTTTTGTGGGGGGGGGGGAACGACAAAATGAGGCCTCTGCTGGGAAGACTGAGCTCCGGAGGGAATCACATAGCTGTCCTTGGGGTTAGCCGCTCGATCCCGGCGCGGGAGTGGTCGCACTATCTGGCACGGACTTGGGCATCTCAGGTTCTTGGGGCCGTTTTCCTGATTTGGGGCAGCGCACCGTGGCACGGAGTCCACCTCCCGGTCCACCCGCCTTCTGCCCTCACTCCCGCTGCGCCAGGCACTGCCCTGGGAATGCCTGCCACGGACGGGACGACGGAGATGGGGGCGGGGGGCCGGCGTGCCTCTCCTGCAGGGTAGAAGGAGGGCTTCCCAGAGGAGGGTGACCGCTGTGCCGGGGCAAGCCCGGCAGCAGTGGGATAGGGTTCCAAGAGTCAGGAACGGCAGGGACAGAGCCGCGGAGGCCAGCAGTGCTCTAGGAATCAGTGGGAATTGGGACAAGGTTGGTTCCACTGAGGAGTGGAGACTGGTTTGGGGCGGGAGAGGCTGCTGAGGTTGGCCAGCTTTGTGGAGGCCTCTCGTTATACCCTCCGAGCAAGTGAAGGGAGGTCATGGGGTGTTTGGCTTGGAAGGGGTCAGATCCTGGTCAGTGTGGGGATGTTGTGGGGCTCAGGAATGGGACAAAGGACAGCCTGGGGAGGTTTTGTGGTTATGCAGGCAGGAGAGGCCAGGGTGGCCACGGAGGTGGGAGGCGGGAGGGACAGGCCTTGGTGCCCGGAAGCAGGGGGACAGGGGCGGGGAGAACCGGGGGTCTGGGCCTTGGCTACTGGGTAGCCAGCGGTGTTAGCGAAGGGCGGGGGTGGGAATGCTCGCATCTTGTCCTCCCGCCCTTTTCAGAGGGGAGGCAGGAACCGGGTTTTCTTGTAACGTCTGCCTGGATTTCGGCTCGGTGTAACACTGGCCTTGAAAATGAGTCAGGAGGTGTTCTCTCCTATTTCCTGGGTCGATTTACAGAGTTGGTATTAATTCTTAACTAGTAAGTAGAATTCCCCAGTGAAAGCATCTGGGCCCGGAGTTTTTTACTGTGAGGTTTTTAACAGTTTCGGTTTCATCTTGAGTGAGTTTTGGGGATTTGTGCTCTCGAGACATTGCTCCATTTCACCCGCACTATGGAATTGAGGGGCATCGGTTTGTTTGCCTTGTGCCCTTACTGTGTGCTCAGCATCGGTAGGGCCTGTAGTGATGTGTCCTTTCTTTGGGAATCTGTGTTTTTTCTTGGCAAATCTGGAGAGAGATGAAGGAGTTTTCTTGGTTGTTCAAGCAACCAGCATTTGATGTCATTGGATTTTATCTGCTTTCACTTCTTTTTGTTTATGGCCTTGTATTTATTACTTCCTCCTGCTTGTTTTGGACTTAATTTGCTCTCTTAAAGTAGAAACTTAGATGATTGATTTGAGACCTTTTCTAATGTAAGCATGTGATACTATTTATTTCTATCCAAACACTAGCTGTACTCCATAAATTTGATACGTGTGATTTCATTTAAAATATTTTCCAATTTCCCTTCAGCCTTCCTCTTTGACCACAGGTTATTTAGAAGTACATTGTTTAATTTCCAAGTATCTGGAGGATTTTTTTTTTTCTGGACACAGTTCCATTATTGGTTTCTGGCTTAGTCCCGTCAGGGTTGGAGAACGTACTTTGTGCGATCTCAATACTTTTGTTAAGCTTTATTTTATGGCTGGGAACTAGGGGTGTTCCGTGTGGACTTGCACGTGTGTTCTTCTGCTCTTGGGTTGAGAATGTCAGCTGAAATGTCAGTTAGGGAAAAAAACCAACCAACCAACCAGAAACGTGTCAGTTAGGTTAATTCGGAGGATGGTGTGGCTGGGGCTTCTCTCTCCTTGCTGATGGGCTTTATCAGTCACTGGGAGAGAGAGTCGCTGGGTCCACGGCTTAACTGTGGATGTTTCCACCGCCCTTGGGGTCTCAGTTTTGCTTCATATGCTCTAAAAAAAAAGCACACATGTTGAGGGCTCTGAGGTGTTCTCGGTCATTCGACCCTTTTCTCACTATGCCGTGTCCCTCTGCTTCCTGCCACTGTTCCCGTTTCCAAAGTCTCTGCTGTCCCAAGTTAGCACGGCCACTTGCAGTTAGTGTTGGCGTGGTACAGCCCCCCGTCTCTTTACTTTTAACCTACGTCTGTCATCGTGTTTAAAGTAGGGTCGATGGGCCGCAAGTGTGTCAGGGCTTGTGTTTTAGCCAGTCTGGCCACTTTTTAGTTGGTGTGTTTAGACGATTTATATTTAATGTAATGATTGATGCAATTGCATTTCGGTCTGCCATTCCATGATTTTCTGTCTTGCCTGTGGGTTTTTTTTCCCTCTGTCCCCCTTTTCTGCCTCCTTTTGGATTATTTGAATACGGAGGTGGGTTTTTGACCTGCTGTGTCTGAGATGCCTGTGGGGCGTTGAGGGGAGCTGACCTCTACAGTCCTCCCTGGCTGAGGCTCAGACACCCCCCAAGTGGGGAGCAGCTCTTCTGCTCTGACCTCTGAAACAGGGTCTTCTGTGTCCCCACAGACACATACGCAGCCCTCAGATAGTGCACCTGGCTTCTCTGCCTGAGGCACCTCTCAGGGCTTGCCTCTTGGTAAAAGAGCCTAGTTCTGGAGAGGCAGAAGGCTAGACAGAATGCGGGCGAGGGGCAGGGGCTCCACAGCGGTGAGGGGGACAGGGGCAGGGGCTTCATGGGGGCTGGGGAACACAGACTGGGGGCTCCACGGGGGCTGGGGGGACATGGACTGGGGGCTCCACGGGGGCTAGGGGGACACAGACTGGGGGCTCCACGGGGGCTGGGGAACATGGACTGGGGGCTCCACGGGGGCTAGGGGGACACAGACTGGGGGCTCCACGGGGGCTGGGGAACATGGACTGGGGGCTCCACGGGGGGCTGGGGGGACAGGGGCAGGGGCTCTGTGCCATGGTGTTCTCTGCCTTGGGCCTCAGGCAGCCGAAGAAGGGTGGCAAGCAGGCATCAGCCTCCTACGACTCGGAAGAGGAGGAGGAGGGCCTACCCATGAGCTACGACGAGAAACGCCAGCTCAGCCTGGACATCAACCGGCTGCCCGGGGAGAAGCTGGGCCGCGTGGTGCACATCATCCAGTCCCGGGAGCCCTCTCTCAGGGACTCCAATCCCGACGAGATAGAGATTGACTTTGAGACTCTGAAACCCACCACTTTGCGGGAGCTAGAGAGATACGTCAAGTCTTGTTTACAGAAAAAGCAAAGGAAGCCATTCTGTAAGTTGTGGGGGCAGAGCCTGTGCTTGCAGTCCCTACCGTCACCCCTGCCTCCCCTCCTCCCCTCCCCTCTAGGCCTGGGGGGACAGCCAGGCCAAGGGGCGGGGCCCTGTCCCTGCCCGTTCATGTGCCCCCAGAGACACCTGTCTGTGCTCAGAGGGGAGCCCTGGGTCGGACTCCAGCCCCCAACCCTCGCCTTTCTGGGGCTCCGTTTGGGTCCAGGGCTACAGGTGACCTCTTGATGGTCCCCTGCCAGGGAAGACCAGTTCCCCTTTGCCTGCCTGCAGTAGAGGGTCCAGAGACCCCTCCCCCCCCAGACGGACATCAGCACTGGCCCAGGCTTGTCCTGAAGGTCAGCGACTTTACCGGATGGGGACCAGGCACTGCCTGGGGCAGCGGGTCCTGGGGAGCGGGAGGAGGGGCAGGCTGGAGGCAGCCCCCCAGCTGCAGGAGAGCTGGGCAGCGGCCCCAGGAAACAGCCAGGGTGCACATAGGCCTGCGTGTGGCCCTCTCAGTGGGCTTTCTCGCTCCCTCTGAGGGGTCAGTTGCTTCCTCCTGGATGGAGTCCCGTGACCCCCACAGTCAGGCGCAGCTGACCCTCGGTAAGTTCTCCTCGGACTCAGAAGTGGTGGCGCAGGCCGCCGGGCGGGGAGGCCTCCCTGCTGAGGCTGAGGGAGAGCCGCATCCCTGCTGGAGGAGAACGGCGGGTCGCAGGGTCGGCGTCAGCTCTCGCCTCCGCCCTCCAGGCGGGACACTGCGCCAAGCCGTGCGTGCCCTGTCCATGCACTGCGTGGAGTGGGGAAGGCGTGAGGGTCGCAGGAAAGGCTTTGCGCCCGGGAGCTTGGGCGGCAGCCCCGCGGGGCCGGTGAGCACCCGGGAGGGCTGCTGCCCCCTGAGGCCGCCCTGCGGAGCCCCTGGGGTGGCCGCCGGCCGGCTCAGCTCTGTGCTCCTCTGCAGCCACGAGCGGGAAGAAGCAGGCGGCCAAGTCGAAGGAGGAGTTAGCTCAGGAAAAGAAGAAGGAGTTAGAGAAGCGGCTGCAGGACGTGAGCGGGCAGCTGAGCAACAACAAGAAGCCGGCCAAGAAAGGTACCTGTCTGGGGGCGGGGCTGCCGGGGGCGGGTCGGAGGGCGGGGCCGGAAGACGGGGCTCCAGTCTGTGGCTCCGCCCCCTGGGAAGCCGTGAGCCCTTAGATGAAGCTCTTGACCCTCTGAAACCCCCAGTCCCTTGGGCCTCCCTCCTGCAGGGAGGCTGAGCCATGGAAGGCGTGTGTGAGTTCCCCCTGCCAGAGCCCCCTGGAGAGGACTCTGTGGAAGGGCCTAGCGGTGGTCTTCGGGGGTAAACCGCATGGGGCTGCGGTCCTGGCCCCTGGCAGCAGGCTTCCTGGCTGTCCCCAGGCAGGCGAGACGTTCCAACTCCCTGCCCCCAGGTCCTGTGCTTTGTGGACGGCAGGGTCTTATTTTAGGTGAGCGGATGATTTGACTGCTTCTCTCTTTCCTCTGGAGCCGCGAGAAAGGGCAGGTCCCTTTTTCCCAGCCCTGGGGCATGGGGGTGCCCGGGTAGCGAGTGGTCAGAGTCCACGACCGTGGGGCAGCTTGCCCTGCCCGCTCCAAGCAGGGAGGGTCCCCTCAGGTCTCCCCTGGGAAGGGCAGAGTAGGCCTCTCTTCAAACTGCTAACCTCCCCCCACGCCCCACCAGTTTCTCCTGGTGGGCTGCATTCGTGTGTTCTAGCCTCTGGCACATTTCGAAAGTTTTGTGAGCCTCTGAGCCATTTTTACTTACTTCCGACACGAGATGTGTGCGCTTTTGCTCAGGCCAGTTCTGCAGTCCCAGCTCCAGGTGGGTTCCGGTGGCTCAGTTCCTTGCGGACCCTGTTACTTAGGGTTAGCTCAGAGCCCGTAGGTGGGAGGCTCACGCCCACAAGACCACCCTTCTCTCAGACGCCTGGTGCCAGTCCAGGGCCTGCGTGACCTCTGAGCAGCAGGCTGTACACTGGGGCTCCCGCGACCCTCTGCTCGGACTTGACAGTTTGCTAGAAAGCACTTTTATTTGCCGCGTAGTTTACCGTAAAGGATACAGCTCAGGAGCGGCAAATGGGAGAGGAGAAGCGCAGGGAGAGGCATGGCGGGGGCGCACGGCTTCCCTCCCCTCTCCGGGAAGCCACCCTCCCCGGGAAGCACCTCCGTGTGCCCCGAGCCCGGAAGCCCCCAGCATTGGGAGTGTTCTAGTGCCCCGGAGGAGCTCCTAGCCCCGGTCCCGTGGCTTTCCTGGTGCCTGGCGATCCCGAGTCACTCACGAGCATGAACTCAGGTGTGAGCCACCAGGGGCTCCTTGTAAATAACCGGAGACACTCTTCTCACCCCGGGGATGCCAAGGGTTTTCGGAGCTCTGTTCCTGGAGCCCGATACCCTCATGAATGCAGGCATTCGCCCCACCCAACCTTTCTTCATACCAGCGGAGCGACTTGGTGCAGAAATGGGTGGGCCGAGGCCCGCGACGTGTGGGTGTGAAGCGGGGAAAGTTCCGGAAGAGCTTGCCCGGCGAGTGCGGGGCGGGGGGGGGGTGGGGGTGTATGCGGGGAGCACCTCTCACCTGCCGCGTCTTCCCCAGAGAAAGCGGGCTCCGCGCCCGCGGGAGGCCCGTCCCGGCTCAGCAGCAGCAGCTCCTCCGGGTCCGGGAGCAGCAGCTCCAGTGGCTCCAGCTCGGACAGCAGCGACTCGGAGTGAGCTCCGGAGCCCGGGACAGAGCGAGCCCGCGACGTCGCACACGCCGGAAGTCTGCAGTGCTCCCTGCTCTGGTTAATATACTACTTTCGTTCCACGGTGTGCAGGTTTTCTTTTTAACTCAGTGTTATGGTATCTTCCAGTTTTTGCTTTAATAGGTCAAAGATCTTTCTCGTGTGTCCGTGAGGCTTTCTGAGGAGGGGTGAGCCCGCATAGTCCTTTCTCCGTAACTGAGTTCAGTGGCTCGGAGGCGGCAACTTCCAGCGCTGACCTGATGATGACCGTAGAAAACCTTGTCAGATAGGATCTGAAGTTTCTTGCAAAAACCCCTTCTTAGGCCCGACCTGGTCTGTAGCTCCGGAAAGAATTGTTGGGAAGGAAGTTTCTCTGAGATGGTACGGAACCGAAGGCTGTCAGCTTTGCGAACAGGCGTTGTCTCTGCCCTTCGAGCCCCCGAGCTCTGCCCCGTGGCCAGCTGGGCTCTCCTCTTGCTGCGGGGCGCCATCGGGGGGCGCGCCGTGGGCCCCGGTCCGGGCTTCTGCAGGGGAGGGTGGGGAGAGGCAGGCGGGCGCAGGGGGAGGGGCGTCGGGAGCTCCCGGGAGGGAACACGGGGGCCGCGCGGGCCACGCGCAGCTTTCCATACACTGAAACTTTTACCTCAACTCAAAAAAAAAAAAAAGAAAAAAAAAGGAAAAAAAAAAGAAAACATTAAAAAAACAAAAGGAGACTTTTTTGTAAGGTTCAATTTTCTACGAAAGTCCAGCCCCCTTGTGTGTCCCAACCTGTGAGCTGCCGCTGCCGTGCACTCTGGAGCCCTTTTCCCGGTTTCGTGTATATATGGACACTTATTTATTAACATCATTGGTCATTTTTTTTTAAAAAAAGGAAAACAAAACTGCAAAAGAAATGCATTTAAAAAAAAAAATAGACACGTAGGCCTTTTAAGTGGTTGGAAGGAGAGCCCCAGACCCTGCCCGGATGGCGGACTGTGACCTCCAGGTGCTGGCGTCCCGCCACCTGTGCCGGTGCTCAATCCCGTCTGTGCGCTCGCCCTTCCCCGGCCCGGCCCCGCGGGGCCCCGTGTCTGTCCTCCGCGTGCGCGTGGGATTCGGAGACGGCCAGGCGTAGGCAACTTCCGGCCGCAGCACATTCTCAGTCTTCGTTTCGTGTGTTGAGTTCTTTTGTACTCACTTCTGGTCTCTTTAGGACTGTTTTAAAAGAAATCGATTTAGGGAACCCCCAGTTATATAATATAAACTTTGTAATCTGAGAGAAAAAAAAATGTATAGTAAATCTAAGTCTTGATTTTTAACTTTCTATTGTAAAAAAAAAATAATAATAATATACAGAGTTTAACAGAAGGTTATGTTTTGGTTTTGTTTTTTCCAGAGGCTGCCCTGTGGCCTTTGGGTGCAGGGACGCCCTACACTGCCCGTCTGAGCTCGGAGCATTGTGGCTTCAGCTGCAAGTGCCCGGGGCCCCCCACGGGATGCCCCTCACCTCCCAGCCCCGAGGGCAGGGGCAGTGGCCCGGCTGGGCTCTCCCTGGGGGGCAGGAGGAGCCTCTGCCCGCCCCCCCCCCCCCCCCCCGACCCCGGTTGTAGGAGGCTTTGCTCCCTGAAGACCACTCCGGGCTCCCTGCTCGAGCATTTTCCCGTTAGCACAGAAATGACTGAGACAGGGTCTTCTCCCAAACCTCCCTGGGAGGACTTCCTGGAGGTGGGTGCTGGGGGCGGAGCTGTGGGTGGCCTGGCCTTGGGTCTGGCAGCGAGTTTCCAGGTGGACAGGGGGAACTAGTCACCGGTATCCAAGTAGGGGGCGCAGTCTTTATAAATTCTTAAAATGAATTCAGGTTCCACCGGCCCTTATGGTCACAGATGCCCTTGCCGGACGTGGAACTGATGAGGCGGAGGGTGGCGGGTTACCATGTTTCTTATCTGCTGGTGATTCTGACGCTTGGTGAGTTTTGAGCCAGTTTGTTAAACTTTTCATTAAGTTTTGTTTATAATAAAAATATATGTGGATTTTTCAACTTGCCATTTTTTAGAGTTACCCTTGTGTTTCAAAGGTGTTTTCTAAGCAGATCTGTAATGGAATATTTAAACTAGGACTTTAATACATGACACGATGGATGGTCTGAAAGCAGGCTCTCTCCGGCCACGTGCAGCAAGCACGCCTCCCCGAGCAGGGGGTGCCGGGGGGCACGTAGGGGGCTGGCTGCGGGCGTAGTGGGGGGCGGTCGCCTGCGTGAACCAGCACAGCAGAGGCCTCTCCGAGCACTTCGCTGTCCGCTGGCTCTGCAGGAGACAAGGGTCCGAGACACCTCTGCCCCTTTCCCCTGCCCCCCAGGAGGAGGCCGCTGGCCGCCACGGCGCAGAGGGCTGCCGGCCGTCTGGAGCAGTGTAGTGCGATGGTGCTGTGGTTTCTTAAGGCTTTCTGTGCAGACTTCAAAGCCGATTTCTCTTCCGAGTTCGGGGGAACATCTTCGGCCCCCTCGAGGTCAGCCTGTGGGCGGTCGCCATCTCGACGTCTCTGTACCGGGGGGACCGCAGTCACACAGGCCAGGCTGTTGGGGCACAGAGAACCCGAGGGCCGCTTTCCGGGCCTCTTCCCCAGGGCGAAGGAAGCGTGCGGTCAGCAGGCCAGTCTCACGGGAGCCTCGGAGGCCCAGGGGGCAGAGAGCCCTGCTCGTGCTGGGCAGCGGCATCTTGCTTACAAACTGTAAGATATGTTTTCTTTTCGTTTCTCTTTTTGTTCTTATGCAACATCCACGTCTGTGACAGCCCTCTGGGGAAAACACCCCCCGGAGAAAGGATGCGTCCCCCCCCCCCCCCAGTGTAGCCTGTCCCTCAATACTGACATCACGCTTCCAGAAGTTTTTCTTTTTTATATTTAAAATGTTACTTTTCTGTATGATGTGCATGCAAGTTTACCGTAACTTTTCTTAAACTTTTTAGTGCCGTTTCTAGTATATTCCTGTAAATGTCAATTACTGAAAATGAGTCCAATGTAAGTAGTTTTAGCTCGTTTATTGCAATGCTGGCCTCAACACAACAGAATAAAAATGGTAGAAAGTACTCTTTGATGTTTTCTGGTAATCATGGACCCTTCTCCAGGGACATTTGTTTTGTTTTCATAATAAAACCAAAAAAAAAAAAAAAAGAGGTGCCTGTATGTGCCTTTGCTTGCTTTTCTGGTGGCTCCCAGCCTCGCGGGCGTGCACGTGGAGGTGCCCCAAATCCCGCCGCTGCCCTCGGGAGCTCCTCGTGGCTCACACCCTGGAAGGCTCAGCCATTGGAGCAGTTCTGGTCCTCAGCCTGGGCAGGAGGGCACCAAGGTTTGGGGGACCCCTTTGTAGCCTTTCTTTTCTGCTGACCGGTCTCTAGAACAGGCAGCCTTCTTCGTAGAAGCACAGCCTCGGTGACGTGGTCCTCACTCGCTGCTTCCTCCTCTCCGGGCAGACGCCTCCCCGGCGCTCCGGCTGCACGGGACGGGTTCCAGGGCGGGTTCCTGGCGGCAGGCAGACCTGTGGGCACAGTCGCCTGTCTGCTGGAGTTTTCCAGCACTCGGTAGAGCCCGGCACGGAGGACAGGCTACTGCACAGAATGGACGGCAGACGGGTGCTCTGATGCTATTTCTTGAGCAGTCGTGGCTGTCAGCACCCGTCTCGGTGGCACCCGCCCTCCCAGCCCCCGACTGTCAGCAGAAGCACCCTTCCAGCATGCCCTCAGCACGCCATCCTTGTCCAGACTCTTACCCCCGTCTCATCCAGGCTGACCTCCCCAAGGACGGGGACTGGGCCATGTCCACCTCAGTGGCCCCAGCCCCGGCCAGGGATACCAGCCACCGGGGCTTCCCTCCGGCAGGTGGTGGCTTCCTACGCTCTAAGCAGCTTAGCGCCTGCTGGCCTGTGGGCGGCCACTGCGTGTCGGTCCCCTGCACACCTGACCTTGCAGACCCCAGCCGTGGCCAGTGCTGTCTTCCCAGGTGCTCTCCATGCCTGGGGTCAGAGTAATCACCACCTGTTCTCAGGGGGATCTGGGGCACGTGGCACAGAGGCAGAGGCATTCCAGACAAGTCTCTGCAGCTTGCTTTCTTCCCGAGCAGGACTTAGATGGAACTGGAAAGATGTCGACCAAACGGTCTCCTGGGTCATCCCAGTGCCAGGGCTGCTGGACAGACAGGCTCTTATGGCAGGTCCTACTTGGTGGAGACGGGGCAAGCATTCCTCTTCAGCTCCGGGAGGAGATTCAGGAAACGTGACTTCAACCTCCCGACCCACGCAGCAGGCAAGCCGAGGATCCATCACGAAGGACCAGGCCTCTGGCTGGACACTTGGAGAACACGCCCTGACCCAGCAGTTCCACTTCCGGGATGCCTGCTAATGAACTTGCACACCCAGTAAAAGAACCACGTCCGACCAAGCTCAGGACACGCTGTGTGCAGGGCGGCCACGGGAGTGCTTCGTGGGCTCACAGGAGTGCTGCCAGTTAGACGTTCAAAGCATGACACGGACGTCTGTCTGGACAGCTGGGCAAGAAGAAACCCCCAGGATGGGATGCGTGGTGCAGGCCATGCCTCTAGAACTGCACGCGGGTGCACGCGCCTGCGCAGAGCTGCTGCTCGCGGTCGTCTGCGGAGGACACTTTTGTTGCCCTTTATGGGTTTCTGTAACGGGGTTTGTAGCAATCATGATTCTCTTGTGTTTGCAAAAAACAAACCTGAAGCCAAGCTAAGGTATTATGAACGAACAGATAAAGAGTGAAGAAGGAAGGAGCGTCCCAAAGCATATTTATTTAGAAAAATCAGCTTTGACAAGACGACCCTTACAGCAGAGGGCATGACCTTTGCAAATGCCTCACAAAACTGCCCACACGGGGGCGGCCCCGCGCCCGGGCCCCAAGATTCCCTTGGAAATCGCCCTAAGCTGAAGTGGAACTTAAAAATAAGTCTCAGTTTCCGTACTGGTGTTGGATAACCTCGCATGCTCGCCTCCAAGTACGTGGAAGCTGGCGTAGAAGCTACTAGAAGCTACCGCAGCGCATCGCACACGATGCCCGTTACGGTAATCGAAGGCCCCAGTGCGCGGCTGCTGCTGGCCACCTCCTCCCACCTGGCCCCGCACACCACGCTGCCCATACCTGATGCTGATTCCTTCACCTTTTTCTAGGTCTGTCCCATTCTTTATCAGGCAGCAGGGAATCCTGGAAACGACCTAGAAAGTTCTCAAAAGGTGGTCTGAAGCCAGGGTTGTCCCTCTTGCCTGGTCTGCTTGGAAACCTAAGAGAAAAGCCGAATCCGGCTGTGCCCTGGCCCGGGCTGTGTCCCCAGCGCTGGCAGGCCTGGAACCGAGCCCGGGAACCGGGTCTGCCGCTCATGTGATGTGGGGGAGGGCTCGGGAGCCCCTGCAAGCATCCTTGGGTTCTGGAAGCGCAGCTGGATCTTGTCGCTCACCGTCCAGAACCTCACGGTGAGGCCTGGGGACCACGAAGGCCACTGGCTGAGTGCAACATGGCCTGCTCTCCGCACAGCTCAGCGCCTGGGCCCGGGGGGTCGCACGGGAACTACATGATGGTACAGAACCTGGACCGGCCCGTGTCCCTCGAGACTCCGAGCTTGTGTCTGTCCCGGACGAGGATGGCCTCGTTCCCGTACTGGGAGTACCACATGCTGCGGCTCCTGCTCAGGTAGGTCCCGGGGGGCCCTGATTCCAGCTGCTGCTGCTGCTGCTGCCAGATGAGCAAGGAGGTGTCCCGGTACCGGAGTCGGGCGTGGCTTTCGGACAGAGCTTTCTCTGCCAGCGGCACGCGGCCGCTCATCGCTGGCCGGCAGCTCCCTGCTCCCGGGCGCCCGTGCGCCGGGCCTCTCTGTGCCAGTCGGCGGCGTGGACAGCTGTCCACTGCTTTACCCCACGGGCACTCATTAGCCACCTTTTCAGCCGCTGGGTCTGAGGATTCCTTATTTAACTCATTGGTAAAAACCACGGATTCAGGCCACGTGTAGGCAACACCCTTGGGAGCGCCGCATTGTGAGGGAACTTGAGAGGAGCCTCGGGGCACCGTGGAGACATCTAAGGACCGGCGAACAGCACCCTGGCCCCCGCTTTATCAGACGGACGGCTGCCAGGGGCGAGGCTCCCACCGGGGGGGCCTGGCCGGGCGTCGACTGCGATTCCGACACCACGGCTTGGCCCACTTAACTTGAACCGATGTATCCGGTGCCCTGCATGAGAGGACATCGTCCAGCTGGACAGACGTTGATCCCTGTCCCCGTAACTGCCCGCCACTGATCCGTGCTTGGGTCGGCTTCCAGCGCCGCGGGGCCGCTCAGCTGGAGCCAGCGGGTGTTGGGGCCTGTGTCCTCAGCTCTCGCCTGGGCGGACGCTACAAAGAAACGGAACGCGCAGTCAGGTGCGGGGCGATGGCCCCGCGGCAAGGGGAGGCTCTACAGGGCACAGTCTCAGCTGTCTGGGGATCAGAGCCTCCAGCCAAGCTACTGGCACATGGCACAATTTCACTTGCTGTCCGGCGACGCGGGCCTGGGACTGTTCCTCGTGCCTTTACGAGCTCACGGGGGTACTGGGGAAGCCGCCTGTGGGAGCGCCAGTGTCTAGGTCTGGGGAATGAAGTCCTAAGAACCTGAGAGGCACAGGTATCGGGACAGGTCCCGCAAGCGCCCGGCCTGGGGGGGTTGCTCAGGCCGCCTGTGCTGAAGGCAGCTAGGGACTCGCCCAGCCACCAGGGCCCTTTGTGCTTCAGGCAGCAGGGAGGCCCCGGGACTGGACAGAAACATGATGAGACCAAGCACCCAGGTATCCACTAACCCCCACCCCCATGCTTTCCCAGGTGTGCAAGATTTTCCTTCTGCAAGCCCTGTGCTCTGGGGACCCAGCTCCCCCCTAGTGGCTGGCTGCCACACATTCTCCCCAGCTTCCCGGCCTGGGCCCAGGAGCCCTTCAGGGCACCTCTGGGCCCTCCACCGACGGCTGCCTCATGGTAAGGGTCTCCCCGTCACCCTGCCCACGTCTCCCACTGCCCACCTGTGCCCATCGCCTCCCACCCCGGTCACCCTTGCGGCCCCCGTCACTCTTGCCCCCCCCATCACCCCCTGCTCCCCACCGCCGACCGCCCCAGCCACCCGCGACCCCCACCGCCAGGCCCGCTCCCCCCACCGCCGCCCGCCTTCCCATCGCCTCCCGCGGCCCGGTGGCCTCCCGCCGGTCACCCGCCCCGTCATCCCCGCCGCCTCCATCCCTCCCGCCCCCTCATCCCCGCCGCCCCATCACCTCCGGCCGCCCCCATCACCTCCCGCCCCGTCATCCCCGCCGCCCCCATCACCTCCCGCCCCAGGCACCCGCCCTCGTCGCAGGCCGGCGCCCCAGTCACCCGCGCGGAGGGGTCTCGGAGGGGCCTCGCGGACGCGCGGGCGGCCGGGCGGGGCGTGGGGCGGGGCGCTCCGGGGCGGGGGCGGAGCCGGTTGGCCTGGGGCCGCGTTTCCATGGCAGCGCCGCAGGCATGCCCAGCCGAGCGCCGAGCCGGGGCAGGCCAGCAAAACGATCCCAGGGGGCCGGATCGACCGTGCCTGTGTCCTGCCACCGTCCCCGTTGGTCCCAGCATTTTATTGACAGTAGTTTTTTAGTCCTGCTCGGGGGACTTTTGCCAGTGCTGTAGCTTTCGCTATCCGCGTTCTTACTCCTAATAATCTATATGTTTTTAAAAATAATTGTGGGGGATGGGCCAGATGGGTGATGGGTATTCCCGAGGGCACTTGTGTTGAGCACTGGGTGTCGTAGGTAAGTGATGAATCACTGAATCCTCCCGAAACCAATACTGCACTGTTAACTAAAACTTATGTTAAACTTAAAAAATAAATAATTCAAGTTTGTCCCCTTAGGGGTCTCTCAGAATTGTGTCTTGAACTCCCCTGTCCCGATGCTGTCCCTGAGAATGCCGCACCCTCTCCAGTCATAGCAATAATACCCTCATGTGGCCTCTGCTCTCTCCCTTACCGGGTGTATGTCACGGTTTCTGCAGCCTTGTTGGAGAAGGTGGTCAGGAAGGGCGTCCCCTGCCCCGCAAACGCCCCTTGCGCCCACACTGAGAGGACCCCACCCCGCAGACGCAGGTTGTGCGCCCACACCGCCAATGCGCGTCCTGCACAAGGGCGCGGACCCTGTGCCCGCGCTAAGTCAGTTTCAACACATTTCAAAGTATTCAAATCATACATAAATAAGATCACAGGAAGAATGGCCTATAAAACAACAACGAAAAGATAAATCAAAGAAAGCATATGTTTCTCATCATTAAGAAACCTATTTCTAAATTCCTCATGGGTCAAACAGGAACTCACAATAAAATTGTGAAGTATTTTCATGGAATGATAATGAAAATACAAGATGTCAGAGTTTGTGGGATGCAGTTGAAATCATGCCTGGAGGGAAACAGAGCTCTAAATGCATACACTAGGAAATAAACACCTATACGGCGTATACACGGAGTATATGGAAACTCTGAGCTATCTTTGCAATTGCTCTATGACTCTAAAACTTTCCTAAATTAAAAATGAAGTCCTTAAAAAAAAAAACTTTCCTAAAAAAAAAATTAAAAACTTTCCTAAATTAAAAAGTTTATTTTAGAAGTGGAAAAAAAAAGTTAACTGGAATTAAAAAATAAACAATAGGTGAAAAGGAAAGTCACAGAGATGAGAGGAAATTTGCAATCTGTATGCCATTGATAAGGGATGTAGGGTCCAGGTCGAAGACAGAAATTCCACCCATGAGTTGACTGGAGAGCAGTTAATAGAAGGGGTCTTTCAGAGGCACAGAATTATTAACCACGTAACTGACAAGATAAAATAAAGACTCTAAACCATCTCAGTGGTAGGAACTGCAGGAAGCAACTAGGATCTCAAAAACTCATGGAGCAAGGGACGGGCCTATTACTGAATGTAATATTATGGAGACTCTACGGGAACTTGGGGAGTTAGAGGAGGGAAAGCATGGAGCTGAAACCTGGACTTTTGACGAGGGGGCACCAGCAGTTTGCGCTGGTGTTTCTGCACTGAGAGCCCTAGTAACAGACACAGGCACAGACCCCAGGGAAGGGATGCCGGCCAGCTGCTGCCTCCGAGTGGCGGCAACGTGATACAGTGGATTTTGCGTTTGTTCGGAAAACCACAGACTGGATCTAGCAGCTGCTTCAGGGAAAAAAAACACAAAACAAAACAAAAAAACCCATGAAGAATCTTTGCTGGGGGTGTGCACGCTGGCAGGAAGCCCAGAGGAAGCAGAGAGGAAGGAGTAAACTTGCCTCCCCCGCCAGTTCCCAGTCTGTCTCCCAGAGCTTACCAGGAAGACGCTGGCAAAGGGAGAAATGAGGTTTGCAGAGTCCTGGTCGGAGCATCACAAAGCAGAGTTGTAAAGGATGTTTGGATCACGTTTAACATAAAGGCTGCGGGTGACAGAACAAAACTTCAAGACGGGCACAGTCCCGCCCTTCGTCCCTTCAGCTGCCGTATACACACATGTATCTATGCATATTGGAACTCCATACAACAGAGGCAAACCCCAAAAACTAGCTCCACATGGCTGCCTTGGAAGATGCCACTCTCTTTCATACTAGAGTGAGACAGTCTGGCCTCTCCCCGGTTGGAGGAGATGCAACGTCCCAACAGACCTTTGTGATTCGGGTCTGCTTCTGTCTGAATATCGTTCTCCCTGAAACTAAATTGCCAAGTTCGCTTCCAAAAACATGTCCTGAAAATAATAAGGGGGATGAGGAGATACCAACATATACATGCTTAACGGGTTGTGGAGGTGGGGTGGACCATGGAGAGCTATCACGTGCTTGCCCCTCTACAGTCCTTGTCAAGGATTTCTTGCCCTCAGCAGCCTCTCAGCCGGGCAAGTTTTCTTCAACTACTGGGGTGACACACCTTCATTCCCAAAGGGCGTGAACCTTTAATGATCCTATTTATTTATTTATTTTGTGGTAGCTTTCTATTAACTTTTACTCTGGGTGGCAGAAATGCTAAACTGAACCTCAGACAAAAAAGCAGGTAAGACTAACCCCGGGTTTGAACCTGACTTCTTCCCGCTCTCGGTGTGAGGCAGTGACTCACTCTCTGGTAGGAGGGATCCATCACCCCAGCCAGTAAGGTAACCTACTTCTCAGTGTGGGGGCCCCTGGCTGGCTCAGCTGGAAGAGCGAACGACTCTTGATCTCGGGGTTGGAAGTTCGAGCCTCATGTTGGGGATAGAGATGACTTGTAAATAAAATTTAAAAAACGTCTTAAAAAAATCCCTACCCACTTCGTTGTAGTTTGAGGTGGTGGTATGAGGAACCCCAAATTTCCAGGTGGCACTCTCATCTTCCAAATCAAAGGAGCCACTGTGGGCTTCCTGAGGGACCTGTCCCTCCCTAAGGAACCAAGCTGTCTGAACCCTCAGAGCTCAGAGGTGGGGGTGGGATGAAGAATGCTGTGAGGGGCACTTGGGGGGGCTCAGTCAGTTAAGCCTCTGACTCTTTTTTTTTTTAAGATTTTATTTATTTGACAGAGAGAGACAGAGATCACAAGTAGGCAGAGAGGCAGGCAGAGAGAGAGGGGCAAGCAGGCTCCCCGCTGAGCAGAGAGCCCGATGCGGGGCTCGATCCCAGGACCCTGAGATCATGACCCGGGCCAGAGGCAGAAGCCTCTGACTCTTGATTTCCACTCAGGTCATGCTCTCAGGGTCCTGAGATCGAGCCCCATGTCGGGCTCTGCACTCAGCAGAGTCTGCTTGTCCCTTTCTCTTTGCTTCTCCCCCTGCTCTCTCTCTTTCTGCCCCCTCTCAAAGAAATAAGTAAAATCTTAAAAAAAAAAAAGTGCTGTGAAGCATTATTAGAAGTCAGAGAAGCATTGCCCCTTGTGCCCTTTGGGTGCTGGACACCAGCAGTCTGGCCGTGGGGGAGACAGCACCCTGTATCTGTCTCTCGTTGGAAGCACGCACTTGAATCTGTGTGACTCCTGATCTCGGGGTTGTGAGTTCGAGCCCCACGTTGGGTGGAGAGATGACTTAAGATTAAATCTTTCAAAAAAAAAAAAAAAAGAAAAGAAAGAAAGAAAGAAAAAGAGGGGCACCTGGGTGGCTCGGTGGGTTAAAGCCTCTGCCTTCGGCTCAGGTCATGATCTCAGGGTCCTGGGATTGAGCCCCTTATCGGACTCTGCTCGGCGGGGAGCCTGCTTCCCCCTCTCTCTCTGCCTGCCTCTCTGCCTGCTTGTGATCTTTCTCTCTCTGTCAAATAAACAAATAAAATCTTAAAAAAAGAAGAAAAGAAAAGAAAAAAAAATCTAAATAAAGATCATAGTGTGAAACCACCTGTATCCACAGGAACATCTAAAAGCAGGTAAGACTGACCCATCCACAAGCTGGCGACGGCAGGGGTGAAGACGATGCTAGCAGTCCACGCTGCCCGTGCACATGAACACAACTCTGGCGTCTGGGGACTGTGATCCGGCCGCCCGGCTCCCGGGGCAGCCAAGGGCGTCTCACCCGTGGGGAAGCTAGCGCACAGCATCCCCGAGACAACCGTCCGGCGTCCGTACTCTCAGACACCAGGAAAGAAGTGGCAGCGAGTTCGAATCGAGGAGTCCCGCGCGGCGCACTGACAATGAATGAGCCATGGTCTGTGCGGGCACACGAACGATTCCCAGAAGCAGAACGGCGGAGGGGAAGGAAGCCCACCCACACCCTAAAACTCGCTCCTGAATGATTCCATTTATGCAACATTCAGAAACAGGCACACTAATTATAGCCTTTAGGGTTGCATATTTCGATGGTAAAAGTATACAAAAAAAAAAAAAAAAGAAAAAGTGGGTGAGGTGCGCGGATGCCAGCTTGCAGGGGGAGGGAGAGGAGAGCACTGGGCAAAGGCTGAGGACTGCGGGGTCTCCTCAAAATGCTCTTTCTTGACCCGGGGCTGGTTACTTCCCATCTTCCGATCTTCCGTTATAATACTGCCTTAACTCACACATTTGCTGTGCGCACATTCCCGCATGTGGTATCTCACAGAAGAAGATTTTTTGAAGGAAGCTAATTATAGATGGTGAGGAAATAGACACCAGCTAAGGCCAGACATCACATTCTTCCACCTACAAATGTGCCGGTGTTTTTATCTACCACCGCAGTGACAGATCGCATCTTCCGTAGTCACTTGTTGCTACCTGACCTTTGGTCAGTGGTCATATAGTTCCCAGGTGATCTGAAAAGTGCCATGACTTTTTAAATTTGTTTGAAACAGGATCCAAACATTTGGCTGCATTTATTTGGCTGCATGTCTGTTAACTTCTCTCTTCCTCCCTAACTCCTTCGCTGTGGCGTTTACCTCCTTGCCATGTAGCCGTGGCGGAAGCTGGGTCCTATGTTCTGTAGGAGAATCAGGGTCCTAGATTTGGCTGATCCTGAGATCAAGACCTGGGCCGAGACCAAGAGTCAGATGCTTAACGGACAGAGCCTCCCAGG
>CM052813.1:78415055-78441830 GCA_028533885.1 Nasua narica | reverse complement strand
TCCCCCCACTTCAGCCCTGACACAGGGTGTCTCCCCAGCAGCCACTTTCCGGTCAACCTGATGCTCTTGTGGGGCTACTGCCCCCTTTCTGACGTGGGGTGTGCGTGTGCGTGCGTGTGCATGCAGGCGCACCTTCAAGTTCTGCCCTCCGTTGCTGAGTCAGCATCTGCGTGTTGCAGACACCGCAGCGCTCTCCCTCCTCCCTCCTCCCTCCCCCCTCCCCACCCACCCCAGTCAGCCCCCCCCCCCAGGAACGGCGGAAGGTCCCAGCACGGAAACCCCTTCCAGCCGCAGCAGCCGGGCGCTGGGGAGGCCTGGCGCGGGGACCCGCTCCCCCACGCACTGCTGGGCGACCCGGGCAGCTCACCGAGGTGCCCGCCGAGTTGGTTTCTGCAGTTCGGCACCCAGGACAATAGCGGCTACTGCGTGAGGCTTAAGGGAGGTGAGGGGAGCGTCCGCGGCCCCCGGGCTGGCGCGTGGCACTCGGGACACAGGGCGTCTGTTAGGGTCACCAACGCCGCGGGGACACACCCGGCTGAGCGTGCTACGCTCGTGCGTTCTTACAGAGCACGCTGTTACACACGCATGTGTTAGTGTTCATGTTCCTCACAGACTTTGCTACAACAGGCGGCAGAGCACGGATGGCACAGCCTGGTTCGTAAACCTTGGCACCAGCTTACCCCACGTCTGTGACTTCTGTGAAAGGATCTATGGGGTTTATAAAAATCGGAGCTGCCGTGCTTTGCCAAGTCATTGGCTTATTCATTTAGCGTTTCGTTCAATGAGTGTTTTCTGAGCCCCTACCACGGGCGGAGCCCAGTCTGCTGTGCTGGGCGTGGACTGGGGACAGGGCCCAATGGTCCCTGCGGCCCCGGAGCTCACTGACTAGAGGGATGAGGCTCAGCGAGCCAGGTGTGGGGGCGAGGGTCGCAGAGCCTGTGCGGGTGTGAGCCTGTGCGGGCAAGGGTCCCGGGCAGAGACACGGCGGTGGCAAGGCCTGAGGTAGGAGCATGCCGGCCGAGGAAAATGAAGCCATCCGGGGAGGGGGCACCTCAGGGGGGATTTTCTAGGGAAGGAATTCACTTTCACCTCTTTGGCCAGGAGAGCGACAGGGTCTCACCCAAGTTCCACTGGGTCCCTGCTGGCTGCCGAGGATGGATGGAAGGGGGCAACGGTTGGAAAGGGGGCTCTGACCCTCCTCTTCTACTTTGGGGTATGTGGTATTGGCACTCCCTGTCCCCTGGACTGGGGGCCCAGCCCCCACCTCTCCTGTGGGCTTCTCTTGCACTCAGCACGGAGCCTCTCCTTCCTGCCGAAGCCACCACTGGCCACGCAGAGGTGCAGCCTCAAGGGAACCATTTCCTTGTCGGTGAGCACATCTCCAGGGCGCCATGTGCACAGGATGCGAGGGGAGCTGCGTCCCCCGCCCACCGGGTGGTCTCGGCAAACAGTTCTGGGTCCCAGGGTGTAAGGATGGCCATACGGTTTTCTGGACCGGTGTCCCCTCTTTCTGGTCCATGCTTCAAGTTGTTACAGTCTCGACCTGCTCATCGCATTCACACCAACTCGGGGAGAGCGTCTCCTCCAAGTTTCCATCCATCCATCCATTCATCCATCTATCCATCCATCCCTGTCCGGCCTGCCTGCAGAGCCTCCCATGGACGCTGTGGGATACATATGTCCCCAGTGTCCAGGTGGGAAACTGGGAATGCTAAAGGGGCTGTGACGGGCTCAGGCCGCACGGCATTAAGGTGAACATCCTCAAGGCTGAAACCCCAGCTTCCTGTGGGGCAGCCAGGTGGCGGCAGTGCCCTCCGTACCCACCAGGGGGCAGCAGGCGACCGTCTGCCCGGTCAGCTGCGGGGGCCGGTCCTGGTCTGGGCTCATCATCTTGGCTGGGTCTCTGCCCAGGCAGGAAGGCCACGAAGGGCAGTGAGGACAGAGGCCCTTTTCTTGCTGAGGCACTTACCTGTGGGAGACAGACACAGGCATTAAGGGGGGCATCATGAGTAGGGCCCCCCAGATGAGGGGCTGCGGAAGCCCCATTCTGCCCCAGGCCCTGCGATGGCCTCTTGACCCCTCAAACAAGTCTGATGGGCTACGGGGCTCCCTGCTCTACAGGAGAGGGGCGCTGCAAGGGGAAGGCGCCTGCAAGGCTCTCAGCGGGGGCTGGAGGGGCTGGGGTTCACCCTATGTCCCCGTGGTTCAATTTCTCCGGGTGATGCTGCTTGGGGCGCGAAATACCTGCTTTTTTGCCTCAGGCCAGACTGGCTCAACTGCACCCCGCTGGGGCAGGTTCCTTCCTGTGAGGGTTCCTCAAAGGAACGGAGCCTGGACGGCAGCTGGGGGCTCCCTGGCCACTTGGCCTGGTTTATTGTGGCCGTGACCACCCCTCCCAGGGCCTGGGGTGTGTCCCGGAAGCCAGCTTCTCCTGCTTCCCTCTGCGGGCTGGACCCTGGCCTGGCCCCCCAGGCTCCCTCCTCAGTTGGGGAAGGGGCAGGTTTGAGCTCTGCCGAAGGCCTGGGGGGTCCTCTCTGCACTCACAACGAGGTGGGGCTGGGCGCCCCAGCAAACGCAGGTCCGGAACTCAACCACGACTGTCCAGGTGGGTGGCCTCACCCCCACCCCGGCGACGGCCCAGAGTCTCAGGGTGGGGTGTGCCTTGCCAGGGTGGCCCGGCACACCAGTCATGAGAACCCACGGCTCCTGAGCTGAGCCAGGATCCACATCATTTCACTGCCAGATTGGCTCTTCATGTCCTTGAAGCCGTGCCACTGTTGGGGGGAGGCCAGCTGCTGAAAAGACGGCCCCCACCCCAGGGCGCGGTCAGTGGACCCTGCAGTCAGCCAGTGGCCTGCCAGGACCCAGGGCCCAGGCAGCTCTGGCCTCATGACCAGCCGTCTCTCTCACTTACTAATCTCACATATTCCATCTCAGACGCCAGGATTTGCCCTCTGGGCAGCTGCAAGTGGCCAGGCCTCTGGGTCAGGAAGTGGGGGAATCCCGGCCTTTACGTGGGGTCTGGGGTGGGTGGGGGGCTGCTTTCGGGTCCCTGGCCAGAACAGAGGATGGGATGGGGTTCCTGGGCGCATCCCCCGCCCGTGTGTGCCTCGGGCCTGGAGTTATCCCTTGGGGACAGCTTGATGGACCGAGGGGACGCGGGGGCCCTCGGCCCAGTCGGTGCCCCCTCCTGGGTCTGTCCTTTCCGAAGGGCTCTACGGAGGGGCCCAGCACGACAGGGGCCACCGCCTGATCGCCAGCGAGCGGAACGCAGGGCCAACGCGGACACCAAGACCCGGCCATCCCTCCACCGGCGAGGTCGCTTGCCCCGGGCACAGAGCTCCCCAAAAGTCCCGGCGCCCCGCGGACAGAGTGGGCGGGCCCGGGGCGGCGCCACAGCCCCCGCCCTCCGCAACTTTGGCGGGCGGCGGGGCAGGAAGTGGGGGGGCGGGGGCGGCGCCAGGCCCGCGCGCCGGCCCCGCCCCCGACCCGCCCCGCCCCTGGCCGCGCCCCCGCGCCCCCCGCGCCCCCGCAACCCCAGAGCCGCCGCGCCGCGGAGTCCGAGCGCCGGGCGCCGAGCGCGGAGCCCGCAGGCGGGGCGAACAAAGCGGCGGCGGCGAGGGCGGCCCAGGGCCCGGACGCGCCGAGCGAGCGACCCACCGGCCCTTTGTCTCGGGCGGGGCAGGAGCGGCGGCGGCCGCGGGGCGCCCCGAGCGCAGTATGCGGCGCCCGGAGGGGCGGATAGCGGGGCGCTGCGGCGGCGGGCAGCGTGGAGCCCGGCCCGGGGCCCGGGGGCGCCGGTGCGTGTGAGGGGGTCCCGCGCGCTGCGCGGCGCCCACCCCGCGGCCGCACGTGGGCGGGAGCGGCGGCCCGCGAGGAGCCGGCGCAGGAGGAAGAGGAGGGGACGCGCGGCGGCGCAGCGGGGACCCCGGGGCGCCCGCGCGAAGCCCCGCCCCGGCCACCGAGCCCCGCGCGGGCGGGCGGGATGCCCCGCGGCCGCCGCACTTTGGCCCGAGCGCTGCCCTGAGCGGGGCCGGCGGTGCGGCCGCCGCGGGCGCCATGGAGCAGTGGCGGCAGTGCGGCCGCTGGCTCATCGACTGCAAGGTCCTGCCGCCCAACCACCGGGTCGTGTGGCCCTCGGCGGTGGTGTTCGACCTGGCGCAGGCGCTGCGCGACGGCGTCCTCCTGTGCCAGCTGCTGCACAACCTCTCCCCCGGCTCCATCGACCTCAAGGACATCAACTTCCGGCCGCAGATGTCCCAGGTGAGGGTCCGGGCGCGCGGGCGGTCGCGGGGAGAGAGGGGCGCGCCCCAGGAGGCGCGAAGTTGACCAAAGTCTCCCAAGCCCGGGGCGCGCCGCCGCCCCCCGTGGGCACCGCCGGGAAGCGCCCCGGGCCGGTCTGCGGCGCCCGGGTGAGGGGAGACGGGCCGCTGCCGCCCCCTCTCCGCGTCCCTCGGCGTCCCTGGGAGCCCGCCACGCCCGGGAGCCTCCTCGGGTGTCGCGTCCTCTGGCTTCGCGCCTGGTGGCGGGACCGTGGGGGACCAGCGGGGCGCGTCCAGGGGGTCGGAGGGAGCCGGTGGGCTCGGCTGGCCGCCTCCTCTTGGATAGGGCCGAGCGACTTGGTACCAGCGGCCCCCCCTCGCCCCCCCTCGCTTCTCCAGTACCCTCAACTGTGGCCTTTGTCGTGGCCGAGCGCGTGTGGCTGCCGGCCGACAGGAAAATGTCTGCACAGCCGGCAGGAGCTGCTTTGCTTTCCCCTTAAAGGGAACTTGGCTAAGACTCGAGCAGAATGAAGCTCCGGTCGTGCCCTCCTCCAGTCCCACAGAAAGCTCAGCCCAGTTCCCATTTGAAGGGGTCCTGGCCGCTCAAGGGACGCCAGCCTATCCAGGGCCGACCTTCCTGTTCGCCCTGTGGCCCCTTTCTCTGTGGCTCACGGCAAGTCCGAGTGGACAACGGCGATTCCTGTGTGACTTTGGAAAACCGGCTAGGGGGAACGAGGGGTGGAGGGGTGGAGTGAGTCACGGCTTTTCCAGGCCGGGCTGCCTGGCCTCTGCCCTTTGGCTGTGACTGCGTTTCCAAGGAGATGAGGGCACCCCCTCCTCCAGGGAGGAAGGGGGGCTGGCTGCTGACAAAGAGGAGCCCTGAGAGGGTAGGGGGGTTGCCCTCCCACTCCGCGATAATAACCCGGGACCTCGGAGGCAGGCAACCTCTTGAGGGAGCTCCCCGGGGGTGCAGGTGTGGGGTCTCAGGGCTCCCCCGAAGCCGTCGCTGTCCTTAGGCTCTCTCATGCCCACGAACCCGGAGGTCCCCTGGCCAGGCGCCCTGCTGCAGAGTGCTTTCCTAGATCCCCTCCTCATCTCTGTCCTCCCCTGGGGGCGGGGGAGGGGCCGGCCGGAGAAACGAGGGCAGGAAGGATTGCTGGGGGCCGAGCTGGCCAGGGCGGGAGTGTCTGCCTTTGGGTGTGAGCTTCAGGGGCTGCCCGGGCTTGCTGGCTCCGGGCGGCTCACTGGCTGATTGGCAGGGAGGCTGGGGCACGGGACACAGCCGGGGGTGGGTGTGGGACACAACAGAGGCTGGGCCTGGCTGGCCTCTGGGTCCCGGGGCTGCCCTTTTCCAGCTGGGGTTTGGGCGGGGCGGGGGAAGCGGGGGCACCCCGGCTGTGGCAGGTGGCTTGGCTCAGCCGCTGTGCGGGAAGTGCAGAGATGTCCTGGGGGCCCTGGAGCCATCGGTGGAGCAGCAGCCCTGATGGCAGCACAGTCCCTTTGAGTCCTTCCCGTCCCCGCTGTGTCCCAGCCTGGGTGAAGGGACATCAAGGGGGACTTGGTGCTAGGGAGAAGCGGCCGGGCGAGCTTCTGTGTGTCGTCATGGACGTGGGCCCACTGAAGCCTGGCACCGTCACCTTCCAGGTAGGTGACCACCTCTGGGGCCTCAGTTTCCCCCTCTGTTTAATGGGAACAGCGATAGTAGGTGCCTTAGAGCCACCTGCTGCGGAGTCCACCAGGTTAAGGCAGAGAACGTGCTCGGTGCTGCGCGGAGTTGACCTTAGTGATTTTAGGGGGTCGTCTGGACACTGGCAGGGAGCCCGGTCTTGGCTGAGGCTGGGGGCTGGTCTCCCTGACTTCAGCCCACCAGTCGTCTTGTAGGGATGGGCCACCCCATCTTTGTTTTTCTGTCACTGGTGCAGTGATGGCTGCGGGTGCCGTGCGAACCTGTACTCGTTGGGTCTGTGCCTCGGCTCCGCGTGTATACTCACAGTTAAAGGAATAATTCTCCCCACCGGGTATGGTCGTGCAGGGTTTGGGAGAGGAGCCCGGGGCCTCTCTGTGTGGCAGGTGTTTGTGATTCGGGAAGCTCACCATCCCTACAGCGGGGGACGGAAGGTGTCCTGGCGGCCCCCGGTGCTTGGATCCCAAGAACGGTCCAAGCTTCCCTTCCCTTTCTTACTGGTCCTGCCCCGGGCGAGGCGCCCTCCTGGGGAGGCCGTGCCATCTTCGTTTCATAGATGAGGCCGCTGACGCTCAGAGACCCAGACCGGCCTCCAGACTGGCCTCAGGTCACACAGATCGGAAGAGGCGAAAGCAGGTCCTGAGCTTAGGTCTCCCTTGTAGGATTGCCGACATGAGTTCGATTCTGCAAGCTCTCCTCGAGCCCTCTGGCTGACCCGTTCGGTGGCTCCTGCCGCGTGTCTGCTTCCACGGGGAGGATGGGGCGCGCCGTGGGTGCTTATGTTCTGTGGGCGTCTGGCTGCTTTGCTGGCGAGTCCGGTCTGTGGGGCCTTCCCGCCTCCGCGCGGTCCTGGAGAGCCCGAGGCCCGTCCAGCCCAGAGCCCTCCATGTTGTCCCCTTGCTCCAGAAGGCCGTGCCGGCTTCTCATGGGGACATCCTGTTTTCAGAGGCCAGCGTTTGGAATGTCCCTCCACGCTGAGCTGACCTCAGCTGGGTTATTGGCCCCAAAGGAGCGTAAGAGCGTGTGCATTTATGGGGCATGTGCTGTGTGCGGAGCCGGAGGCCGGGAGGTGTTTGTGGAGAGAGCCGGGCGGCCCCTCCGCCTTGCCCTCCTGGAGCTGGCAGGCCGCGCTTTAATTTTTTTTTAATCCGAAATGCCTGGAAGCCACCTTGGGTTTAATTAAACTAATTAGGTATGGCCGCAATCTGCTGATC
This sequence comes from Nasua narica, assembly GCA_028533885.1. Taxonomy (NCBI): domain Eukaryota; kingdom Metazoa; phylum Chordata; class Mammalia; order Carnivora; family Procyonidae; genus Nasua; species Nasua narica. The sequence goes on along the minus strand of CM052813.1, from coordinate 78,434,670 downwards.
CTAACGAGCGATCACGTGGGTCTGGAGCGGCCTTGGCCGTGGACGCCCTGAGGTTGCTGACGCCAGCGGACAGCCCCAGCGCTCCGTCCACAGGAGCCCGGAGGGCACTAGCCGCCCAGCCTCTCGCCCACACCGGCCCGGCAGGCCTCCTCCCTGCGGAACACATTGGGAAGCCCGGCCCCCGGGGCCCCCCGGGGTCACTACCGTGCTCATGCCTCGCACCCCTGCCTCAGGCCCGTCGCTCCCCACTTCCGTACGTTTGCCGTCAGCATCCGTGATGAGCTGTGCCCTTGCTGGTAGACCTCCCCTTCTCTTCGCCTGGTTCTTCTTGGCGGAGCTGCTCTAGAGGCCCCTCCTCCAGGAAGCCTCTGATTGCACTCTCTTGGCCCGCGGCTTGGCGAGCGTGGCCGTGGCCCCACGGGTACTGGCCAGTCGGTCGCTAGCCCTGCACTCGGGGGGCTTTCACCCCAGCCAGCACGTGGGGGCCACTCTTGCTGCTGTGCTTGCTGCGCCCTCTGCGAATTCCCGTCCGGAGGGGGAGTGGGCCGAGCCCCTCCTCCAGGACATCATCTCCAGGGCCCGTGGAGCCCTGTGTGTCCCTTCATTCCGAGGCAGGGGCTCGGGCATTGGCGAGGGGCTGGGGGCTGCCTGGCCCGGGTCCTGCTCTCATGACGCTTCTAGGAGAGTGAGCGCGGCGGTGTTGCCCGATGCCCGGGCCGCAGAAGTGGCCTGCAGGTGGCCTGTGGGTGGCCAGGCCTGGGCCCTGAGGCCGAGCCGTGCGACACCAGGGGAGAGCGCAGCACCGATGAACCCTCGCTCCCGTGGAAACAGGAAGCCTCTTGTCCTTTTCCAATTTTCGGAAAATATCTTGGACTTTCGGAAGAGCTCCACGTGGCTCGCCCCAGTGGAGGTGAGTGGGAGATTTGGGGCCCTCACCCTGAATGTTTTGGTGCATCGCCCACAAAACAAGGGCCTCGTCCTCAGGGAGCGCAGCTCAGCCTCTCAGCCCTGTCCCATGTGTGACCCACTAGTGTCCCGGAAATGCCGCTTCAGCAGAAAGGGAACCCGAGGGGTGCTGCCTGCACTCTCCCTCGTCGGCTCGCAGCCTTCCCTCGGTGCTAGGACCTCGCCGCCCTGCAGGTTTCAGGCACCCTTTGTTACCCTTTGTTGCAGAGCGTCTTGCCGCCGTTGGGTCCCTCCACGTCCCCTCGGGAGTAGACTTGGGGTGTGCGTCTGCGGGGGGGACCAGCGATGACGCCTCTGCTCCTGCTCCTGTGCCTGCAGGCGGCAGGTGTGGCCTCGCCCCCTTGCCAGGATGCTGCGCTCCCGGGCCTTGTCTGCCTGTCCCGTCTGTGGCGTCACTCTGTCCCCCGCCTTCACGGCTCTTCTCTCCAAGAGACTTGGGACAAGGTGCCCCCCCAGGTTTTCCTTCCCCGCTCTCTCTCTCTGCCAGTTTGCATTATGACTTCCTGTTTTATTCTACGGATTATAATCTGTTACTGTCATTTATTTCCACACTCGTGTTGTCTCGGGTGCGACCCTGGGAACGGCTTCAAGCCAGCCACTGTGCATTTTCTTAACCTGTTCCCAGCAGTTCTTTTTCCTTTCTTTTCCTGGTCTATCCTATTTTCTTTCCATTTCTTTTCTTCCTTCTTTGCTTCCTTCCCCCTCCCTCCCTTCCTGCCTTCCTCTTTCCTTTTTTCTTTCCTTCTTTTTTTCTTTCTAGGTTTTGTTTACTTATTTGAGAGAGAGAGAGAGAGAGAGAGAGACAAGCAGACTTCCTTGCTGAGCCCAGAGCCCGACTCTGGGCTCAATCTTATGACCCCGAGATTGGGACCTGAGCTGATATCGAGAGTCAGATGCTTAACCGACTGAGCCACCCAGGGGCCCCGTGTTCTCAGCTCCTTTCTGGAGCAAGATGTCCAGACTCCTTTTGTGTTCCCCTGTGTCCCAGCTCAGGAGTCAGCCCTGTCTCCGAGGAGCTCTGGTCCCCTTGTGGAGAGGGGTATTTAGAAGCCAAGATCCGGGTGCCGGGGTACACACGGCTGCGGGCTGTCCCCGCTCCCAGTGCCCTCCGAGGTGGGAGCTGGTGGGGTGTGTGTGTGTGCACGTGTGTAGATGGGTGTGCTGTGAGCACGTTTCTCTTTGTTTTCTGTCTGCATCACAACTGCCAAGTAGAAACGTGAGTTCCATCTGTATTTCAAAACCTTTGGTGATCCGGTTAAAAAGGTAAAAAGAAACACAGGACATTAATTTTAATAACACGATTTCACGAACCCTTGCTTTCTCAGCAGGGTGATATGGCCGCCGGAGTGGTGGAAATCAATTCTTCGGAGGTGAAGAAATCAGATTTTTTTTTATGTCTAAAGCTCAGCTGTAGACAGAGTGCAGGATGGACGCACGGTACCTCTGTGGCATTGAGACGGCGTATGAAAGGTCGATTGTGAAAAGCGCCCGAGAAGGCTTCTTAGGGGGTGAGAGTGACACGTGGAGAAATGTGGATTTCCCCGACCTTGGCTTCCCCATGTGGCAGGGGTTATGGCTCTGAGTGGGCCACCGGGCGGTGGGGCTGGGGGCCGAGGCTGGTGTGCTGGGGTCCCATCTTCGGCGCTGGCCTGACCGGCTGGGAGGGGCCCGGGGCTGCGTGGGGTGGGGTCCTCAGGCTTGTGTGGGGACTCGGCGGGCAGGGCCCGTGGGCATCATCGGCCCAGGTCATGGGAGGTCATGGCCCAGGCACCGCTTGGCGGTGGTGGACGGTGGATCGTTTGTGGCTTCGGCGTCGCTGGCCCCGGCTAGAGCCTGGAAGCGTGCGGCGCGTTTGGCGGGGAGGCTATCTGGGCCCCGGAGGTGGGTGTCCCCGTGCCGAGAATGAGGGGCTCCTCTGAGCCCGGGGCCACGCGTGTGGGCGGCAGCCTTGCTGGAGGCCTGACTGGGAGCCTTGCTGGGAGTAGCCACGGGGAGCTCCCACCCGAGCGCCTCGTTCGAGCTCTTTCTTGCAAGAGGATAGGGTGGCCAAGGGCGTCCCCTCCCTGGAGAGGGACTCTGTCATCCTTCCCAGAATCGCAGTAGGTCCTGCTCTGGGTGGTGGGCAGCATGACATCCTCTAGCCCCTTCCTCCCGGCCTTGTGTCCAGGCCACGTGTGTGGCCGCGGCTCCGAGGCTTCAAGGGGTGGGGTGTGCGGCGAGGCGGGCGTGGAGGGGCCCTGATTTAGGCAGAGGCCCAGACCCGAGCCCGGCAGCCCCGCGGCTGAGGCCCCGCCGGTGGTCCGTCTCGACTGCCCCTTGAAGCCACCCCTTTCTCCCGCGGTGCCCCAGCCGACCACCAGCGCCCCGCTCCTGGAGCAGAGGCTGGCCCCTGTCTTGTGTCGAGGACCAGACGGTAAATATTTCAGGCCCTGTGGGCCAGACAGGATCTGTCGTAACCATTCAACTCTGCCCTCCTGGTGTGAAGGCAGCCGGGCCGATCTGGAAATGAGTAAGAGTGGCCGGGCGCCAGCAAACTTTATGGAGAATGAAATTTGAATTTCATATCATTTTCGTGTGTCACGAAATATATTCTTTTGATTTTTCCCCCAATTGTTTAAAAACGTGGAAACTTTCCTTAGCTTGTGGCTTGTACAAAGCCGGGCTGTGGGCTTGCCTGTGGGGCTAAGGGCCTGTCCCGGGGCCTGTGACGGATCCCCGGTCCCCGGTCCCCGCCCTCCCGGGGCTGCCGTCTCATCTCCATTTGTATCCGGGGCCCTTGGATGCTCGGCAAGGACAAAGCTCTCTGCACCTTGTGCCAGAAGTTGGGCTAAGTGCCTGGGGCCAGGACCTCGTCTCACCCACGGAGGGGTTAAGGGGGGGCTCTGCCCTCAGCCCCACCTCACAGAGGAGGCAGCAGGGGCCATTGGGGTTGAGCCCCCCGATGTCCGGAACGGCGCGGACATTTGCTGACCTCGGGGTCTGCCGCCATCGGCCACTGGGCTGCAGTGGGAGTCTTCGTGGGGCGGGGTCACGGGCTTGGCTGAGCCCTGGTCTCCTCGTCTGCACAGGGAGTGCCCGGGGCTACCTTGCAGGCTGCTGGGAGGATGTGGTGGGGAAGCACGGGCCTGGCACTGTTCCTGCCTCCACCTGGCCCCTCAGTATCCCTCCCCGGGCCCCGGTGGCCGGCTTGCTCCTGCCGGCGGGCCCAGCCCCTTCCCCGGCCAGCGGGCGCCACCTCGCTTCTGGCTGCCCCGCTGCAGCAGAGCTGCGCAGAGGTTAAGAGACGGTGGGCTAGGGGAGGGTGGGTGGCCAGGGCCCCGGAGTTGGACCCTCCCTCCTTCCCTGCCCCCAGGCCCCTCCCTCTCTTCATGTACCCTTCAGTCCCCGGGGGCCGTGGTGGCTAGGTGATGGGGAGAAACATGGAGGATCCTTGGCCGAGGAGTGTGGGGGCCCAGGACCGGATGGCCACCTTGGGCGCCTCCCGGGAGGGTCTTAGGCCCTCTCTCTGCTGCTTCCTCCCTGGGAGCCCCGGTGCTGGAGGGTGCAGGAGGTGGGGACAGACGCAGGATTTGCTCTCACGTCTTTTGGGGCTGTGTTAGTCCTCATCAGATATGGATGCTTGGATCCCTGAGGGCAGGGACTGTGGAGGGCTTCATGGAGGAGGTGGCCCTTGAGCTGGCCTTGAAAACTGGATGCCTTTGGGTGGCTGAAGGGTGGGGACGGGTGGTAGCTGCAGAGACGGCCCCCCAGGTCTCCTAGATCCTTGCTGTCCCAGGAGGGTTGCTTCCCTGGCTGTCCAGCACAGGTGCCCCCTGTGCCTTGGGCAGTTAACGGAGAGGCCGAGGGGGCCGCCTGAGGTCCCACGGCCACGTGGAGGTTGAGGCTTCTTGGCAACCTGCAGCCGTCCCCTTTGCCTGCTCTCCGGCGCTGGGAGGGGACTCGCCGTGTCGCCGACATATTCGCTCTCACCTGCTCATGGGCATCAGGCAAGATCGACGGAGACCCCTGACCTTGTCCCTGACCTTCTGGAGGGGGGACCCGAAGAAACAACATGGCACTTCCTGACGCGGAGGAATCGAGCAGGCCTGGGAGGGGGGCTTCCTGGGGAGGTGACAGGGGTCCCTCGACGTGACTGGGGGAGAGGTCTGGTGCCTGGGAGCGGCCACTCCAGCCCCTGCCCACCGCCTGCGCTGCGGGGCTCGGGAGCCCCCCCAGCTTATTGGGGTGAGCCCCTGTCCACTGCCCGGAGGAGGCCTGCCCCGCTCAGGCCAGGACGGGCCCCGGGGAAGCCCCGAGGAGCCCCGAGCCTCTGTGCTCCCGGGGCGCTCTCCGCCGGCATCCTGTAGTTGTTCTGCCTGTTTTGGTTTCTGGATCCAAAAGATAAACAAGAATAACAAACGCGGGACCGCCGAGGGGGGCGGGGCTGGGCTCGAACTGCCCGCAGGGACGGGGGTGCGGGGTGGCACCTCCCTGTTCCGTGGGCTTCATGGGCCCCTCTCCACAAGCTTCTCGAAGGACTTCAACACACCTGCTCGTCTGCCCCGTGCCACCTTGAACTCGAGACGGGAATGCTTCTGTTGATTTGCCGTGTCTTGGGCTTCGGGCCCCCCAGGCAGCGGCCTCCGCAGCCTCGGTGCAGGGGTGCAGGGCCTGCCGCCTGGCCTCCCGTCCGTCTGCCGGGCCCTTCAGCCTCCAGGTCTTCACAGGAGTGGGGGCCCACCCCCTGCCGTCCCAGCGCGGGCCGCCGTCTGTGCGGGGAGGGGGCGCCTGCCGGTCCCCCGCTGCCTGCCTCCCGGCCGCCCCGAAGGGTGCAAGCCCCCCCCCCCCCCCCGTGGCCTGACAGGTGCGTCCCTGACCCACGGAAGGTGGCCGGGTGCGTGCCGGAGGGCGTTCCCGGGAGTCTCTGTGCAGTCGGGCAGGCTTGGGTTCGGGCCTCCGCCTGTTCCCGGGCCTCCCTGCGCCCCCCGCCCCAGCCCTGCTTCTGCCCGGTCGCCTCCCTGAGCACCCCTCCTTTTCCCGGGCACACATGTTGCCAGTTTGCACCGATAGTCACTTGATTGTCATGGCTGTGCCCTAGGCACAGGATGGTGCCGGGGGCGGGGGGTGTGGCCCCGTGGCTCCAGGAAGAGGGGCCTCTGCAGAGGTGCAGGAGCTAAGCCACCTGCCAGGGTCCCCCCGACTCAGAGATGCGGGACCCCACCGGCGCTGGCCTTTCTCACGCCAGAGCGCTGAAGCCCACGTCCGGGTTCCCTGGCTTGGCTTCCCCGCGCGGCCGGCTGCGGCTCGTGGCTCTGCTCCTGTGAGCTTTGGCACCTGGGGTGGGGGGCTGTGTGCCGGAGGCCTCAGTGTCCCCCCAGGAACGGGGACGTGCCCTGGTGACAGCGGTCATGGCTGGAGCGTGGACCGTCCCAGCTTTTATCTGTACGAGCGGGCGTGGGGTTCCTGGGGCCGTCACCATGCGTCCCGGGCATACGGGACGCCTCCGGAAGCTTAGTCTGTGCGCGTCCTGTGTCAGGCCCCTGCGATGGCAGAAGGTTCTGTCCCACGTGCTTATGGCAGCCACGTCCCGAGACCGTCCCTCCCCCCCTTGCCCCTCGGCTCCTCCCACTCTCGATGTACCCTCCACGGCCGGGATGGTGTCCGGGCTCCGCTCCCCTAGCCCCTGGCCCGTCTGGCTTCGGGGACAGGAGCCAGCGTCACGGACGGTCGTTTCCGGGAGGGATGAGACTGCTCAGATCGGAGCTGTTTTCCTCGGTAGATGATGGGCTTCACACGAGGACTGACTCCGAACTGTTTGGTTTAGTTTGTTTTCAGCCCAGAGCTCAGAGGAAGCAGGCTCGCAGCCAGGCAGCGGGGTGTGACCGGCCTCCCCGGGACTTGCCACATGGCTGCCCCCCCACCCCGGCCTCTGTGCTCCCGGCTGCATGGGGGGCTGGGCTCCCCCTCCCTCGAGGTGTCCCGGCACAGTCGGGGCGGCGAGGGCTCAGGGCTGGTGTCCCGGCGTCCCTGCTGACCACCGGGGGCCCTCGAGCTTCATCGTTGTGGGGCCTCAGTTTCCCCCTCTGTAGGGTGGGGAGAAACCGCGGCACACTTCTCAGTGGATGGACAGGTAAAGGGGAGCAGTGTGGCTGAGCCTCAGAGATGTCGTGCCCGGGGAGGGAAGCCAGACGCCAGAGGGTGAGGGTCCGGGAGGCTGGCGCGGTTCCATTCTCGGGCACATCCAGTGTAGACGGAAGCTGGGCTGTGGGGAGGGTGCCGGGACCGGCTGCTCACGGGTACGGCCTTGTGTTCGGGGTCACGACGAGGCTCTGGGTCCGGATCGCGCGCTGCTTGCACACCACGGCGAAGGAACAGAATTGCTAGTTATAGACTTTGTTACGTGTCTTTGACCACAGAAGAGGAACATCCCCCTTGTGCGGAATGTTTGTGCAGAGGAATTTATGCGGCAGGTGCACTTGGACCCCGCCATGGCCGTGGCGGGGACCCTCGGGGCCGCCATGTGACTCTTGAGGGCCCTGCACGCCTTCGCCCGTGGCTTCTCTGTTCCTTAAGAGATGTTGAAAGTCCTACTCTTATGACTGGGCTGACGTCAAGGTCAGAATACTAACAGCATCTATTTGAATATCGTCTTTGACCTTGCACACATTTGGGCCTGGAGGGTGAGTCAGCCCCATGTGGCCTTCCACGTGGCACGTTTCTCGGGCCCCTTCTTGCCCTGGGCACAGGCTGCTCCGGGACTCAGGGCACCAAGGTGGGGTTTCCTCGAGACTTCTTCCCTCTCCAGGAGTGAGGAGTCTGGAAATGGCTGCCTCTGCTCCAGGCTCTTGACTCGGTGCCTGAAATGGGGGGGCCCAGGAGAGCTGGGGTGAGGGCAGGTGGGTCCAGGGAGCCCGTGAGGTGGCGGGTCTCAGTTGTCCCCTCTTTGAAATGGGATTATCATTTCTGGGTGCCTCCGCGGGTGGATGGGAGGAAGGCTTGTGGGGCATCCGAAGTCGCCCCTGGAACAAGGCAGGGGTCCCGCGGTCCCGGAGTCAGGATGCGGGTGCGGGATCTGTGTGCGTGTCCTCTCTCTTGCGGGAAGCCGGTCTGTGCCTGCTGCGGGGTCTCACTGGGTAGACCAGGGGCACTTTCGTGACACCTTGCGGTAGACCAGCGGGCCTGGGACCGCGATGGTGTCCAGGGAGCCCACGCAGAGGCAGCTTCGGTGTTCCGCAAGGATGTGGGTTTTCTCTGTCTTTGGGAGAATCTGTTTCCCCACGTCCTCCCTGCCGCCCCTCCCGCGGGGGTTCCCGCCGGCGCGGGGTTCCTGCTGGTCCCGTCCGCAGGAGCCGCGGGGGCCAGACGCCGTGTCTGTGAGTGAATGACCGAGCCGGTAAATCCAGGCTGTAAACCTCACCGTCCGCGGCTGTGAACCTCACCTGCTTCGGCTCCGCAAGGGTTCGGAAACCCAGCTGCATTTCTGGGGCTCGTTTCTGGAACTAGGTGTGTGTGTGGATGAATCCCAGGGACGTCGGGGTCAGGAGGCTAGGGCCGGTCTGCTGTCCGGCCAGAGGCTCCCCTCTCTGTGCCCGTCTGCAGCCCAGAAACGTCTGGGCGAGACCATCTGCCTCTGGTCTTGGGGCAGGTGTCTACCCTCCCGGAGGGGGCGGAGGGCTCTGGGGCTTTGCCCCTAGAGCCCTGTCCACCCTATCTCCTTGGGGGGAGCCCTGGCTGCTCCCTGAGTCTGTTCATGCCAGGGATGCACTCTGGACCAGCTCTGGGGTCCCCAGGACCCTGTCCCACGCCCTCCCTCCTGCTTGAGCTTGTGGCTGGTGGTCCTGCAGGGTGGGACACGGCCCTGCCTGGGCGCCTAGCGAAGCGGCTCCGGTCCTCAGCCTTTCTGCTGCTTTGCTGCGCGTTGGCCCCGGGGATGAGCAGGCCAGCGCCTGGACCGCTTCTGGGTGATGGGCCGGGGGTCTGGCCGGCGTTCCTCGGGCACGAAGGTGTCACCTGCTGTGCTGCTCCTGGTCTGGGCTGCTCCCGGGCCGCCCCGCCACGTGGGGGTGATGGTCATCAGTGACAGTGCTGGAGGTCCTTGGCGGTCAGGGCCCCGGCGGAGGACGGCCCCGGCGGAGGATGGCCCAGGGACAGCAGAGGCTCGGGGAGAGCAGGAGCTGGTTCAAGGTCGCCGCCGGGGGATGGTGGCGGGACCCAGACCTGTGCCTGTCTGAGCCCCTGTGGCCCCAGCGCCCTGTCCCACGTGGCGCCCTGGGGTTCCTGAGTTGTGCGAGCCGTGGGAGCCGTCGACACCCCCCTTCGGTAATTCGCGTGCTGGGAAGCGCTCTCTTTTTTTCTCTTAACTCGTGTGTGTAGTAAGTTTTTTTTTTTTCCCCTCAAAAAAGAGAAGATAGGATGTTGGCATTCCACCCCCTCCTCATGCAAATGACGGTCGCCTGCCATCTCTTTGGGTGTATTTTGTGGTCATTGAGCTGCTTTGAGGGAACACCTGCTGCCAGCGGGGCCGCAGGGGAGCGGGGCTGTGGCCGGCGCGAGTGCTCGGGGCAGTCTGTCTGGCTGTCTGTCTGTCTGTCTGCTGCGCGAGGCTCGGGCCCAGCCGTGCCCCCCCGCCCCCCGCCCCCGCACATGGAGGGGCGCGTGGCCCCGGGACCCTTACCCCGGGCTGCCCTGGCCACGTTTCCTCCTTTAGCCGAGGAAGGGGGGTCGCGGTGGCCTCAGGAGCCAGGCTGGGCCCGAGCTCGGACCTGCCCCACCGCTGACATGGCCGCGTGTGCCCCTGGTCACGCTTCTCGGGGACCCCTACCCTGCCCCCGCCCACACCCCTGGGGCTCACCTGTGCGACGTGTGGCTGTGTAAGCAGGCGAGGTCCCCGGAGGCCCGGAGCCCGGGGGCCGGTCCCCCCTCCTGTGCTTTACCTGACGCGAGCTTTGGGGTTTCCATGCGGGTCACTGTGGGGCGCAATGGGGCCCCAGGCCTTACTGTGAGGGGGTGGTGGTCTTCCCAGAGGCTGGATTCTGGGGGCGGGCGCCTTTCTGCCTTGCCGCCCGTCTCTTCTTCCCAGGCCCTGCCCCTGGGGGCTCTTCCTACAGCCCCCGCAGCTCACCGGGACCTTCTAGCTCCCGGGGAACATTTACAAAGCACCCGCTACCTGTGATCCATTGGCCCTCAGGGCGAAGGGAAGATGGGGAGGCCCGGCAGCTCCTTCCAGGCGCTCAGAGTCTGGGGGGGGCCACCGAGGGGAGCCGCGGTCCCCTCGGGGGGAGGTCGGAGGAACTCGGAGCCACAGCTGCTGTCACCCCCGCAGGAAAACTGCAGGCCTGCACCTGGGGAAGGGAGAGAAGCTCCGGGCTCCGAGGTGTTGGGGGAGGCAGGGGCCGGGCCGGTTGCGGCCCCGACGCGGGGTGATGAGGAGGGTGCCCTGATGTCAGGCTCCGGCAGTGGGGGAGCTGGCGGGGCTCGTCCAGATTCGCCCTCGGGGCTCAAAGTCTGCCGTTGGCCAGCGGCCCGGGGAAGGCCCGGCTCTCCCAGCAGTCTGTCCGGAATCTGCCCTGGCCCGGGGTCGGGGGACGTTTCAGCCCCGCCCCGTTGTGTTCTCTATCTGACTCTGAGTTTCCTGCTTTTTTTCCTGTCTCTGTGCAGCTGACCGCGTCAGTGTCCAGGCTGCACAACCCCCTCAGTTGGGGGCAGAGGGGCAGGCCCCAGCCTCAGTGGGCCGAACTGTGCAGGCCTCTGTGGGGCCACAGCCCCCGGCCGGGGGGGGAAACACCTCCCACTGGCATGGGCCTCCATTCCAGACCCTCCCTCCCCGATCCCCGGATTCTCGAGCATGCGAACGGTTTTGCCTTCGTAAGCACACGATTTATTCGGGTCATAAAGAGGTGCTCTCATTTCTCGGAGGCGCGGGGCCGGTGCGTCGGAATCCGGCTCTCTGGGGAAACGTAGGTCCCCTGCCTGTGTGATTCATCTCCAGGTAACACGATGGCCTTTGAGAGACCTGGCAAGACTGCCGCAAAACCCAAAATAGTCGCGTGGGTTATTTTTAAGTGGTTTTTGTCCACGGAAAGAGTGGTTTTTCTTAAAAAGGGCTCTGGTACCATTGATTTCTTTGGGACCACTTTATTGCTATTGATTCAGTAAAGCTTTAATCAGGAAACACCCTCGCAGCGGGTCCCAGGGAGGGTTACTTGCCAGCCTTGTCGGTTTTTCAGCCAGGAGCGTTTGCCGCGACCCCGGGGACCGCACGTGAGCTGGCTGCCCGGCGTCTCGTCGGGATGGCCGGGGACGCCCGCCAGGACTGGGCCCCGGGCTGTCAGAATACGGGGCACCCTTGTTGGACACAGTGTCGGTGTCAGAGACCCGGGATGGCTTCCTTGCCCCCCAACCCGTTCTCCGCTTCTGAGAGCCGCCAGGGCCTATGCTGGGAGGCCGAATGTAGCCGTGAGGAGAAAGGGGACTGTGGTCGTGTGTGGTGTCCCTCGAGGGGGATCTGGGCTCTGCCTTGTGCTCCGGGACCCTGGAGGGTCACCGCCTGTCCCTGTGCAGTTTGTGCCCTCTGCAGGCCCTGGCGTGGGTGGGACCAGAGACAGATGGGGGTACGGATTGAAGGCTCACTGGCCCGGAGGACGTCGTGCGTGTAGCTGTGTGTCCCCACACGACTGGGGCTGTCGCCCTCCTCACCGCCTGGGGGCCTGGTCTGTCACCGCCACGCCTGCCCCGCGCGGCTTTCCGCCCGTGTTATCTCACGTGTGCCGAGGCGGAGCCTTTCTTTGCGCTCTGACCGCTCTGAAGTCAGCGTGGGTCTCGGGGCCTCACAGGGAGAGGCGTGTCAGTCCCCGGGGTCCGCTTGGCTCGCCGCGTGAGAACCCGCCAGGAAGGACCAGGGAGGACCTCAGGGACGGGGCCGGGAAGCATGGGGAACACGGCCCGTGGCTCCAGCCTGCACCCTGACCTTGAGGCCGACGGCGTCTTTAGTAAGTCGGGAATGGAAGTTGAGACCCGAAAAGTCACAAATGATGATTTCTAGAAAACCGTTCAGAGAATTAATTGACCCAGTGGCACTCATCCTAGACGGGCTTCTCAGTTTCCTCCTTGTTGATAAAATCGTCACTGCGACGGTGGGGTTTCTGGTTCCGGGAACCTTGCAGGGTTGGGGTGGCGGCCTCTCCCGCCCGTGCCTGGAGAAAGATGAGAGATGGGGCCTGGGTGGGCGTCCCTGGCCACCCCGACCTGCAGCCCCCCCGGGCAGTCCAGACTCCCCGGGGGGCCGTGAGTGTTGGAGGCAGAGCCGCTCTCCACCCAGCCCCTGGTGGAGGGGTTGGTTCCTTGCTCTTCAGCGCTCTCTCTGTGCCCATCCATGAGTTCCGGAGCCTCTGCTCCGGCGTAGACCCCCCTCCCCTCCCCCAAGCCGTGACGGTGGCTTTGGTGCCCTGCCTGAGCGTGGGGCCTGAGGAAGGGCCTGGGGCACTCGCTCCCTTGCTGCGTCCCATCCCAGGTGGTCTGAGGTCTGGCCAGAGCGGAGAGAGGGTTCCAGACTGTGGGGTCCCAGACACCAGCCTTCTTCCACTGGGTTCTCATTGCGGGGAGCTGGATGCTCTGTTAGAGCACCCCATTTACCCACTGCTGCCCTTGGCTTTTCCAGCACAGATAGACCTTTAGTCCTCTGTGGAGGGTTCCAGATTTGATCCTGGGCCCCGCCTGCCTGAAGAGCTGCCCTGGAAGGACAGGGAGGGGCCCTGCGTGTGATTGCTCAGTGACCACGTGGATTAGTGATGTCTGCGGGGCGTGGGTGAAGGAGGGGGACCCACTCTCCCTGGATAGATGAGTGATGTCTGCCGGGGTGTGGGCGATGGAGGGGGACTTACTCTCCTTGGATAGATTAGTGATGTCTGCCGGGGCATGGGTCAAGGAGGGGGACCCACTCTCCTTGGATGGATTAGTGATGTCTGCCCGGGCATGGGTGATGGAGGGGGACCCACTCTCCTTGGATAGATTAGTGATGTCTGCCGGGGCATGGGTGATGGAGGGGTACCCACTCTCCTTGGATAGATTAGTGATGTCTGCCCGGGCATGGGTGATGGAGGGGGACCCACTCTCCTTGGATAGATTAGTGATGTCTGCCGGGGTGTGGGCAATGGAGGGGGACCCACTCTCCTTGGATAGATGAGTGACGTCTGCTGGGATGTGGGTGAAGGAGGGGGACCCACTCTCCTCGGATAGATTAGTGATGTCTGCTGGGGCGTGGGCGATGGAGGGGGACTTACTCTCCTTGGATAGATTAGTGCGTGGGCGATGGAGCGGAACCCTCTGCTTACCTGCCTTTCCTGGAGCAAGCATCTGCGGTCAGTCTCCGAACTGCCCGGGGGTGCCCAGCCGCACCCAGCCGCGTGACTGCTCCCCTTCTCGGAGCACCTGCCTCCTGCTTCCCCCTTTTTGGGCTTCTCCAGGGTGGCTCATGCACCCCCCCCCCACCCCATTACCTCCCCAGCCTGGTGCTCCCAGCTCTAAGCTGGAATTGGCCCTAGGGGCTTTCCACGCCCTGGCCTGGCAGGGGGGGCTCGGCTCAGTGGAACCACCAGGGAGCTGCAGCTACCCTCCCCCCCACCCTGGACCTGGGACTCCTTTTCTCTGGGTCCAGGACCCTTTTTCGGAGTCCAGGACCCTGAATCTGACCTGGATCGGGACCCCATCTCTGAATCCGAGATGCCTTCTCCCTGGGTCCCGGACTCATCTACTAAATAGAGGGTGTCGTAGTCGGATTGACGGAGCGCCACGGGCCGGGCTGGCACGAGTCCCAAGTACTAAGCTGTCTGGAGAGAGGAAAGCGCCTCGCCCAGCGGAGGGGCACCTCCCTATTCTCTGACTGTTGGTGTTAGCCGCCCCCTCCAGAGGAGGAAGACGAATGCACTTAGCTTCCCCTTTCCTCTCCGATCCCTGCTTGATTTCCCGGCTCGAGGACGCAGTTGGCGGTGCTGGTACGTGGAGGCAGGATTTGGGGTGAAGCCCCCCGAGCGAGCCTCCTGGGTGAGCGGTGGCCCGTCCCGAGCCACTCTGGCCTTCGCTCAGCGGCGGAGGCCTCTCCAGGGACCCGGGGAGGCGGGGAAGCTCGGCTCAGTCTCTCGTGGTTAGTGTTTTAGCGTCCGGATGATGAAATCCCCCATGGGCCAGAACTTTCTGGGCTTAGCCTGGGCCTGGGAGGGGCGGCTCTGACGTCCCCGAGCACCAGCGACATGGCGTGTGGGAACAGACCACGTCTCCCTGTGGCGGCTGGGTTACGTGATTCTTCCCAATGACCGTGGAGCCACGAGTGGCGTCCCTCGGGGAGGATGGGCCTCCGGGTGTTGGCCGGGCCGTGCCACCTCAAAGGTGCCAGGGCACGGTCCCTCCCACCGGGCCTCCAGGGGCCCCAGACATCCGCGTCCCCACAATCCAGCATCTGCCTCCATCCGGCCTTCTCTGCCATGTGTGTCTCCCGGCAGCCTCCGACCACTGGGGCTTGCCTCTGGGGCCCCGCGCTCTGGGCTCTGCAGCTGGTGGGGCGCGCAGTCCTCCCTACCCCGAGCCGCTCCGCTGCACTCTCACTTCCCTCGGCCGCCCCCTTCTCTCGAAAATAATACCCGGGTGGGTGGCATCTTGCAGGCCCAGCCTGGGAGCCCGGTTTGAACCGTCTCTTCCCATGGGGGGTGGGCAAAGGGGTGGGCTGGCCTCCGGGGTGCCCTCGTGCCTGGCTCCGCACGGGGCCTGGCGGCCCTTGGCCTGAGGGCAGTGGGGTGAGGGAGGAGTGAGCGAGCGCAGGATGGTGGGGACCCCGGAGCTTCCCGGGCGCCCATCCGCCCAGCTGTCTCACTCGGTGGAGGCCGTCTCTGCCCCCCGCTGTGCGGTGGTGACTGTCAGGGACGGGGGCTCCACCAGGAAGCCGCCTGTAGTGGACCCCGAGCCTCGGGCTTGCTTGCGGGAATGACCTGTGCGGACAGAGCCGTTCGCCATCGTGTGACGGTGATGGTGAAACTGTGTCCCCAAGGCCCAGCGGTCGGGCATCGCTGGAGTGTGCGGCCCCGACCCGGGGAGAGTCCCAGACGCCCGGCGTGGGGGGCCATGCTGCCCACGAGGAAACGCCAGGGCCCAGAGCTGTGCGCTATTCCTAGCAGTCCGTTTTGTTACAACAAAAAATACAGACTCAAGAGTGTGGACGGCAAAAAGGCCTCACGGGGTGAGTGGTGCTTTAGGGCTGGGGCTCATGTGGGCTTTTATTTTATTCCGGAATTTCCCCCTTATCCAGAAGAGGCCGTTCCTATTTTGGGAGAAAAGACGAAGAGGCGAGTTTTGCCCCTGGAGTGCCAATCAGACAGAACCCACAGGCAGCTGGCCCGGGTGGGGGGGGCCTCAGTTTCCCCACTTGGTGAGGTGGTTGGTGCTGGTTATCCCAGCCCGGAGAGGTTCCAGGCTCCTGGGTGCCGCGGGCAGGTGAGCCTCCACGTCCGCTGTCCGCCCTCGCCGGGCACCCTGAGCAGGTGGGGCCGCAGCTGGAGCTGGGCTGCCTGCAGCTGAAAGGGCAGCTCGGGCTCAGCTTTCCCGTGTGGGGACAGCTGGGGGCGTGCCCACCCCTGCCCCCCAGGCCCCCCCTGCAGCCTCCCTCCCCTGCTGGGCTCCCGGCCGACTGGGGGCGGAGGATGTCTGCAGCTGCGCACATTCCTGACCCCAGTTCAGGGGAGCGAGCCCAGCTGCTCCTGACAGACAACGGGGCCCCCGCTCCCGGCTCCCTGTGCCCCCTCGGTGCTCTGCCCTGGGGCCGGGGCTGGCGTGGCTGGAAGTTCCAGGAAGTGCAGCTTCTCCGGCGGAGAAGAGACGGGAAGGCTGCGTCCTCAGAAACACGCTGTGCCGGCCCTTAATGCGTTCCCAGGACGCGCTTCTCCCAAGGCCAGCCCAGAGCTTTTAAAGGAATCCTGAACGTCGTGCCTGATCACTGGAGACACGGAAAGAAGAGACAATTTAGGACAGTTCCCGGACTCCCGCCCCGAGCAGGCTAGTGTCTCGGTGACTTTGAGGCCCCTGGGCCCCCAGTCTCCATCGGAGGCTGGTTTTGCTGGTCCGGAGACAGACGGAGACCCTTCTGGGGGGCTGGGGGCAGGGACGGACCGTTTGGGGCTTAACATTCGTCAGGTGACCCGGGGCGCGGGCGAGGGGGTGGCGAGCCATCCAGTTTTTCTTTATCGTGGTGAAATAAAGAGCTAGAAATTTACGGTCTCAGGCGTTTTTAAGGGCACCGTTGGGCACGCGGTGGCGCAGCCGTCCCCTGCGTCCGACTCCAGAACTCGTTCATCTTGCAAAACTGAAAGTGCACGCCCGCTCGGCGAGCCCCCGGCGCCCCTCCCTCCGGCGCCCACCACTTTCTGTTTCTGTGGACTTGACTCTTCCGCGGCCTTGTGGGAGCCGGTCCCGCGACGCCTCGTCCTCTTGGGTCTGGCTGTTTCCGCTCGGCCTGGCATCCTGCAAGCCCATCCACCTCGTGGCAGGTGTCAGGGTTTCCTTCCTTTTTAAGGCTGAGTAACGGTCCACGGTGTGGCCGGACCGCATTTGGTTTGTCTACGTCCGTTGATGGGCGGGCTGCTTCCAGCTCTCGCTGCGGTGAACGCGGCTGTGCGCGCGTCTCTCTGAGCCGCTTTCGCTGCTTTGGGTAAATAGCAGAGGTGAAATTGCTGCGTCCTGTGGTAATTCTCTCGTTAGTATTTCCAGGAGCTGCCGCACCGCTTTGCACAGGAGTTCTTGCCCACGCGTGTGTCCCGTGTGGTCAGTAGTCGCCCTCTTAGCGGGGAGGGGGAGAGGGAATCTCATTCAAACCCGTGTCGAAGCTGCAGGACGCTCCCTCCTCCTCTCCCGAGGGCTGCCTCCCCGAGCCCCAGGGACTGCAGTCAGGCTCACCAAATGGGGAAACCAAGGCTCTGAGGGGGCAGAGACTCGTCCACGGTCCCCAGCAAGCTGTGAGCCAAATGGAGGTGTGTGTCCGGTGTCTTTCCACCCTCACTGGCACCAGGGTGGCCACGATGGGGCAGGGGACACGAGGTCCTGATTCGGGAGACTTCCCGTGTGCATTTTCCCTGGATGGAGATCAGTGGCTGCAGTTCTCGCCTGAGGTCATGGCCGGCCCCTCGGAGCCCGTGGGGAGTCCAGGGGGAGCCTGTGGGTAGGCAGCAGTCAATGTGGGAACAGAAGTCAGGAGAGAAGTGACTTCAGAAGGCACAGCTGAGATTTCACATGTAAGGGGCGTCCCTCGCTCGAGGGCTGCGGAGTCGGGGGGGCGCCCAGTGTTGGCACCAGGAATCGGACCCTCTTCCTGGCTGCTTCATGGAGGGGTGGCTCCCTGGGGGGTCCCTAGTGCCTGGGGATGACACGTGGACATATGGGGCGTGGATGAGTATTCGATGGAGTGGAGCCCTTGAAGAGACCGGGGCTCCCGACAGGTTGAGGCCCCACGGACGGTTCAGAGAAGTGGGGCCTCCGCGCCCCCACCCCCCGCCCTGGGGCTGGCGGAGCTTCCTGGGCTCTTGAGCATTGCCCTCCGCTCTTCTCGCCGAGCTCGGCTGGCATTTACAGCGCACAGACGGCATCTCGTGGAAATGAAGGGTGTTTACACACAAGAATCGTGTGTCCAGGTGTTATCTGGGCCGTCTCATCCTCCAGCTGCTTGGACTTCAGAGTCCGTGTCCCCGAGTCCTCGTCCACCTGCAGACGTGCTCGTGCTGAGTGCTACTCATCACGCTGCAGACGTGCTCGGCTCGCACACGCACACGCACGCGCACACGCCCCCCCCCCCCCCCCGCAGAGCACGTCCCGCTCACGGAAGCTGTGCGGTAAACGGGGTGGGGGGGCGGTTAGCTCTCTGCTGCCGTTCCCGCCCTGGGGACGAGTCCCCCACTCCCTGCGGCGCTCTGGGGTCCCGCCAGCCTCGCTGAGCACCTGCCGCGTGCTGCTTCTGCTCCGGGCACCCGGGGTCCTGCCGAGCCTCTGGGGAGAGGAGGTTCTTGCAAGCCTGGCAGAGCGAGAGGCAGCCCTGAAAAGGCCTCTCCCCGGTTTGGGTGCTGTGTGGACCCTGCCCCTGGTGGGGCCTCGCTGGCTGGCTGGGTGGCCCCCTCCGGCCCCCACGGCGACAGAGCTGACTCGGCAGCCTCGACCATGCGTGTGGGGTCAGACAGACGGATGGACGGATGGATGGATGTCAGTTGTGTGTGTGTCCAGGGGGGAGTGGCCGTCCCCGGGGCTCCCAGCTCCTCTCAGGAACCCCCGGGAGCTGTGGGGTGACAACCGAGCTGGACGCTTGACCCTTCTTGTAATGACGTGCGTCTGCCAGAGGAGGTACTCCCCACGAGTGTCCGCGTGCCACTTTGAGGGATGCTCTCGGTTGCACTGGTGGCATGGCAGAGGACGAGGCCTTATGTCCCTTGGCGTCCCTAAGGTGAGGGGACCTCGGAGGGCCATCCGTGGGGCACAGGGTTGCCGCACGTGGGAGGTTGCTCGCAGGAGCAGGTGGTGCTGGGCAAGGGGGGGGTTCTCACAGAGCCTGGGGGGATGGACACCGAGGGTGGGGAACCACAGGCCTGCTTTGGTCCCCTGATTGTGGGGTCCTCGAACTGGGTACCCTCCTGTAGCAATGTGGAGGCAGCCACTGGATGGGGGTCTGGAGGCCTTAGACGTGCCCTCGCCCTGGGGCTCGGCCCCGGGGGCAGGGTCCCTGGAGGGTGTGTGTGGGGGGCTCCAATCTGACCCCCACACCGCGGTTTAGGGGTGTGTGCAGCTGGGCCAGGTACCATGATGTTGAGGGAGGAGGCACGTCCCACCGGAGCCCTGAGTCAAAGCGGGGGGCCCGGGTGCCAGGTGTGGGACGCAGGTGGGGCACCTGAGGGAGACAGAACTCTTGCCTTAGTTTCTCATCAAAACCCATGCCGTCCCTCCATCCCTCCATGCGTCCGTCCATCCCTCCCTCCATCCCGCAGACCTTCCCTGAGGGCCTGGGGGGGGCCACGCCTGTCATGGGGAGGTCATGGGGCGGTTCAGGGCATGAGGGCTGCCATGGCCCGGCGAGCGACCCAGGGCTGCCGTGGTAAGTGACCCCCACTGGGGGTCCGCAAGCACACTGCCAACTTCGGAGCCCAGAGCTCCGAGATCAAGGTGTTATCTGGGCCGTGCTCGCTCCCAAGGCCCTGGGGAGGGTCCTCCCCGCCTCTCCCCGCTCCTGGTGGCCCAGGTGGCCCTGGCTTGGGACAGCGTCCCTCCCATCCCTACTCTGTCCTCACACCCTGCGTCTCTTGTAAGGACACTTGGCTTTGGTTTTAGGGCCACCCCAGCCCAGGATGTTCTCAGCCTGAGATCCTTAATGACATCCGCTTAGAGCCTTTTTCCAAATCAGATCACATTCGCAGATCCTAGAGGGGAGGACGTGGACATGTCTCTTTGGGGGTCATCTTTCCATCCCCCTACACTTGTAGATAACTTCTTCAAGCCTCAGTCTCCTCATCTGTAAAATGGGGATCACGCCCGTGCTCCACTGATCACGTGTGTCTCAGCAGAGCCGGTCAGCTTAAGGCCCGCGTGAGCCCCCTGGTGCGGGGCACATGGCTCGCCCCTGGTGGTGGCTGCCGTGGGCATCGCCCCATTTGACAGG
>CM052813.1:78380574-78414555 GCA_028533885.1 Nasua narica | reverse complement strand
AGCCTGCCCCGAGCAGGGGGCTGGGATTTGAAGCCCTCAGACGCCAGCTCCGGGAAGGTGGTTGGCTGCCCAGGGAAATCCTAGAAAAGCAATTTCCTGTTGGCTTTGTAGAAAACCTTTGGTTTGACCCTGACCTTGAAGTCTGATAACGCAGGCCGCGCTTTATCCCTCCGGCTCACACTGCCCATTAGGCCGAGGGGCCGGTCTTTTGAGGATTGCTGGGAACAATTTCCATCCAGGTAGCCGACGGAAATCCCAGATTCTCGTCTTGGACAGCTGTGGTTTCTACAGGGGCCCCTGCTGCACCCCTGTCCGTGGCCTCGACCCTGGGACCCCAGGGCAGGGCCTGGCATATAGTAGGTGCCTATTAAATGTCTGGTGACCGGATTCAATGGGCATCAGCTGCCTACCTCCTCTGCTCGGACATCCAAGCTGGTACTTTCCCAGGATTGGCGAGTTTCCCCCAAGCATCGGCGAGGAAGTACCTTCAGGCCAGGGCAGGGGTATCGTCCGCAGCTGTCACTGGCTTGGCCCAACCCGGCCTCGCTCGCCGTCCGCAGGCCTCCTCCGGCTGGAGAGCTCGACTCCCTCACCGGCCGGAGCCCACTGCCCACAGCGCAGGGGCTGCGGACGGACAGACTGACCGACCAGAGCCCGGTGCGCTGGGTTTCGGGGCCTTAGTTCATGCTGGCGCTTACTGGGAGCCTGAGGTCCCCAAAGCCAGGCGTGTGCAGGAGTCAGGCCTGACAGAAGCCAGGAGCGAAGCCCCCCGCCCCGGGGCTGGAGCGGACCCCCTGGGTTGGGCCGGACCCTCCCCTGGCCACCTGCGGGGGCGGGCGGTCCTCGCAGGGGATACGTGACTGCTCGGGAACCGCGCTGAGACGCGAGGCAGACAGCAAGCCTGCAGGGCCCAGCGACGTGCCCGGCGTGGGCCGTGCGGCTGCTCCTTGCTGGACGGAGTGAAAATGCCACCTGGCGATGTCCCAGCGCATCTGAGTGTGAGACACTTAAAACTCCGGGCGCCTCTGCCACACGGGGACGCGAGAGACACTGCGGCCTTGCTTCCTTTCGGTCTCTTCGTTGGGTGACACGGCCTCGCGGCTGTGGGCCGGGCTGCCCGCCGGCGGGTGGTGGGTGCAGGGCCGCCGTGCTGGACGCGGCCTGCCCTTGACCTGGGCCGAGGCTGGCCTGGTCGCCCTCGGCCCGGTGCACGGGGGCTCGCGGGTGTCTCCGACGTGTGCTGGAGAACGTGGACGTGCCGACCCCAGCTTCCCCCTGCCTGCTCGTCTCCGGAAGAGACGCTTCGGGAAGTGAGGGCCTCCCCCAAGCAGGGACATCGGCTCAGGGGGTCCCCGCATGCCTCTGAAGCCTTCATGGGTCCCGGCGACTTGGGGGAAAGCAGGGCCGTTCTGGAGCGTCACCCTGGGGACATCGGAGCGCGCTTCGTAGACTTGCCCTCCTTCCGTCAGTCAGGAGATACTTGGCCCCCTGCTGTCCCCGGTATTTGGGACCCGGAGGGGTGGGGGGAGAAGACGGTCTCCCTTTCTGTCCACGCAGCGTCTGGCTAGCCTGTCACCTCCGCCACCTGTTGGTTCCCCCCCAGGGCCTCAGGTTGGAAAGACGCGGTCCAGCATACCGCGTCTGTTAAATAATAACGCAGCCATTTGAAAAGGTTTTTGGATCGAGCGTGGCATAAATAAAACAAGAAGTTAATTCATATTCCCGTGTCTTATTGATCGAAGGCGTGTCAGCTGCCTGTCAGAGCGCGTGATCAGGGGCGTGGCCCAGGCCGTCAGGGTCCCTCCAGCGGGGACGGCCTGCGGCTTGTCACGGGGAGTGCAGCTCTGGGCCGCTTGTCGGGACGTCTTCGGAGCACCCCGCGGAGTCCGTGGAGATCTGAGGACGGAGCCCCCCCCCCCGCAGTGCTGTCGTGGGGGTGGCTGGGAAGCAGGCACACCCCATCTGCCCAGCTCCTGCGGGGGCTGTGGCGTCTGTGGGTCTGTCTTGAGTGGGGGGCACGGGCACTCCCCGTGGCTCGTGGGGTCGGCGGTGAGCAGCGAGCCTCAGACGCAGGGACTCCTGGAGACCCTTGGCCCGGCCTCCATCTCTCCCCCACCACCCCTGCCTCTGGGCAGCAGCGTTGAGGGGTGAAGCTGGTGGTGAGAAGCCAGCAGGGGTGTGGGCGAAGGGCCCAGGCCCTCCCGGGGTGCGGGCACTCCCCAGCTCTCCCGCTGACCGAGGCCTGGAGGGAGGTTGGCCCCGAGTGCCCGTCCCCTGCCTCCACTGTCCCAGGGCGCGACGTCACAGGGAAGCTCTGGGAACAGGGACTTCGGGATGTCCCGAGGGAGATGGCCCCAGATCAGCTCGCACTTCCTAAAGCAGTTACCTCGAGGGAGGAGCCCAGCATCCTGGAATTTGGGGAAGGGCTTTCTTTCCGCATCTTGCATCTGGAGAGACCAGGCGTGGAGGGGACAGGTGGGTGTGGGCCTGGAGCGGGGGTCTCTGCCCATCAGACACGCCCGCCCCGCCCCAGGTGGAGCTGGGACCCCAGGACTGGGAGGCCCTGGGATGCCCACCGGGGGCCGGGGAGTGACTTTTCCTGTCAGTGGCAGTTTATAGGCATCAGGGGAAGGTCGGGGTCACCCTGGGATCCCAGCCTGGGGCTTTCCCTGTGGGGCCCCCCCTCAGCTGGGCGTTGCCGTGGGGCGCAGCAGGCCCCCGGCCTCCTGACCCAGCTGGCGAGGCGGCCACGAGACTTCCCCTGGGACGGGCCCCGTAAGAGGAGGTGAGCAGGCACCCCAAGAGGTCCCCCTCCTCGTTGGTTCTCCGAGCCTCACCCGGTCTGTCTGCAATGGGGCAGCCACGGTCCACGCCTCCCGGGGCCACGGCAGGCGTTGGGTGGGTTCGTAGGCCAGACCACCCCCGGCCGTGCAGGTGTACCCGGCCCCTGTTACCCCGTTATCTGCGTTGGTGCTTCGTTCAGACTGCACGTCCCCAGCGGGAGCCTGCTGGGCCTCATTTTCCCCTTTGGCACCTGCCTCTCAGTGCTGGAGTGCCCGAGCAGCCCCTGAGGGGACAGAGTGGAGCCCTGGCCCTGGGCGCGGGTGCCGGATGTCGGGTGGGTGTGAGTTCTGGGGGCCGGGTGTCCGCGGGCGGCCACGGGAGAGGGCACGGAGGTCTGAAGGCTGCCCGGCCTGGACACCAGGCCTTCCGGGTCCCTGCCACGTCTCCACGTGGGGCAGGCAGTGTCTCCCCGATCGTAAGTCGGTTTCGGTGCCACCAAAGAGGAGTGGCCGTGTGGGGCCAGGAAGCCCACCCCCGAGGGTGCTCTGAGGCCTCGTGGCGCAGACGTGGGGTCTCGGCTCTCAGGGCTGGCTCTGCCTGTCACGTGCGGGATCCCCACTCGGGGGCGGGCCTTTTGGGGGCGAACGACAGATGACAGCAGGCAGCGGTCCCTGCGGGGCTGGCGGGGCGGCCGGGCACGGAGCCCGTGTGTTCTCGCTAATCTGATCTCGGCCCGATGAGTGGGCAGGACAGAGAGGGTCAGGAGCCCGCTGCACGAGGGGGCCCGCCTCTTGATGCCGTGGCCAGGCCCCCCCACCGTGGGCTGGGGCTGGGGGAGCAGCGGTGGTGCCCTGAACAAACACAGCGGGGGCCTACTCCGCTCTGGGCCGCTTGTCGCTTGTCAGAGGGCCAATTTCTGGGGACAGACCCTTATTGTGGCCACTTAGCTGGACTTCTGGGGCTGAGCGTTCGTCTCCAGATGCTGGCGAAGCCGTGGCTGCCTCTCAGAGAGGGCCTGGCAGGCCGAGCAGGGAGAAGGAGGCCACTCGCCCCTGGCGCTGCAGGGACGCGGCCTGCGGCCGGGCCTTCTCTGGCCACAGAGCAAGGATGGGCAGCTTCTGGCCTGGCACCGGCCACTGTCTGGACCGCCCCTCCTCGCCTGCCGTCACTCAGCGTGTGCTGGGATGTGCCCACGGTGTCCCCTCCCATCTGGGCCTTGGGAGTCTCGCTCCCAGAGCCTGAAGCCGTCCGTGCCGTGACGGGCCGGGCCTCGGCCCGTGTCCTCCTGAGCCCATGGGTGGTGGGGAGGGAGAGGCTGGCGGCCAAGGGAGCGGCCGCGAGCTGCAGAAACAGCAGGCCTGCTGCCCCAGCTGAGTGGAAGGAGAAAGGGGCCGGGGGTCGGGACATGGGGCCAGCCCTTCCTCGCTCTGCCCCTCTCCGTGCCCGGGCCCTCCCCTGACTGTACGACGGTGCGGTGGGGGAGGGACCGGGTGTCTCGTCCTTCGGGGCAGGCCGCCTGTGAGAGGGACACGGGTGCCGAGCGCAGCAGATAGGAGGGCCCCGGGCGCAGGGACACCCGTCCTCTTGAAGGACCTTCGCTGCGCCAGATGTGGGTTCCAACCCAGGCTCTGCCTCTTTCTGCTGGAGAGCCTCAGTTTTCTCTCCTGAGAAGTGGGGTGAATGATGGGAGGGTGGGGAAAGGCACCTGTGGCAGAGAGCAGTCGAGCCGGCCGGGCGCAGGGGATGCTCTCCGGGAAGGAGGCCGCCTCCTCTCGGCTCGCCGTGGGGCCCGGTTCTGCCGCGTCCCTCTCCCCGGGGCCTGAACCTTTGTGTGCCTCAGTTTTCCCGGGGCCAGTCTTTTATGGGCTGCATGGGGCCGGGGCCCCGGAAGGTTGGGGCCCACACAGCTGCCGCGGGGAGGGGCCAGGCAGACAGACGCTGTGCCCGCGGGGCAAGGGGCGCCCGCCCCGCACCCTGAGCCCTGAAAGGAAGCCTGGCCTCGCCGGCTGTGATTATGGTTAGGAGCCATGTAATTAACTCTAAAAATGGGAGGCCGAGGAGGACACGACGTGGATGCTTAGTGGAAGCTGGAGCCGGGCCGGGGCTGCCGGGCGGGGGGCGGGTCTGAGACCGGTCCCCGGGGGATGTGGGCTGGGGCGGCCTGTGGCTGGCCCACAGCCTGGGGGGCTTAAAGCCGAGGAAGTGTATCCTCAGGGTTCTGGAGGCTGGACGCCCGGTCGGGGTGGGGGCCGGGCTCTCTCTCGGGGCCCCTCCCCAGTCCCGGCGGTTTGCCGGCCCTCGCTGGCCTTCCTCGGTGCACGGAGCACCCCTGGATCTCTGCCCCCACCAGCACATGGCCCTCTTGTGATCTCGTCTCTTTCTTTACCTCTCTTTTTTTAAATTTTTGTTTTGTTGCAGTAAAATGAGAATACACAAGATTTACCTTTTTGGTGGGGGGCGGAGGGAGAAGAGAGGGAAAATGCCAAGCAGATTCCCCGCTGAGTGGGGAGCCTGACGTGGGGCTCGATCCCCCGACCCCGAGATCATGACCTGAGCCGGTGTCAGGAGTCGGACGCCTAAGCGGCAGCGCCACCCAGAGCCCCCAGATTTACCAGTTTAAGCATCCTTAGTATGAGTATAATTCGGTAGCGTTAGGCGTCTTCACGGTGTTGGGTCACGATCACCGCCGTCTCTTCTAGGACTTGTCCCAAACTGACGCCGTTCCCAGGAGACGTGCCCGGCCACCCTATCGGCACCACCGTGCTGCCCGTCTCTGTGATCTTGGCCTCGTGTGCGTGGGCTCCTACCGTGTCCTTTGCATCCGTACGATCTAGAAGCTTCAGGTCCCGGAGGACAAGACAGGAGCGTCTGAGGCCCCAACCGGCAGCTGTAGCGATTGACTGAAATTAAAGTTGACAATGGGGTGTTTCGGTCGGACTAGCCTCGTCTCCAGTGCTCGGTGGGCACGTGGGTCTCGTGGCTCCCCTGCTGGACAGCAGGTGCACAGAGCGCGTCCATCCTTCCAGAAAGTTCCGTGAGGGCCTGTGGCTGCCAGCTCACGGACGTGAGAGAGACTTGACAAGAAGCGTCGTTGGACCTGGGGCCGGAATGTTCTGTGCTGTGGGGACATCGTGGTTGTCCTTTGTTGAGGAAACGTGAGCGAGTAACCGTCTGTAGACGAGGCCGGGTGGGGCCCACGCTGATTTGCCGACGTGGGCGCTCTGATTGTGGAAAGAGGGTCCTTGTTCTCAGGAGCCCGGATGTTTTGGGGGAGACGGGGGGTCGCCTCCGCGGTGTGCCCTCCTCGTTCAGAAAACACCGTATGTGCACAAAGCCAGGGAGTCCGTGCCGGCCGTGACCGGGACCAGCCGCGGCGGCCGGGGCGGGAGGAGCGGCCCAGCCCAGCTCCGGGGTGGGGGATGGGCAGGGCCCGCGGGGGGCGTAGGGGGTGGGGGTGAGATGCCGCTCGGTTACGCCGGGCCGGCCGTAGCTTCTGACGTCGGCCTGCCCTGCGTCTCCGTCTGTCCCCGCGTCTGCGTTTCCGGCGGGCGGCGCGCGCTCCCGTTTTGCTGTCCGGCCCTTGGCCCTTGGCCCTTGTCCAGGACAAGCACTCTGGAGTTCCGGGACCCGCGCCTCGCATGCCGCTGTCTTTGCCTCGGGGACGCCCTTGCCAGCTGGACTGGTGGGCCGTCGGCTCCCACGCCCCAGCGCTCACCGTGCCCTCAGGGTGCACAACCCGCTGAGACCTGTGCGGTCGGAAAGCCTCCGGAGCCGGAGCCGCTGGCCCTGGTCCTGCCAGTGGGAATAAACGGACGGGATTCGAACCTGGGCCGGGCCCCTCCAAGTCCTGCTCTCCGGGCCGCCTGGCCTGCCGCCCCCGTGCCCTCTTCACCAGCTCTTTCTCCACAGAGGCTGCAGCCAGCGATCCCGTTCAGCCCTCAGCCCCAGACCTCCCGCCCCAGCTGCTTCACCAAGCGCAGTGCTCGTGGGAGCTCGGACGTGGGGTTCCCGGGGGAGGGGACGCCCCGGCTGTGGCTGTGGGAACTCTGGCCCCGGTGTGTCCCCTCGCCTCCCATGGAGACGGGTGTGTGCCGTTCGCGGGGTCCACCGCAGACGGGCCGGCTTCCACGGGGGCGGGTCTGTGCCGGGGAAGGCGGTGAGTGTGTGCTGTGTGCACGCGTGTGTGTGCTGTTTTTGCGGACTCGAGACCAGCATATCTCCAGTCCCGACCGTCCCCGCTGGATCCTCTGGGCGGGGGTGCGCGACAAAGGGTCATGAGTGGCCAAGGTGAGCCGGGGCGCCGGGGGCGTCCAGACCTGCGGGCCGGCGGGGGCGAGGCTGCCCAGGGCGGGAGTGCGCAGAGGGCACGCAGGGGGCAGCCGGAGTTCGCCGCGGGGAGGGCCACTCTTCTTATAGACCCTCCGGGCTCAGCGTTCTTCTTTTCTCTTCTCCAGTTCCTGTGCTTGAAGAACATCCGCACGTTCCTTAAAGTCTGCCACGATAAATTTGGGCTGAGAAACAGCGAGCTGTTTGACCCCTTTGACCTCTTCGATGTCCGGGACTTCGGGAAGGTGAGTACTCTCTTCCCCGGTGTCCCGGCCGAGCGCCGGCTCAGTGCAGGGGGGCCGGGCGGGACAGGCCTGGCCCCTCCAACACGGCCGTGCCCCACGCCGGCAGGCGGGACGCGTCACAGACAGGAGGGCGCGTGGGGGCCCTCGGCCTCGAGCGACACCCAGGGTGACGTCGGCATTGGGCATCCAGGAGGGCAGAGGGAGAGCCGGGTGTGGATGCGGGCGGAGGTGGGGCCCTTGCTGCCCGGAATCTCCAGTTCTCGACGGGGAGCCGGGCTCTTGTCGGGGGCTTCGATGGGACAGGTGTGCGTGTTTATTGGGGTGCGCGTGAAAGGGGCCATGGCGGTTACACCGGAAGCAAGCAGAGCGGTCTCTGGCTCCAGGCGTGTGTTGGGCGAGTGAGGGGGGCCGATTCCGGAAGCCCCCGGTTCCCCAGAGGTGATCCCCTGGGTCAGAAGTTTCCCCGTGTTCTCAGCAGAAGCCCTGCTGGGTGTGGCCAAGGGACCCCAGGCGGGGCAGCTGCAAAGTCTGCGGGCTGGCGGAGGGGCGTGGGGTGGGTTTTCAGCTCATTTGTGGTGAGCTTGCCTTCACAGCGACATGAGATGTCACGAGTGGTCCCAGGTCACTCCTTGGCTGTGGCTGGGATGGGGACCGTGATATCTTCTGACGCGTGGAGGCTGGGGGCTGGAGGGAAAGCTGGTCCTGTGCTTCCTGTGATCTGGGGGGGGGTTCCCTGGTCTCCGTGCGCTTTCCCCGCACCGCGGCCCCCGCACCGCAGGCTGCTGGCACAGGTTCGGCCAGACCGCCGCTTCCCGGACTGCCCGAGGAGCCCGTTTCCACCTGCTGATGGGAAACATCAGAAGATATTTATTGCTTAATTTATCTGAGAAGCATTATCGGGGACCGGGTGTTTGAGGAAATGTGCTATGAATGCATGATTTATGAAACGCAGGGGGACTTCAGTGTTTGCCGTTGCAAGGGCTGAGAAGTCTGTTCCGAGAGGAGCCTTTCCTTGAGGCGCTAGGATTACCGTCAGTAGCCAGGACTTTTCCATAAGCCACCTGGCCTGATGGTCCTCGCCCTGTATTCTGGAATTCCCTAGACAGGAGATTCAGGGGCACCCCCCCACCCCTGGCTGTAAGAGTCCATTCCTGTGCGATCGCCCCTTCTGAGCGGTTTCTGTTCCTCCTGGAAGGGCTCACTCGAGCCCCTGTTGCTGCGGTGCCCCTGCCTGGGGCTCCCGGCCGTCTGCCTCCCTGTGCCCGGGGGCACGTGTGCCGGGCCGGAGCACCGCGGTCGGGATGGGGTCTTGCTGGTGTCCTGTCTCCTTAGTGGGCTTCTCACGTCCCTGGGGTTGCTTCCAAAGGGATTGGAGCCACTGTCCCGTTCTTCCTCCTCCTCGTGCACGGCAGTGCTCTGGGCAGGGAACACACGCACACGCGTATACGTGCTCACACACAAGAACCATGTGGAGGACGAGGCAGGTTACGCTCTGGCCAAGTTCGTTTCTTGGCCGGTGGTTAAAGTGCAGGCCCAGTCTATAATTGCATTTTGGTTTTGATTTGCTACAGCCGAATGCGACGACGTAGGACAGATGTCCGAAAATGTAGATCAAACTCTCATGATATGACCCACTGACCGTGCGGCCACGCGGCTTGCGGGGGGTGGCGCCCCTCGTGCTCCTCACGGGTTCCAGGGAGGCCGCTTGGCTCCTGGGCGGCGTCCCAGCTGCAGGCAGAGGGTCTGTGTGGAGGCCGCGGCTGGAGCTCGCCTCCGGTCCGCCCGCATCGTGCAGTGACGGACATCGGCGATGCCTCGCCACGCCGTGGCTCTGTG
This sequence comes from Nasua narica, assembly GCA_028533885.1. NCBI lineage: Eukaryota > Metazoa > Chordata > Mammalia > Carnivora > Procyonidae > Nasua > Nasua narica. Next base: position 78,405,364 of record CM052813.1, on the reverse strand, counting down.
GTAGAGACCAGGAGTGGGCAGTTCATTTGGACCAGGGGTCGCGGTGGGGCGTTGCCGGGAACGGAGGTGCTGTGATGCCTCGGGCCCGGGCGTCGAACTGGGTGCACCGAGGCCCCTCGGCTCCGGGCAGGGCAGGGCTCGGGAGAGCTCCCCACCACGCCTCCGCTCTCCGCATTGTGACCCTCGAGTCAGACTCCTTGCCATTCTGGCTCTGCTCTCTGGCCAGGTGACTTGGCCGGTGACCTCTGGTGCCTCTGACCTCTGTTTGCCCGGCTGCGGGAGGCGGCGAGGCATCCGGCCCTCAGTACGCGCTCCTGACATGCCACGCGTTTGTCGCTGTCCCCCGCCCCGGGTTCGGCTGAAACGGAGCTGGGCTCTCGTAGACCTGTGGCCTCTGATTTTTTCCTCTATTCTTTTTCTCATAAGGTAAGTCTGCACTTTTGGAAGACAGCCAGAGGGCTGAGCACACGGACTGCGGCCCCTCGCGGGCTAGGCTTGAGCCCACAAGCTGCCGTCCCCGAGTGGCTGACTCAGTTTCTCCAAATCCTACTTGTAAAATGGTGGTGAGAATACCACCTCTGAGGTCTGCTGAGCAGGAAGCAGATTTGTTGCTGGAGTGCTTAGCCCCTGGCACACGTCCTAGGAAGCTCGCCCTTGTTCTCCCTCGTCCTTTGGCCTCTTGTTGGCTGCGGGGCAGCCCCGTCCTCCCCGTCCCTCTGGCTAAGCGTCCTTCCCATTGGGCTTGTCCTGCCCCGCATGTGTTTCTCGTCCAGGTAAACCTATGGTCAGCGTTTCCAAGCTGGGGACCGGCAGAGGCTTGGGGCGCGGGGACGTGCTCTCCCCTTGGGGACCCACCGTCCCAGGTCTCTTTACTTGGCTAGTCCCTCCCGATGGCCCGGGATGGCACAATACCAGCAGAGCCCCAGCGCCTGTGGCCTGCTTTGCTTGGTACCGAGACGCACGGGGACGGTCCCCAGCCTGGAGGGCGGCGCTGGGCTGGGCGCAGGGGTGGATGGGGAGGGCCGGCGGCTGGCGGGCTGGTGTGGAGGAGGCCGGGCTTTATTCCGGTGTTATCTTCCGAGAGGGGCCTGGCAGGGAGGCCCCCGTGCTCCGTCTGGGCACAGTGATGGAGTGTAGGTTCTGGGGTGCAGGGCTGGGCCCCGAGGGGGGGTGTTGGTGCAATCATTCCTGGGGGAGAAAAGGCCTTGGTGCGTTCATTCACTCCTCTGCCCAGCCACCCACCCGTTCGCACCCCCAAGCACACATCTACCCGCCCCGCCCCGCCATTAAGCACTTAGTAAATATGCCACGCGTTTGCAAGCACTCGTTATGCTAGAGATAAAAGGGAGAAAATGGCCTCTGCCCTCCAAGGGGAGGCCCAGATTAGCTCCTGTGCCATCAATTGTAGAAGAAAGGAGAGAGAGGAAACCCTAGGACTTTCCCAGAAGCTGCTGGGCTCTGGCCCACCTCTCAGCCATGACACCGGACATTTTCCTCTGTGATCCTCTTCCTTGCGGGGAGGATCCCGCGCCCCAGGAGCACGGCTTGTGTTGTTAAGGGAAAGACTGAGTCCCCCTCCCCGCGGATACTGCTGTGGAGAGCTAGGGCTGATTCCCACGTTCTTCCTGTGTACTTCCAGCCCGGCCCCCGGCCCTTGGGCTTCTCCTTTGGCCTTACCGCTGGGGCAGAGTGGGCAAGCAGGGAAGGTGCAGAGGGAGCTGGTGTTTGGGGGCCCACAAAGCCTCAGAAGGTGTTTACTTAACCCAGGAGGAGGGCCGGGAGGGGCAGGCCGGGTTCTCTGCTTCCTGGTGAGACCATGGGCAGAGGCCTTGGCAGGGCAGCGGGCGGGTGGACCCCTGGAGACCCTCGAGGGCTATGGCAGCCCTGGGTGTGGCTAGCCACCGCAGGAGCGAGCCCCGCTCACCAGGGGAAGCTGGCTCCGGAACCTTCTCTCGTGTGGGTTCTGTTGGAGCAAGGTGGCGGAGTGGCCGGCCGGAGAGAGAGGGGCTTCCTGTCTTGTAGCCCCGGGTGCGGATGCAGACTTGGCAAAGACCTGGGCTCCTTGAATTTTCCTTTCTGCAGAGATGAGATGAAGACAGCGTGGCCCCTCGCGGGGCGTGTGAGGTCTTGGTGAGGACGTGAAGCGCGGGTCCCGGTCCAAGTTCAGTGGTGGTTTCTTCCTCTTTCTGCTCGGGGTCCCCCCAGCAGGCTCCATCCAGCAGGAGCAGGAGAGCCTGGAAAATTGGTTTGGGAAAGTCGTTCCTTATTTGGTGGCTCCCCTGGTATTTTTTTTTTTAAAGATTTTATTTGTTTATCTGACAGATCAGAAGTAGGCAGAGAGACGGACAGAGAGAGGGGAAAACAGGCTCCCTGCCGAGCAGAGAGCCCGATGCGGGGCTCGATCCCAGGACCCTGAGATCATGGCCCGAGCCGAAGGCAGAGGCTTAACCCACTGAGCAACCCAGGCGCCCCTCCCCTGGTATTTCTCACGTTAAAAGGGATTAAGCTTGAGTGGGGTGCACGTGGGGCACGTGGGCCGGCGGGGCTTGCTGGTGGGAAATCCTGCAGCACATGGACCCTTCCTCTTGTCCCTTCGTGCCCTCTGTCGGACGCACAGGGCCCAGCGTGGGGGCAGGTGTGGGAAGGGCCTCGCGGGGGGGCACCGCTTCGGCTGGATCTTCCAGGGATCGCCACAGCCCCAGTTTGCCAGCTGGTTGGAATTTTGGAGAGATCCTGGTGAGACTGCAGAGTTTCTGGGCTTTCTTCTGGTATTTTGGTCTCTGGAGAGGGCTGGGCCCCGTAGGCTGGCTCGCGTGATCTTCCCGTGCACGGCGATGTGGGGTGTCCTCACCCCACCTCACAGAGCAGGGGCCGACCCCAGCCTGCAGGGAGCTGCCCTTCCTGGGCCCCGCTCCCCACTCCTGCCACACTCACCCCCTTTCCTAGGCTCGCCTGCAGGCCGCTCCCTGCCCAGAACATTCTCCTCTGGCTGCAGGGCCACCTTCCTGCCCCCCGTGGGGTCTCTGTTCAGGTCTCACAGTTGAGGGGGGCGGTGCACCCCCTTGCTGCTGGCTCCCTCATGCACAGCCCCGCACACCTCGGTGTGTCTATCGCCGTCCACCTCCTGGCCGCAGGGACCTGGGTTACTGACGTCTCCCAGGGGTCTAGAATCACACTCTGCATGCTGGGGCGACCGCCTGCTTTGGTGCGGATACGTGGATTTTTCAGGAGGAGCCCGGGACGCCTCTAGTCAGGATGGGGGTGGGGGCTCCTTGCAAGGGGCCCTGGAGCCCTCGGTGGGTCAGCCGCCTCGCCAGGACCTGGGGGGCCTGGGCGTCTAGTGGCCTCCCAGCCCTCCCCCCGGGGGGCACCCCATCATTCCCAGTGTGTGCTGCCGCCAGCCCGGGCCACCCTGCCCAACCAGGGACCCGCGGGTGCCCCTGGTCAGCGGGGCTCGCTTTAGCCTCCATTTGGGCAGAACGGACGACCCTTGAGGAAGGTCTGCACCCCCCCCCCAACAATGGGTCTAATTCCCTGACTTATGGCTCATGAAGACATTTTCCAGGCTCAGAAGCTTTAGCGGTGGTTAAAGCCGGCCTTCAGCAAGGCTGGGGGTGGACCCACAGGCCGCTCCGTGGTTCAGGGTGTGAAGGGGGGCTGCCCCATCCCCGCCGTCCGCCTGCGTCCCCTCTCGTCCCCTCCCTCAGTCGCGGTGGCTGCAGGTGCGGGGCTCCCTGCTGGTTTCCTGAGTGCCTCAGGGACCTCATCAGGTACGGAGGTACCCGAGGCCCGGAGGGAAGACGTGTCTTGCTTGGACCCCACAGTGACGGTGGAGGTGGAACCGGGGGGTCTGTGGGGGTCCTGCTGGCAGAGTGCCGGCCGCTCCCTTCCTCCAGGTGAGGCGGCCTTACGCGGGGGAGGGGACGTGGTCAGCCCTGTGGAATTCCGCCGCTTGCAGGGGGCGTTGGGAAGCTAGGCTGGAGGCCGGTGTGGAGGCCGGCGGGGCAGAGGAGGCCCGTGGTGCTGGTCTGGGGAGAGGCCGCAAGAAGACTCAAGCAGGGAGGCGCTGGCTTGTCTTTCCAAACGAAGGTCAGAACAGGTGCCGCTAGTTCCCTCCTGCAGGGGATTTCACGTTGGGCTTCTCAGAGGGAGCCTGGTCTTATCTGCTTTCCATGTAGCATTGCCTGACGTTTTGCTTAAAGGGTTCCAAAGAGGCTAAAAATGTAGTTTGAAACCAGTGGTTGGAAACGGCCCGGGCCGCCCTTGCTGGGATTGGGGCCTTGGTGGTGCTGGGGGGACGGGGGTTGAGGCAGCCTGGTTGCACCTGCGGGATGTCGGGATGGTGTCCTGGGCGTGGGGAGCGGGAAGCTTGCGTGTGCCAGCGTGACCATCCCTCCGGCAGCCCTGGCTGGGTCTAGAGCCTGGATCCGCAGCCCCACCCCACGCCCCCTTAGCTTCTGTCTGTAGGACAGGGGCCCTCCCCCCTGCTTGGGGCAGGTGTCTTCCCACTGAGCCCATCAGCGCATACTCAGCACCCCAGCGGTCTACCGGGGGTCGGCCCACGACACGGAATGATCTTGCTCTGCCAGACCTCCCGTGTGTTCCCACTGTTGCCCTCACCCCCTCTGCTCCTCCCACGAGCCCCACCCACCACTGTCCTGGGGTTTCTTGGCAGTACTGATGCTTCTAGAAGTCAGGTAGAGATGGAGCCATTGAGACAGCTTTCAGAGCTCTAGACGAAATGGGGCCCAGAGGGCACTCGGCTGGATTCGCCTCAGTGAAGTCACCTCACCCCTTGGGCCATAGTCTCCCCATCTGTAAAATGGGTTTGCAGGTTGGCCGCCCTCAGAGGAGCGTGGAGCAGGGCTTGGCAGGGCTTGGCCGTGCGCGCTGGTTTCGGAGCCCGCCGCTCTCAGGGTGGTGCCCTCGTCCCCACCCGCGCTGAGCAGGTGGCTGGCGGCCTTGGCAGGGGCAGGGTGCGCCGGTGGTTCCTGCCGCCGAGCAGCAGCCTCACCCAGCGCCCCTGCCCCCGCCCCGCTTGTGCCGCGTCAGCCCCATTGTCGATTTCTCTGTTTAGTGCCTGCACGGATGAGCGAGTCCCTGGGTGCGCTGGTCGGGGGAGGAGGTGGCAGGCAGCTGCTGGGTATTGATTGGACACCCCTTATCTCCGCACCCTGGCCCCGCCCGCCCCCCCCCCCTGCTGCGCGCTTGCCCGGCTCCTCCTGTGTTTGTTCACTCGTTTGCGGGGCGCACGCCCTGCCTAAGGCGTCTCTGCTGCTCCTTTCACAACTGGCAGACACTGACGCGGCGGTGACTGCCTGCGTGTTTCCAGCCAGGCGCTCTGGCTGCCGAGTCCGCTGCGCGCTAATTACTTGTTCAGACGCGGCCGTGGTGCGGCGGCAGCAGCTCCAGGGGCTGCCGTGCAGGGCTGGTGGTGCCGGCTTTCCTACTCCAAACAGTGCCTCCTGCTGTCCGCGGGCTGTCCGATCCCGCCGCCAGGAGCCCACCCGCTTTCCGGGGACCCGGACGGCCGGATGCACGCATGCGCACACAGGTGTGCACCCCTACACGCACACGCGTGTGCATGCACACGAGTGACACACGCACACGCGTGCACACATCTGTGCACATGCTGGTGCACTGTCTCCTAACTGGGGTGTGAGTGGTTTTCCTTGCTCCCTTCCAGACCGCATCTGTTGGCTGACCCCACCTTCGCGGTGGTGGAGGGAGTTGGGGGGGTGTGTTTTGGTTTCGGGGCGGAGTCCTGACAGTGGCCAGGTGTGGGAGCCGGGCAGTGAGGTCTGGGCCTGCCCGGAGGGCCCCCGGTGTGTAGTGGTCAGCCCTCGTGAATGAGGCTAGGGGTCTCTGGGCCCTCGAGATGGTGCCTCCAAACCCCTGGGTGGGGTCCCGGGGAGGGGGGCACCCACACCTGGCCCGAGAGGTCTTGGGACCTGTTGACATCCATCTTGCTCACAGTTCATTTCTGGGGAAGGATGCGGGGACTCTGGACTCTGTCACACCCACCCGAGAAGCTGGGGATGGAGGAGGCGGGCCAGGAGGGGAGCGCCCAGGCCTCGCCTCTCTGGGGCTCAGTTTCCCCATCTGTGAGTACACTGTTGCCTGGATGACCCCTTGGTGGGCGTCATCCCGGGCGTGCCTGTTGTCCCCACGGGTGTCGGGCAAGCCACGTGTATCTCTGTCCTCTCCGTGTCGGGCTTCACCAGGGGCCCCACCCAAGTGGCTGAGAGTTAGCGTTTTCTCAGCCCAGCCTGGCGTGACTCATGCGTGCCTTTTTTGTCTGTCCGCAGTTAATTAAATATTAATTGGCTAATCGTTTCTCTCCAGTGCCCCAAGACATCGTTTCTGTTGAAGCTTGACAGGCTGATGTTTGCAGCAAAAAATGCCTAGCTTGGCTAAGGAGAGAGGGAGAAAGTAGCAAAATGTAAATAGTGAATTGCAACAAGGTCTCCTTTCTTGGCACCCTGGGAGGCCCTTCTCGGGCAATGTTCATTCTTGCAAAGGCAAGGAGGGGTCGTCTGCCCCCAGCGACCAGGCACCAGCTGCAGGGTCGGGTCTGGGAGTTCGGGGGGGGCTCTCCTCTGAATCACAAGGAGGGTGGCCAGGACCCTGTTGGGAAGAGGCCCCATGGCGATTCCGAAAACTTTACCCCCTCTCCCCCTCCTCCCGAAAGGGTGCAGTGTGCAGGCTCCCCACCCCTCTGCCCCTTTTAGGGATTAGAGAGTTTGGGCTGGAGCCCGTGGCTATGTATCTTGGGTGGTCCTTTTTGACTTTCATTCTTCTTTTCCTTATATTTTAAATCTGTTATTTTTTTTAAGATTTTATTCATTTATTTGAGAGCGAGCGAGCGCACACACACACAGAGGCAGCGGGAGAGGGGGGAAGCAGACACCCCGCTGAGCAGGGAGCCCCACGCGGGACTCGATCCCAGGACCCTGGAATCATGACCTGAGCTGAAGCAGACGCTTCACCGACTGAGCCCCCCAGGTGCCCTGACTTGAATTCTTGAAAAGAAATTTTTGTGATAAAATGGACATAACATAAAATCGATCATTTTAACCATTTCTGGGCTCAGCCCAGAGGCGTTCAGCGTATTCCCAGTGTGGGGGGACCGCCACTGCCGTCTCGTTCAGAACCGTCTCGTTGCCCCAGAAGGAAACAGTCTGTCCTCTCTCGGCCCCGGGCAGCCGCCCGTCTGTCTTCTGTCTGTATGGATTTGTCTCTTCTGGAGGTGGGGAGTCCCATCACACGTGGCCTTTCATGTCTGGCCTCTCTCCCTCAGCATCCCGTGTCCAAGGTTCACCCGTGTCGTGGCACGTGTCGCAATCCTGTTCTTTTTAAAGGTCGGGTCGTATTCCGTTGTGCGGCTCCCCCACGTGCTGTTTACCAGTCCCCCGTGGATGGACATTTGGGCCCTTTCTCCCTTCCGGCCGTTGTGGCCAAGGCTGCTGCGGGCTCGGGTGTGCGAGCACCTCTTTGGGTTCCTGCTCTCGTCTGTTTCGGGCACCTGCGGAGTTGCCAATCTCGTGGTAGTTCTGCATGCAGTTTTTTGAGGAACTCTAATTAATTTTCCACGGTGGCTGCACCGTTTTGCATTCCCAGCAGGGGACGAGAGCTCCAAGTTCTGCACATTCTCGCCAGCAGTAGTGTGCTGTGTGTGAGAGAGAGAGGGATACAGCTACCCCGGTGGGCGTGAGATCGGATCTCACTGTGGTTTTGATTTGCATTCTCCTCCTTCGTGATGTTGGGCACCTTCTCCTGTACTTGTTGGCCATTTGTGTGTCGTCTTTGGAGAGAGGTCTGTTCAAGGCCCTCACCCATGTTCTAATGCATTCCGCGTTGTTGAGTGGTATGAGCTTTTTATATATTCAGGCTCTTAACTCCTGAGAGGCACGTGATTCACGGGCACTCTCTCTCATTCCGTGGCTTGCTTTCCACTCTCCCAAGAGCGTTCTTGGAAACATAAAAGACACCAGTTTTGATGAAGTCAGATATAGCTGTTTTTTCTTCTGTTGCTTCTGTTTTTGGTGCCCTGTCCAGCAAATCATTTCTGAATCCAGTGTCACGAAGTTTTTCTTCTACGTTTACTTCTTTTTTTTTTTTTTAAAGGTATTTGTTTACTTGACAGAGAGCACACAAGTGAGGGGAATGGCAGAGGCAGAGGGAGAAGCAGGCTTCTAGCTGAGCAGGGAGCCCGATGTGAGGTTCGATCCCAGGACCCCAGGATCATGACCTGAGCCGAAGGCAGACGCTTCGCTGACTGAGCCTCCCAGGCGCCCCTCCTACATTTACTTCTAAGAACCTTATAGTCCTAGGTCTTACGTTTGGGTCTTTGGTCCATCTCCAGCTAATTTATGCGTGCGATGGGGGTCAGTGTCCAGCTGTCCCATATTTCGTACGTGGACATCCAGATTTCCCAGCACTGTTTCTTGAAAAGACTGTCCTCTGCGTTGGACGGTCTCAGCCCTCTTTGCGGAGTCATGGGAGCACGTATTCGAGGGAGGGCCTTGGTTTGCTTTGAAGACAGGGAACAGAAGCGCCCGCCGAGTGACCACGTCCGCTGGTTCGTCCGAGAAGAGTCTGCCCGGTTGGGCCACGCTTCACCAGCCTCAAAATCCCCATCCTTAAAAGTCACCCACCCTCAGCACCTTCCCCTTGTGGGACGCTTGGTCCGCGGGCACCTCTGCTCTCCCATCGGGGCGTCGGGCCCCTTCCTGAAGCGTGTGAGCCCGGGCAGGGAGAGTGGGTGTTCTTTTCGCCCAGCCCAGCCAGGTAGGGCAGGTGGGGGCTGTCCCAGCGCCTCCTAGGAACGGGGGACTCGGGGGAGAAGGTTCTAGTGGCTATAGAGTGAACTGAGATCAAAGGGTGATCTCACCAGCCCCGGACGGACCAGGAGCCCTGGGGCTCCAGGGCTCGCGGCAGCCGGAGCCCCTTCTGTCCCTGTGTGCTGCCTGACACCGTCTCCCGCCCACTCTGCCCGCCCGTGCTAGGAGCACTCGGGGGACTGCTACGCGCGCATGTCGTTAGAACAACCCTCACGTCCGGTGCTTGTGGCTTAATTTCCATGAAGAAGGAACATCCTGGCAGACGGGCTCTGCGGAGATTTGTATTAATCGCGGCTGATTGCTTGTTCTTGCTTGGGCCCGGGGCTTCCTCCCGGCTTCCGCACAGAGCCAGGTGGGGCGGGAGGAGCTCGTGGGAATGCGGTGGTGCCAGCTTTGAAGTCGGAGCCCACTCCCCGGCGTGGCCCCCGGGATGCCGAGGGGCCGCTGCCAGTGCAGTAGGGGTCGCTGGGGGCGGATAGGAAGGCTGCTTCTTCAGGGACGGCCGGTCATCGTGGCGATGGGGAGGCTCAGCGGACGTGCAAGAACATGAACTTGGGCGGTCTCGGCTGAGTCCATAGACGAGAAGGCCTGGTGCGGAAGGTCAAGGCCAGCCCCTCACGCTGGTCCAGCCAGCGCTGGGACCGTCCCTGGCTGTCCCGGGAAGGTGCACCCCGGGCCCGGGCCGCGTGGACGTACCAGGCTTGGGACAGCCTTGCAAACACAGTGGCCACTGTGGGGCCCTCCTGGGAGTGAAGTGGCTGTGACCACAGCCTTGGTGGCACCTCCATGATGGCCCCTGGCTGCCCCTGTGCGTGGCGTGGAGGGCGTGGATGCCTTTGGTCCTGCTCTCACGTGCTGTGCAGTGCGGGTCCGGGCAGGGAAGGCGGGTGCTCCTGGGTCTCTCTAGACTGGAGGCACCGCGTGTGCTCAGTGTCACGGCCAAGAAGGGCCACGCCCGGTGGAGCCGGGCTGCAGCCTTCATTCCGTCAGTGAGGCCGTGGGAGGCAGCAGTCAGAAGGTGGGTCCTGCTGGCTCGACAGCCAGAGGCCAGTGACCACAGAGCGAAACTCAGCTCTCTTTCTGGACCTTTAGAGCCCACCCCCTTCCTTCCACAAGCACCTAGGAGGGAGCGTCCAGCCGGGCCGGATGCGGGGGACAGAGTGCCGAGAGGGACAGACCCCACAGCCTCTGCTCCCGCGTTGGGTGCTGTCTGGCGGGGGTGGGGGGCGGTCGCTCCCGCGTGGGGGACTTTGGAGGCTGAGGGCCAAGGTCATCAGGGGACCTGCTGAGTCCACGTGGCTGGCTTTGCCCTCCAGGGACCCTTGTGAATATCCTCTCTTTTCAGGACCGTTCGTTTTCAAATATGACCAAATGAATCCAACGGCGTTTATTAAGTAATTAGTTTTCCCATTTTTAATTAATCAAAGGCTAATTATGAGTTACATCTCCAGTTAGAGTCTCTGATCCGTATTCGGTGGCGGTGCCCCCCTTGGGGGGTGTGCCGGCCAGCCAGGAAGGGGGCAGGCAGGAAGTTAGGAGTTGGGGGTATTCAGTTCGGGCGTGTGCAGGGTACCCAGAGCCAATGGGGACCGTGACCTTCAGGCCCCCCAGGTAGGGCCCCCGTCAGCATGGAGGGCACAGCCGGTCCTCACCAGGCACCATGGCAGGCTGGCAGGTGTGCGGAGACGGCAGAGGGATCTCAGGGTGACGGCAGCCCCAGCCCCAGGCCAACCCAAGGCTCTCTGTGTCCGGGGTCCTGGGAGGGCCAGCCAGGGCGCTCAGAGGGCCGGTGCCTGGGGAGGAACGGTCCCCACGGCAGGAGGCCTGCCCCCAGAATGGTGGGCCTTAGCAATCTCAGGCCGAGCCCTTGCTGTGTCGAGGAGGACACAGGCCTGCTTTGTGGCCCTCTGGTGGGTCCAAGGCCGGGGCTGGCCTTTCCTCCCGGTCCTGGGAGCCCAGGCCCCGGGTGAGGGGAGGCCCCAAGGACAACCTCTCAGGATGACCGGATGAGGGCGTCGGCTCAGCCTCTGATAGAAGACCCCTCACCTGTGTGAGCTGCTGCTTTCGAATCTCGGGGGGCACTTGTGCATAGTGAGGGGGGCCTGGCTCCCGGCCCGAGGGCGGGCCCACACTGGGGTCTGAAGCTGGCAGGAGCTGGTTCTGGGCTGGAGACGAAGGGCGGGCGGGGCCTCTCACCTCTCCCCGCCCGAGGTTGCCAAGAGCGCCCCGTTAGTCTTGCTTCCCTGAGACAGACCGCATCCGTCTGACGCTGAGCCGCGTGCTGTTTCCGGCCTGCATTCCTTCTTGATCTGAGACTGAAATATTTTAGCTGGTGGCAAAAATGTCTATGTGCCTGTTCTCCCTCCCGGCATGGGAGGGATGTTCGAGAAAAATCCAGTGCCTTGGCGCCTTTCCTCTGTAAGCAGCCCTCTCTGACCTGGGGGTTAGAAAGGCCGGGCCATCGGCCCGCCCTCCCGGCTACTGGGACGGGTTGGCCCTGGGCCGGGAGTCTGGGCACCTGGTTTCCGTGAAGCCCCCAGCCGGGGCTGAGTGGCTTTGGGACAGGTCGCGGGAGGCAGCTCTGCGGTGCCCTCGGGTCCCCTGGCCCATCCGGGCCGGGCTCTCCGCTTCTCAAGAGTACCTGCGGCACAGGGTGGCTGTGAGAACTCATGGGAAGGGTGGCCACGGCGCTCCTCCCGTAGAAGGTTCCGGAGCTAGCACCGTGGTGGTTTTACCCTCCGGCACTGGAAAGGCAGAGATGTGGCAGCAAGGGAGGCCGGCGAGGAGGGGAAGGAGGAGAAAGTCAAGTGGTGGAGAGGCTTCGAGAACACGACTGTGGCTGTTGGGAGCTGTGGATCCCGGGGGCTGGGGATGGGCTGGCGTCAGACAGGCCCGGGCTTGGGGCAGCGTGGTTGTGCTGCGGAGCCTTGCTGGCCTCCGTCACCTACAAAATGGGAACGGACACGACCTCCGCCCCCTGGGGACCTGAGGTGCGAGCGAGACGCGTGTGCGTGAGGACGCGCGTCGTCCCGGCTAGTGAGCACTCAGAAGGGCCTCCCCACAGGGGCTGCGGGCCCGGATTTCGGGATGCTTCCTGGAGATGGAGGTAGCTGGGGGCAGGAGCTGGGCGAGGGTCCGATGGGCAGATAGAGGCACTGGAAAATGCGGGACTAAGACGGTGACGCGCGGGCCCTCTGCCCCGTTTGTGTCTTTGCCAGCAAGGACCACGCTCCTCGGCCGCATACAAGCAGTTTAGGGCTGGGCTGGAGGCCCCGACTCCTCTGTAACATTTCTGATGGTTTCCCTGTTAATTTAACTGGTGGAAATCACCCGGAGATGTCTTTCAAGTGGAAAAGGAGAGATGCCCTAATGCTGTGGGCATATCATTAGGAAAAGCAAATTAAATCACGTTTAATGATGTTAGAATCTCCATCACTTTGGAAGATGGAGCCAGTGAAGCAGGGAAGTGAATGGTCGCCGACGCCCTTCGGGAGGAGGTCAGGGAAAGGAGCGCCAGGCGCGGTCCGGGGGGGGGGGGGTGGCGGCGGGCTAGGGCTGGGGGCTCAGCCAGTGAGGGCTGGTGGTAGGTGGGCCGCTGGGTAAGATCGGGGCTGGGTAAGTTCTCTGTCTCACGGGCTCCGTCTCTGCCAGTGGGCTGGGGGCCGCCGTAGGCTGGGTGGGTGCCCCCCCAGCGTCCTGTGTTCAAACCTAACCTGGCCCCAGGTGAGGGTATTAGAATGTCCTTGGGAGGGGAGGAAGGAGGTCACAGGGTGAAGCCGCAGCAAGGGACCCCAGAGGCCCCTGCGCCCCTCGCGCCGCAGGAGGACGCAGTGAGAAGTCTCATCTGTGAGCCAGGGAGTGGCCTCACCGGACGTGGACTCTGCGGGCGCCGGGATCGTAGGCTAGGACCCCCCCGATCTGCCCCCCGAGCTGTGGTCGTGGGCCCAGGGGCCGTGCTGTGTTGCAGCTGCCGGGCGCAGACCAGGGTGGGCCTTTCTGTTCCAGGATTTTCCCTTTGGGGTCTTTTGGGTTCTGTCTGGGGTGGGGGGAGGGCAGAACAGCTCTGCCCTTTAACAGGTGCCTGACTGACTGGGCAGAATGCTCCCCTCCTAAGCTTCCACCGCCTCGTCCACAAGGGAGGGTGGCACCTGCCTCAGGGGCTTGGTGGGTGAGCGAAGCTCAAGGGCCTAGGCTCAGAGTCAGGTCTGGTTCATTTGGAACAGCTATGACCCCTTGGTACAGTGTTTACATTTTCAGTGGGGCCACTATTTTGTTTGTGAGTAGTTAAGGACACTTGGGAGATTATGCCCTTGCAGCTGGCTGGATGATCGCTTTAGCTCTTGTGAACATAAAAAAGGCCTTTTACAGGAAAAAAAAAAAAAAAAAGAAAGGAAAAAACCTACTCGTGGTAGGTTTTCAGTTCCCTGATATGTCATAAAAAATATTCAACTTGACATTCCACCTTTAGGGAGCCATTCCTTTGACTGTAACGTTCCTATTGATGTACGTAGTCTGTTAGGCTTTATCACTCACTTCTCGGCGCTGAAGAGTTCGCCGGATCCTCTCTGGAGAATGGGTTCTGATCAGGCCCCTCCAAGGGGAGGACAGGCAGGGGGCCCCGGGAAAGAGAGGTGCAGAGTGCAGAAAACCAAATGAGCCTGTCCCCTCGCTGGCCCCAGGTAGGGAGGGCTGTCCGTGGCCTGCTTGACTTTGTTGAAGACACTTGTGTGCATTCAAGGAGGGAAGCCAGGGTGGGGACCGGGGGACATTCGGCCCCAGGGGAGTAATGACCTCGACCTTCTTCTTCATACGCTGCTGAGCGTTTACTATACCCACCCCCGAAGCGTGAAGCACCTTTGGGTGGGGCCCCCTGTGGCCTCACACCCGGCGGACCAGGACACTCGGGCTCAGAGAGGTGGACATCAGCCTCTGGGCCCATTCCCTCTCACCTCTACCTGACCTACCCCGGCGTCTGCACACAGAAGGCACTTACTAAATGCTTTAGCAAGACCAGAGGCCTCCAAGGTGTGCTTTGCAGGGGAACTATGTGGCGGCTGGCCTGGGAAAGCCAGCTTCACTCGAGAGGGGGCCTGGCCCCTGGAGGCCAATTCCCTCGACGTCTGCCCTGTCCCTCCGGTCCCTCTCCTCGCTTCCCTGCCCTTCTCTCTCCACCCCTGCTGCCTCCCTCTGCACCTGCCACTGAGACCCCCGTTCTCCTCCCAGCCCTGCGTCTCACAGCACCAGACTCCCCGTTGGAAGTTGCACCATTTCCCAGGACTGGGCACAGAGTCGGGGCTCTAGACTGGGGGCAGGCCCACCCGGCCTTTGTCTGCGCGCCCCACCTTCCTTCCCTCTCTGCCAGGAGGGCTGTCTCCCCAGGAGAGGAACTTTCCGAACGAATCACTGTCAGTTAGCGTTCAGCCCCTGTAATGGCTTGGCGGGCCATTCTTCTTCTTCTTCTTCTTCTTTTTTTTTTTTAAGATTTTTTATTTATTTATTAGAGAGAGAGTGAGAATGAGAGGGGAGAAGGTCAGAGGGAGAAGCAGACTTCCCGCAGAGCCGGGAGTCCGACATGGGACTCGATCCCCGGACTCCGGGATCATGACCTGAGCCGAAGGCAGTCGCCCAACCCACTGAGCCACCCAGGCGCCCCGGGGCCATTCTTCTTGCTCTTTATTCCGCCTTCTCTGAGCGAGTGGGCGCCCCGCCCCAGTGCGTGCCTGGGACCGGACCCCTCCTGCCCTCCGCCCTGCGTGGGCGTGGCTGGGGCCCCAGCCCGTCCCCCCGCAGCCCTCGGGAAGGTGGGCCATGCCTGTTGTGCGTGCTCACGTGTGTCGCGTGTGCGGTCCAGGCACACGTGTGCTCGGTTGTGCGTATCTGTGTGCACGTGTGTGTGCTGGGTTATGCCTGTGAGTTTTGAGTCCTCGGTGCTGGCGGTGGGCTTCTTGTCGGAGCCTCGTGTTCTCGGGGAGCTTTGCGAAGCGGGCCGGGCCTCCTGCATCCCGCGTCTCCTTCAGAAGACAGTTCCTCGCGGTAGCAGCCGTGCTCCCTGGGAGAAGTGTGGCAGGAGGGGCCTCCGGAGCCCGCGGATCCCCAGAGCGTGTCGAATCCCCTTGAAAAGACCAGACTGGGGTGTGGGTAGCTGCAGGGAACAGGGGGTCCTGGAATGACCCCATCCCAAGGAGTGGGAGGCGGGGTTCGACGCCGGGGAGCCCCCGTGGCCGGCCCCGGGACTGTCCTGGTGTCCTGGGCCCTTCCCAGTGGGGGGCCCGCTGGGCTGGCCTTGCCACCGCTTACAGAACGCTCCGGTGTTTATAAGGGTCACAAACACAGCGCCTGCCTGTGTCCTCGCAGCCCCTTCCTGCGAGCGGGCCCTCGGAGGACCTGAGGCTGCTTGGCGGGGGTGCAGGGACAGGTGTGGCCGTGGGAGGGTCAGCGGCATGCTCCCGTGCAGAGCCCCGGACCCGTTTGTGTGCTTTGCCGGCGGGGGAGCCGGGCTCTGGGGACAGAGATCCAGACGTGAGTGCCGCCCTGTCCCCTTCTCCGGGGGTGGGACGGAGGAAGCACATAGCATTCGCCGCCTGAAAGCGGGCGGCTCTGGCTTGGAGGAAATTCAGTGTTGTGCCGTCGTCTCCAGCAGCCCCTTTGCAGAAGATTTCCGTCGGCCCTCAAGGAAACCCGGCCCGTAGCAGCCCCCACGGGCCCCCTCCTGCCTCCTGCCCAGCCCCCAGCAAGCCCCGCCTGATCTCGGGCTCGCCTCTTCCGGAAACTGCCTGGAGATGGAAGCCCGCGGCCCGTGCGGTCGGCGTCTGGCTTCTCTCACTCAGTGTGACGTCCTCAGGGTCCATCCACATGGCCTCGGGGGTCAGCACTTCACCCCTCCTGGTGGCCGAAGGAGATCCGCTTGTCCAATAGGCCGCGGGCGCTCTGCCCCCTTCCCCGCCGACGGACTCGGGGCGGCTTGCCGTGGTTGTGAACGTGTGTGCGGGGATCTGCGCGCACACCCGTGCTCGTGTCTTTGGGGTACAGACCTCGCAGTGGCGTTGTGGGGCTCGGGGGCGATTCCGTGTTGCTCAGTGGGGCCCGCGGCCTCTACCTGAGGACAGCCCGCCACCTCCTGGGGTTTCGGGTCTGATGCACTGAAGCCGAGCTGCCCTCGGTGGCTACGGCTTTGTGTTTCGGGGCTGCCGTCAAGCTCTCGCCCGCTGGCCAGCCCCGCTCCTCGGGGAAGGGGAGGGGTCCGGGCAGCGTGGGGGCCCCGGGAGGACGGCTTCCCGCGTTCTCCCCGGGACCCTCTGGGCTAAGCCCGCCAGGCACTCTTATGTCCTGAGTCTGTTTCTCTCTACCGAGGCCGCTGTCTCTGCTCCCCCCACCCCTGTTCCCCGATGGCCCACCACGGCCCCCTCCAAATGACAGTATTGGCCACCGCGTGTCTGCGACCACCCAACGACCACCGTGGCTCGTGGACGTGGTCTCTGTGTCCCAGGTCGCGAACCTGAGCGTCTCGGTGGGGCCAGGTGCTGTCCAGCCGCTCGATGTGGCTCTGCTGGGGGGCCTGGGGGCAGGAGGGATCCTCAAGGGATGGGGGCTGGATTTGGGAGGGAAACGCGTCTGGTCAGGAAGGGTCACTTAGCGTCTTGGGGAGCCGCTGGGTTCCGGGCATCCTCGCCCACGGCCGGCTAGCAGGGTTGGGTTGGGGCTGGCGGGGGTTCCTGCACCGGCCGCGGGAGCCGGGGGTGGGGCGGGGTGGTATCCGTGGCCGGGAGGATAGGGAAGGAAGCAGAGATGCGGTTCCGCGAGGCGGGAGAGGGTGCTGGCAGGAGCCAGGTGCGGGCCCACTGTGCGCCGCGGGGCCGTCAGCGACGCGTCCGGGAGCTGCTTCAGGTCAGACGTGGGTGGGCTTGCAGCTGTCCCTGCAGCTCTGGGTCCTCTGCCCGATCCATTTCTTACAGGCCCCTGTCTGCACCGTGCCACCAGCGTGGGCCTCTCTGTGGCCTCCACAGCGCTGAATCTTTGGTCGGCTCCCTGCTCTTTCCTTCTGACCCTACATCCCCGTACGCCCTCCCTCCCTCCCCTCCCCCGGGTCCCGGAGCCCCAGACTCCCCTGGTTTTCTCCTGCGGCCCCTCAGCCAGCACTCTTTCTCTTTGCTCTCCCCGTCGAAAGCCTGATGGGCCTCTGATGCGGCCTGAGTGGCGCCCCACGATCCCGGCCTCCCTGCCCGGCGCCGTCCCTCCGAGGCTCCTCCTCCCTGTGGCCCCGCTCTTCCTTGGTTGGATGTGTCTGGGCGGCTCTCCACGGGGCCAGCTTCCGTGTCGAGAGACGTTTTTGATGGTCACAGCTGGGCCGTGGGGCTGCTTCTGGGGTCTGGCAGGTAGAGAGTAGGGGACAGTCCCTCGACACGGACCCTCCAGCCCCAGAGTCCGCTGGCAAGGCTGGGGAACCCCGAATTGTATCCAGACCGACCACTGCCAGCCTCCCCTGCTGGCGGCTGGTTCAGGTCGCACCTGGGTCATTTCTGGGTCATTTCAGCGCTCCCCCCGTCTCTGTGTTCTGTTTGCTTCTGTCTGTCTTCCCACCGTTGCCTCCAACCCTCCCCTGGGTCCTCTCATACTCTGAGGAACGACCAGTGTCCCCACAGTGACCCCACATCACAACCGGGGGGACCCAGCCTGCGCCATCCCTCCAGCCCACCTCGCTGTGCATTGTCCACCCTGCCCGGCTCTGCTGGCCTCTCGCAGCTCCTCCCTGAAGCCAGGCTACTGTCACCCCAGGACCTTTGTACTTCCTGGTTGCTCTGCCTGGATGCACTTTCCCTAGATAGCGGCGTGGCCTGACCCTCCTCTCCCGCAGGTCCCCCCCCCACCCCCCGGCCTCGCCCTATTCTGACCACTCCTTCTGTACTCCCCCCGCGTCCTCTGCCATGTTCCTTCCAGAATGCTGGTAACCATCCTATTAGTTGACGTACGTCATTCTCCCCAGAGAACACGGACCCCGTGAGAGCAGGGCCGTGTTTCTTGTCCACCTCCAGATCTCAGGAACCAGAGCAGGGCCTGGCATGTGGTTTCCGGCCCCGTAAAGCTTTATAGGATGAGTGAGCGGGCCTGACACGGAAGGAGTTTCTGGAGGACTGCCTCCCGTGTGCTTCCTGTCCTCCCCAAATACACAGAGGTGCCCTTCCGGGGGCCTGGTTCTTCTGAAACACAGCTGGTTTATAGCGCTCCTTTCTGGGCTCATTAAACAGACCCACAGCTCCAGGCACAACCGGGAGGAGGGGCCGGTCCCCAGGGGGCTCGCACACTCTCTCTGGAAGCGGGAGGCACAAGCAGACTCTTTTATTGACTTATGCGTCTCGCACGGGTGACGGAGCTCCCACTGGAGCGTCAGGGCCGTGAGGCAGCGGACGCCGTGTGAGTGCCCTTCTCTGGTGCTGTCCGGCGCCTTCCAGAATCCCCTGCATTGTGCTCTCCGTTCGCTGGTGCCTGGGAAGCAGCTCAGTGGGGACGGCACGTGCACGGGCGGTGTTCAGAGCCTGTGGTTCTCAGAGGACCCCTGCTGGGACTGGGTCCCGCCGGCGGGGACTGTTTGCACGCGCCAGTGGGGGCTCTCCCAGTGCTGTGGAGGCCACACCTGCGAGCGGGCCTTCCCGTGAATACGGCTCTCTGCACGGGGTCTGGAACATTGACCCAGCCTGGCGGAGCGCCCATGGTATCTGCTGACGTCATGCCGGGCTTTAGTCCGCGGCCAAAGTACATCAAGGATGTGATGGCGCTTTGAGGAGTTGCTTCCAGGAGGCCTCCGTGATACGCCCCCTGCATGTGCGTGGTCTTTGCCACCAGTGTGTGCGTTTCCCAGCAGCCCCGCAGGCGGGGCCCAGGCCCCCGCTCCGCGCCAGGCCACCGCCGGTGCTTGTGGCTGATGGGCGGTCACTCAGCGTTCTCACCGACCCCTCCCTGGGTTCGGAACTGGCTGGAAGGGCTCACGGGTCTGGAGAGGATCGTGTCCCTACTTGAGTCTCTGTATCATGGAGGACGCAGCCCGGGAGCAGCCCGAGGAAGAGCTAACTCGGGCGAGGTGTAGGGCGGCCGGGGAGGCTCCGTGCCCGCTCCGGGAGCACCACCCTTCCCGCACCGCCGGCGGTCGCCGTCCCGGGGGCTCTGGGAACCCCGCAGTCAGGGACTCGGTGGAGGCTTTGGCGCAATCCGATCATCGGTCTCGGACTTGGTCTCCAGCCCCGCTCCTTTCCTGGGAGGGTGACCTCCGATCACGGTGCCGCGTTTCCGGGGACCCGCCCCCATCCTGAACCATCCAGGAGCCCACCCAGAGTCACCTCGTTAAAACCAGGAGTGGTGTTATCATCCAGGAAATTCCGAGGGATTTCGGAGCTGGGGGCAGACTGAACACTTGTTCCTTCTGGCCCCGGGGACGGAGGGGAGGGGACAGCACGCTTTTTGGCGCACGTGGGTTTGCTCACGCTGTTCCCACCTCATCGGTGAGAATCACTCCCTGGGAAGCCCTGACTCGAGGCTTCGGGTTGCAGGTGTCTGTGTCCTCCAGGAGGCTGGCCGGGGGCACAGAGTCGCCTCAAGCACCTGCCAGCCCTGGGCGGGGCCTCAGGACCCTGGGGACCCACCTGTTGGTCCAGTTGGGAGGGGTCAGCAGAGGGCGGAGGAAGCGTTTGGGGCAATGGACGTGTTCCCTGCCGTGATCGCCTGGACGGTTTCACGGGTGGATAGCTATGTCAAAACTGATTGAATTTAACACTTGAAATACGTGCCATTGGATGCATGTCCGTCGCTCGTCAGTGAATCCATGAGAAAGCAGCTACCGGACACCGTGCAGCTCTCAGTGGCCCCAGCCACCGTTCGGGTGCTCAGTGGCTCCGTGTGGCTGGGGAGCCCCTGACTGGGCAGTGGAGACGCAGCATTTCCCTCATTCCAGAAAGTTCTAGGGGGGCAGTGCCACTCTGCAGCAAGGCGCCAGGAGCAGTTTTGTGAGTGGGTCACATCGTCTTTTTTGCTGCTTTTCTTTATAAATAATTTATCTGCAGTGACACTGCGAGCGCATGAATGTATTCGTCGAACATCGAGATAGTGGAGATGTGCTCCTGGGATGCAGCTGTGCTCCGCCTGGCCTCCCTCCCAGGATCGTTTCCGATTCTGACAGCCCTGGGCCCGCGACCCTCCCAGCTGTAGCTTCGTCTCTGCCTGGGTCCCACTGGGGCAGTGACCCGAGATTACACCTGGGCGTGAGGTCTCAGGATGGCCTTGCTCTTTTCAGGACCTGGTTAGACTTCCTCCAGCCCTCATCTGTGGTCGTGGGTGCTCTCGAAGGACGGTTTCCACTCGCTTCTCCCATTTCTCGTGACTTTGGCCACATGACTCGGGGATCTGTGGTCCCTCATCTGGAAAGGGGGCGGGGTCAGTTCGTGTTAAGTTAGGGAGCTCACGGCTTGGTGCTCCGCCAGTTCTGTGTCTTCCGTGGAACCTTCTACGGAGGTGTGTAGCCTGCATCAGCTGGAATGGACTTTGCTGGTTATGATCAGACCTGACACAACAGTAGTCTAAGCCCATGAGGATTGACTTTGTCTTGTGAGGAAGTTTGGACGTAGACAGCTGGGCAGCTGTGACAGCGCCATAGAGTCTTTGGGGATCCAGGCCCCTCCCATCTTTCTTCTCTGCCTCCTCATCGCTGGTTTCCATTCTCAGAGTCATGGTCCAGAATGACTGCAAGAGCGCCAGCCATCTCTTCTCTATTCCGGGCAGTATGGAGGATGGGGAGGGGGAAGCTGACTCATGCAGACTTTGCAGAAACGACACTCATGGCTCTAGTTCCTCCTTATTGGCCAGGTGGTCATCACATGGCCTCACGTGGTTACAAGAGAGCCCGGGAAGTGTGGTCTTTCACATTGGGGCGTCCCTGGCAATGTGGGAGTACACCTGGTGATGCCAAAGGCGAGGATGGAGCTGGGAGGCCCCCAGCTGTCCCTGCCCTACAGGCAGCTGAGATTGGGGGGGAGAGCGAGTTTCTCAGCTCACCCGTGTTGCTGCACACGAGGAGTTTAAAGTTAATGCGTGTCTGGGGCAGAAGAGGACTTAGTGATGCATAGAAATAGGGTCTGCAGGCGCAGCTCTGGAATCCGGAAGGTGCGGTCGGAGTGCTCCCCCTGCCAGGGCTCCCGTATGTCCTTCTGCAGGCCTTCTTGTCCTCTGCTCTCTCGGCGCCCCTAGTCCGTAAGGGGCACGGGGCACAGCCCAGCCCCTGGCCGGGATTGGGGACCTCCTTCCGCCCTCACTGATGTTCACCAAGTGCCCACAGTGCCAGGAGCTGTTCTAAACATTTTCTGCGTGTAGCCTGTTGAGGGGGGTCCCCTGGCTCGACAGCGTTTGCAGATGTGCATGGCCACGGACAGGCGGGTGAAGCGTGAACAGGGCGGGGACGGGGGTGAGGGGCGCCACGCCCCGGCCTGCCCCCTCCACGCCTGCCGTGCAGTTGCCCGGCCGTGCCCCACCCTCACCCGTGTCAAGGACGGGACACAAACTGGGTTGTGCGGGGGCACCGAGTCCAGTTGGCTGTGGCATTTGGGCTCGCTGACCCGTGTCGCAGGTAAGGAGACTGAGGCCCGGGGGCTGCCAGCTGCTCGACTGGCCCGTGGGTCGCACAGCTCAGCAGCCGAGGAGCTGGGTTTCGAACCCGCTGGTGGGCTCTGGGGCGCAGACCCGGCTCTGTGAGTGACTCTCGGCCCCGGAGCTCTGAAGAGGCGGCCACCGCTCCGCCCAGCCCAGCGTCCAAGAGTCCGGCTGGTCTCCTGCGGGGGGCCTTGTGGGACTGATTCGATGGCCGTGTCTTACGGCGCGCTTTCTCTGTGCGGGCGGGGCAGGCTGGCCGTTCACCGCGGGTCCCCGGGGTGCCCGGATTCAGGCCGGACGTTTCGGTGCTCTGACTCCAAGTTCAGATTTTGAGCCGGCTGCGCGTGCCAGCTCTCGGGATTCGCCCTTATTCCTGGAGTGCCTCCTCCAGTGGAAAGGGCACTCGTCTTGGGATCCCCGCAGCGGACAGCGCTGCGGGGCCCCGGTGCCCTGGCCGTCATCACGACACTGGTGACCGGGGCTCTCCTGGTCCCGTGGAGCCGCAGGGGCTGCAGAGCCAGCCAGGGGATGGCGGTGGCCGTGCTCCCGCTCTCACACGGAGCTCCCAACCCCTGATCCGTGGGCGTGTTCGCTTCAGAGGGACCCAGGACTGGGAAGGGCATCTGGGGGGCCCTCCCTGTGGCCCCCTTCAGGGCTCAGAGTTGACTTGAAGCCCCCTCACCCCTTCCTCTTGAGTCTTCCTGGGCCATCAAGTGCAGAGGTTCTAGAATTTTCCAGGAAGGCGTTGGTCTGGGTGCACATTTCTCCCGGCCTCCAGGGATTTGGTGTTTTGGGAGTCTGCCGTTCTGTCTCAGGGAGAGGGCAGCCCCTGTGGTGTCCCCACGGTCTCCGGCATCATACCTGGGGGGCGGGAGCTCTGTGCCCACGCTGATCCCCACATCCACCCGCCCCCCGTGGCTTGTCTCTGGGGACGCGCTGGCAGGTGCCTCTCTGTGACACCAAGGGCACCGATGTCCCACGCACCGGATCCCACGTGGCCTCCGGGAGAAAGTGGGCCTCAGCCGCTCATGAATTAGCGCCCCCTTGGCCGTGCGAACACTGTGACATGGCTCTCAGGGCATACCGGGAAAGGAGAGTCACTGTGGTCGGGACAGTGGCAGGCTGGGAGGGGCCCCGAGGCCCCCCGCAGCACCCCTTGCCTGTGCACTCTTGGGTTCCGTGCTCCTGATGGCTGATAGGAAGGAGGAAGCCAGCATTCTTGGTGCCAGTTCCTTCCGAGGGGACGTGGCCTGGGCTCCATGGAGGTCCCTCCGGGCTCCACTTTCCCATTGTTGCGATTCCTCGTTGCAAGCGTGGGGTGGGGGAGGGCGCTGTTCCACCCCTGGGGTCCGTCGGGGTTCTCCCTGAGCAGGACCCCCCCAGGGCCATCCTTGCTGTCCTTCGTTCCAGGTATCCTGTTCCGCAGGGACCGTTTCAGAAAGTCTCACCCTCCTGGGACAACCAGGTGTCCCAGGAGGTCATGGGGCCACAGGCCATGGAGGGGAGGGAAGAGGGATTAAGCTTCCAGGCATTTTTTCCTCTCTGGGCTTCAGTTTGGGTTCATAACCTCATCCCATCTACTTGTCGCTTGTGTGTTGCCTTAGACAGGACACCGCCCTGCGGTGGGGGAGAAGGTGTCGGGGATGCCGTGGGGGCTGGGACGGGCCCTGGGGGTCCTCGTCTGGTCTGGGGGCGTCAGGGAGGGGGAGGCGTGAGAGGTGACCGGTTAGTGAGGAGGGCGTGGGGGATGGGGGTTTTTCTTCTGCCTTTTCACACTATTAGGCCCGGCTCCCACGGGAGGGCCAGGGGACCCCGGGCCCCTCTCTCCGGCCTCCACCGTCCCCTGCTGTCTGGGGTGGGCAGTGAGGGGGCGGGAGGGAGGCGTCCCCCCAGGACCCGCCCCACTGCTTCATTTGCGCCCCTTGATCATCCCAAGCGTGGGACTGCTGGGTGATGGTCCTTCCCTTTGTCACTCTCAGCCGGGCTGCTTGGAAACTCATTAGGCTTGGCATTTATTTACAAAGGCTGGCACGGCTCGGGCCGACAGAGAACGCCGAGAACGGGCGTTGATTTACGAGGATGGCGGCGGCGGGATCTAGGAAATGTCAGCCTCTCCCCCAGAGTCTATAAATCAGTTTGGACGCCAGTGAGTTCCCCCCATCCTGTAAATCTGCTCCGAGGGGCTCTGCGAGTCTGGCGGGCTTGGATCGGGCTGCCGGTGACTCAGTCAGTCTCTTGGCTTTGCTGGACCGCTGGGTCGACCCCACCTCCAGGTCACCCCAGCTGCGCGGACTTCAGCCCTCTGTGCGGGCACAAGTGCACGGCCCCGATCGGCCTGAATTCGGAGCGGTGACCGGGGACGGGTGGCCAGCCCCTGGAGGGCACACAGGAGGTCTTCCTTCGGTGGCTCCCGGGAGGAAGGCTCCTCCCCAGACTTGGAAATTGGACAATTGGGTTGCATGGCCCTGAATATGGGACCGATGTTGTGTAATCGAAGGAGGACCCAGACCCACACGCGGGCCGGGCGGGCCGAGCGCAACGATGCCCCAGTCCCCGTCCGTCCGGGGCTGCGCGTTTAACTCTGCCTTCAGTTGTCCTTCGGGCACCTTTGTGGCTGTCTCGTGACGTGCTTATCACCCCAGCTCTTGATTTATTGACTCTAAACCTCTGGTTTTTGCTCTTGAAGGTCAGCACCTGCCCTCCTCCCCTCCCTGATGGTTTTCACACCGTTGTTCCTTCTCTTTCGTGCTCCCCTCCTCTCTCTCGACACCCGCATCCCGTCTCCAGAACGCGGGCCCCCTGCTCCTCCTTCCCTGACCCCCGTTCTCCCCACCTCCCCTGTCTGACCCGTGAGACTGACGGGGTTTTTTGGTTCTGCCCGTGGAATCTTCGATACCGCATCCGGGGGCCGGAATCACCGCTGTGTGGGGCCGTGCTCGGAGCCATGGCACCTGGTGGTCCCAGCCATGGTGCGGGCCCACGTGGGGGTCAGGTGCATGTCCTCCTCGGGGGTCCCAGGCCGTGAACTCCTCTCCCTGGATAGCGGACTCGTGTGTCAGACCCGGAGCCCAGAGCTGGTGACCTTCCCTGGACAGACAGCGGGGTGGGGCAGGTCGAACATATCCTCCCTTTCCTGCTGTTGCTGCTTTTGCCGCCACCACCAGGGTTCCCACCCGGATTGCTACCACTGCTGCTGCCATTGCTCCTCCCAGTGCCGCAACCACTGTCTCCTCCTCCTGCTGCCGCTGCAGCTGGTGCCGCTGCCGCCGCCGTGACTCCCGCCGCATTGTTACTCCCGCCGCTGTTACCGCCGTGACTCC
>CM052813.1:78326588-78365502 GCA_028533885.1 Nasua narica | reverse complement strand
CTACGTCGTGCCGGAGACGGTCGCGACGAGCAGGAGGGCTGCCGGCGGGGGGGCCGCGAACGGCCAGCTGGGCCTCCACGGCCGGGCAGGGTCTTTAAAAAGACTGAGTGCGGCTAAGTGCCCGTCCCCGCTTCCCTCCCGGACGTCCGGGGTCAGGCGGGCGGCCTGCGCGTTCACCTGCCCAGAGAGCACGCTCACCTGGCCGCCGTCTCGGCCTTAGCGGTCCAACCCCCCCCCGCCCGCTCACTCCCCCCCCCCACCTCTGTTCATGCAGCCAGTTAGCTCTCCCTCCGTCCATCTGCCTGCCCGTCGATCTGTTCTCTCTGCACGTGCCCACCCCTCTGCTCCCCCATCGTCCATTCATCTGTCCTTCCAACCGCCCTCCCTCTGCCTCTTTCACATGAGTGTGGGTTCGTTGGTCTCCATGTGGCACTGGGAAGGTCATGGCCTCTGGCTCAGTCAAGGTCCAGCAGTGAGAACGGGAGGCCCCCCTGCTCCCCAGGGCAGATCAGGCTGGGCGGGGGAGGGGGGCGAAGGCGTGACTGTCCCTACCTGGGGGGGGTGGGACACCGGGTCCGGTTCCTGCCCCTGAGCCTGCGTGGCCTCTTTGGTAAAGTGGGTCACGGCTGAAACTCCCTCCCTGGCTGCTGTGAAAATGCAGAGAGTCCCCGTGAAGTTCTCGGCACAGGCCCTGATGCACGGGAGGGGAGGGGGCGTCTCCCCGGGCCTCGGTTTCCTCTTCTGCAGACGGGGTCTGACGGCACCCCCCAGAGGGCTGAGTGGGCGGAAGCAGGGGGCATGTGAGTTTCCCCGCTTCCCGGACGCTGGAGGACGCAGGGGCTCTGGCTGCGGGCGAGCTCCGTGGCGCCCAAGCCTCAGGGAGCCCCAGGTCACCACTCTGCTTGAGGTGCTCGTAGAAGACGTCAGGGGACAGCGGCATCCGGGTGCAAGCACCTGCTCCAGTTTGTGGCTCACGAGCATCACCCCAGCCCCCCCGGGCCTTCCTGGGGCCGCTCGGGTGCCCAAGTTCAGAATCAGGACGGGGGAGCTGCCTGCCCACGTTGGCCTGTCCTCACTGACATGTCCTGGTGCCCAGACGGGAGAACCGCTGCCCGATGAAAACCCTGGAGTGTGAGCAGCCTCCCAGGCAGTGAGACGGACAACCGGGGGGGCTGGGACCTGGCACGTTCGCAGTGACCCTTGCAGACTCACGAGGTCCCTGGGGCTGAATTTCAGACCCTTCGCTCGGCTCCCGCAGCCCGGGACCCACTGCTCAGCACCTTCAGGCTGGAAGAGAGCCCTTTGTCCCTCCTCCTACGTGTGGGGAAACTGAGGCCCAGAGGGCTCCTCCTTCCCAGGGCCCTTTATCTAAGGAAGTCAGCGGTCATCTGTTCTTGTTTGTTGATGCGTTTTGACGGCGTCTGATGATGTCTGTCCCCAGGCCAGGCGTTGGGACGCAGCCAACTGGCCCCCATCAGGTGGGGAGATGGGTCACAGATGGGTGAGCGTGTGGTAGCGGGACGCAGGGCAGGGTGGGGTGAGCAGGGAGCACGACCCGAGCCCCAGCGGCCCAGGGTGAAGGGCCGGGCGGCGACGGTCAGGTCTGGGCTGCTGGTGTGGCCTTTAGCCATTGCCTTGGCCCTGGGCGGTCTCGCGGCCTCTGAGGCGGAGGCCCCCGTTGACTGATGGTCGGAGCCCTGGGTGAGGGCCCAGGGCCGGAGCAGCCCCGTGTGGCGGTTCTCTGGTGGGGCCTGAGCGTGTCTTCGAAGGCGAGCCCAGGGCGGGTGGGTATGGGCTAAGCGTGGCTTTAGGAATATACGCTCCCAGACCCATGACCGTGGGCTCGCCGGGAAGAACCCTGGGGGCCTTAATGCAAGGGCGACCCAGGGAGGAGAGACCTGGGCAGAGGAGGGGCTGTGGGACCTCGGAGGCAGAGGCTGGAGGCACGCGGCCACAGCCCGGGGACACAGCTGGGGCCCCCAGGAGCCGGGCCGGGCAGGAGGGCCCCCTCCCTAGAGCCTGGTGTGGCCCTGCCCACATTTCAATTAGGACTTCTGGCCTCCAGCACTGAGAGCATGAATTTCTGCCAGTTTAAGCTGCCTAGTCGGTGGTACTTGGTTATTGGTGTCCCCAGGACCCTAGCACGGTGCGTGTGGCTGGGCAGCAGGCTCCGGGCCGGGGGCCGGGTGGGGGGCCCCAGCCTCCAGCGTGCCCGGTATGTGGGGGCTGTGATGCTGTCCTTCTCAGAAGCTGACCGAGGTCCCCACAGCCCCAGCTCCGTCCTCACGCAGAGAGGAGACCTGCCCGCAGAGGGCGACCTGGGTTCATCTCGCAGGTCTGCAGGGATGGGAGGTGGGCCCTCAGGGACCGTGGCTCTTCCTCTGCGAGTGCCCTGTCCCCACAGCATTCGCCGTTGGGGGCAGGGAGCACCTCCATGCGTCCTGGTTCCAGAGTCCCCTCGACTCCCGTCCCGCCCTTGGGGGAGCCAAGATGGCTTCACTCAGCGACAAAGTGGTAACAGCGAGCATCTTCAGCAAATGTCACCATTAAAAATCCATCTGGGAAGCCGCGTGGCTGCATCCGCTCATTTTCAGAGACGGATCGGGAAGCCTAGTCAGGCGGCGGGACGCGCACGCATGCGGAAGGGTGCTGAGGTCAATTTGGCGCGGTGGTGGCGACCTTGGGGCTGCGGCCTGGGGTCAGCCGTGGTGTCTGCAGCCCTGAGCTCGGCTCCCAGCGCTGGGGACGGCCCCGTGCCAAGCACACGCGTCAGAAACAGGGCGAGAGTCACCGTGTCCCTTTGCAAAAGGGTTCCAGGTGCTTGGGGCACGTCTAGTGACGTGCAAGGCTGGTGCGCTCAGAAGCCTGAGGCCCGTGCCTCTCATCACGGGCAGAGGGCCTCTAGTGGCCAAGTGAGAATTTCCCCGCGTGTCACCCCACGTCACCTGTCATGTCACCAAGCTGCCCTTCTCACTGTGGTTCTCACCTGCCCCGTCCCTCCTCGGGACCCATTGGGACGGACTGGGGTCGGTGGCGGGGACAGACAGTCCCCCGTGTCCCGGCGCCCCCGTCAGCGAGCGTGGGTGACCTGTCCCTGCCGCTCTGCGTCACCTGCTCCTGGAGCCGGGCTGGCGGGAGGTCTCGTGCTGGACCAGAGTGGCCATCGGCGGGTGGGTGGACATAGCGGCGTGCGGGCCGGCCCCTGCGGACCCTTCCTGGTCAGTGGAGCCAGGATGCTCGGTGACGCAGTTCAGCCTGCCGAGCAGGAGCGGGGGCTGCTGCTGTCCCCTTTCACAGAGGAGGAAACCGAGGCCCAGAAGCCGAGGGGCTTGCTGGAGGTCGTGTGGCCGGGGCGTGGGGAGCCGAGCGGGGAGCCTGCCCTGTCGCCCTCACCTGCCCTCATCGCGTGCAGCCGCGCTCCCGCTGCTGGTCCCCAACCACGTGGCCTCCCACTTGGCCAACTCACGGCCGTGTCCGGACAGGAGAGAGAGGGTCTCGGAGCCGACCGTCTTCCCTTGACCCTGTTTGTTCTGGCCTCTTCCTCTTTTGTTTTTATTCGTTTACTTATAATTTGAGTACTTCGGACACCCCCAAGCCTGCCAGCCAACGCCTGACCTAGAATGTTCCGGCTCACTCCTGACCCGGCCCTGCTCCCGCGCTCGCCCCTGCTCGCTCCTGTCGAGTCAGGCTTACGAAATCTCACGTGCGGTCCAGTCTAGTCATCGTTGCTTGGGACGTTTAATCAGGAGACTCCGGTCGGCTCCAGGGACTCGCGGTTTCTCTCACTGTCCGGCGACGCTTCGGGTCGCGGAGTGGGGCTGTGGGTCCCGGGCAGCACCCCCCACCGCCCTGGTGCCCGTCCCCCACGGGTCAGCGCTCAGAATGCCCACCTCCCCCCGGGGGCCTGCAGGTGGGGGTCCGCCCGGAGTCGGGGTCCCGGGCCCGCACCGACTCGGCCCTTCCAGCCTCGGTTCCTGGCGGGGCCGGCCCTGGGGGCAGACCCACTTTGGGGTCACTGGGGGGAGACCTGGACAGCCCGGCACCCCGGCCCAGCCCCGGAGGCTCTGCCCCTTCCTGGCTGGTCTCCTGGGGCAGCCTCCTTCATGTCTCTGGGCCAACGTCCTCATCTGTGTCCATCTTGTGGACAGTTGTCCCTGCTGACTGGAAACTCAAGGATGCCACCCTTCTCCTCCTCCTGAGGCCCCCTGAGCCCCTCGTTTGCAAGTGCGGCGGCGGGGGGGGCTTGGTTTGCACTTCTGTCCTTTCGGCCGGGGGGTGAGGTGTGTGCCCCCCACCCCAGACCCCCAGCCAGCAGGTGGAGGCTCGACCGGACTGCTCCGGGCCCCACCCTGCCTCTGGCGGCAGGGCCCGTGACGGAGGGCTGGCCATAGCTCGCGGGGAAGCGGAGCTACTCTTCTGAGTGGCACCCCAGTTTTCCACGGGTCAGGTTTCCCCTGTAGTGCGATCTGTCCTCATCCTTTCAGAAAGAACTTCGAGACTGATTAGTGATGCTGGCCATGCAGAGGGGCCGTTATGGGCAGGCCTTGGTTTGGCCTCTCCACCATCGGAGAGCCACCAAGGGCAGGGTCCCTGGCCTTCTTAGGATGCGGTGATTTGGGATACCTGGGTGACATTTTCCAGGAGACAGGCAAGAAATGGGGGACAGAAGAGTGCCTTCCGCTCTGTGTCACCCGTGTCCCCCCGCAGCACCATGATTTGTTCTTGGAGGAGAGAGAATGACGCCCCAGAGAGGGGAGGCATCTTGCCCGAGGGCACACAGTGACTCGGTGGTCACACTGGCCGCCGATCGGGTCCACATCTAGTCTCCCGGCTTCCGTGTATTTTCTCTGAAGATCTGGTTTGCTCACGCATTCACTTGGTTTTCCGGAGCCGGCCAGCGAGCGTTTCCGTGTCTTTCTGACCCCACTTGCCCTGGAGCGTCCGCCACGGGCTCCGCCAGGCCTCTGGGCCGTGTGATTCGGGGGCACAGGGGGGTCGGGTGGTGGCTCTGACCGTGGCGGGTTCTGCGACACCTCCCGTGCCCTGGTGGACTCAGTAGGAGCGTTCCATCCAGGCAGGGCCACTCGGGCTGCGGGGATTTCCTGCCTCGCCGGGCACGGGAGGGAAGCAGCAGGGTGGCCGCGGGGGCTGGGCCCTGCTGACCCACGGCCTTTCCGCTCCTCGCTGCTGCTGCCGCCGTTCCGAGAAGTGGGCCGGAAAATCAAAAATACGCCAGTTTCTGGGCTGCTGAGAAGTGGCATCAACGGGGGGGCACCAAGCCCACTGTTTCGTCTCCGCCGAGGTCAGAGCGTCTTCCTCTGCCTGGCTAGGGTTTTGGAAGCAAGGGCAGAAGCAGCCCGGCTGGGATTGGGGGATCACTCAGGCTTCCTCTCTGGCGGGGGGCGTTCTCGCCCGCTCCCCGGGCCGCCCTCACGTGCTGGGCCTGCCTCAGCCGTGGCTTCACCTTGGTGCCCCCCAGGCCCCCCGCATGGAGGCACCGAGACCCTCCTGCCTCTGTGCTGACCTCACTTAAAGATCCTGGGGTAATGGGGCGCCTGGCGGCTCAGTGGGTTCAGCATCCGGCTCTCGGTTTCAGCTCAGGTCGTTGTGGGATCGAGCCTCATGCACGCAGTGAGGAGTCTGCTTGGGATTCCCCTGCTCCCGGCCTCCCTGCCGCCCCCTCCACCCGGCCCTGCTCGCTCGCGCTCTCTCTCAAGTAAATACATCTTTGAAAGACAGATAAACAGTAGATCCTTGTGGGCGGCGCCTGGGCTGCCCACCTGGGCGGTCCCTCGGCCGCGGCCCCCTCGGCCTCCTGCCGCTGCCCGTCCAGCCGCCCGGGAGCTGCACATCCCCGCGCGTGCGGGCGTGTGCCCCGGCGCAGGCTGCGTCCTCCGGCCCTCAACTATGGCCACGTCCACCGTCCCCGTGGCCTCCCGTGCTGTCTGCGCCAGGCCCTGTGGGCACCCCTCCCACGCTACGTCTCCTGTGGCTTCACAGAACGCCCGTGCCGCCGGGGGGTTAATCCCCGTTTCACAGACGAGTTAACTGAGGCCGGAGGCTCAGATCCTTGGGCAAGGCTCCCGGGCTGGGAACCTGGCCAATTCCAACCCCATCGGATAGGAGGCAGGAGCTCTGCACTGAGCATGGGACTTTGCTCTCCGTCGCCTCTCCCGCCACCTCCTCTGAGCAGCCCTCCTGATTTCCCTGGGACAGACCGCCCTTCCACCCCGAGCCTTTCCTCCTGCTCCCCGCACCTCTGTGGCTCCCTGCGCCCATGTGGCCTTCTTGTGGGGTGTGGGTCGCCCTCCTCTCCAACACGGGGTGCAGCCTGAGCTGGGTGCGGGCGTCGGGGGGTGCGTGGCCTGGCGCTGCCCCCGACACAATGGCTTTTCCGCGCTGGGTGGGGCGACGGGCTGAGGAAACAAACGAGACCCGTTGACGCGTTTTGACAGTTGAGAGCCGGTTCTGATAAGGAAACTCTGAAGCTTCAGGGCCTCCCAGTCCGTTAGCGGACAGCGCCCAGGTGACTTTCCATGATGGAGTGGCCCTGCCGGGTCCTCCGGGCCGCTGCTCTGGGTGCCTGGCAGGTTGGCCCGGCCGCCGGTTTCCTGGCTGATGCGAACGGGGGTGTTGTCCCCCCTGCCTCCCATGCTGACCTCGTCCTTCTCCCCGGCCCCTGGGCACACCTGGGGAGATGAGGCTGACCCTGATGGTGTCCCGGGCCCGGGCCCTCCCACAGCCCCACTGCACCTCATTCCGAGGCCAGTTTCAGAATAGGAAACTGAGGCCTGGCCAGAGAAGTGAGCTGCCCAGGACCCCTCTGGTAGGGCCAGTGCTGTGGTCCCCCGCCTATGGGACTAGATGGCCGGCACTGGAGTTCCCACGTTCCAAGGGACTCCCTAATCCTAGGCAGACTGGACGGCGGTCGTCCCCTGCAGGGCAGTCCGGGTGCTGGGGACCCCCAGGCCTCTGGGGCCCGGTCTGCTCTCGGGGGCCTCGGGCCGTCTCACTCTCCAGGATGGGAACCCAGGGCATTGCCTCCCACCCGGCTCTCAGACACACCCGTCCGGCCAGCCAAGGAGGACCGGAGCCATCCATGACCCTGCCTGTGAACGTGGGCCTCGGAGGTCACGTGCAGGGACCGTTCTCCGAGTCGGAATTCCCGCTTTCTTCCGGAACACGTGAAGTGAGGGATGCAGTTAGGCTGTGTCTCAGACCCTGGGTCCTTTTCATCCGACCGCCCACAGAACGTGGGAAAACGAACACCGTGTCCCAGATTCGCTGGACGGTGCCTAGTGATCCTAAATACCGACGCCGGAGCCCAGCGCTGACCCGAAGCAGTCTTACTTTCTGGAGTATGAACTTCTGCTTCTGGGGGATGTTCTTTGGAGGCCCCGGGGAGAAAGCTCTGTGGGGTGGGGTAGAGATCCCCGTGGGGGTGCTGACTCTGCATCCCCTGGGTGAGGGGCTGCCTGCGGGGGCTGGTCTAGGGGTCAGCACCTGGAGCTTTCGTCCAGGAGGCCGTGGGGACCTGGGGGACAGCCTGTGTCTGAGCTCTGGACTGGGCAGGTGGGCTCTCGGGCCGGGCCACCCAGCGGGGAGGGAGGGCGGCCCACACTGTCATATACGGGCCACTCGCTGGGCAGGAGGACCTGAGTTACCTCGTTTAATCTCAAGTGACTACCACCGCCATTCTACAGATGGGGAAACTGAGGCAGAGACAGAGCTTGCCCTGCACAGGCTCACATAGTGAGTCTGGATTCGAACCTGGAGCCTAGTTCTTAGCTCTCCCCGAAAGGCCTCCCCTAAAATGAAGGTGACAGAGGCTGTGGGGCCTGTGTTTTGGCTTCTGGCCAGTGCTCGATTTCCAGGTTGTGGGGGGAGCTCGAGCAGGGGGCAGCGGTCTGGTCCTGGGCAGGGCCATGTGAGGACACAGCTCAGGGATAAGACACACCAGCCGTGCGCCCGGGGTTCCCTGCTCTGGGGCGGAGGAACCTCAGGGAAGCGACCCCTGGAGCCCCCTGCTCAGGGCCTTCCAGGAAAGCACACCCTAACCGTGCCCCATATGGCGGGGCTCCCGGAGTCCGCCCTACGTGGGCCCAAGATCGCCACCTTCAGCTGCAGGACCCCCAGAGCGTCTGGTCGGCCCCCTTCCGGGCCATGCATCCTTCCCCCGTGCACCTATAGGCCCTGTTGCCCACGTGGGCGCTTTTCCGAGGCCATAGTTTCTTAGCAGATTCTCGAAGAAATTGCGAGGATCCCAGAGCTCGTCCCTGCAGCAGTGACCCAGGGCAGCGCCAAAGGGCCGCTCCAAGCAGGTGCCCGGTAAATAGTAGTGAATGAATGAATGAATGAAGAACACATGAAGGATTTGGGACTAGGAGTGGGGCTCCCATCTGTTCTGCGTTCAGGGGTCTAGGCTCAGACACGCCCTCAGGGTGCCCTGTTTTCAGGTCCCCTTCCTCTAGCTGGTGACTCCTCGTGCCCCCTGTGCTGGGACTCTGATTGTCCCATGTGAAAGGCCATGCTGGCTTCAGCCGCTGGACGCTGAAATGGTCCTTGTGGGGGAAGGTGGGATTTGGGGGGGCTCCTCGAGCAGCAGCGGTACGACCTCTCGCTGCCTCCAGGAGGGGGACGTCGCTGGGGAAGCTCGGTGGGGTGGAGTAGACCCTGCCTGACGCTTCTCTGCTTCCGGCCCTGGCGTCCCCTGCATTCCCTTGCGGTCCAAGTGGGAAACTTGGCTTCCCAGAAGCTGGGCTCAAGGAAGTGCGTGCTCAG
Organism: Nasua narica; assembly: GCA_028533885.1. Classification (NCBI taxonomy): domain Eukaryota; kingdom Metazoa; phylum Chordata; class Mammalia; order Carnivora; family Procyonidae; genus Nasua; species Nasua narica. Next base: position 78,356,721 of record CM052813.1, on the reverse strand, counting down.
GAAGGGTCTGATGGAACAAGAGGGGCCCATCCTGCCGCGGGGGGACCCGGGGGACCTGCTCTGGTGTTTACCCCAAGATCATTTCTGTGCAGCCCATTTCGCCGTGCGTCCTTCTCCTCCCCTCCTCTTAGAGAGCAGACGACCTCCACTGTGAAAGGGGGCTTTGCTTGTCGAGCCCGGCAGGGGAGATTGGGGGTTTGATGTGGCACAGGGGGGTCTGCATGAAGGATGGAGCCAGTCCTCGCTGCAGCGTGACCCCTTGGACTTTAAGAGAGAGTGGGGACAGAGCCCTGTATGGCGGCGCCCTCTGTGCAAACCGCTGTCCCCAGTGTTAAACCAGGGTCAGAGTTGTGAAGTCACAACTCAGGGGGGATTCGAGTACCTCCGCGGGGGTTTTCAGAGGGTCCTCTTGAAGATGTTTTTCCGAATCTAATTCAGGGCTGCCGTTCGTGGATGTCTTAGGGGGCGGGGGAGGAACAACTTCAGACTGTGTGACGTCCGTCCATCTGTACCCCTAGCCACCCCCTCCCTGACCTCCTGGCCACTCTCCCGTCCCCCCCGTCTCACTCTTGTGTCCATCGACCCACAGATCAACCACTGTCCCACCCGCCTGTCCTCCCGGAAGCCAGTCCGTCGTCCACCCATTTATCCGTCTGTCCCTCCATCTGTCCGTGCCTTTCCGGTGCCAGGCTCCGCGCTGGGCGGACGCGGACCCAGGCCGAGAGCGTGGTCAGATCTTCCCACACGCCGCAGGGTTGAACGGAATCTTCAAGGGAGCTGCGTCTTGGGGAGCGGGGTGGGGCAAGGGAGGGGGGCAGAGTGGACGGGGCTAGCCCACCCCCCGCCCCCCCGTGTGTTCCTGTCCCATCTCGGGAGCGGCCCCTCCCGCTCCCGCTCGGGCCCACGCTGGGGGTCGTCTGTCTTTGGCCGCGTCGGAAATGGACGGGGTTTGCGGCCCCGTTCTCGAGGGGCTCGTGGCCGTGAAGGAGGATGTGAGGCTACAAGGAGCAGACTCTTCTGCTGCGTTCTGAGCTGCCCCCGCCCCCCGGGAGCTCTGCCGCTCGCTCCTCTGCAGGGTGCACCACGTGTGACGTCAGCCTGAGGACTCGACGGTGCCGAGGTCACGGTCACCCTTGTCGGGAGCAGTTTCGTCGTTGGGGCGAGGGGGCTGGATGTCGGTTCAAGGGCCAGCGAGGAGGCGGCGGGGGAGAGACGGCGGGGGAGACGAAGGGAACGCTCCTCGGGCACGAGGCGGAGGGAGGGGAACGTGACGGGCTGGGGGGCCGCGGTGTGGCCGCAGGGGACGGCTTACCTGTGGGGATGACCCAGGGGGGAGGGAACGTCCATGCGGCCATCCAGTGGACACACAGGTCTTGGTCAGTCTCCATCTGCAGCCCCTTCCCCCCGTGGCTCCCTTTCCAGAGGGGACACAGGTCCTTCGGGAAGGCAGCCAGTGACAGAAGGTCCCAGTGCTGTTTTAGGACGTGCTGTGACCCCGAGCCGGGCCCCGGGGGGCTGCTGGGCGGGATGGCAGAGGCCCCGGCGTGTGCTCCGGATGCCGGGCAGCCTCCCACACGGCGCGCCCGGCCATTGCCCTCGGGGGTGGAGGGTGGACGCTGGGAGCTCCGCCGTCCCTGCCGCAGGGCCCTCCTGCGTCCTGCCCTCCAGGTGCCTGGAGCTGGCGGCCCCCCCGGCCTGTGCTAACCACGGGGTGCCCCGGGAGCCCCCATCTCCGTTGCTGGAATCCCCCTGAAGTGCAGAGGCAGGAGTGTGCCGACACAAAAGCTTCCTGCTGTCCCCAACCCAGCGGGGCCGTGGGGTGCTTGGGGTGGGCGCCCGGCCGGGCCGCAGACCTGCTCACCGCCCTCTCCTGTCTCCACAGGCCCTTTCCCTCGGAGGAGACAGCGGAGAACGACGACGATGTGTATCGCAGCCTGGAGGAGCTGGCAGAGTAAGGAGCCGGCGGGACGGGGACGGGGGGTCGGGGACGGGGACGGGGATGGGGGACGGGGGTCCCACCCAGGGCCTCTCCACGCTGCTGGTGGTGGCGCGGGTGCCCCCAGCTCCGTGAGAGCTCAGGCGGACGAGTGCTGCTTCACTTCACGCCTCCCTCCGTGTTCTGGAAGGTTCCCCAGCGTCTCCTGGTGGGGGGAGAGCCGGTGTTTCCAGAAGCAGGTGCCTCTGGAGCTCAGGCCGAGGCCGAGGCAGTTCAGGCCTGGGCGAGGGGCCGAGAGCAGGCCACCGGCGGCCGCGGGCGCATCTGCCCCTTTCTCTGGGACCCTGGACTCACGTCACCCTGTGTCTGAGGACTCTCGTGTTCCACCTCCTGCCGCCCAGGCCTGGCCACCCTCCCGGCTGTCTCGGCTCACGGTCCTGGAGCCCCCAGGGACCGCCGAGAAGCCCGGGGCCGTGGCTCTTCTTGGAGAGGTGGTCCGGCTCTGTGGGGTCAGCTGTGGCCGGGGGTGGGGTCGTGCGGCCGCTGCTCGGAGAAGGGGCCCGGGTGGTTCCGGGAGGAGGGTGTGGACGGAGGAGGCGGGGCGCCCCGTTTCTGCCGGCGAGGGGGCTCACGCAGCGATGGGCTTGTCCCGGCCGAGGGGTGGTGCCCCGGGGGCTCCTGACCCGGCCAGCCCCCGCCCTCCCCAGCTTCCCACCGACTGGACCCGTCGCTCCTGTTCGACAGCGGACGTGGCTTTGTTCCTGAGCCTCCGGGAGGACTGGCCGTACGTCTCCCCCGCATCCTGCAGCGCAGACTGGGGGCGAGACCCAGGAAGAGCTGGTGTTTCCTCTGCGCCCGCCCGCCCCATGGGGTCGGGGCTCTGTGCTTAATGCCCACCCTCCCATCCGGGGTGCGGGGCCGGGTCCCTGTCTGTGTCAACGGTCCCAGTCACCCAGAACCCAGCGTGGCAGCCCTGGGCGGGCGGCCGATCTCAGGGAGCGCGTGATCCCGGGATCGGCTCGCCCGCGGCGGGAGCGGCTGCCCCCCGCCCACCTTCCCGAGCCTGGGCTGGCGCCAGGGCCCTGGGGTGACCCTGCTGTGACGTGTGGGGCTCCTCGGGGCACCCGTTGGCCCCACGCCCGTGCGAGGTGCGGAGAGTGCCCTGAAGGAGACACGCGGGGGCCGGGTCCTGCAGCCCCCTGCCCGCGCACCCTGACCGGTCCCAGGAATCACGGAGGGACGTGGCTGTCGAGAAAGGGGCCTCTTGGGGGGCGTGCCGAATGAGCGGCTGCTCCCCCAGCCTCGTAAAGGGTGGGGAGACGGAGGCTCAGAGTCCCCGGTGGAGGGAGGTCCCCCGGGGGGGGGGTCCAGCCCATCCCACTGTCGCCCCCGCTGCTGACTACAGCCCCTCGTTTGCTGGGCTCAGTTTACCCTCTCTTCCTGCCCTGAGGGCCTCCGCATTTGCCATATCCGGGCCTAGGTATCCCCCACCCGGGGAAGCCTCTTGCACCACTCCCGACCCCGAAGGGCACCCACAACCCCATTTGGCCTTTGGGCTGCCCGTGGGGTGCACCGGGATGAGGTGGAGAAACGTCTGTCTTCCGTAGACGGGCAGGTTCTGAGGTCAGACCTGGGTCTTTCCCTTGTCCCCCCCTTCAGCCCCCAGCAGTACGCCCCTCACAGACCGCAAGTCCCACGTGGTGACGACAGTGATGGGGGGGTGCTTCCAGAGCCTCTGTGGGGCCCGGCGCTGCTGACACGTCGTCCCGTATGTGAGGTCTGCTCTGCAGGGTCCCCATTTCACAGACGGAACTAAGGCCCGGAGCCGAGACCCCCCGTCCGGTGCCGAGGGTGGGGTCCTCGGCTGCCGTTTCTGCTACGACACCGGCGTGAGGCTGAGGGTCTGTGCCCTCCGGAAAGTCCCTCCCTGGTCACAGCACAGACCGAGGGCTCAGGAGGACAGGGTCACGCTGGCCTCGTGTGGCCCAGACCAGGCACGAAACACGTCCTCCGACCGGCCAGGGAGTGTCCTCTCCGAGGGCACGCGGGGATCCCAGCCCCCTCCGGCGGTGTCGTGTTCCTGTACCCCGAGTCCCGCGGCGGCCCTGGGGCGCGCGTTCTTGCCGGGTGTGACCCCTGGAAGCAGACACGGGAGGTGACTGTGCCCCCATGGAGAGGCTGGGCCGGGGGGCAGCTGCCCGTAGTGTTTTCCGTGACATGAAGAGCGCGTCTCCTCACCCAAGGAGTTCCTTGTGACTGTGCTTACTGCCAACGCAGATCATAAATTACAGGGAAGGGGATGGATTTGAGTCTTTAACTCGCGGTTTGGTCCCAGTGGTTCCAGTTTAATAAATTTTTCATGCTTTTTTCCCCCTTTGTTTCACTGAAAAGCATGATTTCCTAGCGTCTTGTTCTCCGTGGGCTCGGGGTTGGTATTTATCCATTATGGCAATTTACAAGACGCGCACAGACCTGCCGTTTCCTCCCTGGCCCTGATGGGGGAGAGGAGGCGGCTGCGGGTCCCCGAGGCTGGATCTGGGGCCCTGGCCCGGATCCGACGCCCGGCATTGGCGCAGGGACAACCAGGGCGCACACGGCTAATTCTGCCTCGGGCGCTTGGCCAGGTGTCCGAAGTGATGATCGTCTCGTGCTCCCGAAGGGCCCTGCCGGTGCCCAGACCGCAGACACGTAGCAGCTGTTTGAGGTGCTCGGATGCTGCCCCCCACCCCCGTGGCAGGGAAGCTGGCGTGGTCCTGGGGCTTCGGCGAGGGACCGCCACGTGTGGGCGCACCGTGGACACTTTCCCTTGAGTCGCTCACATATGCGCTCAGTGACAAGCTGCACTCGAAGCGCTTCTTGTGTGTCGGCTCGGGGTCAGGAACTGGAAACGTAAAGGGAAACGAGCCCCACCCCTGCCTCCTAGGACCCTCCATGAGGGTGGGGTCACGTGGGTCTCCCCTGGGGGGCCCTTTTGGAATACCCCTTAGAGGGGCCGTTCTTACCGGAGTTGTCGAGAGCCTTCGCTGTCCCCAGGGTCCCCAGTGTCCTCAGCCCGCAGGGCACCGCTCCACAGAGAAAGCCCCTTTCTGGGGCACTTAGAGCAGGCATGTCGGCCGTGCAGGGGACTCTGCCCATCTTGCTGCCACCACGTCTTGTGTCCGAAGCAGCAAAGCCCGTCCCGTCAGACGTGGCCTGGGCTCTGTCACCTCCTACTTGCGTGGTCTTCGGCAAGTTACGCACCTCTGTGCCTCGGTTTCCCTACGTGTAACCTGTAGGTGTGAGGATGGTCTTCGGGAAGACCGCCGGGAATACCGTGGGGGGCATAGCGCCCAGTGGGCGCTCTCTGAGCCCGCAGGCGAGGGTGGTGGTTTCACCCGTTTGGTGAAACGGGTTCCTGGCCACCCGTTTCACTGAAATCGTGGTCCCCCCCCCCCCCCCCCGGTTTCCAAATGGCCGTGGCCGCGCTATCCGGGAGAACGAGGACCAGCCACGTGCATGATGGTAGGTTTTCCAGTAGAAACAGAAGTAGGTGAAATTAAATGTAAGAATGCATTTTTATTTACTCCGGTCTACCCAGAATCGGTGCAAGCTCAGCGTGGAAACCAGCGTGACCGATCACTGGTGCGGGAGCTTGCCTTCTCCCCCGTGGCGCAGAGCCCGCAGCCCGGTTCACGGGGCCACGCGTGCGAACTGACAGCCTCGTGTGGCTGGTGGCCCCGTGTGGGCGGGACGGTCTCTGACCCGGACGTGGTTCCGGGAGCTTGTGCAGGGCCCTCCTTGCGTCTGAATGGGTGATGCTGGACGAACGTTATGTTCTCAAGTGCTCTCAGCTCACTTTGGAGATCACTGAATAATGCATAATCAAATAATAGAGCAGCTGGTGGAAAAAATTAACACGAAATATTGCTACTCAAATGGCCCATTTTGAGCTCCCGGGGCGCCCTCCCTGACCGCGGAGCTGGGAAGAGAAGCGCGCGGCTCTCTGCTGGCCCCTGCGGCCGCGTGGCGGGCTGCGCTCACGGGGTCTTCTCCGGAATTCGACACGGTCGCTTTGGGATTTGGAACCTACACCCTTCCTGTGTTTTGGAACTAGGAAGGGATGGAGGGGTTTCTTGCCCCATGTTAGGCCAGACTGTGACCTTGGGTCGGTCACAGTCACGGGACACCCCAGCTCTGCTCAGCCTGGGGGAGCTGGGGGATGCGAGGCAGGGACGGGGTGCCAAAGTCCACGGTGACAGGGCAGAGCCGTGTGCAGGGTGCCTGGTCCCACAGCTGCGTGGGGCGCGGTGATGCCCCGACTCGTGGGGGCTCCTGTCTAGAAGGGTCGTCTGGAGCTCCCTGGGGCGGGAGCGCGGAGGGACCACTGGCGCGTGGCCTCGGGCTGCTTCCCTGCAGTTCGTGACCTGAGCTCTGGTCTTGCTCCATAACGTTCCCGTCCTTTCGAGGACGACTTTCCCCCGGGTGACACGGCGCCACTGCCTCGGGCCGTGCCGGCGAGCGCCCACTTACTTGACGCTGAGTAGCAGCAAAGGCGATGTTCTTTCTTGCTCGGGGCGCCCGTCAGGTCCTCCGTAGGGCCTCAGTTTCTCCACGTCTGAAATGAAAGCAGCAGCCGAAGGAGCTCAAAGGCCCCGCGGCTTCACGATCGAGGAGCCCGCTGCTTAGCACTCCCGTCACTTCCCTGGGAGTCGGAGTGATTTTCGGGCTTAAACAAATGTGATTGTGGCACGGCAGGGGATATAATTTATCCTAAATGTATAGCTGCATGCTTTACTGAATCGTAAAATGACTTCGCAGCTTTGAACGTGTCATGTTAGCGTCGTTGGGATAATTTTTTAAGACGCATAAAATATAGAAGGGGTGTCCCGTGTTGATGCTCCTTCGAGGGCGCCTTGCAGCAGGGGTCTTTCTCATCCCGGGAGCGGGGGGCCGGCCTGCTGCGAGGGCCCCCTTACCGGCAGGGAATGGGAACAGTCACTGCGCCCAACGGCGACCTTCATCCGAGTGACAGCCTCTCCCTGCCCCGCCGCACAGGAAGCTTCTTTGAAAACTGTCCCGAGTTCACAGGTGTTCGAGCCGCTTGCGTGAAGGTTCAGAGTCACAGACCCCTGCACGTGTGGGGGTGTCCATGTTGGGTCGGGAGGGGCTGGGGTTTGGGGACATCGGCTGTTGGCCCCCAAGGATCGCTCTTCCACAGGGGGCAAGTTTGGGATCAGACGTTGCAGAAACAGCCCCCCTGAAAACGAAGAGCGGCACGCGGCCCTGTGGGGTGGGCAGCCCCTCCCCAGCCCCTGGGAAGGACCCCAACAACCCCACAGCCTGAAGGAGGTTGAAGGAAAGGCCCCCAGGGCAGAGGCGTTGGCGGACGCCGCCGTGGGCCGGCCTAGGAGGTCGCCGTCCTCAGGCGCACGGCGGGAGGAGCCTGGCGGAGGGGGCGGGGGTTTTGGGGAGCCCTGGGCGCTGCGCAGGTGTCCCCTTGCCCTGTGGTGTCCCCGCTCGGGCCCTCCCAGAACTCACGGCCCCGGGCTGCTGAGGCGGTGACAGCGCCACAGCCCTCTTCAGAAAGGCCACCTTCTGTGCGGCCGGGCTGCCTCTCGGGCCGTTCAGGTCTCCATTTGTAAGACAGACAGGGAGGCCGACGGCCGGCCAGGCGTGTGCAGTCCCCAGCCGGGTGTCCTTGGCAGCACGGGGGGCCCCAACCCTGCGGGGGGCTCTCCATCCTCACGTGAGCTCCGAGACGACGCCCCTGGCTGCAGGGCCTGGCGAGCGGAAGGCATGACGCCAGCGTCCGCGGAGCCCACTCGGGGTCTGTTCGCACACGGAGCCCTGCAGGCGGTCCTGGACCTCGCCCTTTGGACTGGGGACTGGCTCCGAGAGGTGAGGGCGCCTACACAGCCGCGAAAGGGCGGAGCTGCGCTTTGAACCAGGTCGGTGTGACAGGCCCCCGCGGACCTGTTCTCCCAACTCCAGAAGCTATCCGGGGGCATCCACGGGGGTCGGGCCCGGAGACTGGGAGGGCTTCCTGGGGGAGGAGTTGCTATAACGGCACTTGGAGGGAGCAGAGGAAACCTTCTGTCGCCCCCGCCGGACTGCTTACTGCCTTATTTTGGGCGAGGGTCCGGGGAGAGTCTGGGTCTCAGCTGCGTCTCTGTGGGTTACTCAGAAGTTCGGGGCTGGCAGGCTTGTCCCCAAAGTCACCGTGTCTGCCCGTGTGGCCCAGGGGTGGGGCAGGCAGCCCCTGTGGTTGAGACCAGCTGCCCCTCCAGAGCCGGCTACACGACCGGCTGGGCCGAGGGCCGTCCGTCCAAACCTGCTCGGCAACCGGGCCCACAGGGCCTCCCCCTCGTCCTGGGGGGAGATTCAGAAGTCCGCAGGCCCGTAGCTGCGGCACGGACCTCGGTGGATTTTATTCTTAATAGCTCATTAGACCCGGGTCCTCTCAGGACCAAGGCAGAGCGATTCCATGGCCCGATTTAACAGTCCCTGCGGGGGGGAGGCCAGTGTGGAAGGGAGGGTTCCGAGATGGGCCTGTCCATCTTGGTCCCAGAAGGAAGCAGGGACCAGCTGGCCTCGGCCCGGGGGGGTTTATCCTGTGTCTAATAAGGGGGTCTCTGTCACTTTCTCTGTATTCGCTTCTCGGATGCTATGTGTAGAAAGACTAGGCCTTTTTAACATTGTTGCCCTTGTGGTCAGTACATACCTGACTCGATGGTCTGTGGGGGCGCCTGGGGGGCTCAGGCGGTGAAGCGTCTGCCTTCGGCTCAGGTCATGGTCCTGGGGTCCTGGGATCGAGTCCTGCGTCGGGCTCCCCACCCAGTGGGGGGTCTGCTTCTCCCTCCCCCTCTGCCCCCCCCACGCTCTGTCTCTTACACACCCTGTCTCTCAAATAAATGAAATAAAAATCTTAAAAACATGAATACCATAACATCCCGCATTTCACCACAAAAAGTCCTGTCACGTGTATGAGACCTGCTGTAATTGCTTACGAACCTGCATCCTACAAAACCCAGCCTGGGGGTCACCTTCTCCAGGAAGGCACCCTGGCCTTACTAGGTCAAACGAAGCGCTCCTTCCCCAGAAGATTAAAAAGCACACCACGACTGTCTTTGTCACCGTGTCACCACCGCCTTCCTGCATTTGTCCCCCAGGCCTGGAGCCGAGCTGTCCCTTAAGGGCAGGCAGCTTGACCGGGCCCCTGTGCACCAGCACAGAGGACGTGCCTCATGGTGGTGGGGAGGTGCCGAGACCTCTTTCCTTTCTGAGGACCCGAGCCACAGTCCCCAAGTGCCCGGCCCCATCACCTCAGCCTTCGCAAGACTGCAAAGTGGCTTGGAACTGTCCCCATTCTGCAGTTGAAGGAATTAAGGTTCAGAGAGGGTAGGTGACTTGCCTGTGGTCACACAGCAGGTTCTACATGACAGTGTACGGGCGGAACCCCTGAGCCATCTGCTGCTGTGGCATTCCTCTGGGCCTTACCCTTAGGACCCAGCCCGGGGTGGGGGCGGGGATTCCCTTGTACTGCCTAGAAAGAATTCCGGGAAAAGAGAGAGTTTTGGTGGGGAGCCTGGGGCCAGGGGAACTGGGCTCCCTCCGGGAGACTCGGAGACGGCAGCCGTGGCCTTCCTGGTGGGCTCCTCCACGGCCCGGCGGCCTTGGGCGACTCTCTTGCCCTCTCTGGGCCCTGCCGTAGGAAGAGCAGCCCCTCCCTCGCAGGTCGGGGTGAGGGTCTGCCGAGGCGTGTCCATGTGTCTGTCCCTACATGGGGCCACGCAGCCCGCAGCTGGCTTCTCCTGGCCCCCGGGGCCCCCTCTCCCTGCTGCGCGGTGTGGACCGGGGTCAGGAAATGTCCGATTTGGTTTCTGAGTAGCAAGTTAATGGTGGATCGGCGCCTGGCTTCCCAGCGTCAGACAGCCCGGGGCCAGAACGCACATCCGCGCCGTCACCACGGGTGTTTTATGCTCGCCGTAAACACACAGGCTCGCCGGAGGCCGAAAGCAGAGAGCTTGCTGCCTTTCTTTGATTTTTCTTGGGCGGTGGGGGTGGGCTGAGGGCCTCTCGGAGCAGCTGCGGGCAGGCCAGGCCCTGGGGTCTGGTGCGGGCGGGAGGGGAGGCGAGTTTCTGCCCTCTCTGGGGGGCGGCGGGCCATTGTGAGGACGAAAATAATTGTTGGGATTGAGCATCTGTTAGGGCGGCTGCCCTGCTAGAAAACAGCAGGAGCGAAGAGATGAGCCTTTTTGGGGGAGAGGGTGAGAGGGGAGTGGGGAGGGAGAGAGGCGGGGGAGTGGGGGGAGCCGTGGAGAGCGGGTGGGGGCTGGGGAGGCCGGGGGCACCCGCGTGGGTCTCTCTGGGGCGGGGGTCTGGCCCCGGCCCTGGACGTGCACCTGCCCTTTCCGATTTGATCCAGGATCTCCCCCCCAAACCCGCCCCCTTTGCGCTGTCCCTGGGCTCGCACGTGGGCGGGGGGACAGGGAAGGGCCCTCTCTGGGGCCTGCGAAGGCCCCGTCGGCGCTGAGACCTGGTCTCCTGACTCCCAGGCTCCCATGTTTCACAGCTTGGACGGTGTGCTTTGTGTTTATTGAGTGCGGGTCCCTGTGCTGTCCCCACTGAACCTCCCCTCCGACCCCATGGTAACAGGCCGCCACTTTCTGAGCACCTACTGTATACCAGGCCTGTGTCAGTCACTTTCATCGAGGCCGATCCTTCCAACCACCTCCCTGGGAAGGTGGGGTCACTCTACTTCACGGATGGGGACACGGAGGCTGCGGTCCTCCTGCCCAGAGTGCCACAGCCAGAAACTGGCGGAGCTGAGGATTCGTCTCAGACTCGCCCGGCTGCTTCCCCTCAGGGTGCGCGGTCTAGCGAGTCAAGTTCCTGCCACTGGGGGCCCGGCGTGCCTCGACTGGCCCGGGGAGGTGGGGACCCGCCAGCCGTCGTCTGGTGCCGCCCAAGGGCCGTGACACGCAGTCTCCGTGTGGCCCGGACCTTGAGGTTTTCCGTGACCTGTGGACTCTGATAAGTTAGAACGTCCCCGAGGTGAGTCTCTGTCGGCCCGAGGGACTGATTGGCAAAGAATCAGGAGGTGACTGGGGCAGTCTAACACAAAAGCGACACGGAGCAGCTGGCATTGCCCTCTGCCTGATTCGGCAGGTGATTTCGGATTTTGCAGGACTGTGGGAGGTGGGGCTGGAGTGGGGTCAAGGGCGCCAGGCCCTCTGCCCTATGGGACCTTGTGCAGGCCCGGGTTCCGGGTGCCGGGTCACAGCCAGACACCCAGGAGGCTTGTGTCACCGGAAACCAGAGGCCAGGACCCTCATGCGGGTGGCACTCCATCCCGGTCAGTGTGCGGCTCTCCGGCACTCGGGGGACTCGCGCGGCCCTCCCACAGCCACGGCCGTCAGGTGCGCCGGGCCCGGCTGGTCACGTGTAGACTCGTCTGCTCTAACAGATGCTGGAGACGTATCGTGTGTCCCCTGCCTCGTTCAGGAAACTCACCTTTGGAGACGATGCCTTTGCTAAAAAGCAAAGTCGCAATGGGATGCCCGCGCCCATGTTGGCCAGAGAGTCAGAACTATCGGGAAGCAGAGCTTGTCACCCCACGCCGATGACCCCATGGCTTTCTAGAAGCATCTGCGTCTCAGGCATAAATGCTACCCTGTCCGTCCCCCCACCTGGATGGTGAGGTGCCATCGCCCAGTTGCCAGTATGAAATCCGTCTGGGGAGAGGAGGTATCGATTTAACCAAGCAGATGTGATGGGTGTTTTATCTCAGTTGCCGAGCTAGACAAGTATGTTTGATTTACTTTCCTAGTAGCTTTTGAAATTTATATCTTTAAGTAACCACTACACCCAATGGGGAGTTCGAACCCACGACCCTGAGATCAAGAGCCTCATGACCTTCCAACAGAGCCAGCCAGGCGGCCCCTAATTTTGTTTGATGAGGAAGAATCCCACTTCTTTGCTGGTGCTTTTATTCCCCTCCCTCTCCCCATAATGTGGGACACGTGCAAATTGAAATTCTACTGTAGACTTTTATTTAGTATTAGTGGTATTTTATCTACTAAATTTAATTTGGTAGATAAAATTTAGATAAATTTAATTTAGTAGATAAAATACTATTCTATCATTCAAACAGTATCAAAACGTGTATTTCTTAATGCTCTTAGAGCACTAGAATACCTAGAAATACTAGATATTTTTTGTCTAACTTGGCCTGAGTTAGATAACATCTGGGAGACTGTTTTCGTAAGCGAAAGAAGGATAAACATAGAAAGCACGGGAGTGTGAGTGGTCTATGGCTGTATCACGAGGACCCCCAGACGTGGGGAAACTGAGGCCATTATAGGTGGATGACTGACAATTCGCTTCTCCGGTCTTCAGCGGGCTTTGGGTCACAAACATTTTGCAGAGCAGAGGGAAGGACGGTGGGTGCGTTTTTTAGGTTTTTCTGTCACAAGTTAAGACGCCAGAAGGCAGCTCTTCGTCTCGTGTTTTTGGCTGCCTGCTTATGGCTGCAGTGAATTGGAAAAGGTGAAAGGCAAGGGGCACGTGAAGAGGGATCCCCTGTGAATGAATGTGCCTTGTCTTGATTGATCTGGAGGAAGGACACAGGCTGAGAGCATGTTCGTGGACGTGCATTGGGGTAACTCCCCTGGGTGTATTCTGTGTGGTCTGTGTGGTCGTGTCCCTTCTGTGAATACAGGGAACGGGGAGGGACTGTGTCATGTCACTCTTACCTGGAGGAACCTCGGGTCCTTCAAGGAGTGCTTACTGCATGTGGGATTGGAGAGTTTGTAGCCTTTGCCTGAGGGCGCTCCCCAGTCCAGGTAGAAGGCTGCACTCCCACCAGCGAGGGTGTCAAAGGAAAGACAACAGCCAGAAAGTTAGGAAGGAAATACTGGGAGGGAGGGACCTGAGAGAGTGGGAGCCCCCAGATCTAATAATCCACCAAAATCCCTGGCTGGCCGGTCAACGTCATACACCCAAGAAAGACCCTGAGGCTTCCAGAAAAAGGGAAAAAAAAAAACCAAAACCTGGCGTCCAAAAAGCTAAATTCAGCAGCATTCCGGTTGCTGCCTACTGCTGGAAAGACAGTATGAAGTTCGAGTCCAACCAAGTTGGCGTTGTGTTAGAACACGTGTTTGGTAGAAATAATGGAATTTCCATAACGGATCGTCCGCCATGTCCGATGTTCAATCAAAGTCATCAGACTTGCAACAAAACAGAAAGATGTCATATTCAGAAAAAAAAAAAAACCAAAAAACCGTCAGTAGGAACCAACTTGGAGATGACTCCGATGTTACGGTTGGGTAGCAGCTTTTCTAAACATGGTCGGGGACGTAGAGGAAACTATGCACCAAATGAATGAGCAGATGGGGAGCCTCAGCAGAGACGCAGACACGATAAAGAGGGCCAAGTGGAAATTCTGAAACTGAAAAGCACGATGGCTGAAATGAACAGTCGCTGGGACTGCTTTAATAGGAGATGCTGACGGCAGAGGAGGGAGTGGGGTTGGAGAGCTTGTAGCCTTTGCCTGAGGGCGCTCCCCAGTCCTGACTTAAGGTTCGCCCAACGGAAGGAATACACCCAAAGGGACAGAGAGAAAAGAAAATGCCAGCAGAGCCTCAGACGCATGGGGCTGTGCCAAGGGGTCCAAAAGACGTGTAACTGGAACCCCAGGAGAAGAGAGAGTGGACCAACATGGTGGCCCCAGACTATCTAAATTCCCAACGTTGTGTGATAAAACTACAAAATATTGAGAGAAATGAAAGAAGATCTCCTAAGTGGTGGCATATATACTATGTTCATGGATTGGAAGAGGCTATTGTTAAGGTGCCTGGTCTCCTGGGGGCTTTTGTTTTTGACAAGATTATTGTTAAAGTTTCTATAGAAATACAAAGGACCTTAGAACAGTCCTAAACTCATACAAGAACAAAGCTGGGGGGGCGCCTGGGTGGCTCAGTTGGTTGAGCAATTGCCTTCGGCTCAGGTCATGATCCCGGAGTCCCGGGATCGAGTCCCATATCGGACTCCCGGCTCTGCGGGAAAGTCTGCTTCTCTCCCTGACTTTCTCCCCTCTCATTCTCAATCTCTCGCTCTCTAATAAATAAATAAATAAATCTTTTAAAAAAAAAAAAAAGAACAAAGCTGGGGACTTGAACCACCATGTTTGGGGACTTCCTATTAAAACAAACATAAGTAATCAAAACAAATTGGTATTGTTACATAGGGGAATAGGTTGACAGAATAGATTATAAAATTCCAAAATAGACCCACCCACACTTGCATGGGCCGTAATTTTGGTCAAAGGGATCTAGGTGATCCAGTGGGAAGAAGAAAGTTTTCTTCCGATTGTCCTGAAACTCCTGAATGTCCCCGAGGAGAAATGGACCTCGATCTCTACCCCACACCATGCACGGAAATCTAAGAGGGATCAGAGGTCTGAACGTAAGACACCAAAATTATATAGCTGTTAGAAGGAAAAACAGGAGACAAACCTGGGCACCCTGGAAAACAAAGATTTCTTAGACAAGACGCAGTGATTTCTTAGGTGGGACACAGGACAGAGTCAGGACACGAGAGGAGAAAGATTTGATAAGTTGGACTTTTTTTTTTTAATTCAAAATGAATGTTTTTCAAAAGACACCACTAAGAAAATAAGTAGACAAAGTCAGAGACTGGGAAAAAAATTCATGAAACATACCTGACGTGAAACTTGTGTCCAAAATATATAAAGAGTTCTATTTCTTTTTCGATAAGAAGAAGGCAACTAATTTTTAGAAACGGAGAGGTCTTGAGCAGGCCTTTCACAGAGGGCGATGCCCGAATGTCCAGAAGCACATGGGAAAATCTTCAACATCTAGCCGTTGGGGAAATGCGAAGCAAGATTGCAGCGACACGGGCGGAGGAAGGGGGCCCCGTGCGGGCAGTTGGCTGTCCCTGAACCAGGTGACCTCGAGGCCCCTCTCCAGGCCTCCTTGGAGTGATTTTTATTCGTTTCATCAGCGCTCAGGATACTTACCTGTCACGGACCCCCCTCCTCCCCCCGCCTGTCAGAGCAAGGCCGATGTCTGTCTCCAGACGGCGTGAAGGGCCTCAGCTGCCTTCGCGGGGTCTAATTTAGCAGAAAGCGTTCCTGTCTCCCCTCGGTTCCACGCTGTCAGAATTCTCGACAGGACAGTGGGTTTGTCACAGCCTCGCTCTGCTGCACGACCGACATCGGGGGTGGGCCCCCCCCAAAAGAACCCTCTCCAATACTTGCCTGGACACCCGCTAACTTAGCGGGCAGGGCTTCCGGAGCCGTTTCCTCGGGGACAGCTCTGCAGGGGCAGGCGAGGTGATTTGTGTCAACGCGAGGCACCCACGGTGGGGGGGGGGCTCTGGGACAGTGGGTTCCTGCTGGCTCCGAGCGGAGCCCTGTCCCCGCGGGGGCACTGCCCTGCGCTGCGGTGCCTGCGGGGTGGTGAGGTGAGGAAGGGTAAATGTTTTCCGAGTGCCTAGCAGGTGCGTTGGCGCAGGAGGGCCCAGCAGTGGGCGATGGTTACCGCGTCCGCGTGCTGGTCTGGTGCGGTGTGACCTTTCCCCTGTCTCCTCCCCTCCCTGCTCGTCGGCTGCCTGGGGAGGTGGTCTCATCAGGTCGGAATTGGCTCCCCTGCCCCCCCCCCCCGCCCAAGCCCCCTCCCCGCAGAGGGAAGCCCAGATGTGTCCCCCCGGTCATGCTCAGTCTCACGGGGAGGCACCGGGGCTTTGGGGAGACCCCTCTGGCTGGCTGCAGAGGCCCTTCCTGAATACAAACTCTCCCTCCGTGTTTCAAGTGGATCTTGAATGATCTCTCCCCACCCCCCACCCTCCTAGCCCATCAGATGACAAGCTGGGTTTCGGATGGGGCCAGAAACCCATTCATAAGAGCTGCCAGGTATCACTTCCGCTCTCTCTGTTCCCTGCTGCCCCCTGGCCCTGAATTCCAGCCTCCCGGTGCCGTGGGGAGGGGATGTGCTCTGCCGAATCTCCGTGCCCTCTGGAAATCAGCTTTGCCGGGTGCTGCTTTGAGCCTGGGCTCTGAGATGTGTCCGGCCAATACGGGGATGGCACGGGTCCCCCCTCCAAGGACGACCTGCCCTGAGGGTGGGCCCCACAGCAGACTGCAGAGCTGGTTGGCCCAGGGCCCTGGCGGCCCCTTTGCTGATGTGAAATGTTCGCCCAGCACCTGCTTCTATCGGAATGGTGCTCAGAAGGGGTTAAGACTTGGATTTTGTCCGGGAAAGAGACAGGCTCATCCACGGACACTTAGAAAATAATGGGAGATACAGCAAGAAGGTGCACCTTGTATGAGAAGACTGAGGGCAGTGGGTCCTGGATCACAGACTGGGCTGGAGGTCCCCGAGGGCCCCCTGGAGGAGGTGTCCTAGGCTCCAAGTCTGGCAGGGCCGAGGGGACAGCTGGTTGAAGTAGAATCAGACCGTGGTCAGGAGCCGAAACAAGGTTGGTTGGAGTCTAATGTGAGTGGGGATTTCCTTACCCTCGGTCTCGAAGCCGCATCACAAGCTCCGTGTCCCTCTCCACTCTCTCCGCTTCCTTACCACCGGGTAGGGAAGGCGTCCACGTGCGAGCTCTGCCCCTTGACCCGCATGCTCCCGCTGCAGGCGCTGGGGATGCCCAGGGCAGGCTGAGAGCCGCTGGGGCTCTGGGTCACAGGCGTGGCGGCAAGTCCCCAGCATTCGCTGACAGGTGGAGAAGTTGGGGATGTGGTCACCATAGGTCCTAGAAGCAGGGCAGGTAGAGCGCGAGGGGATGCTGTCTACACTGCCTGGTCCGAGCAGAGAAGCCCTGGGAGGCAGGTCCGCCACCCCCTTCTGTGGACCAGAAGATGGAGGCCGAGCAGGAGGGACGGCACTGGTTCCCACCTCTGCTCTTCCCCGTGAGGCCCCTGGGGCCATGCCCCTCGCAGACCTGGCTGGACCCTCCCTTCCGTGCGCCTGACCTGCTTCCCTCCCGCGCAGCGAGCATGACCTTGGGGAGGACATCTACGACTGTGTCCCGTGCGAGGACGAGGGGGACGACATCTATGAGGACATTATCAAGGTGGAGGTGCAGCAGCCCATGGTAAGCCGCCCCTCACTCGTGGCCCCCGCTCTGGGTGCTCTGAGGCCCCGGGGGCTGGGGGGCTCTTCGGGGCAGAGGGAGCTCCCGAGGCTGCACCCCAGCCCTTCCCGGCCCCCGTGGGCTGCCTCCCCATCCTCGGCCCCCGGCCTCACTCTACGGGACGTTCCGAGGAGACCAGGGTGTGACTGCTCCCCCGGGATTCTCCGGCGGGTGTGACGGATCCCAAGTCCCTCCTGCCCGGGGAGTCTGAGAATAGCGCCTGGGTGCTCAGACGCACGGAGGGCGCAGTGCTTTACTCCTTTGTGCGGAGAGCAAGGAGACCGCCGTTGTCTCAATTAGCCAGCTGTGCGTCTTTTATGCGGCGAGGATATTTATTTCCGAGCCGACGTTGGCTAATAATCTCTCGGACACCAGTTTGCTGCCGGATGCGTTTATTGCCGGCAGCTGCTGTGTGGAGGGTGGGGGTCTCATCTGGCTGGGATGGGGAGGTTGGAGCCCTGGGGGAGGGGGGACAGGCCACAGTCCCCTGGGTCCCCACGCTCCTGGGGGGTGGTCCAAATGCCACTTACTGACAGTGGAGGCTTGTGATGCTGTTCACTTTCCCTGAAGAAACGGGGCGAGTTTCTCAAGAAGCAAATGGCAGTGTTTTCCTTTGGTGTGGGAGTATCCAGCTGGCAGTGGAGAAACAAAGCTGGGGCGACAGCTCCCCAGTGAGGCCTTCCGGAGAGGCCCTTCCCACTCTAGTGGCACCTGCCCTGCGCCAGCGTCACGCCAGGAGAGGCCCAGAGGAGCGTGGCAGTGGGGCTCACAGCCCCCTAACTCTGCTCTTCGGAACGGAACGGGTTTCTCGTTTCTCTCCTGAAGGGCCCGAGGGGTCCCCACCATTCCCAGGGATCTCTCTCTGTGCCCCCGGGTCTGCCCAGGGCCAATGGTGCCCTTCCCCCAGGCAGCCTTGCAGCGGGGCAGCCGTTCCCCTGAGCCGGTTCAGGGGGCCAGTTACGGGGCCGGAAGGCCACGCTGTTCCCCACAGGTGGAGATCCTCTGCTTTGCCCCCAAGAGGCCCCCTCTGTACCCGGCCCACAGAGACCCCAGAGTGGGCTGTCCCCAGAGCCAGACCAGCTGCTGTCCCTGGTCCTGAAGGGCCCATGGCGGAACCCAGGCGGGCTGTGGGGGACAGGCTGGCATCCCACCCGCCTGGCTCCACTCCGTGTCCCAACAGTGCTCCGGTCTGGCAGGGGGGCCCTCTGGCCTCCTGGCCGTCCCCTGAGATAAAATCACGGGTTTTACTTCCTCCCCGGTCATGTCCGGAGCTATCCGAATGGTCTAAGCGGAAGGTTGAGGGAGACCTTTCCAAAGGGAAATAAAGGCAGAGGACGGCAGGTGCCGCTCTCCGAGCCCGCACACGGGGAAGGGCCGGGCGCCGTCCCTCCGCACGCAGCCAGGCTCGCGCTCGGGCGGGTGGGCAGAGGGCTGTCACGGGATCCTGGGGCGGATGGGCACCCCTACCTCTCTCCCGAGCATAGCCCGGGTAACGAGCGGAAACTGCTAATTGGTTCTCTCTGTGGTTGATTTCCCCACGCTCTCAGATACGATACATGCAGGTAAGTGGCGGGTGGAGGGAGGCCCGGGTAAGTTCTGCCGGCACCGACTTCCTGCCCGTCACAGAGAGGTCTCAGGTCTCTTGGAAAAAGCCTGGGACCTTGTCTGCAGCGAGATGTTTTTTATACATGGTTTTAGGGGGATCATGAACCCCTAACACCCCCTCCTAAAGCCCCGGGAGCAGCAGTGTAGCTCCTGGGCCACCAGGGGCTTGGGAAGGAGCCTGACCCGGGCCCCCCTGGCTGATGGGCCCCATCTGGCACATTTCTTTGGAGCCCTCGTCCTCAGCAAACTCCTGGGGCGTTTGTTAGGGGAGGAGGACGGGGTTAGGGCAGATAGCTGTCCACAGGGTGTGGCACATGGCCCCGCCCTGGTTCCCCAAAGCCTCACTTAGGGACCCGTGTGGCTCACTCAGCCTAAGAGAACATAAGGAAAGGGTCTGGAAGTCCAGAGAGCTTCTGAACAGTGGCCCCCCCGTAGCTTCTTCCCCATCGCCGTGGCCACACAGTCTCCTGGTCAATCCCGCCTCCGGCCACGTTTCCTCCCGAGGTGGGGAGCAGGCGCTGCACAGAAGCGTGTCCCCAGTGACCTCTGCCTTTGAACTGGCCCCTCAGGACCCAAGGTGGGGGCTGGAGGACCCTGGGAAAGCCCGGCCCTGCAGTAGCGGGTTGATGCTGGGCAGGCAGACATGGGTCCTCGGGGAGCTGGTCAGAGCCTTCCCCTGTGCACACAGTAGGCGCTTTAAGCACACCACGCCTGCTGTCTGTGCTGGAGAGGCCCCACGCCGGTCCGGTAAAATCCGGAACAGGGCAGGGAGCCCAGATTCTAGAAGCTTGCGTGCCTTTCTCCGAGCTGTCCCTAGTCCTCAGGTTCATGCCACAGCTCCCCCGTGCCTCAGTTTCCTCACCTGCAGAAATGGGGGGAAGGGTTTGGGCCCCCTTCTGTCTCCTATTGGGGCCCTCCGTGTCACCCCGGTGAGCCCGCGGCCAGGCCTGGCTCAGGTCTCGTGTCCTTCGTCTAGAAAATGGGCATGTCTGAGGATGACAAGAGGAACTGCTGCTTGCTGGAGATTCAGGAGACCGAGGCCAAGTACTATCGGACCCTGGAGGACATCGAGAAGGTGGGTGCGGGCTTCCGCTCCCCACATGGGCTGCCCCCGGGCTCCCCCGGCCCTCTGCTCCCTGCACAGGCTGCGGGCTCCAGCTGGCCAGTGTCCCCGTGGGCCGTCACCCTCGTCGCCGGCCCCAGCTCCCAGCCGCGGCGCTCAGCTGGGCCCGGACCGTCCTGAGTTTGTCTCTGCAGCTCCTTCCCTCCTCAGCTGGGCGTCGTCACGGCTCCCGCTCCTGACTGCACGGGCTAAGCTCCGGGTGTATACCTTGGCTGCAGACTGGGCGCTAGGTTAAGCGCTTGGTGTATACCTTCTCCCCTAAGGCATTTTCTGCCCTCTGCCTCCCACTCTGAATTGGTGGCTGCGAGCTGGGACGCAGGTCCCGTGACGTCACCTGCGGAGCCCCCGCGGCAGACCCTGTGCCCCGAGTGACCAGTCGGTCCTCTCTCCCTGCCGGCCTCCCGAGCTCCTCAGGAACCCCGGATGGGCCTCCTCCTGCCCCCGCCCTGCTCTGGCCTCCTGTGGACGCTGACTCAGGGACATTTCCCTGTCCCTTGAGCGTCCTTGGTGCCGACTGCCGGTGCTACTGGCTGAAAATCCAACGTAGTCTTTAAGGCAGAATCTTCTCGGCTCTCACTTGCGGTATGGGGCCAAGCGTGGCCGTGACTGTGAAGCCTCCGGCCGGGAGTCCTGGGCTGCCCTTGGCCCCCGGTCCAGCCCAGGCCTCAGAATGACATTTCCCCAGCTCTTGCCTCAGCCAGTGCCGTGGGCCCACCCCTTCCCCCCACTGGCCACTGGCCTTTCTGCAGACACACCAGCCCCCTCCCTGGCGCTCGCTTCCCCCAGCCCTTCCCCGGGCAGTCCCCCTCCTCCGGCCAGTCCCAGCCCCCACGCGTCACAGGCGAGAACACCGACTCACCGGCCAGTGCCAGTCTGTGCCCGGCCAGGGGAAACTGCTTGGCCACATCCAGCAGCCACCAGCGTGCAGTTCCGTACGTGGCCAAGGAGAGGCATGAGGGGCCAACGTCCTGTAGGCAGAGGGTGGCAGGTCCTGGCCGGCTGGGGCTCTGGGGCACGAGTGGAGCATTTCCCGCGTGCGCGTCTCCTTGGAGGCCAGGCCTGGAGGACTCTGGTGGGACCCCTCCCTGCCATGGCAGGGCTTCTGGGGTCAGGGGCATCTGTTCGGAGGGCAGGTTTGGGGCCGTCCTTAGAGATCTGAGTGTCATGCAAGAGGTGAGC
Organism: Nasua narica; assembly: GCA_028533885.1. Taxonomy (NCBI): domain Eukaryota; kingdom Metazoa; phylum Chordata; class Mammalia; order Carnivora; family Procyonidae; genus Nasua; species Nasua narica. The sequence goes on along the minus strand of CM052813.1, from coordinate 78,335,740 downwards.
CCCTGTCCCGTCCCCTTGGGTGATGTGCTCACCTCTCGGGCCTCAGTTTCCTGAAACATCTCAAACAGCCGGAGCGCACCCAGCCCGGGTTGCCACGGTTTGATGCGCGGCCCGTGGGACACCACAGGACTTCACCCGCGCCGAGGGGGTGGGCGCTCGGCTCTGTCCCCGGCCCTGCAGCACGAAGCCCGCGTCTCCCCACAGAGCGTGCGTTCTCCCGCGACACGGAGCCCCTGGGGTGCGCCGGTCCTGCCTCACCGCCCCACGGAGAACCCCCGACCCTGCGCCTTGGCGAGGTCGTCAGAGCCCCCCTCCCCCACGGGCGGCCGTGGCCTCGAAGGGGGTGGTACCCTCCAGGCGAGCTGACGGTGGGCTTCCCTGTTCCAGAACTACATGACGCCCCTGAGGCTGGTGCTGAGCCCGGCGGACGTGGCGGCCATCTTCATCAACCTGGAGGTACGGGTCCCGGCCGGGTGGCCCCGGCTCCTGACCGGGTCGGACGTCAGGCAGGCTCCCTCCGATGGTCCCCGGGGTCCTGGGGGGCGCGTCCCTACCCGGCGCATGGTTGGTTGGTGCTGCGGGGTGCTTTTTGGACTCGCGGGTCGGAGGGGAGTAGCGTCTCTTCCCTCTGAGAGCTTTGGCCTCAGGAGACAGGAGGACAAGGTTTCTGGAAGGTTCTCCGGCACAAGCGGCCGTGGACAGAGCTGGAGCTGGGCTGGAGGCCGTGGGGAGCCCCGGAGTGCTGCCTGCCGGTCGTCCGGCTGCTCTGTAACGGGGACGAACGCCGGTCCCCGTGGAGAGAGTCCACCCCCGGAGCCCCAGACCAGGGCAGAGTGCCCCCTGAGCCTACACACGGCGGGAGCGTCACAAGGAGGCTGGGCGGCAACAGCCCCCCAGGGCCATCCCACTCCCATCCTGGCCGCGGGGCCTGTGCTGGGTCGGCCACCGCGTGTCCGGACAGGCCGCAGGGTCCCTTCGTGCGCCCGGCGTACGGCGGGCTGAGACCCTGGTGTCTGCGGCGGGATGCACGCCGGCGCCGGGCCCTTGCACACGGCCCGTGACCACACCAGGAGAGAGCGCTTCGGGAGCGCGTGGCCCTTTGGCCTGGCACGCCTGTTCACACACGGATTGCCGGTTCTTCCCAGGACCTGATCAAGGTGCATCACAACTTCCTGCGGGCCATCGACGTGTCCATGATGGCGGGGGGCAGCACTCTGGCCAAGGTCTTCCTCGATTTCAAGGAAAGGTGAGTGGCAGGCCCGCCTTGCCCGTCCCTCCCGGTCTGCGGGGCCGCAGGTCCTGCCCATCGGCTGGACGGGGCTTCTTCAGGGGCGAGTCTCACGGCGAGGTCCCCAAGGCCCATGGCTGTGCCCCCACGAACCCCCGTCCTCACTTGTAATCAGAGAGAACTGCCCACCGTCCCCGCCATCACAGCCTGGAGGGATGTCCCCCCCGGGGGCCTCACGAGGGCTCCACCAGCTCCCTCTGCCTCTGTGCCCGGGGGTCTTGGTGGCCGAAGGGTGTTCTCATCAGCACGTGCCCCAGCTGGTGGCCCGCCCCACGGGCGTCTGTCCCCGGGCGAGTCTGTGCCTCCAGCTCCAGGCCGCGGTGGGGTGGTGGCGTGGGGCAGCCACTTAAAGGCAGAAGCCACAACCGACCCTGCAGGGCTGAGTACAGGGCTTCTGGGCTCCCGGGCTTGAGGCCGCTTCCCTGCATGTCACAGGACTGTCACTTCCTAATCCGTCCCTCAGGGACAAGGATGGCGTCTGTGCCATGTGGTGTCGTAAGGGTCGTGCCTGTGCCGCTGACATGGCTCATCCGTGTCCACTGAGGGGCTTCGACGGCCGGGCAGGCAGAGGGCCCGGGCCAGGTGGACGGGCTGGGCGCGCACAGCGGCAGCTGGGGCCACGGCTGCTCGGCCGCCCTCACATAACCCAGCCCCGGCGCCGAGAGTGGGGAGACGGCGCTCCCAGTGCCCAGGAGGGCGGTCCTCGGGCCCGGTTTCCTCCAAGTCTCCGTGGCGTCGGGGCAAACGCCCACGAAGCCTGAGGGGGCGTAGATCCTGTGCGGCAGGCGGCCTCTCTCCTCCCCACGGCGTCCAGCGGTCTGGCTGAGTCCGGTCGCACAGGTGGCGCAGGGCTGCCTGCGACCAGAGATCCGCCCGCGTGAGCCGTGCCCTGATCGCGGCTCCGCCGACCACCCGGGCCCTCGCCCGGACCGAGTGTTGACGGTACAGGAGGGTGACGACTCATTTAGGAGCCAACGCGGGGTCCTTTGTGGGAAGAATGACGTTGCTGTCAGGAGGCCTCCGTGAATCTATTCGGTTATTTGCCCCAAGCCCCTCTGTCTGGGACCCCGGTGGAGAGGGGTACAGAGCTGCGTTCTGTGCCCCGAAACGTCCTGCCGGAGCCCAGCAGGGGAGGATTGGGATTCTGGAAGCTTCTGAGTGGATGCGAGGGGCAGCTGTCAGGGTGGCTCTGCCGTCCCCTTGGCCCCTGGATCTCTTCACGGAGCCTGGGCAGCCGCGTCTGCACAGCCGGGGACGCGTCCGATGCCGCGAGGGCCCCGCCGGGTGCCACGGGAGCGCCGGGCGACAGTGGTCAGGCGAGTGAAGTCGTGAGAGGCCCCTCGGGGGACGATGCCCTGCCTTCTGCCCTTCCGGCTCTGGAGAACGTGCTGGAAGGTTCTGTCTTCACAGCTCCTCCGCCTGGCCGCTCGTCAGAGCCAGCAGGGGCTCGTTAAGAATGCCGGCGCTGGGGTCCCCTCTGCAGGGTCTGAGGGGGAGGCCCTGCAGTGGCTGGTTGGGAGTCCGGGTCCATCGCCTCTCCGCGGGGTGACCGTCAGCTCAGCTCACGTGCCCTCCTGGCCAAGCGGCCCATCCCCCAGCTGGACTCCAGGTGCCTTCCCCTACGAGTCCCTGGAGGGGCTTCGCCTGCGTGCCCTGCGACCAGGCAACGACCCCTGAGCCTGCTTTCTAGGGGCCATGGGTTGGGCCCTCAGGAGGCGTGAGGGAGCAGGCAGTGCCCGAGCACAGGGGGCAGACGTGAGTCCACTGGCGGGCCCCAGGGGTGGGGGGCAAACTGGCTCCCTTCCCCACCCCCCTGCCGCAGCAATGTTTTCCTCTCACGTGGCTGCGAGCCCGTGTGCAGGGGGAGCAACTCAGGCTGGAGCTGTCCGATGCCCCCTCGCCCAGGAGGCAGGCCCATTGCATGCCTCTCCTCCGTCCAGGGGGAGGGAGGCCGCAGACCAGGGGGAGGGAGGCCGCGGACCACACAGAGCTGCCTCTGAGGCCCCTGGACCCGCCCGCGGGGCAGCAGTGACTGGCTACCTGGCAGGGGACGGACGGATGACCTGCCCTTCCCTGGGAACCTCCACGTGCCGGGCCTGCCCTTAACAAGGCCACCGGCCTCTGCACACAGCTTTGGGCCTCACCTGGCTTTCGGGCCTTGCTCCCTCTGGGATGACCCATCATTTTTGCCCATAAAGGCCTCAGGGGCCGGGCCCTTGAGTCGGGGTCCGGGGGAGGGGCCTGGCTGCATCCCGTTGGAGTTCATGTGCCCAGTCCCCTCATCCGTTTTTTCTGCCCCTTTTCCTCCTTATTTTTGAGTCTACGGTCCTGAGGTTCATTTGCATACCGATTCCACAAGCATTTATAGAGCACCTGCTGTATACGGAACAGAACAATCTCGGCTCTCACGGGGCAGGGAGGGACAGGAAGGGACGGGAAGCAAGTTCACAGACAAAGGAAAGGAAAGGATGGGAGGAGGGAGAGGAGTGCGGTGCTGAGGACCGGCGTGAGAGGCAGCGAGCTGTGAGATGGGGGGAGCAGAAGCTGCTGGGAAGGCCCCTGGGTGAGGCTGGAGCAGGACCTGGCAGAGGCCAGAGGAGCAAGTGTGAAGTGGGGCAAGAGGAGATTGTCTAAGGCATGACTCAAGGCTTCTATAGGAGGCTAGATGGCCAAGGTAGGAGCTTAGATTTTTTTTTTTTATGAGGACAGGAGGAAGCCACTGAAGAATTCTCGTGGCAAGATCCTGGCAGCTCATCCCAGATGAAGGATGGAGTAGCATCCAAGTGTGGTATGACCAGAACCAAGAGGCAGAAGATAGTCACCTCCCTCTTTTTGGAGCTAATACTTCCATTAATACAGCCCTAGTCCTTAGACAAGGCAGATGCTCCTCTTAGCCCTGGCTTGAGGAGACAAATCCCTCACGGAGGGAAGTGGAACTTAGTAAAGGTTTGCATTTTGCAGATGTGAATGTAATAGAAAACCACGTGGTTTTCTCTGTGGCTGGGGTTGGCCAAACTGGATCGATGGGTCAGGGCAAAGGACTACCAAGGAGACCAGCCACAGGGACTTTGTGGTCCAGCAAGAAAGCATGATCTAGCTCTTAGGAGGAACTCCCTGGAGCTTTGCACAAGTGTTTCTAAGAAGAGCAGCCATCAGAATAAGATGAAAGGCAAGTCCTGCCCGCCGCCCCCCGCCCGCCCAGGACCCAGGAGTGTTGAGAGGAAGGCTTTGCCGCAGCTCAGCACTCTGTGCTCTGCGCTTTCCCGCTGCCGAGGGTGTTGGGCTGGGTGATGCTGCCCTTGGTTGTGGCTTCCGCCCGTGGGCCGGGGTCTCAGGGAAGCTGGGTGAGCTTCATCAGCGCTTGCTGGGAGAGTCCCCCCACTCCCCCACCCCCCGTATCCAAGCTCCTCGAGCCCCTGTGAGGTCCAGGGCTGCCTGGGACCCTCTGCCCTGGAGAGGCCCCTGGTCCCCCTCCTTCCGAGCCTCCTTGCCCAGACGGGGAAGTCGGGGATTGGAGCAGCAGTGGTGACTTGGCGGTGGTCCCGGCTCCGTCCCGCGTCTTCGGTGCATACCCCGGAGTGCCGCCTGGGCCGGGGCCCACTCTGTCCGGTCCCCGGGCACCGTGAGAGTTTGGAGTTCTGTGACAAGGAAGAAGGGGTACAGTCGGGAGACGGCGGGTCACCCCCCGCCCCTTACATGCACGTATGCTGCCCTGGGGTGGGGTCCGAGTCGCGTGTTCAGGAGCTTACGTGACACAGTCCTACGGACTTGTGTCAAATACCCGCCTGCGCGAGAGTGAGGGGACGGAGCCTGCCGCCGCGCATCCGGAGGACGAACCACTCGCTGGTGTCCCGAGCCGGCGGGGAAGGAGGGCACGAATGAGGCGGGAACGCCGTTTGGGGGGGGGGGGTCTTGGAGAGGGTGGAGCCCATCTGCACCCCGGCAGTCCCCCCACACGTGAGCAGCGAGCCAGGGCCCAGGACGCTGCCTCCCCGCCTTGCCCGGACCCGGGTGGCCGTGCGGCAGCCGACTGTGTCCAGGTGCCACGCTGAGACCTCGAACCACGAGTGAAGTCCCGTGTGTGTGTGTGTGTGTGTGTGTGTGTGTGTCTACTTCCAAAAGTTGGGTAATTGTTCTCAACAGAACAAGATGCTTGTGGTTAGAATCAAGGCCTGCCAAGTCTCGCTTCCTTAGCTCCTTCCCTCCATGGCCGGGAGGCCTGCTGCCTGGTCCGCGGCAGGGCCCGGAGCGTGTGCCGTGGATGGCAGTGACAGGCCTGACGGTCCCGACAGAAACGGATTCTCTCTCGGTTCTGGGGCCAAAATCAAGGTGTGGGCAGGGCGGCGCGCCCTCCGGAGCTCTAGGGAAGGAGGCTTCCTGCCTCTGCCAGCCGCCGGTGGCCCCGGTGTCCCTTGTCTTGTCCCCCCTCCCCCCCAGGTCTCCTCTCCTGTCTCGGGCCTCCAGCGGGGTCGGCAGGGGTGAACGAGGCTCAGCCCTGGGGTGGCCTGGGTCTCCAGCGTGCGGGGACCCGAAGACTAGTCTGGGGACCCCGTGGATGCACGTAGGGGTCTGGCCTTGCTGCTCCCTTGCTGGGCGACCTTAGAAGTCATGTCCCCTCTCAGAGCGTCGGGGGGCTATTCTGGAAGGGCTGTTTTGTGGGGCCAGGCTGAGCTCCGGGCAGGTGCGCGCCGTGGTCCCGCCTCCTTCTGTCCATCAAACCTTGCTCTCTTCCCCGAGGGGTCCCCTGCCTGCTGGGAACCGCAGGGGCTGCACTTCCCGTGGTCAGGCAGGCGGGGTGTGGCCGCGGCCACGCAGCCACGTGTCGGGCCCCTGAGCAGGCCAGGCCTCCAGGCTGGTGCTGGGATGTGGGGACAAATGGACCCGTCCCTGGAGCTGAGAGCCGAATGGGGAGGGGGTGGCCTGCTGCTGCCCCTCGCTCGACTTTGCGCAGGTGTATGGCCAGAGGCTCCCCACGCATTTCCTTGCTTTTCTGTGTCCCCTCGCTAAACCCAGGGTCAGGGTCGGGAGGGGAAAGGCTGCACGGCTAGGAATGACGGGCAGGGTTTTGAGGGATGCGTGAAGTTTGCTGGCCAGAGAAGGTTGCAAGTGTAGTCTGGGGCTCCCGCGTGTGCCATGGGGACAGCAGGGGCGGGACCCCCTCTCCACGCGCCGTGTCTGCCGCGGACCTTGGGCCGAGATGAGCCAGGGTGTGCTGAAGTGAAGGGGGGACCCCTGAGGCAGCCTTGGCCCGCTCCGGAGCTGTGGGCCCCGGGTGCTCAGGAGACGCGCTCTCGCTGGCCACACAGACTGCCCTCCGTGGGCGCGGCTGGGCCGCCGCCAGGTCTGCTAATTCGGAACCGCTTGACGGGAACCTTGGAGTCTCCAGTCTCCCAGATGCTCCCAGAAACGATGAGGTTTAATCAGCTTTTTTACTAAGATTTTCAACTTAATAACAGACTCATTTAAGCGGAAACCGGGCTCAGGTTCTCATGCAAAGCGGTGCCTGGCCGGCGTGTGGCGGGGCACGGCCGCAGTGCCTTCTTGCCAGCGGCGGGGAAGGTGGGCTTCCAGGTGAGGCCCCCGGGGCCAGATTCAGCTCTCGCTGGAGTCCTGGAATCTCAGCCTCTTGATGCCGGGGAGCCTCCGACGCGCACAGGCCCAGAGGGGCCCCGACGCCGGGCGGGAGCTGGGAGAGGCTTCGCCATGCGTCGTCTGTGCCCACGTCAGGGCCGCTCTGAAGGCACGGGCTCGCTGGCTTGAAAACACACTCGGAGCTGCCGCTCTATTCCTCCAGCGTTGGGAGGAACGTGGGTGTTGCTGTCCCCAGCGCCCTCGGGCCGTACAACGGGAGCCCGGGGAGTCCCGCAGGCTGTGACACGGCTTCTCAGGAACCTGTCTCCCCCGGGCCCGCCCGCCTGCCCCTCGCCCCTCGCTGGGTGCCTCTGGGGAAGCAGTGTCCACAGCGGACAGAGAAGTGGCCCTGAGCCCATCCAGACTCGTCGCAGAGCCTGTCCCCGTTCCGAGAGCTGGGCCGGGAGGGGCCTCTGGACATTTGCTGTCCCGCCCCTTCCCCGGCTAGGGTGTCACTGGAGGCCTTGGACGGGGCCCAGCCTCCCGATGGAGTTGCGTTGGTGGCCGGGCCCTCGCCTGTTCTCAGCTGGTGACTCTCAGCAAGGTCCCTGGGTTCTCAGTTTCCCCGCCTGAAGAATGAGGCTGATTGCCCCTCCCTTTATAAGTGGGTGAAGGGCTCACGATGGTGCGCATGGTGCACCGGGTAGGAGCGGCTCCCGGAAGCACTGGCTGTGGCCGTCGTCCCTCTTGTCACCTGTGTGGTCCTCCCGGGGCCGACCATAGTCACGTGACGAGATCGTCACAGCTGAAGTGTCAGGCTAGAGACCCAAGGCCTGGAGAGCGCTGGGCTCCTGGTGCCAGGGGCTCAGTGTGTGAAGTCTGCGGTGGGGGCAGCATGGTGTTCGAGGGGGTCGGGGACAGGAGAGAGGGGCCTGAGGCTGCTCCCAGCATCCCCGGGCCCCACGGCCATGTCCTCCCCAGGCGTGTAGCGTTTGGGGCTGACGTCACCGTGCCCCGAGAGAGGGGCTGCCTGGCACCCAGGCAGAGAGCGTCCATGTCACGTGGAAGCAACAAGGCCTGATCCCGGGGTCCCCACGGCCCGGGGACCTGCCGGCTGGAGTCGCAGCCTTCCTGGGGCCCCCCAGCCCTGGGGAGGCGGGGGCTTCTCTCCCGGCCAGCTTTGGCCTTCCCAGGGGCGGGATGGGGGCGGCAGTGAGAAGCCCGTTCCAAACCCGGTCGTGGCCTGAACTGCCGGCCCAGAGGGGGACCTCCTTGGGTTCGGGGAGAGTCGGGGAGCCCCTCGTTCCCAGCGTCGGGGCAGCTCTCCTGCCTGGCAGCGTTTCGGGAGGGGAGAAGGCAGCCTCGCGTGAGGAGCTGTCACCGGGAGGGACCCGTGTGCCGCGCGCCCGCGGGGAGCTTCACGTGGTCCCGCAGCCGGCCGCGGCGGCTAGCTCAGCCATGTGCGTGCCCGCCGTTCCAGGCTCCTGCTCTACGGGGAGTACTGCAGCCACATGGAGCACGCCCAGAACACGCTGAACCAGCTCCTCGCCAGCCGGGAGGACTTCCGGCAGAAGGTCGAGGTAACGGGGCTTCCCGGCCCCTTGCGCGCCCGCTGCGTGGGAAGGTGGACGCGGGGGCAGTGATGGGACGGTTTCTGCAGATGTTTTTCTCGGTGATTTTCTGCCTTTGCGTGGGGCAGGGCTCCCTTTGTGGGGGGAGGCAGGTGCCGGTCACTGTCGCAGGCCCGAGTCCCCTGGGGACAGCAGCCGCAGAGCCCCGGGGCCAGATCCGGCTCAGCAAGGGGCTGTGACTGACCCCTGACCTCGGTCTATGCAGACCCCATGGGGACCCCAGGTGACGGACATTCGCCGGGAGCCAAGGAGCCTCCCTCCCGTCACCGTCCCCACCCCAGGCTCAGGGCCCGTCTCTGGCACTTGTGCAATGTGGGCCCCTCTCCGGGACGCCCTCCTCACCGCCCTTGTCGGGGCAGCCGAGCTGCTCCCCGAGGCTGGGCTCCCCGTGTTGTATTTGGCCAGACCCCTTCCAGAGTAGGTCCTGGGGCAGGGGCCCTTTCCCTCGCAGTGTTGGGGGGCGTGCTCCCTGGAGATGCGTGATGCCCCATGTGTCCGGGAAGTCAGCGGGAAGCCCCAGGTCCCTGGGGTGGCCCTGCCTTGCTGTCAGCGGGCTTCCCTGAGGGTGTGTAGGCAAGCCAGGGCTGGCTCCGAATCCCAGAGCCCTCGGGTGCCCCTGGCGGACTCCTGGGGCTACAGAGGGAGCGGCAGTGGGACCCTGC